>OY754946.1:11609477-12214477 GCA_963576515.1 Cryptocephalus primarius
GGCTCCCAAAATCTTCCCTAAGAAGTGCCTTTTTTATTTCCCTGAACTACGCGGTTTATTTAACAATTTTCTTGACATAAGCTAAAAACCAAAAAAGTCACTATTTTGGTTATTTCTGTTTATAACAAATTACCCAAAGCACTATTCTGACTGAGATGTGAATTTTAAACATAACAGGTTATTTAGAAAAAAGTCGCACAAATGGATTGTTGTTAAACTTTATAGCAAAAACATGCTTTTTCTTTTCATTATTTGGCGTACTGGTAATCAGCGGGGTAATTAGATGGCGATACTGTGTACGCGACAGTAAGTCACCTGTTTTTCATGTAAGTGCTTTTGAAGATTAATTTGAGCGCGCTGTAGTATTATTACTATAAATTCAGGTAAGTTTGCAATTGAATATGAAAATATCGCTAGCTTCCTCAGAAGGTTCGAATAAAAAGTAATTCGGACCTCAAGAATTTAATCGAATTATATTTATGTTACACGTGTGCCACTGACGCTACGCATTTTATACATCCCAGACTCACGTTCATCGTCACGTATATCGTGAATGGGAACAGAATGTAGAGACAAAATTGACAAATGTATCAATTGTAGCGAATTTGGAGCCGTTTCTCTTGTATTTTTTTTAAACACGACCTATCTTAACAATAATGAAAGTTTCCAAAGTACATCGATTTTAGAAATTTGTATAAAAGAAAATCAGCAAAATTATGTTTCGACTAACACTTTGAATCGACTTATTCACTCGATACTAACGTACAGAAACCTAATTTCTATTCGCTTTGGTAACCAACACTTCACTCATTCTAATCTCTCCTTGAAGACGAACAAAAATGTTTTCACGATCTGCCCGAACCGGAGATGCCCGTCTCCGGGAGAAAAATCCGTAACGAAAATTAATAAATCACCAATTTAGACTCCTCTTCTCTTATCTCGCCCAGCGATAAGTACTTTTGAAAAATAAATAAAACATTACAAACCAGCGAGAGAGAACCTCTCGCCGCCGAGAGACCGGCAGCGCAATCACATTTCTGCGCTCGGCCGCCGGACGCGAAGCCTAGTGATACTCTTACAGTGCGATACGCCGCCGTAGTGATTCGTTTAGTGATACTCCTTCATGATGCCACTCTCGTATCACTCGCTCAGCCCCGATGGGATGTCCCTTTCTGACGGTGAGTTCGACCCTAACGACTGCCTCTTCAGCAGCACGATCAGGCTCGACGAGAGTTTCTTCAGTTTCAACGTTCCCGGTAAGATGTTTCAGCTGCTATGGGAGTTATCGTTTGATATCCCCAAATTGCATATCCCCAAGGACGACGCCTGGGGTTCGTTTGGGGTTTGGAGGGACGCGAGAGAAAAATCTGGCGACTGGTAAAGTTGTATGATATATTGTAATTCTTAAAATATGCACTGCTTTTTGATCGTACATTGTTTTTTATACGTGTACATCAATGAACGATATACACATATAAACAATTATAACAGTTAATGATATTCCTCTGCATATTTTCTATTGCAAAATTTTGCTTTCTCTCTGTTATAACTCGATAAAAAAACTCGTTTTTGCACCTACTGACTTAATAGTGGCTCATTCTAGTGCATATTGTGAATCTGTATCAGCTGTTGAATATCCATTTGAAATTTTACGTTTGACGTTCACCATTTGCCACCACCTAATTGCAATTGTTAATGGGACTTTCACCGATTTTCTATGTTCAAAATGATATCACTAACTAATTAGGAATTATTTTTAATAAATGCTAGTTGACTACTCAGTGAAGCTCTGTCCAAAATATTCTGACTTTTTCCAGCTGCCATGTTATCAGTATTATTAATTATGATAATTAGTAGATTCTACTTGATTTTAGAATTCAACAGGTGTATTCCGTTGTCATTTGCTGGTGTTTCTTTATTTTTGGTCAATATATCAATATTGTATCAACTCCAGACTAAGGAAGTTATAAGAATAAAGCGTTTTCGTTACAAAAATGACATACAATAAAACTAATTGCCATAAAATTCCATGTTTTATCCGTGATTTTTTTTCAACTAAAAACCTCAAAAAAATGCTCAAAATTTAGTTTTTTGCTTTTTGCGCAAAATCTAACTGTAAAACTGCCTTTTCTATTATGGGAATAGTTGCGGGAAATTGAAAAACCTGTAAAATGAGCTGTGCTAAATTTAATTTCGATAATTTGTTGCTTAGACAATTTAAATAAAAGTTAAAAAAGACCGTTTTATTTTAAATATTTCTATTTTGTTTAATTTTATTGAGAACTTTCGCATTAAGCAAAAACGTAGATCTATTGATGCATAAGAAATAAAATAATATTAAAATAGAGTATAATCCAATTTGCGCCTGATATAGGCAACCCGCTAACTCTGCTCCTCCAATGCTTCGTTCCTCCATTACCGCTACTCCGCTTGACTGACAACGCGAATTTACCCGTTTCGCGCAATATTTATAACAACTTTTAACATCTTTAGATAACATTTGTTAAAAATGTAAGATCGACGAATCGAAGTTTATGATGTATATTTTCAAAATCCGCTTAGAAAATTAAAATATATTAATTACAGATAATACAATTCATTTTGCAAGACATTAAGCCTGCGCTTGTTTAAAGTAAATATAATAAACTATCATTTCCCAAAATATCTTTCTTTAAAATTGATGGTCATCAAAGCTATGAATTTTTGAAAAAACAGCATTTTTGTTTGTTTTTCCGGTTTTTCTCCGTTAAAAATGGTCCTATCACAGTTTAGAAAACGCAATTTTGAAGATTAATAAACTATCATTTCCCAAAATATCTTTCTTTAAAATTGATGGTCATCAAAGCTATGAATTTTTGAAAAAACAGCATTTTTGTTTGTTTTTCCGGTTTTTCTCCGTTAAAAATGGTCCTATCACAGTTTAGAAAACGCAATTTTGAAGATTTTTCAATTGTCTACAAGTGTCCTATTGACAGTAACGTGATTCATTCAATATTTTTTATGCTATAAGCAGATCATAACGCAAAAACCAAAAACGGGTAATTTTTCGGTGGTTTTTTGTTTATAACAAATAAACTATTTCGAACTTATGGCTGGCATATGACTTTTTATCATCTACCAGACATATAAAAAGAAGTTCACTAGTGGTGTGCTACAAAACTTAATAACAAAAAAAATCTCTGTTCCTTGGCCTGCAATGAAATTAAACAAATCATAAATATTTAAGAGAAAACAGTTTTTTTATCTTTTATTTAAATTATCTAAGCAAAAAATTATCGAAATTAAATTTAACAGCTCATTTTACAAGTTTTTCAATTTCCTACAACTATTCCCATAGTGGCAAATGCGGTTTTACAGTTAGATTTTGCTCAAAAAGCAAAAAACTAAGTTTTGAACATTTTCAAAAAATTCACACAGATGAAATGTGAAATTTTATGGTAATTAGTCTTATTTTACCGCTATAATATGCTCCAGCTATTATTATCCTGTTAATATTTTTGTCAGGTATTTTCCCAATTGTCTCGGACTATTGAACAATCTTCGTTAAAATCAACGGAAAGCTTTATTTCACTCTTCTTCATCAATATGATTTGTGTGGAATTCTCCACAAACCAAAATGTTTTTAATGGTTTTTCTTGTAAAAGCTTTCTATGATTTTCGAAAATAGAACAAATCCTAACCATTGTTTAGACAGTTATTGGAATAAACCAAAAATTTAAAAAAAAAATCCCTAGTTTTTCTATTAATCTCTGACTTTTCTATTCTATACTGAAATCGATAATGTTACGATATGCCTTCGTTTTATACCAGTAGAAATAATAAACTGGTTGTATTTAACTTAATGTTTTGTTTCTTGAGGAATCAATGAGTTAATGAGTTCCGAATCATATTACAACTTCTGCTGGAAGAAACCTATCAAGGGTTCATGACTGTACAAATTTTAGCCAGTGATAGTGATCTTAGAATTTAGAATAAGGGGTCTGGGATAAACAAATTTATATTTTTTCCATATTGTACACCACAAGAGGTTACATTGTACGCAAAATCGAAGATATGCAACTACTTTTTCAAAAGTTATTACTAATACAATTTAAACTCATTTTTCGCTTTATTGTGCTGTCAATGGCAATTTGCTATCTATTAAACATTTGCATTATTTGCGTTAAATAGAACTGTACAGATGGTTAAATTTTCAAAATGTCCTTTAAAGGACAGATTTGTTGGCAACAATGTTAACCTCTCCATTGATGACGCGTATCGAATTTTGTTTAATTGACGTGCACACTTAAATTTTAAGCTTCTTATCATACCTTGATGTTTACAACTAGTAAGAAAATATTACTTTCATTTTTTTTTTCAATTTGATCTGCATTAGGTCTGGCGTTATACAGGATTATTTTGCCTTCTAACAGCCAAGAATTACTTTAAGTTTTTTAAATATTTTTGCTTCTTTGTTTTATACATAGGAAATATAAACCAAGTTCATCGTGGTTGATAACATCTTCGTTCTAATTGTACTGCACGTGGTAACCTGAGAGTGATGTAAACCCCTTATTTTATTCTTATCTGAGGAAAAATGAAATGACTTCTACAAACGTCCGTAATGAAGTTTAGGTTAAGCACCATAAAAGAATTTACCCGCTTCGAAACCCTAAGATGGCCGCGGTACTGTGGAAATTTGCTATATCTTTCACGACCCCTCCCACACTGTCCACTAATCCTTTTGACTTGAGAAGTCATTTCATGTTTCGCAGGAGAAAGTATGTACAATGATTCTATAGTATACGCACATACATACCTGTATTAACATCGGTTTTAGTTGTCCTGATGATGTCCATAGTAGCTGGGCGAAACGTTGACGAATAAAATACTTTATCGCATTTTCAATTTTTATTTAGAGAGAAAAATTAGAAATTTTTACAGCTGCATTGATTACAGTTGCGCATTCGATATTGCGCTGCTTTTCTTTAGCTCGCTTACGCATTAAAATGCGTCATAAAAATGGCACAGGCCCAAGTCACACCATCCGAATGAAGAGGATTTGCCCATTTTGACTGTTATAATTTCCCACTACTGGAAAATGTATCAGTCAGTCCTTAAATGGTACAACAAATAATTATTATTCAAAGTAATTAGAGAAAAGGTTTTCTCTTTTCGAGTAATGTTTTGCTCTTTTCGCCACTATCACTTTATTAGAAGTTGGTTTTTAATTCCAAAATTTAACCGTAATTTATTTCATAACGAGACCAGACTTGCCATTTTAGTGATTGAATGACACGAAAACCTAAACTAATGACTTGAACATGTGAGGTAATGCTCATTGAGATCAACAAATTATGTCTTACATTATATCTGTCTATCTTGTATTATGAACGTATGTGTACATACCATATTCGTTCTATAATTAGTTTTTAATCTTTCTTTGTGAAATTTCTTCGGTTATTCCTTTATCAGTCACTTGCTGTAACCAAAACATGACTTTCAATAAATCCGTTATCTCTTTGTGACTAATCGGCATTTGTAATTAGTATAAATATACGGAATGTTTTAACAGATCGCGTGTGCAACACGTATGCCCTCGATATTATTCATCCTTAGTTCTTTGAAGAACCGCGTCAGCGTTAAATTTTGATTCGGTGCAGATAAGTCAAAAGTACTTATGAAGAGGTCATCTTACATACTTTATCCTTCGAAACAACTTAATTAAGTAGTTCACCACGACACCTGCTTAGAAATAAGCCCATAATATTAAATGTAATTGGTTTAACATACGTTGTAGATAATTGCAATAAAGTCTGGTAGCTTACGGCCTTATGCTATGTTACGACATGGCTCATGATTACAACGCTTCATTGGCACTTAAAATACCCTATATCATACAATGGGAATCCCAAAGTATACTATTTATAATGCATGAATGATCTTTTTATGATCACTTTATCGTATCTGAAATTTTATAACCGAAATTTTGTTTTTCATCAAATACCTACTTAATATTTATAACCTTTATACCTTTATAACAACTTCATTCTTTCCGAATTTAATTCTGTATTTTTTTTAGAATTTCGTATGTCACCTTTAAATATCAGTCATCTTCTAGAATATCAGTGCAATTTTCTACAGGAATTTTGTACACGTTGATACGCCTTATATTCCCTCTAGGAAGAATTTCTCCCATTTGCTCAAGTTAACGCTTAAACATTGTTCATTCTTGTTGACAAGATCATTAAAAAACGTACCTTAGGCATCAAGAAAACACCCACTAAGTCACTGATCATACAGGGTGTTCGCCTTCCTCAGACGACTGGTGGATCTGCTAAGGGTAAACGCCGCCCCAGGCAGCTCTCCAGGACTCAGCTCACCGATACTCCAGGGAACGTATACGCACAGGCACAACAAAAGGTCTCCCCTCAAATTTTAGCATATTTTATTACCTTTCTTTCTTTCGACTTTTATACCCCGTAGCGGACTCCCATTTCAAATTTTTATAGTCTGTCTAAAAATGCGGCGAAGTAATAAAAACTCATTATAAATGCAAAACCGATACAAGGTGGCACCCACTAAATGTGTCGAGTTCTCTAATGTTTTGCATGCTACCTTCCGTAATCTCTTTATATTACGAGTGTTTCTCCCTGACCATTGCCTATTTTGTACGCCTCGGCACATGCGAAGAACCACTCACTGGCGTACGGTCGGGAAAAATGACGAAATGTGCAATAATCGATAACTGACAAAATTACGTGTGCGTGCGCGTGTGTGTGTGTGCGTGCGTGTGTGTGTGTGTGTGTTTGTGTGTGGGCGCGCGCTTGAACGAGATAGAGAGGGAAAGAAAGACAACACTTCAGTACATGTATGGTCGTGCATTAATTTATGAAATTTTGCGGCCCTGAGAAGGGCCAGTTTATGAAAAGTTTTTTCCAGCCGTCACCTTCTCCTTGGTAACCTCAGTCGTCGTTGCCATCGTCGAATTCATCGAAATCTGAAGAAGAATCATCATTTGGGTTGATAATAATTGGTTCTATCAACAACTCCGAAATGTTATCCAACTGAAACATTTGGTCTTCTATTTTCAGAACGTGATTTATGCATTTCTGCCAATTTTCCTTGGAAACTTTACATATTGCTTCTTTAAGCAAATTTTTGACATCTGCTAATTTGAACGTTGTATTTGTTCTCGCCACGTCCCCTTTTATTTGTGCCCATATTAGCTCAATGGGATTCAGGTCGCAGTGGTACGGAGGAAGCCGAACCACTGTTATTCCTTTCGCCTTGGCTAATCCATCGACGACATGCCTTTTAAAATTACCTTTACGTGAATTGGCTAAACGCAAGAGTTCTACTTTTAATAGGTTTTCGGCACATTCGATCTTTTTCGAGGATAACCATTCTGCGATAAGTTGTTTTCGCCAAGAGCTATTTGGTAATTTCTCTTCTAATCGGGAATGGTAACTAGCGTTGTCCATAACTATTACGGAACCATTCGGAATTAGATCGATCATTTGACCAAACCATTCTTCAAACACGTCCGCAGTCATTTCTTCATGGTAGTCTCCTGTCTTAGTTGATTCAAAAATTAGTTCTCCCCTTCAACGAAACCATCCTCGCTTCCAATGTGGGTAATAATAAGCCGTCGCCCTTTACCTAACGAAGGCTTTAAACCGGTGGACCAACCTTCTAGAAAAACTTGCCTTCGATTAGTTACACTGGTATCTTGCCAAAATTTTGGCACGGAATGTCCTGCGTTAATCCAAGTTTCGTCCAGATAGAAAATTTTTTCCATTCCTAGCCTACTCCTTCGAATATCGCGCAGGTAACTTCTTCTCCACACATTGATGTCATCTCTTTCCATCAATACAGATTTTCTATTGTGCTTCTTCCATCGAAATCCCAAATCCTTTAAAATCGTCCATAATGTACATCGGCTCATTTTTGGAAAGTCCTCGTCTTCTTGGACAGACAATAGAATTTTATCTAGTGTTGGAAGTTCGTTGCGGAAAAAGAAAGCGTGAACTTTTCGACGTAGTCCCCTTTTTAGAAATTCGTCTAAGGAAATTTTCGGACGTCCTGGAGACTTTTTCTCCGGTTGAACAGGGCCACTCTTTCTTTCTTTTAATAACCTGTACACTGATGTCTTACCAACTCTCAGCATCGCAGCGGTTAATTCCACGGTTTTATCCACACTCGCATCTAAATTTTGTTTCTTGATGGAATCGAAACAATTCAAAATTAGAACTTTCTCATTAACTGAGAACGGCGCTAATTTTGGGCGTTTCGATGGTCCTGGTAAATTCTCCATACTCCAATACGTATCTCCGTACTTTAAAAATACCACTATGAACACACAGGAAAGTCACTGTCAAAGTCTGTCTAATCACACACACGTACACGTCTATAAGCAATGCTGACTGACTACTGTCTTAGGCTTAAATGAAATAAATGGGCCGATCTTATACACATAACCACCTGATATGTTAATGCAAGCATTAAGCGCAATCAGTTCCTTTAACTTACCTAGAATTAACGAGAAAATAATAGCCGTCTAGACCCTTCTTGGAATAGTTAATCACATAATCCGAACTTTAGTATTTATCTGCACCTCGATTAGACAGCACCCACTTTTGTACATCGGTAGGAAATGTAATACCTACCTTTTAATAAAACAATTATACCGGTTTTAAGGAAACTCAACATTACATAGACAATTTTAATGCATTTATTAATATTCGTTGATTTCTTTAAGAACGCCTCTGGTTAGCGACGAAATAATCGGTTTATTACTTCGCCGCATTCTTTGACAGGGTATAATTAAACTTGCTAACTCTTGGGCCTACACGACCCTCTCTCAAAAGACCCAACACTCCCCGCAAAGCACGAGAGCCGAATCTCTTTTTTAAATTTCCCGCTTAAAACAGTTCACCGACGACCTACCCTTCCTTCCCCGCGCTTCTCTTGCCACAACCTATTCATCTCTCCGCTATCAAGCGATTTCTCCTGATCGTCTTGTTTACCACGATTCAGACTTCAGAATGTGCTCGTATTTTGCCAAAAGTCCCTCATCGCGATTACGCTTCAACCCTTTCCAAAATTATTTATTAATTTAATGTCCAACTGCTGTTCAAATTTAACTGGAATCATTTCAGTGGAACTTGAGTTATTAAGATTTTTTTTTAGTTAGTAATACGTAAACCCACGAAGTTTAGACTGTGATGGAATTTTTATACCTTCCGGATGACGGAAAACTGAAACCATAACAACTTATTATATTTTGAGTTTAGTACGTAGTGCTTCCTAAAAGATGTGTTGAAAGTATTGTAGGTTTCTCTACTCTAGTACTATAGAACTTTTAAATTTTTGATTTTTCATATAAACCCTTAGAAATATCCTAGAAACCTTCTACGTTTCTTTGGGGGACTTTTGGAATAATCGGAATAATCTTACACCACGATTTGGACGTTTTGCAATTCATGTTAAATTGTTTGAAGAGGTTCTTTTATATTTATTTTGTGGTAGTCTAATTTCCTATAACACATTATGAAAGTCTGTAGGTTTTTTCGAAATTTTGGATCTTTGAAACGTATCTACAACTCTTTTCTTCGGAAGCCTTCTGGGCTCCTTGAGAATACTTTAGTAGTAGTCTAGACGGTACGTTTTAAAGATTGACAGGTTATGATAAAATTCTTTTAGAATATGTAAGCCTTTTAATGTTATATCCTACATGCAGTATCCATACAAGCATCTAGGTTCTTTTGGTCCCTTCAACACGTTGCGAAAGTCTTCTACATTATATTACTGCTATTTTGTTTCTCAAACATCTCTATCCTCAAATCCTGAAATCCTTCTGAATTTTTAGGTTATTTTTGTTTATGTTTTGTATGTTTAGGTTATTCCTCCGATCTTTTTTTACAAATATTTGCTTTAGAAAAATTCTGCATTTATACGTCTTATAGTCAAATATAGTTAATTTAAATAATGAAAGCTCTTCACAATTCTGAAAGGTTCCAAATGCACTTTCTTCTCCAAAAGATCCTGTCATTTGCCTTCTACTGTTCGGTTTAAACGGAATGCTCGGTTAACTTTCCTCAAACCCCCAGAAATTAATTTTTCTTTAATTAATTTTTTTAAAGTTATGCCTTTCTCTGTAAAACAACATTTCACCACATTCACGGAGTGTAAGTGCATTAAGTACCTTTTCACTGTTCTGACTGGTTCAGGGTTAAAGCCTATTCGTACTTCATGAAATTTTATCGGACTCTTCAATGTTACTACGTTTTGCCTATGGTTTTTAAAGACCTACAGGTTATTTTAATAATCTGATTGGCTTAGAATTTGCAGACCTGTTCCTATATAAAAAACCATTATGAAAACTTTCAAGGACTGCCAATCCTTCTCTTTAACTAGATTGGTTTGCACCGAGTATCTGTCACATAATTTTGCCCAAGATTCCAAAGACTCCAGGCCCTTTTTCTTTTATGCTTGTTTTGGATTTTGGGCATTTAACTGAGTTTTGTTTGCAATGTGAAAGATGAAGGTTTTCTGTGATTATCCAAGCTTCAATTCTTTATTTCTCCTGGTTGCTTAGGAGTTTGGAGCATTTAATTGAATTTTACCCAGGTCTCCCCATTTTCCTACTACGCAATATATTGCGTAATTCTCCCCGAATGCACCATGTACTGATTTTTTTTGTTTTCGTTTTTTGACGCATTTTCACACAATTGTTCACTGTCTCTAACACCTTTTCAGTTGGTTTAAACTTGCAGATCTTTTTCGTACGTTAACAAAATGTTATAACATGTATGAAACTCAAATCTTCCTTTGGTTCCAAGTTTGCCTCTGCAGTGATGGTTTGGACTTGAATAGGATAACAGAATTTTACCCAATTTCTCCAGAACTCCAAGATCTTTTCCTTTTTGGGGTGATTTTGGTCTTTGAGTGATCAATAAAAATTTGAAATTCTTCAAGGACCGCCAAGTCATTTGCCTTTTCCGATTCCCTGCATTAGACTTGGCAACCTAATCCTACTTTTGAATTTTTTACCCAAGTTTTTCAAATTTAGAGACCAAGATCTCCCCAAGAGTTTACCCAATCCTTCCAGGAAACTACGTCGTTTCTGTTTTCGGGTTTATTTGGAATCTGAGATTATAACTAAATTTTACTCAATTTTCTAAAATGTCATGTATGTTAACTTCCCCTTGAAGCCCTTTTTGTCTATGCCCTTTATGAAGCCCTTTATATCTATGTTTCTTGTTGAACATAATTCTGTAGTCTTTTTCGTACTTGTTCAAACCCTACAAGGTGACAAACCTTGTAGTTCTCCTTCTCACTGTTCTGGTTGGCTAGAACTTAAAGCTTCTAATAGGATTTTACTCTGTTGTCCGTGGGTTTAAGATCTTATTCTAATAGTAGGATTTTATTCATTTTTTCCCAAAACGCCATATAATTTTTCTTCTCTTGGTTATTGACGGACTTGATGCCCTTAACAAAGATTTACACAATCTTCACAAGTCGTTTCTCTTTTTTGGTTGGCTTTGACTTGCAGGCCTTGGTAGATAATTGACCAGTTCTCACGGGTTCCAAGCTCTTTTACTTCTAGTTGGCTTGGAGTCTTTCTTCTGTTTAACACTGTTTAGACTTCTTTGGCTATTTTCATACTTAACAAAATTTCATCAATCGTTGCCAACGTTGCCAAGTTCTTCTCCTTCTTCTGGATGGTTAGAACTTTATACATATAAGAGGATTTGCCTCTATTTTCCATGAGCCTGAAGCCATTCATTTTACTTCTTGTATGTTGTTTAGACCTGGAACTGTTTTTCTACTTAGCAAGATTTTGTTCAACTTTTCAAAACTACTATGTACCTTTTCCTTTCCTTATTGATTTGGACTTCGTCTTAACAGAATTTTATCCAATATGATAAGTCTTTTTGTTGTTTGGATTTTGCTGATAAATTAATCTTACCAAATTTTCCATAGACCCCAAGTGCATTTACCTCTCCAGGCTGGTTGTGGCTTGGACCTCTTTTTGTATATTACCAAACTTTAACCATATTCTTCAAGAGACCGATCATTTTGCGTGTCTTGCTTGGTTTAAACTTGTCCTTTCGGTACTGGTCAAACTCTCCATGTTGTCAAATTATCCTTTGTGTGGACTTCCAACCTTTAACAAAATTTGAACTCATTCTCTGTGGCTTTCAGGCCACTTTTATTCCTCTAGTTGGTTTTGACATGAAAACATTTTCCTACTTAACAAGATTTTACTTAACTCTTCAAAACCACTATGTATCTTTTCCCCTCCACATTGATTTGGACAGAAATATTAATTCTACAGAATGTTATCCAATGCTTCCAGGGACTTTCATTTTTCAGGTTTGTTGGAATTTTCAACCAATACCTGAATTTTACCAAATTCTGCAAAGGTTCCAAGTACTTTTCCTTCTCTTGGTTAATTGAGAATTAGAACCATTTGTTTTCTTTTTAAAAATTTTACAATCTTCCTTGAAGCCTTTTCGTAGTTAACAAAATTTTTTCAAACCTTCCATTGGTTCCCGTTTTTTTTTCCATTTACAAGGATGGTTGAGACCTGAACACGTTCACAGAATTTTGCCTAATCTTTCCAAAATTCCAGGCACTTTTCCTTGTTCTGGAATTTTGGAGCCATTAATAAAATGTTCCAACCCTCCTTGAGTTGCAAGGCGATTTACCTGTCCTGATTCTCCAGGTTAATTTCTAATTCACAAAGTTCTTACTCAAACCTTCCAGGACCCTATGTTGTCTTTTTTCGGGTTAGTTTGGATTCTAAGATTACAACTGAATTTTTCCGAATTCTCTAAGTTATCAAGTTTCTTTGTTTCTCGTTGGAACCGTTTTTTCATTTCTAATTTTTCTGTTACACAAAAATTTGCCATAATCTTTAGAAGGTGGGTTATATTTCTTGTTTTGCCAACTTTAGACACGTAGTCCCTTTTCGCACATGGTCAAACTCTGCAAAGTGTCAAGTTCTTCTCCTTCGGGATAGTTATAATTTGAAACCCTTAACAGAATATTACCCCAGTTCTCCATGCGCTTCAGATCTCTTTATTTTCCTAGCTGATTTAGACTTGAAAACTTATTTAACAGCAAAATTTTATCAGGTCTTTCTAAAAGATACATTGTTTTTTCCCTTAGTTAATTTGGACTTGGTGCTCTGAACAAAATATTACCCAATCCTCCCAGGACACTAAATCGTGTCCTTTTTCTGGTTGGTTTAGACTTTCATGTCTTAGTATAATTTAGTACCATTCTCCAACGAATTCAAGCCCTTTTATTTCCCTTGTTTGATTGAGACTGGAAGCCCTTTTTCCTGTTTAACAGAATTTTATTGTATTCTCCAAAGGTCTCGTCGTATTGTGTCTATTGTTTGGTGTTTAGCCCTTTTGGTACTTACACAATTTCATCAAGGCTTCCAGTGCTGTCTAGTTTAGGATGATTCGGACTCTAAACCTTTAACAGGATTGACTCCATTTTCCTTTGGGCCATAAGTGATCTTACTTTTTCCATGTGGTTTAGATTTGAACCCCCTTTTTGATTGATTTGGACCTGGTCGTTACAGAATTTAATCCAATGCTTTCAGGGGCCTACGTCTTCCCATTTTCTGGATTTCAGTTCTCTATAGTCCCCAAGTCCTTTTACTTCTCCTGATTGATTGAGGCCTGGAGGCATTTTTTTTATTTATCAGAATCTTAAAATGTCCTACAAGAGGACAGATCATTTTCTTCTCTTGGGCGGTTTGCTTTAGGGTCCAAATATGCTTTTCAGACTTATCAACATTTTCTAGCACTCCATTGTTTCTTAGTTTTCTCTCTCGATCGGGTTGGTTTGGACTTGAACACGTTAATAGAATTTTACTCAATTTTCGCACAACTCTGGACTTTTTGTCCATGTGCTGGTCAATCTGGGTTTTAGTCATTAATAAAATTTTCCAATCCCTTAAGGACTGCAAAGCTATTTACTTTTCCTGATGCTTTAGGCATGAAAAGCAAATCCTACCTTTGAAAGTTTTACCAATTTCTCCAAAGATATAGTGCCCATTTTTGTCCCGGTTCAGTTCTAATTGCAGAGTTCTACCCATTCATTCTAGTTTGGATCCTCGGTCTGTAACTGGATTATACGTGGTTCTCTATATTGTTAAGTCTTTTCACAGCTTCTGGTTGATTGTGATTTGAAGTTATTTCTTCTATTTAACAGAATTTTTACCATATCCTTTAATAAACCGTCGATATTCCTCGTCTTGCTTGATTTAAACCTGATGCATTTTTGTACCTAACCAAATTTGATGGAGCTTTGTAATGGTATCAACACCTTCCTTTCGTCTGCACTGTTAGAACTCAACGTCCTGAACACGATTTGACTCCATTCTCTGTGGGCGTCAGGCCTTTTGATTTCCCTAGGGCCCTAAGTCCAGTCTTTTTTCTTGGTTTAGATTTGAAGGCTCTAGTAGAATTTTGTTCAATTCTTCCCTAGTAACACGTGTAATAAGCGTCCGATAGAGGTCCATCTAGGTTCAGAAGCACGTCCATTGTAGTATTCTATTATAACTTAACTTTAATTGTAGTTCTAATAGTAACCCGCCATGTTCTATTAGTTCTATGTTCATTGCGCCAAGTCATTTTCATTTGTTGTAAGGCTTCGAGTAGGCCAAGTAGCCAGGCGATGGGGCTGCCATCTTGAGGTTCCATAGCTTACCTGATTTTCTGTCGGGGTTGTCTCCCTTATCCGAAAAGGTCTGGTTTTTAGGACCATTTAGCACTATCCCATGCCATCGTGAACGTGGAAGTCGGACTTGCTGGAAGAACTGATCGTGGCACCAGGAACTTTTCCCCCTAATTGGGTTTATTCAAGAAGGTTTTACCTGATTCTCGGAAGGGTGCGGTCATATTCATTCGTCTAGTTGGTAGAGTTTTGTGAATTTTTTCTGGGTCTTTAAACTTTCTCCTTTTTTTGTTCAGAGTTAAAAGCATCTTTCCGCTGAAAGCATTTACTTCACCGGCACTTGATGCGGAAAAGTGCGCTTCGTTCGATTCGCTTAAAAAGATCCAAAAAGCAGATGACTAAAACTGTCGTGATTGTCCGCCCATACCGCGAATCGAAGGAAAAACAACAAGAATTGTCTTTCAACTGGCATATCATTTGCAACGTTAATTACATAACCTCCACGAGCTCTCCACCATCTACCTTTACGTTATTTCCACACTAATAACTAGTTTTTAACAGTTTGTGACATGACTGGGCACATTTTAATTTCTTCCAGTCGAGTGTCTCACTCCGTCGGCTTCGCTTCCACCTCGTTCTTTATTTTATTTATTTCCGCGCGGACGCGCTCGTGAGATGGATAGAAATTAAATTAAATATTATTAGCATCAAGTTCTTTACTAATTATTTGTTTTACTGTGCAATCGTTTAATTATGTTCCGAGATTACATCGTCATGGACCTGGACGTGATCATGCCGACTGACATTGGCCAAGGTAACTACATGAGAGCAAAATTGTTTAATTTTTTGAAATTCTGTTGAAAATTTTCCAGAATTGAAAGTGTTTTTGATTCGATGTGTAACATTGACCCTCCGAGCTCGTACAAGCCGAAACTGACATTTTAACCTAAGCTCGTCGCATTTTTTGCAATAGGTTTGATGACTTTATTGTCTTCAAGCAAGTTTAAAGCTGTTACACAGTGAAATATATAAGATAATGTATTATGTGCCTATCACATTAACGAATTATTTTATTACTATTATTTTTTTTAAACATTTCAAGAATGTTGCGTATGGTTTTTAAGAAAATACATTAAATGTTCACTCTAATGTTACGTTTAAAAAATTTCTTGAGCAACTGAGTTGAGAGTTGAGAGAGCAACCAAAAACGTATTCATCGATTTCCAGTACATCAAAAAAAAAGAGCTGCGAATATGTATTATGACCTACAATTAAAACATGTGAACACACTGTAAAGCCGATAAAAGTTATCTAGATTTTTGTTGTATTACAACGTATTAAATTTTAGTAAGTTACCCACCTGTAGCTCTTATCAACTCGTTTGTTCGTCGTTTCAACTGGTTGTTTTTAAATCACTTATGTGTATTGAAGGAAATGTTATTTAAATGTTTCAAAAACAAATAGAGGAGATTTAATCTGGTCGAAAACAATTCGGTAGAGTTTGAAAGCATAGGTACATTCTGAGTTGCTCAATTTTGCCGACACCGACTTTAACTAGTTAGTTATTTGATACAAAAGCAATAATATAATTTTATTACGTTTGGTTAGTTTTGAACGTTTTTGAAAATTTGGTTTTACTAATACCCAAATCTACAACTCAAAAGTTACTCTGGTTAGAAATTTGTAACTTCAATAGTTCGTTGCTCAATTGAATTGATCTAACTTGGAAAACATTTAGTAAATCAAAGACAGTTTTTTTGTTGGAAATATGCTCGCACAGGTCGATTAGTATTTTTAATTGCCCTCTTGATGTAAGAAAAATGATATACAATGTGTACCAAATTTGAAATATGACGTCATCGACTATTTTTTTAAATGGTAATACCAATATTTTATGACTATTCTTCAAGGGTATATCAAGTTACACATACGTACCAAATATCAAATTTTTATTCCTTGTCGTTCAACTATTTCGAAAAATGAAGAAATCTGATTCAACTCAATGAAATAATTCAGGCAGTTTAAAACTGGAATGTTCAGAGGTATTCATTTATCATTTTTTGTCAAACTGAGTTCGATGTTGACAATATCAAACAAAAAAGTTCAACGAAAACAAGTAAGGAGAGTAGCATCGTATCGAGCCAGGATATTTATTGGTTTGTCGTTTTGTAAGAAACAACATTTGTTGAAAAATCGAACAAAGTGCCGTACTGATGGAACCCAAAAGATTGAAATTTTAATGATGATTGGCTACGGAGATTGGACAAGAACACAAAATAAAGTTATTCACTTATTCAGAGAGAAGTATCTTGATTTACCACAGGTATGGTACCGCAGAGTACCATAAACAAGATTGAAAAACCGTTTCGAGAAAATGGGCATTTAAGAAAAACAAATAATCATCCTCTGAGTATCCTCAATGAAGATGTCAGAATGAATGTACTCTGTCCTGTGAATGTGTCTCTGTTCAAGAAAATCCTCATGTCCCCACTAGGCAGACAGCTAGGGAATTCGAAAATAGCCAGTGTTCAGTGACAAGAATTCTTCAAACCCAGAAATTTCATTCTTATAAGATGACAATCCTCCAGGAACTCACCGAAGATGATCCTGATAGAAAACTCCAGTTTGCGAACAAATTATGGATCTACTGGATAGAAATGTTGTAAACAAAAAACGTCCTGTTTTTTGACGAATCAACGTTTACGTTAATTGGTGAGGTAATTCGTCAAAATCATCGTTATTGGGCAGACAACAACCCACACTGGATGAGGGAAGATCACACTCGACATCAAGAAAAAGTCGATGTTTGGGCAGGGATCGTTGGTGATCGAGTAATAGGACCAATTTTCTTCCAAGGAAGTCGCACTGGAGCTGGATATTTAGAATTATTAGAGCAAGAACTAGTTCCTAGTAGGAAGACTTTGGCTACGCTGTTTCCTGATCAGAAAGAAGCCGATTTTCCGAATAGACACGTCTGGTTGAAACAAGGAGGAGTGCCTCCCCATTTTGCAAGACCTGTCCGTGAGTATCGGGATGGTGTATTTCGAGACAGATGGATTGGTAGAAGGGGACCTTTAGAATGGCCTTCCAGGTCTTCGGATTTAACACCAATGGACTATTTCCTATGGGGTATTTGAAAAGCAAAGTTTTTAAGACGAAACCGGGAAACATTGAGCAGTTGCAACAACGAACAAGATAGGAGTATTGGCTAATTTCCGCCGAAGTAATTAGAAATGCCAAAACGAGTCTCACTACCGTTTAAGATACTGTCAGTTAGCTAATGTACATTTTGAGCAATTGTTGAAAAAAACGTATTATTTGGGTTGATATCAGATAGATCAAATGATCAGACTTCTTTATTGTCGAATTAATTGATGTTTGTTAAATATCTATCAAACGACAAGGACTAAAGATTTAATATTTGGTACGCATGTATATTTGATACTCTTTAAGAATGGTCATAAAAAAATTAATATTGAAATTATATTTAAAAATTAGTTTGATGACGTCATATCTCAAATTTGATACACGCTGTATAATATTTTCATATTTCATGCATATTTTCAAAAAAAAACTGTCTTTGATTTACTGCATTTATTCCAAGTTAGAGACTCGCACTGTGTTTATAAATTTATTTGGGTTTTATGGTTTTGAAAATATTTTCAAATTTTGAAAAAATTCAATCCTTACAAATTTACTTTTGACCAAAATTTGTATGTTTAGAAATATGCTGTTGTTTAAATTTGAGACTTCAAATAGTTTATTTACTATTTAAATCGTAACAGCCGCCCTTTTTAGGATTTTCATTTATTTAGTGGTTTTAAAAATATTTTCAAAAATATAAGACTGTCTTTTAATACCCGTCCATTACCAATTAGATAATTTAATTGAAATTATAAATATGAACTTGTTACTTTGGTTACCTTCTTCTCGTGCAATCTTCCTGCACTTTTCCAGAGCGATCGCGCAGATCTTACTTATTTCACACCGCCCTGTCGGAACACGAAATACACGATCGATCTCTCTATAGGCTAGTTCCATTGTACACCTTTTCTGTTGTTATCGATAAGTAATCCCAGATTTATTATGAATTTATTACGTTTTTTCTTAAAGTCTGATCCTTACGCGTAGATCTTTGATCCTTTGCAAGATTGTACGTTCTTGAATGTGAAAAAACTGTTTAAGGTAGGATCTCCTTTTTTCTTCACTTGGCAGTGGTGGTTCTCGGACATTTTTCGAAGCCTACGGTAGTTGTTGCCGGATTTTGTTGTTAAAATTGCCAATTGGAGACACCGAGAGCCTAAGAGTAAACGCTATAACGCTAACGCAGCTAAGAGTATAACGTGAAATCAAGAAACGCACGTAGCAAGATCTGTAAAATAAACTCTGCAGATAAACACAACACATAAATACGGAGAGTGTGCATGTGCATAATCTTGAAACTGGCATAGCGACTATTTTTATACTTCATATAATTTATTCTCCAATTGAAGAGCAATAGTTTGGTACGTACTTGCAAATATTTTTTCTAAATTTTCTAATGTTTGCTTAAAATATTCTTCAAAAACATCCGCATTCATTTCCTCGTAGTAGTCTTTTGTTGAATTTGAGGCGAATTCTAGCAAACCACCATTTCCAAAACCACTTTCATTTCCAATATGGGTGATAATCAGCGTACGCCCTTTTCCGATCGGTGCAGTGAATCCACTGGAATATCCTTCCATGATTGCTTGGCGGAAAGTTTTAATATTAGTGTCTACCTATTGTTTTTGTAAAGTATACCCTTCATTCAGCCGTGTTTCGTCCAAATAATAAATAGTCCTTCCTTTGGATCGGTACTTTCTGATCGTCCTTAAATAAATTTAAACTCGCGCAAAATTATCCACAATTTGGTTCTGCGTACTTGAGGTAAATCGTCGTCTTCATGTAGAGCTTCGTTTATTGTTGGTAACTCCTCATTGAAATAAAAATAGTGGACTTTCCTTCGTATGGCGGTCTTATCGAAGTCATCGATTACTAGTGGAATCGTTCCTGCACTAATATCCCCTTGGAACGTGTAGAAACTATTTCACGAACGAAACTCAAAGGCTTTTGATGGACAAGTGCGTGGTGCACATTGAGCACAATAGTCTTTTCTCTTAGAGAGTATGCCACACTTGTATTTGGCTTAACTGGTGTAAAGTGTGAAACCGATGCCATTTTCATAAACATTGCTCTAAGGTCACAAATGTTTTAAATAAAAATTTTATTTATTTTATTTATCTTTCACGAAGGTACTTAACTAGTTTATAACATGATTATTTAATAATGAAATAAAATTGGCATAGCATAGCAATAAAAAAGCATTAGGTACAAAAATTGCATTCGATGACAGATTATTTATAAACCATAGTTATATACCATAACTAAGTACTTACTTATTAAGATAATCATATACCTACATAACATATATATTTGTAACTCGTTCGTAGTAAATCTGTATGCAATAATTCATAATACCATGGAATTTCCACGTTACACTTTGGTTTATGGTATGTTATCGTTGAGACCCATAATTTGAGCTGTCGGCCGCAAACGAACGGACTTTACCAGGGCTCATTCTCTATTTTTTCAAAAGAGAGGAATAAGAATTTTGGGAAAAATGGATGGTATGATATTTATGATTTAGAAGGGGTAGTTTTGGGAATCTGCTAGAAATCTGTTAATTAAGTAATAAAGTATACCGCCTGGTAAACGTGTGTCTTGGTTCCGAAGGATGTCTACCAGCACTCTGTAATTTTTATACCCGAAGTTCTGACATTACCTTAAATGTAGAAAACGTAATAGCTTTGATGTGTTTTTTATATCATCCGTGATAAGGATGGAAACGTTTAAGCGTCACATCCCAGCGGCTATCTTTTGTTTGACGCTCCAATAAAACAAATGGATAACGACCGTTATCGTTATTATTATTCGTATTATTATTATCATCATTATTATTACTGTTGCATCAGGACCCATTGTCGCGAATCGAGTCAGTATGCCGCAATACCTCGTTCGTACGCGTACTACATACCGTAGATATTCCCGAAAAGTCGCGCTCTTTCTCTCAGTGTCACGTTCTGTCGGTTCCCGTCCGGCTGGCCTTCCAGACCCGCGTCCCGTCCAGCTAATTTTAAACGCGGAAAATTCCCGTGGATTCCTAGTCATCGGGTAGGGGCACTCTTAATGAATTGGTCTTATCTGCGGATTTTATCTCCTTATCTTTCGAGTGAGAGAGAGTTACGAAATATCCCCATTCCTTTTACGTGTAGTTAGTGGGAGACCTCGCGACGTGCGCCCTGAACATGAAATACAGTAAGTACCAGGTGGTGGTAGTACACAGGGGCCAGGGTTCATTTAAATTTAAGCTTACATTGCGGACGTTTCGTCGATTTGGCGCCCTTACAAGTTACGATTTGACGAGAAAGGCATGGATTCTGGGCAACAGGTAGAACTGGAACAACGCGCCAGATTCTTTTCTTATCTGTTCGTATACTTTAAAAGCGGTTTACATTTAGCTTATTCCATGAAGTAAAATTTTTAGCTTAAAAAACCGTACTGTGTGCAATTTCGGAATGTTGACTTTCTGAAATGGGAAAACGTTTGTTATTCTTTTAACTGATTATTTTAAATTTGGTACTCGACATCTTGTTCGTATTTTTGTGATCGATTCGCTTGATTGTGAAAAAATATCTAATCGTCGACTTTGCATATAGAAATGACAGTTTCACGGAGACTTGAAGATATGAGTTCAGGTAATAGGTGGCACTGCAAAACTCTACAAGTTGTGTAAGGCTGTTTTTGTTATTTGTTTATTTCCCTCGAAAACGGTTTAGTTAGTATGTAGCTTATTCTATGCAATGGGACTTTAGCTTTAAATCTCACAATACATATTTTGAAAATTCCTGCAATGAGTTTCACAAATCAGCTACATTTTGAACATAAATCCCAACCGGTTCCATCATGGTACATTACAAGAACAAATTTATTATTATTACACGATATTGTAATGAAACTAAGGTATTTTCCAACTAATACAGGAAGCGGTATCATAACTTTCTTTTTTCAAATCGCAATGAAACTCATTTTGTGAATTGGATTTTTTTATAATGTACGTATGTACATTATACAAACTTTATATATATGTAAAGTTTTATTTCACGCAACTTTAAAAATCATGTCAGGTAGGTGACGCCCTCCATTGTCCATAAACTGAATAAACCAATTTCTGGTGTTTATCACAACTCTTTCTAGCACGACAGCGGGTATGTTGGGAATTTCGGCCCGAATATTGGCCTTGAGATCTTCTAGAGTCCTTGGGCGGTTAACATAAACGCGGGATTTCAAAAAACTCCCCAAAAGAATCGCAAAGGGCCAAATCAGAGCCCTCAAAACAGCCACGACGCCTGGAAGTGTGAGCCGTTACATCATATTGTCCTAAATCCAATTCTTCAAGTAGAAGGAAAAAATTTTCAAAGTGTTCACTTACCGGTCGGAATTCACCGTCACTTTTACCTCATTTTCTCCAAAAAACCATTGACCAATATTCCTAGCAGAGGAGACTGCACACCACACTGTAACTTTAGGTGAATGCCCTTTGATACAATTCACAGGGGTTGGTTTCAGCCTACTAACGCATGTTTTGTTTACTGACGTATCCACTCAAGTGGAAATGGGCTTCATCAATGTAAAAAACAATCGCGTCCTCAGGAACGTTTTCGAGAAGTGCTTCACAGGCGTTCCTCCGCGAATTGACATCACGCTCACAGAGTAATGAAGATCATCGTGAAGAATTCGCCTCACCGAACG
Source organism: Cryptocephalus primarius (assembly GCA_963576515.1). Taxonomy (NCBI): domain Eukaryota; kingdom Metazoa; phylum Arthropoda; class Insecta; order Coleoptera; family Chrysomelidae; genus Cryptocephalus; species Cryptocephalus primarius. The sequence continues at coordinate 11,631,990 of OY754946.1, forward strand.
ATCAAAAAGTCTAAGGACAGAGGCGTGTTTGCGCGCAGACCACCGTGGAGATCACAATATTGAGGCTGTCACAGCATCAATGTTCTCTGATGTTCTAATGGGCCGAATGTTCAGCCCGGTTTGTCTGAACGAAACTACCCATGTAACAATCGATTTCCAATCTGGGACAGGGCCTACCGGGGCTACATTGAACCGATTTCGAAAGTCACGCTGGCTTGCGATTACAAAATGTCCATTCGAAAAGTACGCCTCGACGGCAAACGCACGCTGTTCACTGGGTGGGAAACAAAACTAGGAATATGCCTGTCGAGCAAGACCCACCCACTCCACCCACTACGACCTCTACAGGCTGGATGTTAAGCATTTCAAAAAATTAAGTTATGATGCCGCACTCTGTATAATAGTTTTAAAGTTGTGGACGTTCGAAACATTTTTGAAAATATTTCTACAAGAAATTTAGAAAAAGTTTGTTGCAACTATCATTCAGTTATCTGATGAATCATATAAAGTTCAAAATCCGTCACTATGATAGTTTTAAAGTTATACAGCTGTATATAAAATCGTCCATTTTTTATAATTTTGGGAACTCTTCTGAAGTCCATACAGTATGAAAAAAATGTTGAATACGTTTATCGTTGAATACTTTGAATACGTTTATGAAGGTCTTCACTTGGCCCATAAAGCGTGAAATTTCAAATTTTCCACTGTTACACTTTCAAAATTACGGTGGTTAAAACCCTTATTTTTAAAACGTTAATACCTCCTATTCTTCGTATTTTTTTTTCAATTATTTTAAAAATCGATCATCTAAACATCGTAAATAACGTCTTTAATTCATGAATACATCAGAAGTTTCAGATATTTCACTGAACAATTATTGAAGCTGAAAATATAGTAACACCTCCGAATTCTTATAACTCCATAGGTTTTTCTCAAAATTTAGAAATAAACTTATCTCACCCTCCACTTCAAAAGTTATATGTGCGCTAGGTGAACTTTTTATTTTTAAGGGGTGAAAACCACCATTTATTACAAAGTCAAGCATTTCATGGATTCAAATGAAACCAATCTCTTGGTTACAAAATATTTTATTATTGCTTGCAACTTTTCAACCCATAAGAAATACCCCTTTTGCCGAAAATAAAATAAAAAGTATTTTTTAGAGGCTAGAAACATTTCAGATGTGCATTCTTATTGAACAAACATTAATTCTCTTATTATAAAATATTTTTTATTGATTACAACTAAAATTCTCACCTAAACACGCATTTAGGTTTTTATCGATAACTTTCTTAATTTTTGAAATTTTCAGTCGCACCAAAGCTCATTTTGCAGGGAATTCTAATACGACATCCGGAGTTGAATCCCTTTAAGCCCTTCATTTTTAAGTTTAAAGGGTTTAAAGGGCCTGGGATGGGTGGTCCTTTCACTCATATAATAATTTATAATGGCGATATCTCAGTTACTATTAATCTTAGAGAAATGTAAAGAGAACTAAATGTTCAGCAAAACATACTAAATTTTAACACTCTGCGTTGTATCTTATTTCCTTTAGATTTTAAGTTATAGCGCAAAAAACAATATTTTTTTCAAAAATTTGAAAATTTACTTTTTCAGAAATAAAGCTTTTTTTGAGATCACGCTTTTTAAGCCACCCTAATATCAAGAACGTATTGTTAGAACACAAATAAAGACACCTGTAAATTGTTTAAGTTTAGTTTTAATTCTGTTGCCGGAGGTACTGATTTTTTATTAATTTTTCTTCAAAAAAATGAGACTATCATGTTATTTTCATCACATTCCCGTAATTTTTTTGCTAAAGAAATTCATATAAATTCATGTTAAAGGTTTTTTAAGTACTTTTAAAAGGTCTCAATAATTTTTCTCTGCAACTAATCGTTTTGGCGTAATTTAACGTTGAATAGTTCGAATTTTGTCTCTAGATAACGTATAGTGAACTTCAAAAAATCCATAACTTGGTTTAAATGTATTTTTAGAATACAAAAAAACCGCCTTTGGTTTGTTTTTTATTACCTTTCATTTTGTTCATTATGACTTCTTCATTAAAACCAATAGTTTTTGTGTTATTTGCAAAAAACTCCGAAAATCTTCATTTTTAAGTCAAAACAACATTTTCAATCGCTAATTACTCGTAAAGTATTGATTTTTCAAAAAAAAAACTTCATATAACATTTATTGCTCAAAATCGATTCATCTATCGATTTCTGTGGTTATTTTGAGTGTAAATTTATTTTTATTGATTAACTGGTCAATGAATTATGAGTATTTATAATTTCAAATTCACTATATTGATAAAAAGGTTTAATAATTTTCATTGCCCTGCTTTTGGCTAATAAACTGTTACATTGTCAAATTTATAGCTACGGTAGATCCAGTAAGAAGATTAATGCCATAGAACTCAATCCGATCGTAAAAGTAGGCACCTTATCATAAAAATTTGAGAGTGAAAACATGTATTTAGGACGGATTTGCGTTCAATGGCGTTTATCTTTTCAGCGAATCTACTTGAGTATGTAATTTCCGATTATCAAACTTCAAAAATTTTTGTGAATAGAACCATTTTTTGTTTTAATTCCCGAAAGTAAGCAAATATTTAAAAATCTATATCGTCAACAATGTGAAACATTCGTGACCGTCACTGTTTGAAAATATAGAAATTTGTTCTTCTCATGTTGAATTAAGCAAAACTTCTGTTAACCTGTTTTTATTCACAATATTTTAATTCGTATTCAACGTCGCTCTTGTTTTTATGTGATCGAATTATTTGATTGTTAAAGAAATAATCATCCAGGATTTTACATATATGTTACAATTTCATTATTAATTCAGGCAAAAGGTGGCGCTGTGAAAATTTGAAGACCGTTTTACCTTAATAGCCGCCTGTTTACTAGAGATTTGCTAAGCAGAAGTAAACAAAATTTTATTTCATAACTTCCCAGGGATGTTCCTGAACCTTCCTAAACCAATGTTTTATAGAAATGATGAAACTTTCTTCTTAAAATATATTAGAGTTTAACTTTGCAAATGATAGTGGAACAACTTTCACTATCGATCCAAATTCATATTATCTTCGTAACTTCATTTTGAGATACGAAGTTCGCCTTACTACTCTTAGTTAATTAACTGTTAAACTACTCTTGGATACTCGTAATAGTACTGGTTCAATTTTTTTATTAAAAACATTGCTAGTGAAAATTGTGAATCATTGGTTATTTCATAAATTTAAACCATCGTCATGGCGGATTTATTGCGTATTGTAATGAAATCCCTCTTGGAGAACATTCTCCAGCTTCTAATCGAGTCTCGAATCTACAAGAAGATTCTAGGTAATTCTCGGTAGATGGCCGTATGCGCCAGTGAACAGAGGAGGATTTAGAAGTTCATCCGACGTTTTAAGAGGTCGGAAATATAAATTCAAAATGATCTTACTACTAAACTAGGTATTGTTATAAGTTGTTGTCATTAATGTAGTGCGTAAAAATAAATTAGTAACTAGTTTAAACAGTGTAGTTCTTTTCGAACCCGAAACGTAACACTATCCTTCGTGGTAATAAAAAAATCATTAATCTCTTGTCTTAATTTTAACATTTATGCGCTCTTTAATTAATTAAGTTTTTTTATCGTCGCGCTCCTGTTTTTGGATGATTGAAACGAGTCGACATATTTATTAATTGATTTATTTGCGTATTAAAGGACGACGTTAGGAGAGGACGGGTTCATGTTCTTTAATCGGGAGCGCAAACTAACGAATTTCCTTTATTTACAGGCAGACACTACATGTAGATACAATATCGTTTGTTGTTTAAATAGTGTTGTTATTGTAGTAAAATTAGGCTATTTGGATTTGAAAACAGAATGTTGACCTCTAATCCGTGTGCGATTTTAGCACGAGACGGTTTAAAAATATGAATTGCGTAAAAATTTAGTCACTATAAATATTTTTTTCACAATAACTGAGGTAAGTGCTTAATCGCATTCCTAAAGCACAATTTTATTTGCTGGACAAAGAATAGTCATTAATCCTTCTCATTGGGTGCATATAACTTAGTTCGCAAGTGCTTGGCAAAATTTTTAAACGATAAGTCTATCCCTTTAAGAGGTATAAGTGCTCATATATCTCATTTACCTGCACGAGTAACTTCAGTGATGATCGTTTCGATGATTGTTATGACCATGATATGAAAACAACCAATGCACACAAAAAAATCAATACCGAAGTGAACTAATTAACTTCGAAATCTTCTAAATTATCATTTAATTTTTTTATCTAAGAAATACCTTTTGTTCGTTTTACAGAAAATTATGGAACCAAATTTAAAAAACAATAAACCGACGAATTCAGAGTTGGTTAAGCTTTAAAATGAGATGTCACTTTACCTCTCTTCTCCATTTAAATTTTAGGGGTGGAACTCGCCCTGGGTAAAAGGTAGAAGCAACAGAATTGAACATATAGTCAATATGGCTCCCTCGAAATAAAATTCGAAGAGGTCTCCCCAATTTTTATAATTGTCGTTAATTCTAAATTTAAACCCGATTGAAAGTTTTTAAACTGTTGCTCGGTATATAAGGAATGTTCAGCGAATGAAGCGCCATCCGCGGCGAACATCAATACACTCGCACCCACGTGAATTGGTATAAGTTTATAGTTAAGTACACGTGTTAAAATAAATTGATTTTAAATTTAGTGCAGTTTCGTTTAGGTCAAGGGTGTCCATGTTTCCCGAGCTCCCGGGAGCACACGCTTTATCAGTGGTACCGGTAATTTATGGCACCCATAAAGCTATTACCGCTCGTCTCTTGGGGCATTTTCAGTCAGGAGATCCAGGATTGAATGGATATGATTTTAGTTAGACGTGTTTGAGATTTTAGAATTTTATTATTTCATATATGAAGCATACGAACATACCAAAAATGTTTTTACCTGTTTCTAAATATTTAGTACACAAAATCATGTATAAGTAGTTAGGTAATTGTTCCCAGTAACTAGTAAGTATAAGGATGATTGCGAATTAACGTATTATCCTTTATCCTTTTAAGAAAAATGTACCCGATGCGCCGTTATGATCAGGTAAAAATAGGGCCAGTAACTGAGTGATTACAACAAAATCTTGACGTCACTTTAGAAAAATCTGTAAATTACCACCTTATGATTAATAATATGTAGTCTATGAGTGACTGTACTAGTGTGCTTTGTATGGGTAAAATTGGGTATGGGGGGTATGGGATATGGGTTCTGTTTGTCAATTTTGACATGAAACGATTTTCATTTCCTCATTTTTTTTAATAACCTGTGCGTAATGGAATCAGAAGGGCCAAGATTACGATACTAAATAGGAGGATTTATTTGGGGTTTTCAAAATTTATAACACCATTTTATGCGTCATATGTGGGCAAAGTTTTGTAATATTCAAAAGATATAACATTCAGCGGCATTATCAAAAACAGCATCAGGATTTTTATACAGATTTTCCATTAGATAGTGCGTCACGATCCAGAGAAGCCTGGATTCCAGAGAGCCTGGAAAAGTGTGAAGGGAAAATGACATAAATGGATCCAACCCAGTACTTTTTTTTTATTTAACGAAATAAATTTATTTTGAAACGTAACGTTACGTATACTTTTCATTAATCATTCATATATAAAAGACGTTAGAATTACTAGTTAATATAGTAATCATTTTAATATTTACAAAATCTGTAAATTAGTACCTATTTACAATTATACAAGTATTAGGTAGTTGCTTTTCGTAGCTTCTCCTCGGCAAGAGTTCAACTCGCTTTCTGAGTCCGACCCTTTGCGTGTATCTGCCACTTCGCAAAATCTCTTAATCCTAGCGGACACCTCTGGTTTAGGTTACCTCTTGGAATTTTAAATTTGAACAATTCCAACAACTTAATGATTCAGATCTCTTCTGCCATTAAATCTACTCCGTTACATTGGCTACCGGTATTGCGCAATTCACTTTCCCCCGAAATGCCCAAGAGATCCTCCAATAGAGGATGTTATTGTTGGTATTTTGATATCTGATTTTATCTTGATTTAAATCTCGATATTAGCATCTGTAAATCTACCTCATACGTATAACGAAATGCGTCACAGGTACAACTTTTAATTAATCAGTAATAAATGTTATTTATTTAGTTACACACAGATTTATAAAGTTTTTTCAGTGCATAGCCAACGCATAAATCTGTTGCCAAAAACCAAGACAGACTATCATATTAAAATGAATTATGTTGATGGACTTTACTGTAGCTGTTAACATTTTATTTTATATTTAATGGACAAAGTAATGTAATGTAATAAATTTTGCTTTTTTTCCCCAAGTCATTAGCTACAGCCAGAATTTAATAAATTATAATTTAACGTATTTTAGTTTTAAGTTTAAAATAAAGGAAACCTGTAGTTATGTCCAGAGTAAAATACGCTTTATTGAAGTCGTTAAAGAAATAAGTAAAATATTATGTAAATGTAATGTAAGAAATTCTGAACTTTTATTTTAGTCTTAATATAACTTTTTAAGCAACAAATTCATTAACAACCTTTGTGTTTTAATTTATACGAGAAAAATTACTGTTCGATAATTGCTTGAACTTATTCGAAAAATCCTTAACAGTGGTCAGTATTTTCACATTACAGTTAGTATACACGACTGTTTAAAAGTAAAGAAACCGGAATTCGGTTATTGAAAATGTTTTAAAGCCTTTTTTTCTAATTTCCACTATTGTAACACTTGAACTGAAATTTTAAGAAAAAAAAATTAATTCTATTAACGTTTCTCATGAATTAATTAGTAACGAAACCAGTTCGCTGTAGTAATTTCCAACTTTTTTCTCCACCATCTCACTCGCGCACGAAGGTCTCCGCTTACGTAGTTCGTCTGAAATGCTACCTAAATTGACGGTTTTGTTAATTATCAAACGAATTACTTTATAAAAAAGATACGTTACGAAAAACAATTTAAGAAAAATAATGCTTATTGAATTATTAGTAATAAAGGAAAATACCAGAAGCCAGGTAGATAACTTGTGTTCAAAAAGTAATGTAATCTTAATTAGCCATGACTGCTATTGGTTTGTTAGTGTGTCTCAGCTATATTCGTAGACGACTCATTTTAGGAATAAAGCCAAGACGCACATTAAAAAGAGCTATATCTATTCAACGAGCTTTAATACATAATCTCTATCCAAGTAATAACATGTTATTTATCTACAAAAAACTTTGTTCATAGACAATTCGTTCTGCGAGCAAAGACAAGTAGAACATTATACCACCGGCTCAAGTTTAATTTCAATTCATTTAGCAAGAGAGTTCATATCTGGAACAGGTAGCCCTTGCTCAAAAAGTGCCAACAACGAATAGAATATAAAGTTTGTCTTCTACAATACGGTTCGTTTTATGACGTACGTCACACATATAATTCAAGTACGTATCAGTTCAACTAACACAAGGGTTTTCAGTTGGAAAATATAACCTTTGTTCAACAAGTACCATAATGTTAGTCGACCAAGAGGGCAACTTGTACTTCTCTGATCTTTGTTCGGTGAAGCTTTGTTTTACGTCTAAAAGCCAAGGAGTACGTAACAACACAATCTAGTGAGAGGTTTATTAGCTACAAAATATCATCAAGTGTTATAAGTTAACGCTTTGTTCATAGATGAGTTGTTCTATGAACAAAGTTAGGAAGAACACGCCACCTCCACAGGTTAGTACTATGTCGACCCTTTTAGCAAGACAGTTTGTAATAGCCATATGTATTGTTTTTTACAAGTTACCCAATAGGCTTGATGCAAATTGAAATTTGTCTCAACTGTGCTCGTTGTTGATTTGTTCTATAGGCAAAGCTAAGGAATACGATTTAACGCTAGACCCAAGTCTAATATCAATTGAATTAGTACGAGTTAAAACAGGCAAGAGTTATTTTCGTCTTTGTTCCGCCTTCCGAAAACGACTCTATTATACTTTGTTCGTTGCTGGTCAGAAGTGTCTCACCACATCAATATCCATTGTACTAGTGACAAAAATGCTTAGTTGTTAAGTATTAACTTTGTTTAGTAATAGTACAATTGTTATTTCAGTTAGTAAAAATTCGTTTAGGTACTAATTTCAGCTAATCCAGCTAACCTTAGCTACTCCCTGCTAATTTTAGTTAGCGATTTGTTCATATATGACTCATTCTATAAACCGCTTTAAGTAGATCATCACACCACTGAAACTAAGTTCAATATCGATTGAACTAATGAGAGAAACGTTCAGATATTAATGAAATGTTAATGTTAACTACAATAGTTAAATTTGGTCTTAACTGACTGTCACTGTTTTATCCGATCCCCACTATTGTTTTAACTAATTCACATATATTTGAGGTAATTCTAATTTTAACTAAGCTAGCTGAACGCATTGTTCGTATAAGAGTCCTATAAACAAATTTAAGAACAACATCACGTCTATAGACTTGTATTCGGTATCGATTGAAATAATAAGAGAAAAAAGGTAATCTTTGTTCGAATCTTTGTTTAAATTTATCTTATTTTTGTTCGTTGTTATTCGCGGACTCTGAGCTAAGCTAAGGAATACGTCACAACACGTGATCTAGGTTTTAAAATATAATAATAAGAAACTAAATAAAATAATACAAACAGTAAAGTAATGTTAGACGTTCACGACCAACCACCGCAATGTGAAGTTTGTATTAGTTTTTTTCGTTGATGGTTCCTCCCATGAGTAAAACTAAGAAGTACGTCACGCGACCAAACCTTACTTCAATATCTATTGAATTGGAAAAAGAGTTTTTAACCAAGTAAAATGTAAGATTTAGTTCGGACAGTGTTCGTTGTTGTATCGTTCTATGAATAAAGCTAAGAAGTATGTCACGCTACCAGACCAAGTTGTCTGTTAATTTACTTACTGAAAAGAGTGATTAATTGTAAGTTATAATTTTTGCTCAAAAAAATCAACAAATGTTAGCCGATGGCAACTACAATTAATTTCAATAGTTCAATTGTGCCTTAACTGATTTAATCTTTACAGTTACAATCATCATTTAAAACAGTTAGAAATTGATTTAGGTTAGGTTAATCTAAGCTAACCTTAATCTTAGTTAATTAAAGCTATAATTAATAAACTTTGTTTTTATCTAGAATATTGTGTGAACAAATTTCACACAAACGGTTCATCCTATGAGCAATAGTTCGACTTTAACCCAAGTTTAATATCGCTTCAACTAGCTAGAAGAGGTAACCTTTGTTCACTAAATACCATAAGGTTCGCCGATTACTAATGCAAATTGTAGTTTGTCTAAGTTTTGTTCGTTTATAATTCGTCCTATGTCGAATGAAAACAGTTCGCCACAACACATACATACATTTAATATCCTGTAAACTAACGAGAGAATTCTTAACTGCAAATGTTTTGTTTGTCCGAAAAGTAATTTCATATTACTCGATCACGATAAATTGTTAGTAAGTTAACCATTTGTTCTTAGATGAAATGTTCTGTGGACAAAATTACGAAGGGCATCACACTACATTACCTTAGTTTATTTTAAATATAACTAGCAACAGAGCTCTTAATTGTAACATATATTCCTGTTTAAAGTGTAACGTAAGTGTAATCTTTGTTCAAAAGGTAACGAAATGGTAACCGATCTCGACTATTTGTTAAAATTAGTCTGGACTTTGTTCGTTGGTGGTTTGTCCTATTAATCAAGCTACGAAGTACGTTAGAACAGACATAAGTCCAGTAGCGGTTGAAGTAGTGGGAGTTCTTAGTTGTAAAATATAAACGTTCAAAAAGTAATATAATTCACTACTATTATTCACAATAATTAAATTGTATTTTAACTGATTGTATACCTAAACTTAAAATTTGTTTTAGGTGATACTAATCCCAGCTGATCTTTATCTTTGCTAATCTTTGCTAATTTTAGTGAGCGGTGTTCATATGTGGGGCGTTCTATTAACAGATTTAAGGAGAATATCAAATTGTGATCTTTGTTCAAAAAATGAACGAATGTTAATCGATGACGACAGCAAATTTTAGTTTGTAAAGATACGATAGAAGACACCGATAAGACGCACATTTCACCATCAGACATAATTTCAATATCTATCTATTGAATCTATCTAGCAATTGAACTAATAAAAAATTACTAATTTTAAGGTGTAATTTTTGTTCAAAAAGTTACGAAACGAAAACCGTTCCGAACTCCAAGTGAAAGTTTATCTTATCTTTGTTCGTTCACGACTCGTTCTATGATCGAAAGCCAAGAAAAACATCACTTCGCCACACCTTAGTTCAGTATGGATTGAACTAGTGAGGGAGTTCTTAACTGGAGGACATTCTCTATTCAAAAATCACCCCATCTTAATCTATTACGAGCCGATTGGATTAATATTTGTTCTAGCAATAAATACTGACTATGTTCAAAATTTTACCTTGGTCGACCAAGTGCGCTGTGAAGTTTGTCTCATCTTTATTCGCAAAGCTATCAGAAGGTAAACTAAACTAAGGTAACCTCGCAACAGTTATTAACGTCTCATTACTTTTTGAACAATGGAATCTGTATTACTTATAGAAGCTGTTAAGACATAAGAACATAAATTCTCTCTACTAGGTGATTTTTGTTCAATTTTCCTAATAAGGGGATCGACCATAGGGTCGATACTTTTCTCAGTTTCGGTTTCTACGATACCAATTTTGATAGTATTTGAATTGAAATATAAGCTAGGGGAGTATTACTTGGAAGTTCCAAAGGTTCCATCCACGTGTTTAAACGCCCAGAGAATATTTTGCGTATAATTCCAACAGCATTCGAAAGCACTCGCAACATTTTATAGTTGAAGTTCTGTAGAGTGAATTCCTCTGTTTCACTCGAGTCGGCCTTTGCATATCGTTTCCTTTCTAGTCTTTGTTCGCATGGGACTTTTGGCTTCCAGGCTTTATCGCTAGATAACTTGAGGTTATGCGTCAGTGTCCTTCCTCGTTCCGTGAATAATATAAAGATTGATACGATAACGTGAATCGTTTTGTTTACTTACATGCACAATTACCGGGCGTCGTTTATTCGGGACGAGTCAGCAATTTTGATAAACTATTGAAATAGTTACCGTAAACAAAAAGGAAGGTAAAAGCGGAATTGTTATTAGAGTTTACGGCACAGTTTTAATTGTAATTATAAATAGATTTTTAATAGGGGGTTGTTAAATATTTGGCAGGTGATTTTAAGAAGTTATATAAACTTTTTTGTTCTAACGAAACCACTACTAGGCGTACACTTAAAATGTCAGTCGTAATTATAGTAATTTATATAGTATATATGTGGGCGATTCCATGTCAACTGTCGTGAGGTTGGCGGCTCATATATTTGTTTCCCAACCAAAGCTATTTCACTCTATTGTAGGTTTAATTAAAAATATTTACCCAAATTTTCAGCCCAAAATATTACACCTAGCGTTTTTTACAGTTAATTTTCGGTTTTTTAGCGTTTCCTGTTTTTGACATCAAATTTTCTCCAAAACGTTACCTCAGTCACATCGCTCGTTGGAAATATTTGAGTGTACATGTAACCAATGTAAAATTTTCCAAGGAATCCATTCCTGCCCTCGGAATTGGCTTGAAATTCTTCAATTTGCGAGAAATCCCATATATTTGGGATGTATACATTTTTGGATTTTTTTGCAGGAGCTTAAAATATTTGTTTTTTAGTGTACTTCTGGGTACTTTCAACTTTCCCGTGTGTATTTTGGTTTTAAATGCCAAAACAGGCGGAAAAATGGCCAAATCAGCCTAAAACGGTGAATTAAGCATGAGAAAAGAGTGGCAAATTTGGAAATATTGCTGGGGATCTCCGGCTGAAACCTCACCGATGAACTTATATCATTCTCATTGAATACCAGACCATGTGGATATCCAATATTGTGATATTCATGCGAAAATTGTACTACTAAAGGTGTATACCCATAAAATTCAATCGGCTTTTGCTTTATGCCGAAGGGATTTTCGATTTTCCGCTGGTTTTCGGTTCCTTTGAATATTTGGATCTTCATGGGGAAAAATAACGATTGTTCTTCCAAAAAAATTCAATTTCGAAAATCACAATTTTGGGAATTTTCGCAAAATCTCATATATTCGGGATTTGTAAATTTCATAATTTAACTTCGTTTTATTCAATTCAGCTTCATTCAAATTAATTTCATAAGTAACATCAAGGCATCGCTCATTCAAAATATTTGGTTAAAATTCGATTTTTCCAGGATTCTCACAATAATGGACCTCCGGACGGTCTGGTATTCAATGAGAATGGTCTGAGTTCATCGGTGAGGCTTGAGCCGGATATCCACAGGAAAATTTCCAAATTTTGCCACTTTCTTTCTCATGCTTAATTCACCGTTTTAGGCTAATTTGGCCATTTTCGCCTATTTTGGTACTTAAAACCAAAATACACACGGGAAAGTGGAAAGCAACCAGAAGTACACTAAAAACCAAACATTTTGCGCTTCTGCAAAAAAATCCAAAAATTTATTCACGCGAGTTAGAACAAGTTTAAAAAAATGTTTTATTGGGATTTCTCGCAAATGGAACAATTGGCCAATTCTGAGGGCGGGAATGGTTCCTTGGAAAATTCTACATCGACTACATGGACTGTCAAATTTTTTCAACATGCGATGTGGCTCTGATAGCGTTTTGGAGAAAATTTGGCGTCAAAAGCAGAAAACGCCAAAAAACTGAAAATTGGCAGTAAAAAACGCTAGTTCTGATATTTTAAACTGAAAATTTGGTTAAATACTTGTAATTAAACCTTCAGTATAATGAAATAGTTTTGGTTAGGAAAAAAATATATGACATGCCAACCTCCCGACACTTGACATGGAATCGCCCATGTACAGTAATATATTCCTCGCCTTTGAGTTTAAAAGAGTCATTGAAGCCTTAATACAACCTGATCAAACTTGTATTCAAAACCAATTATTGACAATGGAGAATCTTTCAAATTCGAATCTTCCACGAAAATAAAACGTCTCTATGCCAACCTTGCCTCCGGGAATAGAAGCGGGATTCCGACACTTGCAGCTCGATCCAGTCCAAAGTCTATTTTAATCCGATGATCACTTCGTTTTATTTTTTTTATCCTTAGAAAAAGGCAGGAAGACCACATCTACGTTACGTAATGACGAGACCTCAATTAGTGTTATGGCGGGAAATAAATCGTATGTCATTTCGGTTGTATTGCGAGTTATTAACGATTCGCTTTGTTTACGAAGTAGAATTTTACCAAAAAAACACGGTTTACATACATGCTAAGCGATATTGTCAATTTAAATATTGATTATTGTCTAATAAACAAGTTACACCAAACATAAATTACACATCTCAATAGTACTTTACAATTGTAACAATACCTCCCGAACATTCCTGCAAATGTGGGGTTTACTCTAAGTTTATTTAATTTTATTTTTTTTTTTACTAACTAAACGTAATCGGCTAATCTTAAACAATTTAGGGAACAAACATAACATCTTCTAGCCAGTTGAAGCAATACTGAACTTGGGTCAAAGTCAAACTATTGCTCTTAGGATGAACCGTCAACGAATTAAGTTCAGACAAACTAACACTTGCATTCATTATCTGTCAACGTTTAAGTACTTGAACAAAGATTATATTTTATAATTAAGAATTCTCTTACCTACTAGTTCAGTTGATATTGAATTTAGGTTTGGTCATGTAATGTTCATGTTAAATTTGTTCGCACAACATTCTAGATAAAAACAAAGTTTATTGAAATGAGCTGTAATTAGCTAAGATTAAGATTAGCTTAGATTAACCTAACCTAAATCAATTTCTAACTGTTTTAAATGATGCTTGTAACTGTGAAGATTAAATCAGTTAAGACACAATTGAACTATTGAAATTAGTAGTTGCCATCGGCTAACATTTGTTGATTTTTTTGAGCAAAAATTACAACTTACAATTAATCACTCTTTTCAGTAAGTAAATTAACAGACAACTTGGTCTGGTAGCGTGACATACTTCTTAGCTTTATTCATAGAACGATACAACAACGAACACTGTCCGAACTAAATCTTACATTTTACTTGGTTAAAAACTCTTTTTCCAATTCAATAGATATTGAAGTAAGGTTTGGTCGCGTGACGTACTTCTTAGTTTTACTCATGGGAGGAACCATCAACTAACAAAACTAATACAGACTTCACATTACGGTAGTTAGCCGTGAACGGCTAACGTTACAATAACGACGAAGAAAAATAAGACAAATTTAAACAAAGATTCGAACAAAGATTACCGTTTTTCTCTTATTATTTCAATCAATATTGAACTCATCTCTTAAATGTAACAATACCTCTCGAACATTCCTGCAAATGTGTAGTTTACTCTAGGTTTATTTAATTTAATTTATTACTAACTAAACCACATTTGGTTAAAATAAGCTTGAACTGCACATATCTACCCATTAGATTTCATTGCAATTGTATATGTCACATACTGTTGTTTTAAACAAACTTAATTCAATTTCTAGCTAACTTTGATTTGAGGTTTTGGTTAAATACGACCATTCGACAATGAAGCAACTAAAACCGGACCAGTTAAATTAACCTTGAACTGCTTGGATTATCTGAACCATTGCCTAAATTGAATTAAAGATTCTTATAAATTTAGTCAGATCAGTTAAACACAAACTTTATTCACTGGCCGTATTTGACAGTTAAAAAAAAGCAGAAAAAATTAATTTTCAATAAAAAGAATGAATCATTTATAAAGATTGGAAAATGATGTTATTGCGACGTTTACAATATCTCCATAAACAATTTAGTACCTTGTAGGACCGCATCTGGCTCGTTTTAATACATAATTGGAAACAAGGTCCTATCGGATATAAGACATTTGTAAATATTTTATACGAAGATTTACTTATAGCTAGCTAACAACTGATGCGAATGAACAATACGTTAATTTATGTCTATAACTAAGTCATGCAGGGGCACTACACCACTCCTCATAAAAGAGCGGACTCCTCAGGTGATCTGCGAAAATTTGGTGACACCGAGTAAAGAGCTATGTTAAGCCGTGGTAATGTATGACTAGTACTTAATAACATATATTAAAATATAAGTATGAATACATGTTTAAATATTGACTTAATTCATAAACAAACAAGGAAAACTGTATCTACCCTGTTTGGAAAAGTCGTTATTATTCAGTTATATTCGTTATTATAACAGTTATATTCACTTGAATTGCTAACTTATACATGTTCATGTTCCTGTTGGTTTCCACAGTTTGATATTAGAGCACCTACAAAGAGTTTAGTTAAAGCATTTAAAGTGTATATTTCAACAGAAGCTTACAAATCTACCCCTTGGACCATGTACAGAATTAGTTAAAAGCTTAGCCAGCTTCAAGCATAAATTATTATTGTTATAAATAATCTTATTATTGTTATAAATAATCTTATTATTGTTTCGTTATTATTGTTATTATGAAATATTGCAAACACACAAATAATTAAACCGATCTAACTTAACTTGTAAGCCTTTATGACCATACTAAGAAAACTATATATTACGAGCACGCTGTTATTTTATATATTGATTTTATATGATTGATTATAGAAAATTTAATTCTGGTAGTTGGTTTATAAAAGCAAAGATCATTTTAGACATAATTTATATTTAATTAATTACCAATACGTAAAAGGTATTAACAATATCTTTTGTTTCACGATCTCTCATTTCCTCGGTGAACTCTCTTACGTTTTTGCTCATTGTTCATTTATGTTCAATAAACGCTTCGATATCTGACTTCTTTGTATTCGCAGTGAGTCATGCCTCTCGTAAATAGATCGAGATATCTCTCCAACGTTATCGAATACATAAAAGAAATTCTTCGAGATCATTCCGTCAATAAATGTCCGAAAGAGGGAAAAAACCTACGGAACGAATACGCTCATATGTAATTTCCGTTGTTTGTATATGCCGGGCGGAAGATTTTAATGTATGTATGTAGTGTACGATGGGTGTTTCCCATCTTGGGAGACGAAAACAGAAGATTGATGAATTCCAATTATTTTGTGTTCTTTGTGGTCTCAAAAGCACCCTTGAAATGGTATCTGAAATTGAGAGCTAGGAATATATGTCAATATATATGAATATATATGCTTCATAATGAAGGTGAAGGTTTAAACCTCGTTAAGATTAATGCAATGAAATCTTGTTAAATATGCATTATATTTATGCAAATGTGTCCGATTTTCTAAACATGTCAATATAATTTTTTTTGACGTTAGATTATATACCAACATTTACATTTGTTACGTTAATGTACATACGCATAAACATAAATGTAGTATGTGGGTATCGGTATAACAATCGACCTACGTCAGTATCTAGTTACGAATAATTAAATTTCATGAATAAAGGCAACAATTGGTATCAATTAAACAAAAATTACATATAATAAAATGTAGTATACCTACCAGAGTACATCATTATACAAATAAATCAAAACTGAAGCACAGGAATGTCTCTTCACTAAACAAATTTTGTTCTACGATAATTAAGCAAATTCAACAAAATTTATTACTTTAAATAGATACAAGCCTTTTTAACGAACGCGCCATGAAAACTCATTTCCCGATATTTATTAACAGCTTATTTTGCACGAGGTACGGTGGAACCTGTAACATTTGCCTACTTACAAGAAAAATAGATATTACTGTACTTTCTCTACAAGAGGGTAACTTAATATAATTCTGTATAATATTGCTTGTTCACGAATTTTCTTATTAGTCACTTTGTTTAAAAAATACAAAGTCAAATATTGGATTTGCTATTGTCCTATGGGCAGACGGTTTAGAAAATACAACTTGACTATAAAATATTTTTGAACACACTAAGCCATCTTAAGTTATAATTTCGCAATATACTGATTATCCTTAGTTCTATTAGTATCTTTGGGTATCATTGACTCTGTTGCTTCCTCCACTTACCCTCGGCATGTTAAGATTGTTTTGCTATTGATTATCTCACGAAATTTTTTCCTAAATTTTGCTGCAACGCCAGTCAAATCTTAGTCTTATTTAAACTCCGCTTCTATCCAACTTCTAGTCTCTCTGGGTTCCATTAACTATGTTGCATCCCCAGCTTGCCATCGGCATATCAGTGGATCGTTTTGCAATTAATTATCTTAAAAACTTGTCCTTGAATTGCGCTGCAACCCAAGTCGAACCTTTGTCGTCTTAAGTCTCTTCTATCCAGATTCTAGTACCTCTGTATACCGCTGACATGTTGCATCCCTAGTATGTCCTTAACATATCGAAGAATCTTTTTGTAATTGATTACCTCAATAATTTGATTCCTGAACTGCACTACATCCAAACCCCCCTCTTCTATCCAACTTGTAATATCTCTGCGTTTCGTTTACTACGTTGTATCCCCAGCTTCTTGTCCTTGCCCTATCAGTGCACGTTTGGCTATTGATTTTTTTCCTGAATTTTGCTGCCGTCGTTACCGTAGTTTCGTTAACATTTCCCTTTTATCCAGCTTCTAGTATCTTTGGGTTCCATTGACTATGTTGCATCGCCAGCTTGTCGTTGACTTATCAGTGGATCGTTTCACTACTGATTATCCTAAAAACTTGTTCCCTGAATTGCGCTGCAGCCCAAGGCGACTTTTGTCTTCTTAACATGTCTCTTCTATCCAAATTCTGGTACCGCTGATTGTGTTGCATCCCCAGCATGTCCTCGACAGATCGGAGATTCTTTTTGAAATTGATTACCTCAAAAATTTGGTTCTTGAACTGAAGCTGCACCCCAATACCCCCCTTCTATCCAACCTCTAGATACTTTGTAGCTACTTGTAGATAGTTGTAAGATACTTTAGTTTCTGAGTAACTTTCTGAGTTTTATTTAACGAGGGAATGGAAAAAGAAATGGAGTTTATGAAGTAGTTATTAATTACCAAGACACTGTATACATTGAACGATCAGAAAAATGCAATGGTTCCAAGTTGTACTTTCTGAGAAGGTAAAAAGAAGATGGGAGGTTAGGTGGACCTCCTCCAATCTGATACAAATGTAGAATTTAATTCCCGCGATTTATATTTCGAATAAGTGGAAACAACAAGCAGATATCAGCTTGCATGTACGTAATTTTTTGCGTGATTTTGCGTACTTCAATTCATGTCCCTGATAAAAATAATGTATCATTGTTTGGCGGATAATTGCGAAAAATTTCTCTTTTAGATACTTCATGCCACTTTAGAGATGTTTACGATTTTCAGTGTGAAATGATAACGTTCCTAGTTTATATATTTAGTGATTTCATTTATATTATATAAAGATACAAAGTACTTTTAAGTACTTTTCGCCGGTCTATAATTAAATAATCCAAGGGTAACTCAAGGAGTTTTCTTATCCAATTTAAATGCATACTGCAAAGGTAAATGAAAGCTGATACCAGCAGATTTATGTCTATTCTGTAAGCAAATTGTTATGTTTGTGTGTAACTTTATGTGTTACTTATTTATGTGAAACTATTCTAACACTTTGTAAATCAATTGAATTGAAGTGAAATAACAACTTGATTCAGAACCATCTACCAGCATCATTTCATAACAATTGGTATGTATAACCATAATCGAAAAATCTGGATTGTTACACTTGTATTGATTATTACGTAAACACCAGTTCAATTGAAATGCCTTAAAGTATATCTTGTAACTAATTTTATATCAACTGAATTGAAATGAGTTAACAGTTAAATTATATTCTGTAAGTAGCACTGTAGTACAATTGTTATCGATGCCCACATTTACAAAGTTTAGGGTTGTGATAGTATCAGTTGTTACACTTGTATCGATAACAATTATAACAATTAGAATGTTTGAATCCTGTTATTATTGACGTTATTATAATAATAATTATCCTGTTATTATTGACGTAGCTATTATATTGAGGTAGCATTGATTTCAGCATCAGTACATAACAACAGTCATTTTCTGTTAATAATGTGCTATGCTTGTACTGATACGTGTCAGTCATAATAATTGAGATGTATAAAATGATATCTTGTAAATGTAAAATGAAAAAGTAATTTGAATTAGATTTATTGTGTAAGCGTTGGTAACAGTCGTAATAATAACTACAATTAAAAAGGTCTGGACTGAAATGAAATCACTACGATCATACGGTATTAGTGAATTGTTACGCCTTTATTGGTTGCTGCGTAACAGCTGTGAGAATTGAAAAGTGTGCATTTTTCTTGAAACTGGTTGAAATGACCTAACAACTTAGCTTGGCCCCAATCAATATTGATTCATACATAACCGTTGTTGTGGGTGATCTTGATTGAAAATATTTGAATTGATGTAAAATGACAGCAGTCATGTTCAGTTAGGCAGTTGTTGCGCTATAACTGATTGATACGTAAGAATCATAACAATTGAAATATCTTGAAATGAGACAACGATTTGATTCAGGTACATTCTGTATTATTTCTTAACAGCTCTTATGGATATCCACCAAGGGAAGAATCCTGGATTGATATAAAATCGTTTTGAATTATTACGCCATTATTGATTGATATGCAATAACCATAACAATTGAAATACCGAAAGCTGTATTTTGTAACTACTTTCATATTATTTGCTTCGATGTGAGTTTGTAATTGAATGAATCTCCATAACATTAGTGAAGTACGGTGGAGGGTGCATTCCGTATTGCGGGCACGTTACTCGACAGAGATAGAAAAAAAAATGGTTTCTACCGCTGAACACTGAATGCCGCCTCCTACATTGTGCGCTCCTAGTCTTAGACAAATGTACAGTTAAACGTGCCCTTATTTTTTTGACGTTTCTAAAATTTGAAATGATTGTAATTATGTGCTTATATAAGCGAAGCGGATAAAAGCAAGGCGACGCACAGATAACCCGAATGTTATGGTTATTATAGCACATATCTACTCTAATAATTTGCTTACAAGCAAACACTAGCAAATATTTTGCATCATATTTGAGTATGGTTATTTCGTATTGTCGTCTATAAATTTCCCGTGTTATCTTATCTGAAGGAGATAGGGGATGATTTCCTAGACCGTAACCCTATGTGTTTGTTGTAAGACATCCCTGAATTGCTCAGAAAGATTTGATTTGCTCAGAAAGATTTGATGTCTGTTTTGAGTTATTATTTATGTCTACATTTCAATCCATGTTTCCAGCGTTCAGAAAGATTTGATGTCTGTTTTAAGTTATTATTTATGTCTACATTTCAATCCATGTTTCCAGCGTTTATAATAAATATTTAAGTTCTCCGTTTCGTACGTAACGCATAATATTTTCGTGTAATTAACAACAAATCATTTTCATCTCGTTGTTAATTCAAGTCAATTACTGCCACCAGTAAATTATTCCAATTACTCTTTTCTTAATCATAAATTTCGCTAGTTGTATCATTGTACCATTTCGGATAACAACAAATATAATAATTATAACGATAACATCCTTCTGCTTACCCATGGTAGATATAATTTTCCTCGTGGATTTTTAGGGTCATTAACGCCGTAATCACGATTTA
The DNA here is from genome assembly GCA_963576515.1 of Cryptocephalus primarius. Taxonomy (NCBI): domain Eukaryota; kingdom Metazoa; phylum Arthropoda; class Insecta; order Coleoptera; family Chrysomelidae; genus Cryptocephalus; species Cryptocephalus primarius. The sequence goes on from OY754946.1 coordinate 11,652,597, forward strand.
CTAATTTGAATTCAATGATGGTTTAATAATAACGCGGACGCATCAAAATAGAACACGTGTCCAGTTGTAATATTCCCCTCAATGCCATAGCCGTTGTCGAATTTTGGAAATTGATACCAGAAGGAGGTACACTTAAAGTGGAAGGCCGCGAGGAGATACGTAATGATCACAAAGTATAGGGTTATGTAATTGCATTATTGGATCGGTGGTTCGGCGACGAAGCGCGATTCTGAATATAATAAAATTGACTATTCGATTAGGTAGTAGCAGAATCCTTTTAGTATGTTAATTGATTTCGTATGGAATTAAACCGAGGCGGATTTGAATACAAACAAAAATCGATTCTAGGGTTACGACGTCACTGAATTTATTCCAAATTCCTACGGTCTTATTCGTCAACGCATTTTAACGTTAACACTTATTGAAACACATTCTAAGCGCATTTTAAGCTAAAATCCATTTTAACGTTAAAATACTTTTATGAATAAGAGAGTTAACCGCTAACGTTTACCTAGTGGTAGGCTGAAGAAATGATTTTTTCGTTGCGATTGGACAGAATAAATTTGTGTTACTGGCACTAACGAAAAATGGAAGTTTTAATTACATAACTGGCATAATAATATGTTAACGCCCAGTTGCACAATAGGTCGCTTAAAGAAGCTTTAACTAAAGTCACCTTTACTGAAAAGTCGACTTTAAAACTGAACGAATTTCATAATAAATTTCGATATGAACTTTAGTAAAAATTTGCTTTAATTTAATATTGCAATGTTGGCAACTTGACATTCACAACTACACAAAAACAGCACAATTCGCAAGATTTTTGTAAAATTATGCTATCGTCCTATGACGAGGGCGGTTAAAATCTCCTTTAAGGTTGTTAAATGGGCCGATTCGGCCATTTAACTTTAAAATCGACTTTGCTTTCAAATATGATTAGGGAACCGGTTTTTTACTATAGCTACAATTCAAAATCAAAGTCGACTTTAACTTCATTATGAAGCTGGTTTGTTTCAACTTACAAAGCCTTAATTAAAAATCTGTACTTTTACCTAAGAAATGAAATTGTACTGCGATAACACTCTCAAATTTGATTAAAAGCACTCTCGCCTTATAAATTACTCTAGCGTTTCCTAAGGTTTGTTTTTATAATAATTTATAGAAATGAGGAAAAAATGAAACTCGTTAGCATACGTCAGATAATTAGTCATGCAATATCGCACTTACATTACCGACAAATACACGAGTGGACATTGAAGATTCTCATTGCCGTATTTAATTGCCGTTTTGTCGACGCGTGTCCCCTGTTAAAATTACAATTTATCAATAAATTGAAATGTTTTTTGTGCTCCTGGTGAGTAATTACCGACAATTAAATAAATTTTCCTGTGACATGGAGACGTTTACACGACGGAGCTTCTAGTATTAAAATTTCTAAATCGTAAATTAAGTTATAAGTGCTCGTAACGTTATAATAAATAGTCACTCCATATTTTCGTAGCTCTATCAGTCTAAGGGGCATTTGAATGAAGTGTACCACGATCCAGAAAATAAAGTCAAAATTAATGTTTTCTTTTCTCCACATGCTTGACATTGATACCATAGAGAAACTCATATATTTGCCTTATCGAGCTTTAATGATGGTGACGTTTGGTGGAAATTACAGTACCAAAATGAGTTTTTAAATTATCGATGCTCGTTACTCAGTGCACTTTTAGTTCACATACTTCGTTTTAGTTCTGAAAACTCGTTGAATTCCTTACTACGTTACTTGATATTGACTGTAAATAGCACTGGTTGCCATCACCTCTAGTTTTATGTGGACTAAATCTTCAAGAGTTGACTTAAACTAATTTATTTACATATATTTACACGATATGAGAAGAGGCCACAATTGCTCTTCTCGAAGTACAGAATGCGATGCGACTCATTTTTTTTGCGATGTGACTTACTTGCTGTCGTGATGTTTAAGTAACTCTCTCAAGATAAAATGTTGGTCTCCCGAAAGTAGATAATGTAAGTGGGGATGGTCAACAATTTCTTGCAATGTAATTGGCTAGTCGGTCCCCTCCCCTCAATTTCGTCGTTCTATATTTTGGAAAAACCCTCTAGTACCTGCATACCTCGGAGGATTGATTTCTGAAAACCTCGAATTTGCGCCGCTTTACCATCGAAAACACGATAAGACGACTTAAGAACTTAACTTAAGACTTAAGACTAGTACATCTAGAGCAAGGGTGCCCACTAACCGTGTTTCCCGAGCTCCCGGGAGCAATCGCTTTATCAGTGGTACCGGTAATTTATGGCACACATAAAGTTATTACCGCCTGTCCTTTTGGGTATTTTCGTGATTTTTACATCAAGAGATCCAGGGTTGATTTAATATGATTTTAGTTAGACGTGTTTGAGATTTTAGAATTTTATTATTTTGCTATATGAAACATATACGAGCATATCAAAAATGTTTTTACCTGTTTTTAAATATTTAGTACACAAAATCATGTACAAGTAGTTAAGTAATTGTTTCCAGTAACTAGTAAGTGTAAGGATGATTGCGAATTAACATTATCCTTCATCCTTTCAAGAAAAATGTACCCGATGCGTCGTTATGATCAGGTAAAAATAGGGCCAGTAACTGAGTGGCTACAACAAAATCTTGACGTCACTTTAGAAAAATCTGTAAATTATCACCTTATGTACTAGTGTGCTTTGTATGGGTAAAAGATTTTACAGAGTATTTGTTTTATTCCAGTTCTGTTTGTCAATTTTGACTTGAAACGATTTTCATTTCTTCATTTTTTTAATAACCTGTACGTAATGGAATCAGAAGGGGGCAAGATTACGATACTAAATGGGTGGATTTATTTGGGGTTTTCAAAATTTATAACACCATTTTATGCGTCATATGTCGGCAAAGTTTTGTAAAATTCAAAAACCATAACATTCAGCGGCATTATCAAAAACAGCATCAGGATTTTTATAGAGATTTTCCGTTAGATAGTACGTCACGATCCAGAGAAGCCTGGATTCCAGAAAGTCTGGAAAAGTGTGAAGGGAAAATGACATAAATGAACCCAACCCAGTGCTTTTTTTTTAATTTAACGAAATAAATTTATTTTGAAACATAACGTTACGTATATTTTTCATTCATCATTCATATATAAAAGACGTAAAGTTACTAGTTAATATAGTAATCATTTTAGTATTTACAAAAATCTGTAAATTAGTACCTATTTACAATTATACAAGTATTAGGTAATTGCTTTTCATAGCTTCTCCTCGGCAAGAGTTCAACTCTCTTTCTGAGTCCGACCCTTTGCGTGTTGTACGGAAACGGAATGCAATTAATATTCCGACTATCAGCTCATTAGGGCCCGTTTATGATGGGTTGTATCTGTCACATCGCAAAATCTCTTAATCCTAGTGGACACCTCTGATCTAGACTCTAGAAAAATATAATATATACAGAATGATAATGACTGAGCAGTAGTATAAAATATACACAACACAAACAAGAAGATAGAGGTTAAGAGGAAGATAAAACTAACTACGTAAAATAACAGGGCTTTCGAGAAGCATTCGTCTAACGATTATAGATAGGATTATGTCAAATACTGAGAACATAATTATGAAAACAGGATATACACAAAAGCGAGAAATGATTTGCAAATTGCACAATGAATACGAAACATTCCTCTTGAAAAGTAATCAAATATGTTTTTGTAGCTTCAATGGTTTTTAAGATATTTGAAGAAATGTATTATCGTGCCAGAAAAGTTAAGTTTAAGATTTTGTTTGTAGTTTTAGATTTTCAAACTTCATTTTGTTCTTATTAAAAGCGAATTCATTACTATAAAAATATGTTTAACTATATTTTTATATCCTCCATGATTTCAAAAGTTACTTGGAGAAATATACCACTAAATAATACCCAATATTTAAGTGTTAAAATCGATCTCATGTTTCATCCGTCAAAATACAACAAATTTAAAATTGGCTTCAGTGGTTTTTGAGGTATTTGTAATAAAAAGCGGCCAGGGAAAATAAAATGAAAGCATCTCATAGGGAACACATGGAGGGTCATTCAAAACCAAGTTGTTCACTATTTTTTTTGTTTTCTAAAATATTTAGAAATTACACCTATTTAAGGGTTGAAAAGGGGTAGACGCCATAAAAATGTATCCTAACAAATATGTTCCAATTCCCCGCAGAGTCCGTAAGGGTTTGTATGCCAGTTCCTCGCGGGTTATTTGCAGAAAACCCGCAGAGAGTCATTGCGATCGCTTACCTGCCTTTCAGATTGTAACAATTAAGGGATATATTTCCTAACCTAACCTAATCTAACCTAACCAGGCGAATTTTACTAGTAGCTAATATTATTAATAAGATTTTAGATATATTTGGGAAAATCATTTGCAAAAGTTTAATATGTTGGACTTATATTCGTAGTAATATATTTCTTCCTCGGGATTTCTTTTCCGATATGTTTACGGTCGCGACTATTAGGATGCCGTGGGATCCCCGACAGGTAGCGGGGGAACTGACACTTTGTCCCACATTTATCGTGCGGGGAATTGACATACTTTTTATTGCCGCACGAGGAACTGTAATACACCGGTTATTACGACCTCTTACGGTGACAATGGCTACTAATACTATTTGAGCTGAGGAATCATTTCATTTTCCCTTGGAGAAGATATTGGGAAGAAAAATTGTGGGATATAATTTTTTTTTCTCAGAATAAAATTAATAAAACATATTTCACTACACATTTTTCTATTTTAGCATAGGTTTGAATGCTCATTAGCCACTTGATTCTCTTAAGAATTTCATTCGGACGCTCAATGAACAAACTTCAGACAACAACCAAGACACGTCTCCTCGATCAACGATTTTTGTGTTGTTTGTAACCCGATCTGTTTGAGGTGACAATTTAAAGTTAAACACGATACGTCGGGTATGAAACAGACTACGCGCCAGACAGCTTGTCTGTTTCTAATGTGCCTGGAGTGAACTTTAACACATCATTCGTAACCGAAATATAAGTAACTGCACTACACAGATTTATTTGTGGTAGGTCCAGGGATACAAAGTCTTTGCATTAATAACAATAACGTTCGCTATTTATTAACAACTACAGTGCTAATCTTACGATAAGCATTTTATTTATGTATTATTACCTACTATAGGACTTTCACTTTATGGACAGCTCTCTCCGAGAATCTTAATTACTTAAACTATTTTAAATATTATCAAACGTATTTACGGTGTGATTGAGTGTAGAATTTAGTTTAGATAAGTAGTTTGTTTTCAAGTAAATACTTTAACTTCATTTTAGTTTTAAGATTGTACATTACATTCCCCAAAATTATAAGAAACTATTTATTTATAATGAGTCATTGAAGGAAGAAAAGAGATAGGGATAGGTGTCACTACTTAGATTATTTATCACCATTATTATCTTAATATTGATTTTAAGAATATTTCAGTCTTATCGAAGCGAGATGCAATTAACTAATAGTTCTACTGTAATATTTTTACAACTCGTTTTATTATTTAAGCTCACCGTTCAACATTATCATATTACACCGGTTTTCGTAATAATCGGTGTATTATATTACAGTTCCCCGCGCAGCAATAAAAAGTTTATCAATTCCCCGCACAATAAATGTGAGACACGGTGTCGGTTCCCCGCGCTACCTGTCGGGGATCCCGCGGCATCCAAATGGTCGCGACCGTAAACATATCAGAAGAGAAATCCCAAGGAAGAAATATATTACTACGAATATAAGTCCAACATATTAAACTTTTGCAAATGATTTTCCCAAATATATCTAAAATCTTATTAATAACAATATTAGCTACTAATTAAATTCGCCTGGTTAGGTTAGATTAGGTTAGGTTAGGTTAGGTTAGGTTAGGTTAGGTTAGGAAATATATCCCTTAATTGTTACAATCTGAAAGGCAGGTAAGCGATCCCAATGACTCTCTGCGGGTTTTCTGCAGGTAACTTGCGTGGAACTGGAATACGTACCTGTACGGTCTCTGCGGAGAATTCCAACATATTTGTGAGGATAAATTTTTACAGTGCGGAGAATTGGCATCTACCCTCAAAAATATAAAAGATTAATTAATATAGGAGTTATGATAAAGTAACTTATATTTTTATTGCAACAGAATATTTGTATGCATCACTTCTTGTAGTACGTGTCACTCTTTGTTACCAAAAAAGAAACAACAAGCGTGGTTAGTTTGTTTTACAAATAGAATATTTATTTATATCAATCAGGTTACATAGTAACCATTATAAAGGATCATTCATAAACCACGTGGCCCATTTGGTACGGTAGTGGGTGCATCAAGAGCTTAATCCACTTGAGGGGAATTTAGTACTTTGCCCCGTGGTTTGAAAAAGCCGATATACTGCATGCTGTTTTCTGAACTATTGATGTTAGAAAATAATTTTTGCATTATAAATAATATACCCTCGTCGTTAGTAACTTCGCATGCAGTAGCGTAACAGCGGGCAACTGTGTAAATTGACCGAGTCCAAAATTTCCTAGACGTTTCAAATAATGCCGTTAAGGTTACAGAGAATCTAAAATAAAAATTCCTGATTTTTCTAATGCATTAAACCACCAAAAGAGCCTTAGGATCTAGTCTAGATTTTTCGAAATGGTCTCAAGTATAATCTAGGATTCCAGCTTAATTTCAAGTACTACAAAATACTCTGGAGGTTCCTTTTGGATTTTAGTAGGCTATAATTGGTTTAAAATTGAATGTAGACGGTTCACCGAAGTTTCAAACAACTTCATTTTAGTTTCAAATGTTGGAACATTTTAGATTCAAATTTAGGATCCGAGGACCACACAAAAAGAATTTACATTTTCTTAAATAGAATTTTGGAAAGCAGACTAAAACTGCCGCCAAGCGAAATATCATTTTTCAATTTCACTGCTTATGCAGTGTTCGAAAAAAAAAAATCATACATAAGGAGAGCGGTAGTACGAGAGAGGACATGCGAACGTGAGTTGTGAGAAGCGTTAGAAAGGGGCGACGCGTTGTGATTCTATTTCCAGGACTGTGGTCATCAGGCAGAGAATCGTTTTAACGTAGCACAACGTACGTCGCCAAGTATGTTAGTACGTTAACACTTCTCGAAATTAATAAAATTAGCCGCAACACGAGCAGGTTTGCTGGGCATCTAGGGCAAAGACGGACAGGGACCATAGAACATCAAACCCTCACTACAGTTTTTTCCTTTAACAGTTTTTTTTTGTCAATCGATGTTTCGCCTCTTATTTGACACGTTTTAAAGACATGACAAAGCAAATGTAGAAAACATATAGAATGATATACGTAACTATACAACACGTATTTATATGGAATTTTGCGAAACATAGGTGTGGACTAGTACAATTAAAATAAGACTTAATGTTAAACCACCTATATAAAAAATCAATTTCTTTTGTAAGTTAAAATTTAAACAAAAAGTAGTTATACCCTGTCAAAGAATGAGGCGAAGTAATAAACCGATTATTTCGCCGCTAACCAGAGGCGTTCTTAAAGAAATCAACGAATATTAATAAATGCATTAAAATTGTCTATGTAATGTTGAGTTTCCTTAAAACCGGTATAATTGATTTATTAAAAGGTAGGTATTACGACCGCGATTGTTATCATCTCAGGAACGCTTCCCTTTTTACCTGAATTGTTGTTAACTCGTCATTAATATAACATATTACAATATTGGAAATCGGTATTTTTTATAATATTTTACGGTAATGTTTTTTTTCATACTGTTTGTCTAATAAATCCTCGGGATATGGAAGAAACGAAGAGATATGAACATTTCCTACCGATGTACAAAAGTGGGTGCTGTCTAATCGAGGTGCAGATAAATACTAAAGTTCGGATTATGTGATTAACTATTCCAAGAAGGGACAAGACGGCTATTATTTTCTCAGTAATTCTAGGTAAGTTAAAGGAACTGATTGCGCTTAATGCTTGCGTTAACATATCAGGTGGTTATGTGTATAAGATCGGCCCATTTATTCCATTTAAAATCATTAGTCAGTCAGCATTGCTTATAGACGTGTACGTGTGTGTGATTAGACAGACTTTGACAGTGACTTTCCTGTGTGTCCATAGTGGTATTTTTAAAGTACGGAGATACGTATTGGAGTATGGAGAATTTACCAAGACCATCGAAACGCCCAAAATTAACGCCGTTCTCAGTTAATGAGAAAGTTCTAATTTTGAATTGTTTCGATTCCATCAAGAAACAAAATTTAGATGCGAGTGTGGATAAAACCGTGAAATTAACCGCTGCGATGCTGAGAGTTGGTAAGACATCAGTGTACAGGTTATTAAAAGAAAGAAAGAGTGGTCCTGTTCAACCGGAGAAAAAGTCTCCAGGACGTCCGAAAATTTCCTTAGACGAATTTCTAAAAAGGGGACTACGTCGAAAAGTTCACGCTTTCTTTTTCCGCAACGAACTTCCAACACTAGATAAAATTCTATTGTCTGTCCAAGAAGACGAGGACTTTCCAAAAATGAGCCGATGTACATTATGGACGATTTTAAAGGATTTGGGATTTCGATGGAAGAAGCACAATAGAAAATCTGTATTGATGGAAAGAGATGACATCATTGTGTGGAGAAGAAGTTACCTGCGCGATATTCGAAGGAGTAGGCTAGAAATGAAAAAAATTTTCTATCTGGACGAAACTTGGATTAACGCAGGACATTCCGTGCCAAAATTTTGGCAAGATACCAGTGTAACTAATCGAAGGCAAGCTTTTCTAGAAGGTTGGTCCACCGGTTTAAAGCCTTCGTTGGGTAAAAGGCGACGGCTTATTATTACCCACATTGGAAGCGAGGATGGTTTCGTTGAAGGGGGAGAACTAATTTTTGAATCAACTAAGACAGGAGACTACCATGAAGAAATGACTGCGGACATGTTTGAAGAATGGTTTGGTCAAATGATCGATCTAATTCCGAATGGTAGAAATGGTAGAATGGTAGAAGAGAAATTACCAAATAGCTCTTGGCGAAAACAACGTATCGCAGAATGGTTATCCTCGAAAAAGATCGAATGTGCCGAAAACCTATTAAAAGTGGAACTCTTGCGTTTAGTCAATTCACGTAAAGGTGATTTTAAAAGGCACGTCGTCGATGGATTAGCCAAGGCGAAAGGAATAACAGTGGTTCGGCTTCCTCCGTACCACTGCGACCTGAATCCCATTGAGCTAATATGGGCACAAATAAAAGGGGACGTGGCGAGAACAAATACAACGTTCAAATTAGCAGATGTCAAAAATTTGCTTAAAGAAGCAATATGTAAAGTTTCCAAGGAAAATTGGCGGAAATGCATAAATCACGTTCTGAAAATAGAAGACCAAATGTTACAGTTGGATAACATTTCGGAGTCGTTGATAGAATCAAGTATTATCAACCCAAATGATGATTCTTCTTCAGATTCCGATGTTTGGGAAGAATTCGACGATGGCAACGACGACTGAGGTTACCAAGGAGAAGGTGACGGCTGGGAAAAACTTTTCATAAACTGGCCCTTCTCAGGGCCGCAAAATTTCATAAATTAATGCACGACCATACATGTACTGAAGTGTTGTCTTTCTTTCCCTCTCTATCTCGTTCAAGCGCGCGCCCACACACAAACACACACACACACGCACGCACGCACACACACACGCGCACGCAGACGTAATTTTTTCAGTTATCGATTATTGCACATTTCGTCATTTTTCCCGACCGTACGCCAGTGAGTGGTTCTTCGCATGTGCCGAGGCGTACAAAATAGCCAATGGTCAGGGAGAAACACTCGTAATATAAAGAGATTACGGAAGGTAGCGTGCAAAACATTAGAGAACTCGACATATTTAGTGGGTGCCACCTTGTATCGGTTTTGCATTTATAATGAGTTTTTATTACTTCGCCTCATTTTTAGACAGACTATAGCATCCAATACATCGTTATCCAGTCACAGTTTTCAGTAGCTTAAAACCTGCCCTCTCTTCTAAGTACGGCCCACTGTAGGTAGTTGTTTACTGACCGTTATACCTTTATTGAATTCAAGCAATAAACTGAACCTCTCCGAATATTTGACAAAATTAAACCCACATAAATGACTGCCCAAAAGTCGTTTATCATTATATCATAGGTCTCGTTACACTTAACAACATGCGTAAGGCATACATCGCCATTGCTTGCAGTGCAATTACTGAAGATAAAACGACTCTCTTACCAAAGACTACATACAGTCCGTGAGTACGTTGACGAAAGATAACTGAGTGGGGTAGCGTCGTAACGCATCGCTTCCTTCCAATACGTTTCACATCTCACATTCGCTCTCCTTAAGCATGATAGTCTTAAAAAATATTAATTACCTTCTTTTACCAACAAATGTACAACAGTTGTACAACAACAGTACTTCTTTATTGTATAATTGTACCAAAAATATTACGTTTAACAAAAAACAATAACATAAACGAAAGGAGATTTATTAAAGTAACGCTGTACGCAACGACCATATACGAGTATTACGAAAAATCGTCTAATTCTTGGAAAAAATTCCATAATGCTGTTTAATTCAATTTCAAGATTACATCTTGAGTTCTGGCTCATAACCGATTGAAACTGCATGAGCTAAAGAAATAACTAATGAACTAAAGTAACCCCAAGACCATAAATCACACAAGTTTAGACCTAGAGACTCGACCAACGATTCGGTCAACGGTTTAACCAACTGTGTCAGTTTTGTGAAGGTATTTTCCTCTAAACCAAAGTAGTTCTTGAAGTATTCAATGTCGCTAAGTCTGAGTTTGTCAACAATACAAGATGGTAATAATGTGCCTTTAACAGTCAGAGTGACAGGAAGACACCTCATTCACTCACTCACTAGCACAGTGACAGGGAATAAGTTAGCACTAACACTCGTGCGGCCCAGTTCAACTCCCAACACATCTGAGTCTGGCGAATTGGATTGTGTCGAAGTTTGGCAATGGGTGACTAGCGGCAGGCTGACTTCTTTTCCACCTTATCCTTCGGCACAGTACATTTCGACACAGTTGAATGGTCGCGCGCATAATTCGACTCTCGACACATCTGAGTCTGGCGAATTAGATTGTATATTGAAGGTTGGTAATGGCTGACCAGTGACAAGCTGACTTCCCTTTCACTTTGTCCTTCGACACAGCTCCTCAATACAGTTGAACGCTCACGTGAGCGCAGTTCAACTCTCGATACATCAAAGTCTGGCGAATTGCATTACGTGTCGAAGTTTGGTGATGGCTAACCAGTAGCACGCTGACTTTCCTTCCACTTTATTCTTTGACACAGCCCAATTCGACACATTTGAACAGTTCGGCTCTCGATATATCTGAGTCAGGCGAATTATATTGTGTGTCAAAGTTTGCCAATGGCTGACTAGCGACAAGATAACTCGCCGTCAACTTTTGAGGATTAGACACAGATTTAACCCTCTTTGCTTTGCTCTGAAAGTTGAAAGCACTCTATATGAAAATATTCGTCTCTTTTTTCAACCATTGTTTTTATCTAGCGTTTGCGCTTCACTAGACATGAAGATTTAAGTGCGGAAATAATGACTATACAAGGTTTTGTATGGTTATCTATGTTTTGGAACGCGGAAATAACCAAAGAACACACAGATTCATTCTGCTGGACAGGTATTCAGTATATTTATTGACAGTAGTATGTTGTCAATAATATTGCTCGTGTAAGGCCCGCTTAAGAATTATGAAGAAAAAAGGCAAATGTCCCTACTAAAATGAGCATCGTGTAAAAACAATAAAAAAATTATCATCAGGGAAAGGTCGTCTATTAAATCAGATAAAACATTTTATATAAATTAAGATAATGCAGGTTACAGCTACCCAGATATTAATTATAAACCTTGAGGTTGGCTGATGTTTTGTCTTCTTCATGGCATGACGAGTTTTACCAACATAAGCGTAATGTTGATGTGTAAGTTCAAAATTTCATTTCAAGTAAATGAAATCACTTCACTTCACAAAATGGAATGTGAGGAAAAAATTTTCATCTTGGTGCTTTTTATTACGTAACCAATTGGAAAAATTTACACCAGCTACAAAATCCTCTTCTGTCATTGCATAAACTTGTGGAAAATGAAAATATAATTTTTTTCTTATGAATTATTCATCATGTGGTATATTTCGAATTATTAGCATACTTAACAGATTCTTCTAATGTTAATCTCGGGATTTTCATCAATTTTCAACACGATGTCGTTTTCCTAGTCTTCTTAGTATGTCGACCCGTTTCAGTCTTTCTTAATTTTCGATGAGAGGTTACATATGTTTCGCGGGAGAGTGGTATATGAGGCTAAGTACTAATTTATTAATTAGTCGCTAACTTATCTGCCATGTTTGTTGCAATCTTTTTCCACAAACCCTTGTTTAAATAACATGGTCGAGGTTACTTAATAACGTGTTTGTATAACAATTTAAAGTCGGTATCTTAAATTATTTCCAGTCTAATAAAGTATTATTGGTCCAAATTAGCGACATTATCAAGTTGTGTGTTATCATTATCTTTCCATGTTTTTATTTTACAAGTGACGTTATCGAATTTGTGAATTGCCAGTAAATCACAATATAAAACTTAAAGTTATATTACGCGTTAAAAAATTACTGAAGTAGTTATTAAAAACCATGTTTGTTTTATGCATAAATACAATATTTGAATTCTTTCTAGTGTGTACTTAACAATTAGACTCCTGTGCGTACATAAAAGGTGTTAATTTCCATGTAACCTTTCAGTCGATATGAATATTCGTGTTGCGTCCTGGAGAGCTTTCCGCGGTTTACACAATTTACGTATTTTTCGCGCACTTGATATTATTATTATTAATAACCTAACCGATAACCATGCAAAATATCCACTCGAGGAAGTCTTTCGAGCATTATAAAAATAAATAACACGTCGAAAGGTGTGAAGCTAAGGGATGGGTTCTGATTAATTTTAAACCCATTAAAGGTTCTTCTCTTCGATTATTTTCGGAAACGTTCTAATGCGTTTGGCAATGTTGAATTCTTTCCTACAGCAATAACTCATATGCAAATCCCTCTCGATATGAATAATTTATAAGTGTTTCTCCTAATTAAAAAATTGTTATTAAAATTGTGTGAGCTCCTAAGAATTTTTATATGTTCGGTATTTGTTTGTTTCAATATAATTACTGTCAAGGAGCCTCCAGACAAGGACGTTATGTCGTACTTAAATTTTTTACTTATATTAATTAGAATTAGCTTTCAGTGCTAATTCTCGGGAAACTTCTAGATTGACACATAAAACAGGCCATTAACTTGAAACATGAAGTTAATTATGTTAAAATCATGAGACCGCAAATGAATAAAATCGTAATATTCAATGGTTACAAAAAATCTAACCTTAATTTTTTTAAAGTATGTGTTAATTCCTAATAGAGATTAAGCCCCGTGTTTGTCCTTCTTACCATTGATCATCTAAAAAATACAACTATATGTCTTATCTCTAATTGGTAAAACCTTCTCATTCTGCATTAGATAAAAGAAGAGAGGCCCAGTAACAACTTTATTGAGGAATTGGCCCCTATTTGGCGTCAAATATGTAACTAATCTCGCATATAACAACTTGAGTAGATGTTCTGCGCCGGTTCTGCGTGAAAATCCCCCCCTTCGGGTTAGTAGGCCCCGCTGTTATAGGTAGGGCTCCGCCCCGCTTGTCCCTGGTGGGGCCCCCTGGTTGCTCCTCTGGGGCCCCGGAGCAGGTCGTTTGTTGACAGCGTCAAGTTCACGCCAAAATTTGACATTTGACACGGAACGCAAACATAGTGTTGTTCCTAAAATTCGACAATTGGCACGGAATATAAAGATGTCGTGGTGTGTCAGAAGTGGCAGAGCCCTACCTCGATCAGCGGAGTTTCCCACATTTTCAAAGTCGAGAGGCCGTGTCGGGCCGGCTTCCCTCTTCCTCTGGCTTCGCAGTAGTTCGTCGTCGTCGTTCGTGCATAACCCCTGTAGAATGTTTGGCCATTTTTGACACTCATCTCTACTCGTTCTGAATCTTTCTTGGGTTTTCTAAATCCCTTGGTTCATTTGAAACTCTCCTCTGAATCAAACGTACTCCTTGGTTTATTAAGATATTTAACTCTGTCACGAATCATCTCTCGTTATGTTGAAATCATTTTGACATTTTAGAAGTCTTTGACAATTTTCGTCGTCCAGATGTGTTGTAAGACCATTTCAATGTAATCGGCAACTTTAGTTATCTTTTGGATTCATTTTTAACCTTAATGTGGCTATGTGCCAAATTTAAATTTCATTCAATACATTGATTCCATCACAAATAATCTCTAGTTAACTTATGCTTTGATATAATTCCTGTAGCTACGTGAATGATTCATAGTCTCGTCTTGCTTTATTTGGAGCATTAACTCTTCAAATGATATCTTTTAGTTGAAACATTTCAAATTTCTTCGCGACCCTGTTAACTACTTAAGCCTGCTCGACATGTTAAGTACTACTAAAGCAGTATTGCTGAAATTGGTAGGCATTATTAACGTGTGTGATTAACTTGGTTAATATTCTGTCAGTTGCGACCTTGTTTTCTCAATATGAGAATCTGAAATTCCGCAAGCTCTCTATTGCTCTGCGAAGCAGTTTGGCACAGATCGTTCAGAAAATCATTTTTTTTCCATGATCCTCGGAGATTTAAAGAATTTGAAACTTCTAAAAAATTTCTAAATTCAATTTTGGGACATTTTTGATCATTTGAGCTCATATCCTAACTAATTCTCTAACGTTTAATATTGTTTAAAGGTTTTATTCTCGCCTGGGGGCGGCAAACCTACAAATCGGGGTACTAAAAAGGATACAAATGAAAAAACAGAAAAGGAGACTCGCCCACAGCGAATCCTAAGGGCTGGAGCGTGAGAGGCTAGGCCGACGACTTACATAATATAGGGCTGTTGTCTGGACCTTCGGATTTCCACGGTGCGAAACGGGTCAGAGAGCATCTTCGGGGCGGTAGATTTTTCTCGGTCCCTTCCCCGGCAGAGTGGCCAGCCGTTCGGCCGACAGTTTCACTCTCGCCTTTCCTCTTTCTATTTATATTCGTATTTGTTTTGTGTTATCCGTGTGTCGTTTATCAAAATATTTCGTATCATGGTAGTCAGCGCGTTTATGAAAGTTTATGTAACTTCACTTTGGCCAGGCCGTGGTCCCGTTTCTTGTTCTATTGAAAATTGTGGAACTGTAGTGGTCGTGACAATATTAGAATGGAATTAGTCGAAACATCTCTAAACCATCTAGATTTCCTTTGGAGGCATTTTAGATGTTAAAGATTTCAGGAGAACATATTGTAATATTCTTTCGTCACTGTCGACGGTCAGACTTTGACAAAGGGTTACCACGTTGTAGCGACTGATAAAGGTATTATGTTTTCCGGGATTTTCATAAAAGGTTTCTGTTTTTCTTTGGCACCACCCATCTCAATTTTCGAGAAGGGACTCGATCTAGTTCCAGATTTTTCTATCTCATCTATTGGCTAGTTCTTTTAACACGGATGTTTCAGAAGGAAAATAAAACGATGAAAGCAATTTATGTTAGCATCATTAACATTTTTATTGATATTTTTGAAATCTGAAATTATTGTTTTAGCAAGAGGGAAGATTGTTTTACTTTTAAACTGTATAATCGGAAATAATCATTTTATTAACTAGCACGAAAGCACGAGTATTTATATATTTACATTAGAACGGCATTGTGAAGATAATTTACTTAAAAAGGAATCTTCTACGTGTTGATTTGTCACTTATTTAAAATACGGAAAAGTAAAAGCAGAACGTGCGAAGGCGTACAAGCAGGTTATTATGGAAGGTTGACACATGGAAATTAGCATTTAGAATTTGAAGCAGAAAATCGAATCTAGCAAATCAATACCTGCAAGTTACTAAAAACGATTCTAAAAAGGTTTTACGAGCAACGATCTAAGCGACAACTAGAGGCAGAAAGCGAAATAGCAGGAAGAGTTTATTAAAAGTAAAACGGTCCGCCAGCGTTACATTCGCAGTATTTAGGTAAAACTACGATAACGATCCGCCAAAGTAGTAACGATTTGATGCGGGGTTCGTAAAATTTCGCGAGTGATAAACCTCTCACCAGCGAGATAAAGCGAGTCGAGCTCGTTCTTGTAGTCAGACTGATATGGGTAATGACGATTCGCCAAATGTCGTAACAGTCAAGAATACGGTAGCTACGGCCTACGAAGTACAGCGAGTTCACCACCTAAGAACTGAGGGAGTTCTTACCTTCAAAAGTCTTGTGGGCTAGGAACTAACGACCCATCATCGACTGTTCACCAATAATTAAAATCCAAATGGTCCATGGTGGAAAGTGTGGTCAATCTTTTCCGCCATTTAACTATGGTTTTAGTTAGGTACGATACTTGACTTATGATTTATTAATCTCGTCTGTGGCGCCAACTATACAATAGAAGGTAAAGAGGGCACGCCTGATTGCCTAACCATGATTCCTACGTTTACCGAAAATGAGCTTCGTTACAATATGAAACTTTTCTTCTAGATTCTTAAAGTTTACCAATTTGAAAATTAAAGTAGAAACGTTTAAAATTCCATAAACCTTCTTGGTTTAATTTTAAATTTATTCTGATGTTCCAAACTTCTGAATAAACTTGTAGGATTTTTGATAAAAGATAAGAACATGTATGGTAGGTCTAATTAGTATTATCTTGAGTTATTTCTAGGGTCTTGGGTAACCTTCGGATTAGGCGCTAAAAATTTAGCAAATCTCGCACGTGTTAACGACGTGCCTTTGCTGTTATTGGTTCAAATTTCTTTCTCCTACTCTACATTTAATTAACAAAGTACGTTCCCAGTAAAAATTTCATCATTTGTTTTTGGCTCGAAAAAGTTAACTAATAACATTTGAACCACGTTTCTTTGCTGCACTTATTTTGAATTTCTCACCTTGCAATTGGCTAAACCACTGGACACGCCCTGTTCGGTTATTATTTCCCCATCTTCCACCATATTAACCGTATTTAAATGTTTGATTTATTTTCATTACTTTGATGCATATTTTCCTACTTAAGTCACCAGCGTTGTTACAATTTCTCTGTTTTTTCGTCGAATTTCACCACCAGGTGTGCATTAAAATTTCCTTTGTGAGTGCTTTGGAACACAGCTGGAGCAATTACCGACAATCATAGACACCGCGATGAGGCTAATTGGAGATTTACTAGGCCTGATTCAGAAACGTACATTGAAATAGAGTAGACATGGAGAACAAGCGTATGGAATTTAAAATGCTTCAGATTATGTAGATTGATTCACGTGGGAATAATATTTCATCGTTGTGAGAAAATAAATTTGAACGTCGAATGGTTGCGGATTAATTTTTGAGATGGCGATTATATTTTGGAAGAAGTCCTTGCGTTAAAATTGAATGAAACTAGGCTCGTACGTAAAAAAAGACGACGTACGGAGATATTTTGGTTGATTTTGATAGATTTGATTGATGATGAGAATGCTATGCAAGTCCGGATTTGGCGAGGATTTATGTAGGCACTCCTAGAGAATGCAGGTCTCGAGGCTTCTGTCCCCTTGGGTAGGTCTCTGTGTAAGTAAGTAATGCTATCAAATTTACCACATTCACCAAAAATCTATGGATATATTTCCCTGCAGATACTCCCTAATTCGTAAGTTAAAGTGTACCATTTCGTTTTTAAACTCAGAATAATGTTCTTTGAACTTTTCAGAATCGTCTTTAATTTAATCTTTTGAAGAGAAACCTACCGCAACTCCAGACAATAATTAATGTGCCCATAAGTTGCTAAGTGCTGCGACAGTTTTGTGTAGGACATATCCAATATAGGTAAAAATGTTTCGGGTTTGAACTTTCGTTTTCCTTCCTCTTAGCAGTTCCATAATTATGACGCTTTTTCCTTTTTAGAAAACATTGATTTTGATCACTATATTAGGGATTGCACAGACTCAGAGCATCAGTTGTTTCATTTGCCTTTATCGCGTCAATATCGCGTATTGTGGCATTTTGTTTTCTTCCAAGTCCTGCGACCACTTCTAATTTCTGAATATTGACTGAAGAGATTTTACCAAGACGCACGACCTAATGGGGATACGTGTTACCCGTTTTTGTTCCAGCTCGACTTAAGCGCCGCCTCTGTGTCAGAACAGTAAGCTTGAGTCCACTAAGCTTTAAAGAATATTTACAGGTTTCTCTAGGTGTCTGGTTGGCGAAATGTCCCCAACGATTCATGTAAAAAGTCGAGAAGTTGTAATTTATGTATAACTTGAGAGATTTTTTTGAGCTTATGTAATCAGTTTAACATTTCGAACTTTTGAGCGTTGACTTGAACGTATTATAGACCTTCATAATGTATATTTTTTATTTATCTCAACTTCTCAACTTTTCAACTAGACACCTTCAGAAATCTGTAAACTTAGTGGACCAAGTTTATTCTTCTGGCACATAGACGGCGCTAGGTCGAGCTGGAATAAAAACGCGTAACACGTATCGCTCATTCGGTTGCGCGCCTTGGTAAAATTTCTGAATACTGCTATAACCCTTTTGACAAGGCCCTAGTCGCATAGACCCTTACAAAGTACCTTGCAACGAGTGCTTTGTTCGGGATCAATGACTAGTCTTGCTTAGCTTTATCACCTTGTGAACTTTAAGAAAGAATCATTCAGTGGATTGTTTGTACTTTAAAAAATATGCCCAAAGGCTTTGTAAAACGAATAGTGTCGAACTAAAAGTACTTTGAATTATTTCTCTTTGGTGGCGGGGCTGCTAGGCAGTTGCATAGATTGCCTAAATGGATAATCCTGCCCTGATTATATTAAGTCTTTTTGGAACCTCACTAATATGAGACCATATTATACTCGGATAGTACTTGTATAGAGTGTTTTTACTTTTAATATTAACACACTTGTACGCTTGCAATACATCATATGGCAATAAAAACGTACCATGTTGTTGAATATGCACATTTTGTGTATAAAAGATACACATGTAGCTATTCACACTACAAAAAAACCTTATAATCAGTCAGACTATTTGCTTGTTATTGTTATTGTAACAAATTTCTTTTGAGAACCAAATTGAAATTTTAAAAAAATATTGTTTACCCTATCGATTCAAAACAAAGTTGTTTGGCATGAGGTCGAAATGATTTTCGAAAAAGGAACTGCCCATCACTTCGTAGCGTGATTCCCTTGCGTATTTCATCGGTATTAATGGGTAAACAGAGTACCTAGCTTTCGTTCCTTATTTCGCTCCCACATATTTTATCACAGATTAAATAAACAAAAATTTGGATATCGGTTCTAATATACATATAAACTCATGTGTGCAAGCGTGTACGTCCGACTGTTTGAATATTTTACAATCAATGTCGTTAAGCAATTACTTGAAGCATTTATTTATAGTGTTTAAATTGTCTTGGACGACGGCCAGAATTGTTTTAAATGCATCCCATTTGCTTATAGATTCATCTTCGGAAAATTTTTATGGCGATTCAAAACGACGCTATATACTGTCTTCATACACAGACGGAAACACTCTTGCAAATGTAGAAAGCTGTAGCAGACACCTTACAATGCCTGTACAGACACTATAAATATATACTTATCTTCTGAATGACGAGAGGGTTTAAGAAAGATTTAATAATCTATGCCAATAAAAAAAAAAACTAGTACACACTTGAAATAACCACAAGGAACATTCTAGAAAATCTGAACATTGCTAAAGGTGGTTCGAGAAAGATTTGATAATTATGTGAATAAATCAAGATGTACCAATCAATCAGTTTAGAATGAGATTCAATCAATCAGGCACCCGACTCGAAATGAATGTAGTGTGATAAATTAATGTTTATTAAACATAATAGAAATGATCACAGTGGAAAATCGAACACTTTTAGCTTCAAACTAACTAAAACTAAGCTTTACCAAACTATGAAGTATTAAATGGAGTGACAACATTCTGAGACCTCGCCGCCGTCGAAAGTTCGCAATATATATCGACTTTGTTTACTTAACTACAGTGGCGGATTTTCGATGATTTCCTGTTTTATTTTTATTTGAGATAGTGAACATACCTGTTTAAAGTTCCAGATGCAATCGTCCCCTTTATTCAAGTGGAGTTCATTGTGTCAAGCGGTGCGTTTATTCAAAGAATTTATTGTTGGTGTGTGTGTGGATGGATTTACTATTTATCATGTATTTAACATGTAACGAACGTGATTCTACAAAAAAATCGTATGGAAACATTTCTCCCTCAAATGCGAGGTTTTCGCCTTTCTCTTACTACTTTTTAAACTGAATATTGATATATTAACACGTAATTCCAATGATTATATCCTCTTATAATTGAAGTATTTCATGCAAAGAACAATTTAAAGATAAACAGGAGTCGCGGATCTCTCACTATATCGCCGCATGGAGAAGATACAGCCGGCGGCATAAACAAAGCTTCTGATAGAGATCTGTGTATTCTAGATTCTTAAATTTCTTTTGGAATTTCACGAAATTTGCGGATTATTAAAAATAAATAACATATTTAAAATAGTAAATCCTTTAGTTGAGACGAGATTGTGGCTGAAATAATATTTTCAAATGGGTATCATTGGAACATTTTAGCAAATGAATTTCAGTGGGTATTTACGGCCACTTCTCTCGCCTATCGCTTTACTAACTATTACTGCCAACATGCAAAATGTAGAGTATTCGATCGACCCCACACGGAAAGACCCGGAAACGGAATGACCTGTGGACACCCATTCGACATCCAATGAATATCTATAACAGACCATTATTTTTACTGTTGGACCAAAAATGGATGTCCTCCAATGAGTCTAAATTGTAATGCCAGGAAATGGACGTCCGATCCGTGTCCTTATGAACTAACCATGGACTTGAACTAAGTATACCCCGTGTTTTCATTGGACAGAAAATCTTAACTAGCTTCAGGGGAGATCTAGAAGAATCTAAGCTTTCGCAATAATGATAAATATCCCTTATAACCTTAACTAAGCTAGGCTATAGGCTATATTAAATATAATTTACAGATGTACTAAAGAATCTATCCATATTTCTGCAGTCGCACTATTAGTATGGTTGGATTGAATAGCTAGACACCATTATTCTAAGAATAATCTTACGTACAATGCGATGGTACGTACAACAAAACCATATCGTTCTCGGCCAATTTTCAACATTGAAAACCTTAATAAACACACGTATTTACCCTTATGATTTCGTTAAACGTTTCGTTTTTCGTTTTTCAGTGGACGCAGATATGACAATGGCGGCGACGACGAACAACAACACGTTGACGGCGACCCCGAACGTCCTCAATGGTTCAAATAACATACAGGGTGTTATGAGTCAACAGTGCGCAATCTGCGGCGACAGGGCAACTGGGAAGCACTACGGCGCAGCCTCCTGCGACGGTTGCAAAGGGTTCTTCAGGAGAAGCGTCAGAAAAAACCACCTGTACACCTGCAGGTAAGTGACGTTTGACGCCGAATAAAAAAACATGGAGAAATATTTCTTCAGGGAATGTCGAGGTACTCAAGGGTGTTGCAGGTAGTCATTAAATCGCTGTAGCCTTTGAGGATTCTCAGACGTGGATATTGCTTTACAGACAGCGTTATCCTAATCTTGAAATCCGTTAATGTGATCCTGAAATTGAGACTGACGTTCTGGGAATAAAGTGTGTGTGGTTCTTTACGCAAATCCCAAATGTCATCAATTAAGGAAATTATGGAATTGGAAATGAGAATCCCATAACTGCCCTCTAAATCTTTTATGGAAATTTCCTGGATTAGAACCAAACGTTTGTAGTTCTTTATAGACAATATGTGTTGTCCTTTGTTGAAATCCAGAAAATGGAGATTAGTATGCTAGAAATATTTCTTCGTAATCCTGTACAGAAGCTGTGCAATTCATCCTTTTCTTAAAATGTCGGATATGGGATCCCTGGAAGTAGTTCTCTGGAATCCTTTACAAATTTCCAAAAAATGATATTTGAAACAGTAATCCTGGATTTTTCCGTTCTAAAAGTTCTGAAAATAATCCCTAATATTGAAAATAGTGTTGCTTGAGAAATCCTTATGTCGAGAATTTTCGACACAAGCCGGCAACCCCGTGCTCGTGCGAAGGGTGAGTAACCGTCGCGAGGAATTTTCGCGAAGGACTCTTCAATTGGATCGATCTAGACAGAAACTGTCTTCTGGAATTACTCGCCAGGTGGATGCTACTAGAACTTTCGGGAACGAACCTATAGAGAGATATGTAAGCGTGTCTGACGGACCAACGGAGGATCAGCTGAACACACATAAAGTGCGAAACAAGGCGAAATTACCATTATAAATTAGTGCTATTGAAATAGTAGTGATATTAGTGTGGAAATAAATTAGAAAGAGAACAATTGTTAAAGATAAATTAGACTGAGTACAGAGTGGACTGTAAATAAATTAATTGGTAAATAAACGTTACGATAGCAGTATTGCACTGATTCATTTGTAGCCTTCATCTTTTCCTTAAACATATCTTGAAATTAAAACAAGGACGCAAGCATTGAATTAATCCTGTTCCTTAAATTAAAGGATACAAAACCCTTTCCTAAAGAAAATCCCAATACTGGATATAAAATTGCTGAATATAGTCCTTTGGGATCCTCCTGAAGTTGAATACAATAACCCTACATTTATTGTTTTATAAAACCGATAACTGGCATTCTTCCCATAAGGAAGTGGTGAAATCAAAACGAAGTTTCCGCAAGTGGGGTTTGACATTTTTCCCAAAAACTCTAAAAGCGAACTTGATAAGGAAAATCACAATCCTAGAATTTTACTGGGAATTTGAAAGCCATCGTCTATTCAAGAAAAGCCCGTGATTGAATATATTAGAGGTGCGTTACAGTCCGATTATAGACATTAATAGATTACTTAATTATTTTCATTTCTGTCTGATTTGGTTAAGGGGAGCGGACAAAACCAACAACAAACCATGGAAATATAAAACAGAGAAATGGAAATATCGTAGACAAAGTTCGCCTCTCTTTCTAATGCGCGAGACCTATTTTCTGTTTAATTAACTGAAGTCACGTGGTAACCATTAGAGGGGCGAACACAGGTTACGTCACGTTTCTCTTTCTCACAGGGAGAAGGTTGCGGACAAGCAGTCTAGGTCTTAAGAAGTATATAGACGTAATTAGCTCCATCACTCTCGGACCGCATTGAAGTCACTGTTCCATGACAAAAGCTTGTCCATAGTGTCTATAGTTGCCCCTCACTCTTATAACTTTATTGCGTTTACGTACTTCAAGCTATTGACGCGAATAGCAGATGCCGTTGCATTCACGAAACATATTTTAGATGTTTTGATCTACAGAACAATTCTTTCTTAGACAACCAGGAAATTCTTCTTCTGTGTTTTTACGGTGCAATCCTGAAATTATCCGATGTCGCAAATCACCCTTTGACGCCATCACAGAAATTCTAAAAGCGATCCTGAAATTAAATATCGATATGAAAACCCTTCATCGAAATCCAGAAACGAATCATTTGTAATCTTTTGCAGAAGAATTCTTAAGTGTCATGCTTAGGAGGTCCTGAAATTGTAAATAAGAACTATAAAAGTAACCATTTATACAAATGCTCAAATCACCTTTACTTGAGGATATCCTGAATTTTTCGCTTCATAATTCTTAAAGCAAAAACTTCTTGCTTCTTCTTACACATTTTTGTGGGTTTAGAGAAAACTGAGGATAACTTCTTTACAGGGGTAAGTAAATTAATGGTTTCTTCAATTTTTGCGACCTTAAAAACTGATTGAGCACGATGAGACATTCCCAGTGTTGCGTGACTATTATTAACTATTCTTCCAAAATAAATTACAGTATGAATTAATATTATTGCTGCGTGTTTAATACGTTACTTATCTTTATTACTTGTTGTTTAATGCACTGTCAAAATCCTTAAAAGTGATATGATCCCCCTGGAGTACCTTTATTTTGAAATTGAAAATAAAATTTCAAAATTCTTATTGAAGTCAGTGATTCTATTCCATTCCATTGCGTCAATTTCGAAAATTAGTTGACTGTTATCAAGAAGCTTTAATTAAAATGAATAATGAAAAAAAAAACCGTGGTATTACAACAACGAATTGCCGCAATTAATTTTTTTTTCAATAGTCATGAGTGATGTTTATTATAATGACTAGTTATTTATATTACATTACCTTGACATCACGAATATCATTAAGAGCTGATAAAAAAGTTGTTCTGCAGAAAGGTTTAAATTGTGAAATTATAATGTTAATTACGTTAAGATGGGAAACTCAAACCGTTCTAACAATAGTACATATTATGAAAAAGTGGCACTTGATATTGAAATGCTTAAAAATGTTTTGGTCCACAATTTCCTTTAGGAAATTTTTTCACGATTCAAACTTTTCATTAGTTTTACCCAAAAAGGCCAAAAATTGAAAACACAATCAGTGTCCTTTAATTTCTTTTACTCCGTTAACCCTTTAAAACCTTTTCAGGTTCAACCGTAACTGCATAGTCGACAAGGACAAACGTAACCAGTGCAGGTATTGCAGATTGAGGAAATGTTTCAAAGCCGGTATGAAGAAAGAAGGTAAGGATTTCTTCTAACCTACCAGCGACTTTCCTCAATTTTCACTTTTATCGCAGCCGTTCAGAACGAAAGGGACAGGATAAGCTGTCGGAGGCCCAGTTATGAAGAAAACAACCAGAACAACGGTTTATCGGTCAGCTCGTTGCTGAACGCCGAAATGTTATCCAGACAAGTAGGAGCTGCTTTAGAAGTAACTTAGCGACAAATATAGAATCAAGTTAAATGTTAATTGTGTTTTGTTTAAATTTTTCAGCAGATGGGATCGAATCCGGTAAACGATTACGACCTGACAAACAAACAGCACGCGAGTATGAACGATGTATGCGATTCGATGAAACAGCAGCTTTTGATCCTTGTAGAATGGGCCAAGTATATCCCGGCTTTCACGGAACTTCAGTTAGACGATCAGGTATTTAGAGCTAATTTTAATAGAAGTTAGTCTTAAAACCCAGCAGTCGCTGAAGGAAATGTTCATTCAGGGCTTAAAAATGTTTAGTGACCCTTAAAAGATTACATTCATTCCGTACAGTTGCGTAAGTGTTGAGATAAATGGATCTAAAGTACCAGCTTCAATTACTAGAATTGTGAAATTATTGAGATGAATTACCTAAAATATCATGTTCGTTCACTAGAGTTGTACGACTTTTGAGATAAGTACGCCTGAAGTAACAGATTCGATCACTAGAGTCATGTGACTGTTTAAATGAATTGACCAAAAATACCAGGTTTAATCACACACGTTGTGTGACTGTTGAAATGGGTGCGTCTAAAAAAGCAGGTTCAATCACTAGTTGTGTGCTTGTTAAAATATAGACACCTGTCGTTCAAGTTTTAATTACTAGAGTTGTAGAGTAAATTTCTGAAATAATAAATTCAACCTGGACTGGTGTGGTTTTTGAAATGAGTTAGCTTTAAGTATTAGGTAAAGTACCTATAAAATACAAGATTCGATTACTAGAATTGTAGTGTAACTGTTGAGATATGTACACCTGAAGTTTCAAGTTTAATCACTAAAGTCATGTGACTGATAAGATGATTTGGCCTTAAATGGCATGTTTAATCACAACAGTTGTGTGACAGTCGAGATGATTTCGTCCTAAAATACCAGGTTCATAACTATAGTTTCGTTATCGTGGAGATACTTTCATCTGAAGCATTAAATTCAGTCACTATAGTTGGGTGACTGTTGAAGTGGAAACAAGATTCGTTAATTTTTGATTATTCTACTGCAACTGTTCTTTGAATTTAAAAAAGTATGTGTTTTCTGCGTTTCCATCACGGAGGCCATAAACATGGGCCAACGAGAGGATAAACAGACGTTTTAATCTTCCAGTACAGATGCACAGAGTTGAACATTCATTTCATTCAAATCTGTATGGGATAAGTACTGGTGAAAAAACCCGAGGGTGGTAGGATTCGATATCGGGACTACCTATTTCAGAGATCTTGACGCAAACCACTGGGCTATATGATAAGTGTGTGCAATTGTTCCAGACTTGGTTAAGTACAAAACATAGTGCAGTTACGAAGAAATGACAGTTTATTGTTATTATTAATTAATAAACCTATTGATATTAAACAAACTCTAATTTGAAAACTCTCACTTCAATCTGTTCTCATATTTCCAAAAAATGAACTAAACTCGTGATAATTAAATTGCACATTTTGTGCACATGTTTTGTGTTATCATAAAGCTAATAAATAATTAACGTTGATATTGTATCAAAATGGCGGATAACACGTTGTGGCGGATTCAGGGGACATATCGACCGTCCGCCCCAAATCAGTTGGCAGGACTGCTGTTGGGGGGAGAACACAGAACAGGAGGATGGAGGTTGGTACGGGAGAGAGAGAGAAGGGGAAGGGGAGTGAGAACGAACGCTCGACCATCGTGCTGGACGCCTCCACGCGATTGATTAGAACGCGGATTAATGAGCAATGTAGTTAGTGGTAAAAATAAAGGATAGTTAAAAACTAACTGTGTGCCTTCCTGCACGTCGAAGAAGGCCACATTGGTGACCCCGAACACAAACCAACACGCGTGTTCCCGAAGATTTATACAAGGTCAACGACGCCGCCATGAACGATCCGACCAACGCCGCCATGAACGATCCGGCCGACACCGGGTCCCGCCAAACCGATGACCAGGTGATGATTGCCCGAGTAGGCATTAAAGCCCCAGAGTTTTGGCGCACGGAACCGGAGCTTTGGTTTCTCCGGTTGGAAGCACAGTTTCGACAAGCTAGGATAACGGCAGACGACTGTAAATTTGACCATACTGTGACCAGCTTGAACAGCGAAGTCCTACTAGAAGTAGCCGACATATTACGAAAACCCGAGAAAGGCAAGGCTTACGAGGACCTAAAAACCCGACTTCTGGAAAGGTATGGCATCAGCCCCGACGAAAAAATCCACCGGTTGATGGAGATGACCTTAGGGGACCTTAAACCGACACAGCTTCTTCACCGAATGCAAGCCCTGTCCATGGACAACCTAATAAGTAAGCAAGTCCTAAAAAACTTATGGCTCGATCGCCTACCGCCCCAACTTCGAGGGGTCATAGCTGTTCTTGACGGGGACCTAGAGCAGCTAGCCAAGAAAGCTGATACATATACACGTTGTGCCAGCCTTCCGGTTATGTCCATCGACGAGAAGTCGACCATAGACGAGACACTAACCAAACTAAGTGGCCAGGTAAACACCCTATCTAAAAAAGTAGACTTAGGTGAGAGAGCTCAGAAGTCCCGATCAGCACAAGCGACACCCCGCAATTCACCCCCCTACAGACACTGCTATTATCATCGAAGATTTGGACTTCAAGCAAAGAAGTGCATACCGCCATGTACCTTCTCGGAAAACGACCAGGGGGCGCAGTAGTGGCGACAACTGTTAC
Organism: Cryptocephalus primarius; assembly: GCA_963576515.1. Lineage (NCBI taxonomy): Eukaryota > Metazoa > Arthropoda > Insecta > Coleoptera > Chrysomelidae > Cryptocephalus > Cryptocephalus primarius. The sequence continues at coordinate 11,680,219 of OY754946.1, forward strand.
CCCACATACACCACGTCGCCTATTTGTCGCAGACGAAGCCCTCCAACTCCAATTTCTCATCGACACTGGAGCCGACCTGAGTGTGCTGCCACGTAGGATTTGCACTGTTACACAGCCTAGCACCATACGTCTGTACTCTGCTACTGGCTCCTGTATCAAAACGTACGGACAGAAACAACTGCTACTGAATCTCGGCCTTAACCAACCAGTCACATGGACCTTCGTAGTTGCAGATGTCACCACCGCTATACTGGGCGCTGACTTTCTTACACACTACGGCATTACTGTAGACATGCGAAACAGGCGTCTGGTGAGTCCAGCCTTCCCAGGTAGTATCACATGTGGATCTAGACGAGTAAGGGCGCTAGAAGTGGGACTATCGACCGCACACCCTTATGATCGGCTGACTGACACACCAAACGACCCTAGTAGAGTTCACCACTACATCGACACCCAAGGTTCCCCTGTATTTTCCAGGCCACGAAGGCTACCGCCAGAACGTCTGCAAGCTGCACGAGCTGAGTTCAACGACCTGATGAAAGCAGGCATCGTCCAGCCATCGAAATCGCCATGGGCTAGCCCACTTCATATGGTCCAGAAGCAGAATGGCCAGTGGCGCGCTTGTGGAGATTTCCGCCGTTTAAACGCCATGACCAAACCTGACCGCTATCCAGTGCCACACATCCAGGATTTCGCGAACCAGCTACATGGCAAGCAAATCTTCTCTACCATCGACCTGGTACGTGCCTTCTACCAAATCCCAGTCCACCCAAGAGACGTACAGAAGACGGCGGTGGTTACACCCTTTGGTTTATATGAATTCCTGCGCATGCCCTTCGGCTTGCGTAACGCCGCTCAGACGTTGCAGCGGTATCTCGACCACCTGTTCCGGGAATGTCCCTTTGTATATGTTTACATCGATGATATTCTAGTAGCCTCATCAACAGAGACAGAACACGAACAGCACTTGGGATCAGTCCTTCGAATTCTGAAGGCAAATAGGCTTGAAATCAACTGGGAAAAGTCCAAGTTCCGAGCCCGTAAAGTCAACTTCTTGGGAGTGACAGTCTCCTCAACGGGTGTCCGACCCTTGCCAGCCAAAGTCAGCGCAATCCGCGGGTTCCCACAACCCACAACATATGGACAGCTACGCCGTTTTATGGGGATGGTCAACTTCTACCGGCGGTGGCTCCCAGGGGCTGCAGCTGAGCTCATGCCACTAACCGAGCTGTTGTCACATCAAAAGAGGAAGCAGCAGGAACTTAGTTTACCCCCAGAGGCAACGGATGCTTTCATCAGAGTTAAAGAACTCCTGGCTGCTACTACTGAACTGGTTTTTCCAGCACCGCATGCCCCGCTAAGCATTTCAGTTGACGCCTCAGACACCGCAATCGGCGGGGTGTTACAGCAGCTTGTCGATAATCACCTGCAGCCCATTGCTTTCTTCTCAAATAAACTATCCAGGACGCAACGTAACTATAGTACTTACGATCGAGAGCTGTTGGCTATATTCAGTGGCATCCACCACTTCCGCCACTTTCTCGAGGGCAGGCAGTTCACAATATATACCGACCACAAGCCGTTGACATACGCCTTCCAACAGCGCCACGACCGCCAATCACCTCGGCAGATCCGCCAGCTGGAGTTCATCGGTCAATTCTCGACTGACATCCGACATGTCCAGGGTGCAGCTAACATCGTGGCCGACTATCTCTCGCGACCTGAAGTGGACGCCCTCGCAGCGCCAATCACCATCGACTTTGACCGACTAGCCGAAGCTCAGACTACAGACGAGGGTCTACAACAGGTCCTGCAAGATCCCGCCAGTTCTCTACACCTCCAACGGATCGTGCTCCCGAATAGCGAACGACCTCTCTATTGTGCGGTCCAAGATGACCGTGTACGCGTATATGTGCCGTCTGCCTACCAACGGGACGTTTTCCTGAAGTTCCACACGCAATCACATCCAGGACACGCTGCTACATTGCGAGTGATCGCTGAGCGTTTCGTATGGCATAACATGAAGCGCCAGATTAAGCAATGGTCCCGAGAGTGCATCCAGTGCCAGCGTGCCAAGGTAGGACGTCACACAGTCACACCAGTAGCGCCAATAGGAATACCCGACGATCGATTCGCCCAAATACACATCGACATTGTGGGGCCGCTCCCACTGAGCCACGACTTCCGGTACCTACTCACGATCATCGACCGATTTACAAGGTGGCCGGAAGCCATCCCTATCTCAGAGGTAACTGCTGAAGTAGTGGCATATAAACTCCTCGAAGGATGGATAGCCCGCTTTGGTGTCCCAGCGACCATTACTACAGACCGAGGCAGACAATTCGAGAGCCAGTTGTTCCGCCAGCTAAATACAATGTTAGGAGTGCAGCACATAAAGACTACTGCCTATCACCCCCAATCAAATGGGTGTATTGAGCGCTTCCACCGAACTCTCAAAGCTGCGCTTGTCGCCGCCGACACTGTATCGTGGGTCGAAGCCCTTCCCATGGTCATGCTGAGCCTACGCAACATCTTCAAACAAGACATTTTGTGTACGGCCTCCGAGTTGGTGTACGGTACACCAGTCCGTCTCCCGGGACAGCTACTTACTCCTAGCACTGCCGCACCTGATGAACACCAATTTGTTCAACGGTTGCGTGAGATTATGGGAGCGTTACGCCCCGTACCAACAAGCAACCACTCGGCTCGTACAGCCTACGTCCACCCTGACCTGCAGACGACGACGCATGTGTTCATTCGTACAGACAACGTGAAGCCCCCGCTTACACCCGCGTATAGCGGCCCGTTTAAAGTGCTAGAACGACAAGATAAGTTCCTCACAGTCGATGTCCGGAATGTTCCCCAACGAATCTCTATAGATCGACTCAAACCAGCGTACATTCCCGCGTCCTATCAGCTGCTCGAAGAACATGCGTACGCAGACCGCCGGCTGCTTAGTATCCGCCAACGGAACCGCTCGGAACCTGCGGGTTCCTCACTGGGGGGGAGCCCTGTGGCGGATTCAGGGGACATATCGACCGTCCGCCCCAAATCAGTTGGCAGGACTGCTGTTGGGGGGAGAACACAGAACAGGAGGATGGAGGTTGGTACGGGAGAGAGAGAGAAGGGGAAGGGGAGTGAGAACGAACGCTCGACCATCGTGCTGGACGCCTCCACGCGATTGATTAGAACGCGGATTAATGAGCAATGTAGTTAGTGGTAAAAATAAAGGATAGTTAAAAACTGTGTGCCTTCCTGCACGTCGAAGAAGGCCACAACGTGAAAGACATGCGTTTGATTGGTGCATTAGAGAATTTGAACCAATCAGAAAAGAAATTGATTCCACAATTTTATTACTTTTCATAGTATTATTCAACGATAAACACCGATAATACATATACGGAAAACGTTTATGATAACAGTTTGTTATTTAAACTACAATAACCTAATATCTATTACTATTTTTAGAAATATTACATCTCAGTTTTCATATTTTATCTCTTCTTCTAGGTGGCGCTGCTGAGAGCTCATGCAGGTGAACACCTCCTCCTTGGCCTGGCCAGACGATCCATGCATTTAAAAGACGTTTTGCTGCTGGGCAACAATTGCATAATCACCAAGTCGTGTCCAGGTACAAACAAATTTGGGTACAGTTTTAGTGAAATTTAGTCACTTTTGGTTCAGTGTCGCTTGATAGTACTCACGTAATAAATGTTCAATTTAAACTCTGTGTCATGTGCATGTTGTCTAATAAAGTATAAATAATTCATTTTAATGTGAGCAAACTCATCCATAAACAGAATTAATTATCGGTGCTTTAAGGACGGTGTAGGTCTCCATGCTGAGTTCATTTGTATCGTACAATCCGTATCAGTTCAACTAATGATGTAATTAATTCAGTCATGTTTCACCTTAACCCATATTGAATTTATTTAGTTTCAGCCCAAATGAATCCGATCTGCTCTTAACTGTTTTAGTTTCGAGTTTATTCGATTTCAAATTAATCGGTTACATCTTTACTGTTTTAATTTTCAATTTATTCAATGTGATCCTGTTTCAATTTCTTAGTTCATTTACTTTTAACTCAAATGACCTGATATTAATTTAACTGATATAACTTAAAATGTATTTATTCCATTCCTTTTCAGTTGATTTGTTCAGATTGATTGGATGTGCCATAAATTCGAAATTTAAGTTTGTCATTGTTTGCACTGAATTGATTTAATTCAATCTGTTCTGTTCTAATCTCGAGTTTATTCAGTTGCAAATAAACTGATCACATCTTAACTATCTCAATTCAGTTAATGTGTTGGGAGGTGATCATAACTGCTTTAATCTTTGAGTCCATTCGGTATCAGGTCAATTGGTGCAGTTTTAACTGTTTTACTTAAATGATAAATATATTTCGCGACGACCCTATTGATCAGTTCAGGTCAAATCGATGTACTCGGAAGTACTTCTATTTTTGAGTTCATTCAGTGTCGTCTGGATTGATTTGTTTGGATGGATGTAATTTGTTTTAATTTCGTAACTTGTAAACATTCTGAATTGTTATCATGTATTTAGTTTTAAATTAATTGATAACATCTTAACTGTTTCAGTTTTTATTTCGTTCAATTCGTTCAATTTACCTGTTTGGATTAATTCGATATGAACTTATCTACTCGTTTTTGAGTCCATTCAATTTCAATTCAGTTTAGTAGTCCTAACTAATCTCTTTCACTTTTCTCGTTCCAACGTTCACATATTTCGTTTCAACTGAATTTATCTGTACTTAACTGTTTCAACGTTCAGATTCATTTACTTCAGGTTCAATGTTTTCGTTTAGATCAGTTGGAATTTAAGATGTTGAATCTATTGTAAATTTGAGTTTATTCAGTTTGTAAATCAATTGTTGTTTCGGTCGTGGAAACTTTTTCCCTTACTTCTTTCTCTTGAAAAATAGCATATAATTGTAAATGGAAAATTGCTTGTAATTACCACGTGTGAGCCGTATCATTCGGTGACATACATACATAATCGTTTTACGTATAAATCAATCATTAATTGAAGGCCAGGATGACGTTTTTAAATTTACATAATGTAACTATTCACCGCGAGCCAACTAATCGAATTCAACTTCTGAATTTTCACCTAATATTTTCCATGGAGGAGGTGTTTGTACTTGCATGTTCGTACATCTTAATGATGCATGGCTTTTATGGAGGGTGGTCAGTAGGTTATACTTACTTTAATTTATTCGATTTATAGCTTTAATAAGTGTGTTTAATGTCGGCCTTGAGGTAATAATCTGGCTTTAATTAGAGTAGGTATTTGATTGTAATTAGTATCATTCGCTGGACTATATTAGTCGTTACAGAAATCTGCTCGATTGTTGACTTAAGGTTTTTGATAACGCAGAGTTATATTGAAAAGTGTTTGATTTCTGGTGCTTCATCATCATAACATATAATATTCGATGTGACATTCATTTCAATGTCAAACAACGGAGTTAACATTTTGATTGGTTATAAGTAATTCCCTGAGCGTCTTTCTGTTAGAAGCTATCAGAGATAAACTTGCAGTAAGGCTAGTTTATCTATGACACTATTGAAATGATTTAACTGCAAAAACAAAACACCACTTATAAATTATATGCTTATTAAAATCTACTTTAAGACATCTAGCACACTCTCACTAGTATTATCACTTAATGTTAATCGAGGCAATCTGCATTATTATATGATCCACTGACTTTGGCCAGCGAACGAAATGTACGAGCATGGAAACTCTTCTCACAAACGAACCCTTCTTTCTTTTTTGGCCTTGACAAAGCAGCTGTATTACCCGATCAACGACTCTCCCCAGATTTGAGCATATCCCGCGTCGGCGCCAGGATAATGGACGAGCTCGTCAAGCCCATGACCGAGGTGCAGATCGACGATACCGAATTCGCGTGCCTGAAGGCCATAGTCTTCTTCGATCCGAGTAAGTATAGTATTTCTAAACAGATTTATATAGACTTATATAGCAGGTACGTGTTATAGTATATGTTGATAGTGTAGTAAGTTGCTCCAGGGAACCAAGCGATTCATTTCTGGTCTTGTGAGATAGCAATTTAGAAATGACTTCATTGACCAACTTTGCTACAAGTGAAATGTTTTTTGGTAATGGCAGGACCAGTTATTGGGTAACTTATACAGACACTGGGACATAACTGATCTGGGAGAATGTTCATGGACACTCAGAAGATTCTTGGGGTTCTTTAATTGGTTACAAAAGTTTATCCAAGAAATCCAGAAGGTCCTTCATTAGTAGACGAGGTAGTTATGGGTACTTCTCTGGTATAATCCAAGAAGTCGAGAAACCCCGATGAAATCCTTCCGAACACCATGATGGATTCCAGAAAGACTCGATGAATCCAAAAATTCTCCTATATCATTAAACATGCTTATAGAAGATGGCTGAGCTAGAAAATTCAGAAATTAAATCAGAGAAGATCCTAGCACATTCTTAATTGGCCTAGAAGTAATTTTGAGAAATACAGACGTGGTTTCTTTACAAGCGGACACGGTAGATATTTGCGCACGCAAAATGTCGCGCGGAACAAGTAATGGTTCTATCATCTGCTTTTCTGTACGGCTAGTTGCGGTACTGGTGACCCACAGATATACTAAGACATTCATAAAATGCATACTTCTACAACATACAAAATGCATACAAAGCCTTAACGTTCTTGTGAACACCTTTAGTGTTTCCAGAAAAAAATTGAGGAATACAAAAGTACGTTCTATATAAGTAAACGTGCTTATATTATGTGCACGTAGTAAAAGATTTTGGAACATTCATAATATTGTTCTGGACGTCTTCACTACAAAAAAAATGTGAGAAATCCAGAAAATCCTTCTTTATGCTAAAAAGGTTATGAACTTTATGAAACACCTATGAAGCGGGTTTCCCAGTAACTTCAAAATGACGTAGCTGTTCGATGTTACTGCTTGATTTCAGTTTCCTATATGTATGTTAGGTTCTGAACATCTTCACTGCTTTCAGAAAGATATTCTAGAAAATCATGAATTATTGGTAGATATGACATAAATTCGGAAATAATTTCAAAATTCATAAAAACTAACCCTCCAAACGTTGTTATTTAATGGTAGTTATCTATGTGGCTTGGTAAATTTAGAATTCAAATTAAACAGTCTACGAATAATTTAGAACGTTTAATACAGGTATTTAACAACACATACCACGTTGTATGTTTACGTTGGTGAGTAACTAAGCTATTTTAAAGATCATTGAGGGCATTACAGACTTATTGACCACGTTGTTTTCATAATCACCATTGCTGAGCCTTAAAATCTTTTTAGACGCGAAAGGTCTGAGCGAACCAGCCAGGATCAAGGCGCTGAGATACCAGATCCAGATCAACCTGGAGGACTACATCAGCGACAGGCAATATGATAGCAGGGGTAGATTTGGGGAGCTTCTCCTGATGCTGCCGCCTTTACAATCGATCACCTGGCAGATGATTGAGCAGATACAGTTCGCCAAGCTGTTCGGCGTAGCCCACATTGATAGTCTGCTGCAGGAGATGCTTCTTGGAGGTAATAAATTAAGTGCTTTATAGCTTAAAAAGGATTTAAAATTTATGGAGGATAGGATGAATTTATGAAGTACGTTTGAGTCGATGAAATATATGCATCATGTAATTACAACAAGCGTTGTATGAACAATATATGAACAATGTGACAATTTATGGAATAATCTACTGTGCTTAGACCATGCGCTTTGATGCACATGCATTTCAACAGATTAATGTTGGTAATGTTATATATATAACATTAACATCAACATATATATATATATATATATATATATCTCTGTTCTAGATGTTCCCTTTATATATAGCGACTGTCTTAACACACAAATAGACGTGGCCACCTTACGCATACTTTAAATTTAAACATAACACAAATAAACCATCGTGTAAGTCAATGCCTCAATAGTTATTAGCCATGGTTGTTTCGGGTCGACGTATAATTGAAATGTTCATATCATTATCGATCCTAGGCTTCTTTTTTAGTTCGTAAGACACCCCTCGACTATAGCTAAGTAAAATCCAGAACCGATTCTAGGCTCAAGCATCGACGCCTCTCCGACGATCGTTGTGCCGCCGAACAACGCGGCGCCCTCGTCAAACGCCTACCAGACGGCCTCAGCGAGCGACTCGGCGGATAGCCCGATCACGTCGCCGAACACGACGCCCGGTAGCCCGCAGGACCACCTCATCAACGGGAATAACGTGCAGGCCTCAAGTCCTCCCAACACGGCCACCTCCAACGTGCTCATCATGAGAGACATCACGTCTCTCGACGACCACGTCTCCTACTCGATCGCCTTCAAGGAGGAGCCCGTCAAGGAAGAGCAGCACAGCTATTGAGGTCACATAGGGGCTTCATTTTGTAGGTTATAGCGGTGGTCAGCTTACCTCGCGTCTACTCTCCTCTTCAGCTCTATTAGTTGGTAATCAATGTGTTTTTTTTATACGTGCAGTTCGGACGCAACAACTTTATTTTAATAGCAATACAGTATGGGACAAATGATTCATATTCAGTCCTTTTGGATTTTCTTTTGTGCTGCTTTACTACTTTTGAACCTGCTAGTTCTGTCCAAAAATGTTCAGTTAAATAACAAGGACGTCAAGTACCATTGATTATTGACAAAAATAACAAAACAAAAGCACTTTCTCTTCAATTACTATGTGATATATGGAATCAACAACATAGAACATAATGATTAAATGAGACTTTCTAACATCTCGAACATCAATGGAACAATAAGAACAGTATGAACAGATTAGTTTGCCCATGGCCTTCATTTTGGATCACGTGGTTTAGATGCCTATGTCATTCAAACTTATTTTGAATGAACAAGTAACTGGAATAGGTTTGTCCCAACAAGGTGTTTGAAATGTTGAAACCTGCTTAGGCCATGCGCTTTGATGAATATGCATCCCAACATTAATGTAAGTAACGTTTTATATACATCTGTTCCAGATATTCCCTGTATTTATAGCATATGGGTAACTGCTTAAGATGTTTGGGGATTTTCCTTCAGCAAATCCAACATTATAATTAGTTTTTTTTTTTGATAAACTAGTTATAGTAAGTCATAAGTACACGTTGTCGGTTTATTATTGCTGAACATTTATAATGGATATGTTTGGAGATGCCGAGCACAACGGTCTTTCATACTACAGGGACATATTTGAATGATGATTTAAAGCATAAAATGCAAATTATAGCAGACAGTTAAGCAAATATAATTCATGAAACCTTTCTGAATCAGTCACCATGTTACAAATACAATTATGGAACAGTATCAGCAAAATCTCCAGTGAAAATTTAAAATGATAGTTGCTTCCTTTTTGTTCTCACAAAAATTTGTCGTCACCATTAAAACATGCCAGGAAATAGTTTCCTTGTTAGAATAGTATCATCGACACGTTTCCAACGCTTGCTGGAATCAACAAATATAGATCCAAATAGAAGGCCACAGTCATCTGACACTTCACTAGATTTAATAAGTATTTTTTTAGAACTTTTTACAAATTCCACCACAAGGTAAATATGGAAATTTATTACACTTTTAGACTCAGAAACTAATAAGTTAATACAATATTACTTTCTTCAGTACTAAAACGAATTATAGGAAAGCTTTAAAATGTATCAAGATGACAGGAAAATACTAATTACACTACACGTCACAGTAATAATCCTAATAAACTAAGTACAAGTCACGTTTTCCCAGTAATATAGAGTATTGTAATTTATACATAAAACATTTTAATTCGTTATTTTGAGAGTGTTAGATAGGAATTGATATCTGAGCGTAAAATTTGCGCGCCAGCGAATTATAAGATCGTATAACGATCCATAGCGCCATCTCCGTGTTACCCCCTGCAACTCCCACTTTCTTAAGAACTGATCTTTTAAGATCTACGTTCATTGCAGGATTTATGTTCGTTAACATATTTATTAAATTGAAATGTATATAGATTTGTACAAGTAAACAGATAATTATTTTACGAGTATGATACTTTCAATTCTTCATACATTTCTTCCCTTTGCCTTGATCACTGGCATTATGGCCGACACATAAATGGGCGACTAGAAAAAATACCTTGGTAACATATTTTGCTGTGTGATAAAACAAAGAAACCTGGCAGAATTTCACATAGCTGTCTCTGTTTACTATTTTCGTAGAGTGGCGCTTCATATTTTACCACAGGTAATGCAAGGTCCACTAGATGTAAATCATTGTGTTCTATACTGTAGAAACTATCCCATTTTCATAGCAGGGAGATGACATCTATGACATGCTCCTTTGTTTTCCAGCTATATTCCCTAACCATATCAACTGTCAGTTCTATCTGAGCGACTATTACAATTATCTTACAGTTATCAAATTCACGATCTACAGAATGTTTTTAAAATGATTAAAAGGTCCTGGTCAGTTGGATTCAATCAGAGAGCAGTTATACAAAAGCGCCACCAATTATTTCGGTATTTTCGAAGGCAAGTCGCTTTAAGCAGAATTCACATTCTATTCATTACAAAGTTTTTGTTTTTTTTTTTCTTTTTTCCTGAAGAAATTGCATGTAACGTATTTATAGGTTTGTTTCAGCAAGTAGATAAGCACGTTGCAAATGTGTTATTTCGAGTTGGTCACACATTTTGTCTTCCACGGTTTTGTTGTTATTAGTATCAGTACCTGAATAGGCGACGAGAAATACATTTGCAACATGTTTTTTGCTTACTGAAATACTACATTATAAAAACTTCATGTATTTCTAAGAGCATCAGATTTTTTAGCTTAAATACAACTAAATGTAGTCTGAGCCTGAACCTATAACTATTTTCGGCTAGTTGTTCTTATCGAGCTGTCATCAAGTACATTTTACAATTTTGAAAAATGTTTTAGGTATTAGTTTTAAGATTTTTAGACTTATAAAGCACCTTCAATTTTGAACAAAATTTGTGCATAAGATATCGAAAATTATAAAATATAATGCACCAAACCAAACGAGGTTTCAAAAACTTCTCAAATGTTTTCGATACATGAAAATGGCATAGTTTCCTTTTTAGCATATTAAAAAGGAGTTGTGTCCGTGAACACAATCTAGTCTGTAAATCCTTGATCACAGGCATTTCCAGCCTTGTGCCATTGTCAGAGGCAAACATTTGCTTCCAACGTTTGCTCCTCTTCGCTCTGTTGCGCTGGGTAACAGAAAGATGTCATTGCGTATTCCTGGTAGTTTACCACCTCAATTACGACTTTTAGTTGTAATTGACCAGGCGCCTCTCTTCACAATTGACAAAGATCTTTAGAGCATAAAATGCGCCAACAAATGCATCTACTATCTATATATAAGTATTATGCTTCATAGTGCCATATCCCTGCTACCCAATGCACCTTGTTTCCTAAGAAGTAGCCTTCTATGTGGGTCTATTTTTGTTGATTTCATTATTTGTGTAGGAAGAAATAGGAACCGCAGAAAACAAAATGGTGAATGGTCTCCTTGAATAGGGTCGAAGGAAGGTGTATTCTGCCTTTAAAAATTAGTTCAATTAGGTAATCGGTATTTAAGTTAATTAACATGTTTTATGCGCATTCTTCAACCAATGTATGGCCAGAAGGATTGGAAGAGAGAGAAGTAGAGCAGTTCTCTTCACTTTGGTTATTTGTAAGGCTTCCAGCCTCCACCATTTAATGATCATTGCCAGTGATCACGGTATTCACCCATGTGGACATGGCCGGTGGTTTTCCTTTAATCCGTTTAAAAGATGCGTCGGCGTCATCTGATGACTAGACCTTTAAAGAACATTATTATTACCTAATAATAACTTCAATTATATAACAGCTCTACAAGCCTAGTTGGCCCAAGGCTTGCTCTACAATAAACTTCCACCGTCTTCCAGCTTTCACCTTTTCTCCCAAGGTTTGATATTGTCAAAAGAAAGATGTTTGTTGACTTTTTGACTTCTTGGAATGAGTGATATGTGATAGGCAATATTTAGACATAATTATCATACATTTAGACACAATTTACTACTTTTTTTTTAATTATTGAAGTAATATTAATTAACGAATTAATACAAATGAAATAACAAAGAGGTTTGTGGTAATAAATATAATAACAGTTTCAAGTAGAGCTTGGTAATTAAATTTAAAATACGAAGAGAATTCAAGATTCAAAATTTTATTTAATATTTCCTAGCAATAAACATGGCAAAAAAATAGGAACGTTCTGGAACAAAATTATTTGTATGGTTAGATTCAAGCGCAATAATTTGAGAAATCGGTAACCTTTTAATATGCTCATTGCTGAATACTGCCTCTTGCAATGCAGTAAACTCGAAAGTTTCTATAAGACTGAGGTTCTTCTCATGAGATGCCCACTTCAAAATGTAAATTTTTAGAATTCCTAGCCAACCACTCATACAACAAAGCCTTATGTTTCGAGAAAATCATGTCCATCTTATCCAAATTTGAGTAGGGATCCAGGCACAAATGGTGTCATGTAAAAGGTGTTGAAAACTAAAAGTATTCAAAGATAAAGCATATTTTATCCTTCTTGGGATCAGTCTTTCGTTTCAGCCAATTTAGAAAAATATTTTTAAATTGTTACCTTGCTGAAAACGACTATTCATGAGTTTCATGGCTATGTCGATATATTGTCATACTTGAAGCAATCGATGGTCCCTTAGATCACATGAAACTTTTGACCTTTAAAAATATGGGCTATATGTTATTATTGCGTGGGCAGCCCAAGTGTTTATAGACAAATTCTAGACAGGCTCTTGATATATGAGCCAAATAATTGGTACTCAATCGACTTAAAATTTTAACATTCACTTAGAACGCTTTTAAATTCAGAAGAAAACAAAGAAAACCGCCATGCATTTACCATGGCCCTTCTGATTTTTCTTAAAAGCTATTAAAACATTTAACCATGGTGTTTTACTCTAGTTCTGTCCAATCGTCATAACAGATCAAAAGAAATTACAAAACACTAATAACGCTACAATAAATATCTTGAAATTGTCATCACAGGCTTTAATTAGATGTAAACAAAACGCATTGTGAAAAACTAAAAGAAAAGAAGAGGAATATCTGTTTAGTTGGGTAGGGTTGGGGAATGTTCAAAGTCGAGATCAGGATCAATGTTAACATGCGTGTGTTCCATTCCTATGAAGATTAATTTAAGTACCTAAGCGTGCCTTATGCGGTACAAAAACCATTTATGAAATAAAATCCATACCATCTAAAGCATTGTTTATAAGCTAATTTGTGCTTTTTGACGAAAATGCATCGAACCTTCCTGGATTTTAGTTCGTAACTGAGTAATGGTAAGTTTTTATTTTTTTAAGTTAAGATTGTAAGTGTGATGATCCTGTTCCTACACTTTAGAGGGTTTTAGACTATAAGAATATTTATTTCTTATGTATGTGCTTAAGTATTTTACTTTGACAATCATATTGGTTGATGCAAGTAGTGCTCTTTTAACAAATAATTGTATATTGTATGTATCTTAATATATTGTGTCACACACAACGTGGCATGGGTTATTTAATCAAGATTAAAAGGAAGTTTGTTTATTAATATTGGATATTGTTTTTCTATTTTTATTATAATTATATATGTATATGAAACGTTGTAAATATATATTATTACATCGTTATCCTGTTTAAGTTTTGTATACTACATAGGTTTCTACGGTTAAGGGTATTAGATGACAATAATCTTGGCAGTTAAGATAATTAAAGGTTCGCCGATTCTTCTTTTTGCCAAAACTTATGCCATAAAAAACATTTTGTAAATAAAAATTTCTTGGCACCCTCGTGGCGTGCCATATGGAAAAGTGCTAAGGACGGGCTGTGCCAGCGTTAATTTTTATTCTTGCTCAATTTTGTTATACGGCTTTGATATTTTGAAATGTTGACAGGTGCATTGTTACCAAATAGAAATGTTTGAATATTTTTACACATGCGACGGAGCTACTGTCGATGGCAACTACTGTTTTTAGAAGCGTTTTGATTACATGAATAAACCTCTGGTGAAGAAGGATTTAATGTAATTTTAAAGCGCGTCTAGTCTTTACCAAATCATATGAAATACGTATATTATTGTTTATTGTAGGATTTTAGAAAATTATTGTTATGTTTTTTATTTGTTTATTATTATTAATTTAGTGAAATATTATCAAAAAAAGGCTGGAGGTGGCAATATTACGTAAATTCTTATGTTCATTATTAAATATAATAATTTAAACGTGAAGTTTTATTTACAAACTAACCTTTCATCAGCGAATCACAAATCCCATGTAAAATTTCATTCTCTGTTCTCAAGTGATGATCTCTGCGGCAATTGATGTTTATTACTATAGATTTTATAGATTATAATATTAATACAGAACAGTGTTCTCACCCACCATCTGGTCTTTCAAGAATTCAACTGGCGAGATCCTCGAGCTCGATACGTTTCCTCTTCTTGTGGCTGACAACCATATCAGCTGCCTGAATCGTTGACCCGCTCTCCACGAGCCAAAAGTCCAGCTTCGTCCTGGCTGTGATGGCGTCTCGGAACAGCTTCCTCTCGAGAGCGTCCAAAGTGTCGATCTTCTGCTGGACCCGTACATCTGGCTTGGCATTGTTCGCCAGATCCATGATCTGCTTGAAGCGGGTCGAAAACGTCTGAAAACAATAAATGTGTTTTATTCATGGGGAACTGGAAAAGTTGTGTATGACGAATTATGCCTATAAATGGATGAAATAATGACAGAAAGTATGACTAACCTACAAAAGAAGCGAGAAAAGGGTAAAAAATTTAAAATGAATTGTACATTAATTATCGCAAGCTGTATATAATGCCTTAATACCGTATGCTGATGACAATCGCATTCAAATCACAAATGTTCCTATTATGCAAATGGTTTCACTATAAATCAGGCGATAAGTGAACTGGATCTAAGATTTAACTAACCTATTGAATTGTCATAGTACAGTTCTTTCTGTATTTATTTGAAAAAGAAAAGTCGTCCAGTTGATGTTCTTAAATATTATTACCTTTTTTAACATTGGACTAAATTTAATCATCGCTTTAAGAAGTTTTCTAACCTTACCCATAATTATTACTAGGGGTGAGATATTTTCTAAAAAATAACAAAAAATTGCTTATGAACCATGTCTACTCGAAACTCTCTTAGCAACGTTAACCACTGAACATGAATTGAGTAATAAATTAGATCTGAAAGAAAGTATTTACGATTTTGCGGAAAAAAATAGTTATGGATTTTAGATTTAAAAGAAACACTGCAACAAAGAAGAGTGTTTGAAATAAAAACTATCGAGATCGAAAGAATAAGGGATCCCCAGGTTAACCAATGAATATGGATCAAATAAGCTAAACAAACACCACACCCAACAAAAGTATAGGAAACTTGGTCTGAAATAAGATATCATCACTTAACACAAGAACAAGAAGGTACAAAAATCAACAAGAAAAGGAAAGAATGGATGACTTTTGAAATCTTGGCCTCATGGATGAGACCTGCAAAATGCTTCCTAACAAATACAATTGATGTCTGAGAGATGTAGAAAAATTAAAGCTGTTAGTAATATATTACTCACATCCAGCAGCACCCGATGTACCTCCCCTTTGCGGTCGAAGTGCTTGACATATGCCCCGAACTCGTAGAAGTGGAGGTTGCACTTGTTGAGGTCAACGGCACATGCGTCCGCCTTCAGCACCTCCCTGTGCGCCTCTTTGAACACCTTCGGCAAGTCGGGGGCCGCGACAGGCCTGCGCCCCGCTGACAACTCCTTCAGCAGCCACAGGGGGAGCTCTAGGTGAGTGCCAGCGGAGAGGTCCTTCTCGAAGGCCGCTGGGTTTAATTTACCTGAAAGGGACCAAGAATAACTTTAAGGAGTGTAATTATGTTGTCCTGAAGTTCAGAAAGCTGTAACTGGAAATAAGTACAGTGGCATTAGTGTTACTTAGTAGTTCAAGGAGAACATATATGAGTTAAAAGTGATTTGTTGGAAGTTCTAATAAATATGCTAATAAATGGCAATACAAATGGTTTTAAAATCAAACAGAGACACCAATGTCAACACCACACTTAATAAATTAAGAACATGTGTAGGATGTTTAGAATAACAAATTGGATTTATATGGTGAGAGGTAAGACTGTAAACTCAAGTCTTCCCTCAAGCCAAGAGCTTACAGTCTTCCCTCTCGCCGTGTTAATCCAATTTGTTAACACATTATTAGTTGGCGCAATTTTTAATTTTTTAATAGAATTTGGCGTGACCTGTACAATGTGGTGGCCATACCTTCATTTTATATGCATAATTGTTTTCCATTATTTTTTCAATGTTAGATTGTAGGTGATGATTATTGATCGCCGAAACTAGTTCTACGCCTGTTTTTAATTTATTTATTATTTAATGTACGGTGTTAACATTGGTCTGTTTGATTTTAATTAACCTCACCACTTTGGGATGGATAGGGTTCTTCGTATATAAACGGTTTTGCTTACCCATTTTTGGAACGTTAACAAGAAATGTACATGGTACTCTTTCTTGAGTTGCCAGAATGTCTTCTATGGTGAAGTAATTCGGAAAATAGGAACGAGAAAAGGGCATAGCGTGAACAATATCTGTGAAATTAACGAATAACCGTCTCTGACTACGATTCTAGCATTACAAATATAAGGTTATGTGCACAAAACATATACTGCACAACTATAGGATACACAGAACACAAGTGTCACAAATGTTTTAAGGGAGAACGGGGAGAACTAAGCGAGATATTTAGCACTTATTACATGATTAAACGAGAGTTTTTGCATTTCACCTGACGTCGGGCACTAGCACTTTCAATATCGCTGTTGCTTAATGCGCATGCGTGCCTACCAAAATAAAGTAAACGTTAATAGCGCCCGACGTTATGTTAAAAGCAAAAACTCTAATAGCTGTGATATAAGTTGAAATAAAAAGAAGCAACGCCGACCACTACCTCAGTCTCTGTACCTGGCGAGCACTTGAAAGAAAACTTTTCCTTATTTTCCTATAAACACAAATTTTCTTAAAGCCCGCCGGACACGATGCAGGTTTTAGTGGGTGATTGCATGAGAAGAGACGATGGGGGAAATGACGTCACAAGGGCGAAATTGCTGCACATTTCCGTGAATAGAGCGTGTGCTTATTTTGGTGCATATTTCCTCGGAGAATTTGAAGGTCGACCAATGAGCATTTCGTTACGTCGGCGCTTTGACGTTGTCGGCCTGTCAAAGTGGAAAAAAGATTATGAGTACGATCAAATATAAACAAACCCGTGGTTTTTGATGGTTACTGTTTCGCGATTCTTCTTTTTGAGGAAGCGAAAATTTATATGTTTACCATTTAATATATATATATATATATATATATATATATATATATATATATATATATATATATATATATATATATATATATATATATATATATATATACAGCCAACAAAATGCCCTTGGGGTTTACCACCGTGTCTACGCTCTCGCATAAAAATACCCCCATGCCTTTTCCATGCAGTAACCCACCAAAAAAATGCGTCGTGTCCTGCGGGCTTTAATAATTGGAAAGATGCAAAAGCTTGTCGTTTGTTTATTAGTCTGTTATTAGCTCTTTCAGATGCATACGCAACTCCTGTCACATAAAACAAAATATCCGTAGTACATAGGTATTAAATGAAAATACGGACAACTCAATCATATGAAAATATATACATGAACATTTTTCTACATAAGTCAAATCTCATTAACCATTTTATCAATTCACATGTCTGGATTCATGAAATATAATCTGATACAAAATTACACATTATACATATCATATAATTAAAGTAGTAATTTAGATAAATACCCTTAATTGGATAATGAAATATAAAACATATTTTATAATTTAATAAGCTAGTCAATTGGTGATCAAACAACCTCCTAATATTTTGGTACTGCATTTGCTTCTCGCAATTTCATAATACGATACTTCATATTATGAATTAACTTGTCTTTTCGAAAATTTTCTTGTTGCTTTGCATTTAATTGGCGACATTTCATTTCATAAAATCTAATAAACTTTTCCCATGCTTCATCCGACGCAAAATCTTCCCTGGAAATATGCTCCGCTTGATAACTATTGGTAAAGCAAATTTTCTTGCGAACAGTGCAGGCACCTTTACTGAATAAAGGGTGTTTTCTGAAATTAATGAAAAATGAATATATGCTATGTTCGAAAAAATTTAATTTTTTATAATTCTAACAAATGTAAGAAATTATTACCTCTTACGAAGACTTGTACACTTTAGAATATCTGTTTCACCCTGTATGGTTCCATCACAGGAACTGGCAGTGGTATTACATGGGAATATGTCTGAACATCCATTCGTAACACCTTCTTCAAAGTCTTTATTTTCCCTATGACACATTAAAACGCAAGATAAAATCACTGAATGAAACTATTTAAAAATAAATGTACACTTGGGTAAAAAATTAAAATTTTGTAATTTGAGTAATTATTACCACTTGTGATTACTCGTACACCTTAGAATATTTGTTCCCCCCTGTATGGTTTCATCACAGGAACTGCCAATACTATTACATGGGCACATGTCTGAATTTTCATTCGTAAAACCTTCTTCAGAGTCTTCACTTTCACTAAGATGATAAATTATAATACAATATAAAATCACTGGCAGTCACTTATTCATGAACAATTTAAAAAGATGATATTTACCTTTTTGTTGTTGTGTCACAAACTTGCTTTGAATTTTCAATAGGCATTGTAGGGATACTGTCTATATGAAATACTGTTGAAGATATTGGCTGATGCGATTTAATATCAACTGTACATGGCACTTTTGGATCTAAATTTATTGATGGAATTGCATCACGCAGAAGCCTTCTTCTATGCGTGTAACCATCAGTTTGATGGTATGCATGTTCTTCAAAATGATCACTGCAGATTGTTGCATGTTTTGAAATTTTTGATATACCGATTGCTAGCATCCATTTGATCTTCATAACGTCTTTTTCTGGAAACCTACAAATCAAGTTTATATATTGTTATTTATTTTACAAGTACTGATTTCAAATAATATTTTTTTCTGTGAATAACTGCGGTCCACCACAGGAGTGGCCTTTGTTTTTTGAAGTGTATATTCTAAATTCATCACTAATCTGCCTTTTAGTATTAAAAAACAGAATACTAAGGTTTTGAGAATTAACTCCTTTTACCTTAATGTTCTTTATCCTCAATTATTACTACATCATGTAAAATGTTTGTTGAATTTTATATAAATGATGAACTTATGTTAAAATTTATAAATAATACAAACAAAAGGTACTTCACAGCACTTTCAACTACTTCATTAGGAGCAGCCGTGGTTAAGTGGCAAGAAGCAAGAGCTTCGAGTCAGGCAATTATGGTTGTCGTGAGTTCGAACCCCACTGAATGAGTGTTGTGTATGTCGCGGAAAGTGTGTAAAAGGTATCCAAAATCCTATTCCCATGGGGAGTACGGGATTAGGATACACACACCTAAAGTTGGTAGACATGGAGTGACAACTGAGGAGGTGAAACCTAGAGGGGGGTACAACCGTGACTGATGATCGTGGCTCGGAGCCCATGATAAGCTGTAGGTCCCATCCAAATGGCCCCCTGACAGGCGAAAAGGAGGTGTACAGGTTAGTCAAACAAAAAAACCTACTTCACTACTCTTAAAAATACTCACATGTGAAAGCTTCGGATGTTATGTCCCGCAGGAAGGGATTCTTTTTTGCAAATGATGCACCTTTTTGTCATACTGCTGTACCAAAGCACTGTCGAAGAGGAAATAACAGACAAGCCGTAAGTAGGTTATCTTCTTCTTTTCTCTTAAATTTATCGTTCTCTTTAATTAAGGATACGAATTAGGCTCGAATATACATTCACCCAGTGTCGATAAAGCTTCAGAAGTCTTCTTTTGAAATTTTATATATTAAGTAAGTAAATAGGTTATGTACGTTTTGAAAGACCACAAAACATATACCTTAGAGAAGCGTAACTACCGTGTTATTTTAAGGCGACACCGATGACATTTGCCGCCATATTTATTCCTTGCTCTTCCCACCATTGACTACTGAAATTAGCGGGAAATTCGAAAATTACTGGATTTTGAAATTGGTGGGAATTTTGAAATTCGATTATTATTGCATTTCTTGGTCCATTTACATCAAACAAAATATAAGTCCACTTAAAATTATGTAACACTTACAAGAACGTTTTCTTTTGTAAAGTTTCTATGAATAAGTGCTCCATAATCTTAAGTAATCTTATATATTGCTTGGTGTAAACGATCCCAAGTTTTTATAAACCAATGAATAAGTGCCACTTCCACTTCACGCAGTATTACTGAATGACAAATAACAAAGAAAACACAAATTCAAACAAAACATTTATATTTAGTGACAGAGAATAGAACTGAAATTATTCCAACATTAGAGATCGTAATAGTTACCGACAACTTTAATTCTAATGCTTTTCAGTAAGATTTGTCGTCCTCCGTCTTTCGTTTTGAACTGCATGTTTCCTAAAACAAATTCCTAATTAGAGTAAAAATCATAGACATGTTATGATACGAAGTTTATCTTCCTTTTTCTTCGTTCGATAGTTCCTTAAAACTAGAAACAAAAACCTAAATAAACTTGAACCTACTCTCTTCATATAAATTTTTAAGTCTTCGATTAGCTGCTCTCATTACTTAATAAGCTCGCATTGTTTAAATAATTGCCTGCATTTTTATGTATCCGATACATTTTATAAGGACTATAAGTACTAACTAATATTCTGACACTAACAAACAGATGAAACTCAAAGCACACGTAAAAAGCTCGATAATCGCAAATCACGTGGCGTTGATTACGTTTTTTCGAAGCCACTGCCTGTGTTAGAACCCACAAGGTTCACCTTAACGATTCAACAGCATCATCCACCCAAATCATTTCGAATTTAGCCTCCTTGGTTGAAGGCGTCGTCAAAGTCCGGCGCTGTTTTTTGCCAAACCAGGTGTGTCTATTTCAGTTACCAGGCACTGTAGGTTTATTTGGTCTGCGCTGCCAGGGCGATCCAGCTCATCCAGCCAAGTTCTATCAATTTATTTGTTTGTCTATTACACTTTGAGATCACTGACTGGGAGAAACTTGTAAATGCTTTCCTGAGTGTGTGAGAATCCTCTTTCCTTGTGTCCTGTGTGTCTTATTGTTGTGTCTTTCCTGTGTCTGAGAATAAAATGTGAATAAACACTGAATATTCAATAGAGAGTCTAAGGATCTGAGGATATCCTTAACATTAACTTAACCCTATTCCCTGTAAACTGTGGTGATAGTATCAAACGTGCAATATATGAATGGGCTAGGTTAAAAAATCTCTCAATCAATTTGTGAAACGCATTTCGAAAAGAAATATATGTACCTTTCAGTTCAGTAAAGGTAATTATATTGATTTACAATTTGTTACATTTGCAGTATTGTTGTTTTTGTTGTAATCAAATAAAACACTATCTATCCAATTAATCAACATATATTGTCTCTATCATTAATATTATAAAAGCGAAATGTTACAAGACGTCTCCATATACACACACATATATACACAAATACGGACATTCATAAATTATCATTACGCTTAAAGCAGACATGGATTTATTTACAATCGTACTATTGAACTCAAAAACTGTCGAGATCTTAACTAAAACACATAAATACGATATAAATTAAAGAGAGGAAAGGGGGAAATGGACATCACAAAAATCTACAACTTAAGAGCTAAAGATGACACTTAATATTAACCAATTTATCACAACTAAAACGCTCCCTGAAAATGGGAGTACGAAAATACTGTAACGAGTACGGTAACTGAATAAACGACTGGAAAAGATACAAAATGGCAGTACATGAACCTGAACACATTACCGTTGTTGTTAAAGGACGTTCAACAAAAAAAGCAATCAAACTGGACTGGAAACTGGACTAACAACCGTCAATAACACGTTTTAAAACTCTGTTTTGAATGTTAAGAACCCAACTTCGGGGTTTTTATCACAAACCAACAGGCGATAAGCGCGCCTAACGCTTCTCCAACACGTCAATTCCATGCTTCTTTCTCGTTTGAACGCTTCGTTTTTATTATTATTGTTTCGCCTTGAGTTTGTCAGACCATCGATCCGAACATCCTCTTGCCCCTGGTCAGCATGAGGCTGACCGCCATCACCGATAACAGAAAGAAGATGAGGCCAAGGAAGGAGGCGAGAAGTCTGCACCTGCATCTCCACTTCTTGTCCTGCTTCATCCTCTTCATCAGGTGCTCGGAGCGAGGCAAGTCGAGGGTGAAATCGGCCTCCGGTCGACCTCCGGGCTGAAAAACATAAAGATATAGGTAGAAAATAAATTATGGATATTTTTCCAATCTAAAATTAGAATTTTCATATGCCCCATATGCACGCTTTAGCAACAATTTCAACGGTAATATTCTGTATCGTCCACAGTGCAGTATGTTCCAACGTGTTAGAGAGAGGGAGGATATCTTACTCTAAATATGGCGGCCTAAATAATTAAGGTCTTATTCATAAACGCTTATTAAGGTTAAAATGGAGTTCAGCTTAAAATACGTTTAGAATGTGTTTCACGGATGTAACTACAGTTTTGTTTCGTGTATTCTTAACATGAATATAACTATAGTTACCTTATTGAATAACAATCTAAACGCATTTTAAGCTAAAATCCATTTTAGCGTTAATATGCGTTTACGAATAAGACCGGTATTTTTCATTTTCCCCCAAATAGAGAAGTTACAAGACAGATCATTGCAATTGCAAATTGGTGCAAAAACAATATTAAAAAAGGATACAGATTATTTAAGATACCTGCAAATCCTGAGAGAAAACAGAAAGGGCTTGTTTTAAATTCTCGCTCATATGTATACTGTGAAATAAGGATTTGTGAAGTATACATAAACATTCTGAGTATGAAGTAATAATTAATAATAATAGTAATTAATCGTGCGAAATTATTATAATTATTGCATTATAACAAACGTGGCGTAAACAATTTGTAAAATATACCCGTCCAAATTTCTACTCCAAACATGGCGGACGTTGAAGTACTGTATTTATTAACGGTCTTCTTCATAAACGCATGTTAACGTTAGAATGGATTTTAGCTTAGAATACGTTTAGAATGTGTTTCATGATTGCAACTACAGCTTTGTTCCGTGTATTCTTAACATGGAGGTAACGATAGTTACCTTATTGAAACACATTCTAAACGCGTTCTAAGCTAAAATCCATTTTAGCGATGAAATGCGTTTATGAATTATAGGGTAAGTGACTGTAGTACACAGTTATTAGTGTATAAAGTAGTATTTAGAATCAACACGTATTCATATACGTATCCAAATGCGCAGTAGCAGAAACAATACGTGGGTCCCGATGCGTTCTATGAAGCTTATCAATCCGGCATACGTATCGTATCTTGATACGTGACGTATCCGAACAAAAATACCTATTTTCTGTCCTGTTCCCATTTATTGGTCATCATCAAGTAGTCAGAAACACGTGTCTGCGGTTGCCATTTCCGTATGAATTGTGGTTTTGCCCACGATTTTCAATATCTATTTTGTTTAGCACCGCATTATCTTAAACTTGTTTTATATAAAACTTAGGTAATGCGTCAGCCGTGACGTTTCGGCCGTGACGCAGTTTTCACGGTTTTACTCCTCACGGCGCGGGGAAAGAAGTGCTTCACTTCAAAAATTCCATGGAGTTACATGGCGAAAAATCCAAATTTGATTAAAACCTAAATACAGGATAATTAGGTAACTGATTCTATACTCCATTCAAAACAAATCTGGTTGCACGTCACTGATGAAGAGGTTAATACTGTTGCTGTTATACAAGAATTTCAAAAAGTAATGAGATCGAACTTGCTCAAAGTCTATGACCTTCTCTTTACTTTTTTGGCACATTAAATACATATGTATTGAGAATAATCAATTCACAAATTGTTCTTAAAGGACAGTTGATAAACTTAATATCCTTTACGATTGTATTAGTGCAAACTATAAAGTTAAAATCGACGAATTGTGTTAGAAACAAACATTCCGCTGTAGGTCAAATCGCCATCCGATCAAACGTACAAAGAAACTGACATTACGCTCACTGTGGCCAACATGATATAAGTGTGCGTATTTGAATCTGCATGTAACAGTTGTTTGCCTACGCCCCGCTAAGGTTGGTACATACTTGCAAAATATTCTTTACAAAACCCTTTAACTCTTTAAACTCAACTGGACGAAATGTCACATCTAATGGAGCTTATAGTCCGCCATACCAATTAATACAAGTTATTTTTTAAAAGCATTTGTTACAAGCTAATTTTTTCTTAACTAATTATTTTCTAGTAGTTATTCACGAAAATCACCATGTCATACCGTTACAAAGGTTCCAAATAGCGGCCATACAGCCGCAAAGAAACAGATTTATTTAATAATGCATCTATACTACAAGAATGCCTCTACATATATGTTCGCAATTAAATATTTGTGTTCTTAACACCTCGAACTTATATAAAAAAAATTGTGCCGAAGTAACAAATCACGAAATTCCAATAATTACATTTATGTAATGCCATCATACGTATTTGACCCATCCCACGGGTATGGCATAATGAGATATATCTTTCTAATAACAGATATAACTAGTTAATAAAATGTTAGAGTGTAACAAAATCGTTGTACATTATTAAATAAATCAGATTCTTTGCGGCTACATGGAACCTTGGGAACGGTATGACATGGTGATTCTCGTGAATAACTACTCGAAAATAGTGGTGATAGAAATAAGTTTCCGCCGTTTTTTATAAAAAGTTATCAGTTGATTATAAAAAAATGTATGTTACATTTTATTCAAAATATTGTCCGTCATTAGCTACTACTTTTTGTCATTTTTCTGGCAGCACTCGGATGCCACGTCGAAAAAACTCGAAAATCTTTTGACACTACCCATGAATCGACCCAATTCTTGGCTTCTTCGTAAGAAGTAAAGTGTTGCTTTTCCAGAGCGTGAACCATCGATCGGAACAGGTGGTACTCCGAAGGAGCAATGTCTGGTGAATACGGCGGGTGGGGTAAGACGTCCCATTGTAAACCTTCCAAAGTATCCTTGACGACTTTTGCAACATGTGGCCGAGCGTTGTCTTGCTGAACAATCACTTTGTCATGTCTTTTGGCATATTCGGGGCGTTTCAGCTTCAATTCTCTGCTCAATTGCAACAGTTCCTGTTGATAACGTTCTCCAGTGATAGTTTCCTTAGGCTGGAGTAGTTCGTAATAGATTACTCCGAGCTGATACCACCAAATGCATAACATTAACTTATTGCCATAAACATTTGGTTTCGCCAATGGAGTTGGTTCACGGCCGGGATTACCCCACGATTTTCTACGCTTTGGGTTGTCGTAGTGGATCCACTTTTCATCCCTCGTCACTATTCGACCCAAAAAACTCTTTTGACATTGTCTTTGGAGAAGTTGTTCGCACGTGAAAAGACGGCCCTCGGCGTCTCTGGGTTTCAATTCATGCGGAACCCAATTTCCTTGTTTTTGTACCATACCAATGGTCTTGAGACGGTATGAAATCGCTTGCTGAGTCACACCCAAGCTTTCTGCGAGCTGCTCTTCAGTTTGGCTTGAGTCTTGGTGCAATAATGCCTCTAACTCAGCGTCTTCAAACTTGACTGGCCTTCCTTCGCGTTATTTATCTTCCACGTCAAACTTGCCGTTTTTAAACTTTTGAAACCATTCACGACAACTTCTTTCACTTAAAGCAGCATCACCGTAAACTTCTACAAGAGAACGATGCGCCTCAGCAGCAGATTTCTCTAAATGAAATAAATAAATCAAACCTTCCCGCAAATGACGCTTATTTGGTATAAAACTCTACATTTTCGAACAAAAAAAATGTATACTACTAGTACAAAGATAATAGTATTTTAAGGTTATGTTGTTGCCAGGTGTTTAAACTTTTTATATGGCATCTTACATCTGATGATTTCAAAGTAATCTTGTCAGTGGAGCCATCTCTTGAAAACGGCGGAAACTTATTTGTATACCCTATATATTAAGAATTACGCTCCACTATAGAAAATCAAGTTTTTTTTTAAGTTTCTATCTCGAAGAGTAATTGAGATATCGCTGTAATTTAAGAATAAGATAGAAGAATAATATAATAAATATAAGAAGGCATGGTTGCCTAACCACGATTCCCAACGCTTACCGAAAATTAACTTTGTTATAAATCTACAATAATGTTAGTCGGTCTATTTAAAACTAAGTAAATGTTTTGAAATTTTCCTAATGACGTTTCATAGAGAAACACATGATGACCTTTCCAGTATAGAAAATTTAAAATTCCAAAAATTCTAATGTATGGCGGGAAATCTGGATATTACTTTGATTAATTTACAATAAATGGACACAAATTCAGACAACTAACGCAGACAGAATCATATCCGGCTCGATATTGGATTTTTGGCGGGATTCTTTTGTTGCCGCAATTCGTGTCCTTTAAATCAAAGCAACAATCATTTACCATTTAAAAACATCCACTCGCCAATGCCATTTATTTCTGGAAAATCGGTAACGGACACGGTGAAAGGGTCCGTTACGTGTGTACGGTACATAGGCCAATAAAAAAAACTATTAGATACCATAAAGTACGTTTCGGAGTTAATTTCATAACACTCCTAATAATATCACTGCCGAGCTGGAGAGAGAGAGAGGGAGAGAGAAAAGAGGTGCGTTTAACGAGTTTCATTAACATAACAACAGCGCTTACACGCGTTAATTACGCTTGGGGTGTTTAATTAAGGAACCGCCGTTAAAATCCAGTGAAAGTAATAATTTCAGTAATGAGCTCATTTGAATACCTCTGCCATTGTTCGTGTTGTCATCTTCGGCCGCGTAAAGAGTTTACGACCGTTGCGACGCTTTCTAAAATGAATGAAAAACGACTAAGAACGATTCCTACCCGCGAAAAGAAGAAAATAAACGACGACGACGAAAAAGTTACGTAAAGGTAGAAGAGGGAAAAATATTTAGATCGCCGATTAAATTGATCGGTCTCACCAGAGTTAAAAGAGAAGAAATTAAGGTCAGAATTTCCTTTCGAATTCATTATTCGCTTTATATTTAGAAGAATGCGGTTCTCGCTGTTGGTCAATGTTCGCGCCGTTCATTTATTTTGCTCGGTCTTCTCCTTCGTCTGCTATTCTAGATCGGTCTATTGGGATTTCGGGGACTATTTAAAGAAATGAACAAATTGAAAAAAAAAAGAGGGAATGTAAAAGAAATCAAGTTTTTCCTTAAAGTGGGCCACTCACCCCTCAAAAAAAGTATGATCGTTTTTTAAATTTTTTTTATTTCTATTTTACCACAAAAAGTAACAAGTAACAAGAATGTTTTCCCAAGCGAACAAATTTACTTACAGATTTTCCCCATCATTGGTTTTCGCTCTCTCAAGTTTGTTGCGAGTTGGCACCGCAATCTTTAAGCTTTTCCAAATCTGGAGGGCGCCTGTATATCCAATATTTCATTATCATGAGTATCAACAAAAAATATTTTTATGTTAAGTATATCAATTATTAGAACAACACGTTTTCGATTTGATTTATGCCTCGGCAATCTAAATCGCTTTGAAAAGGTACCCCGAGGCACCCTCCAAGCAGCAAATGTGCGGTTATGGAACACATTATGCACCTTACAGTTACAGCTATGCTAAAAACTGCTAACGTAAATTTACACGCATTTACACACATATGCTTCTTCCACTATAACTGCTTAACGGCTTTAGCGATTTTGATATATATGGGCTCGTCAGATTGCTATGTAATAGGCTATATATATTTCACATCCAGATCTGATCAGAAGTAAATATAACTTATTAATGAATTATTTATGAGTGGACTAAAACTCTAACTTTTTGAGCTAAGAGATTCGAGTAGTGGATCGGTTAATATTGTTTTTTCAATAACTGAGTGTTTACTTTTGTTTCGAGAACTATTTAGAAACCTCGCAATTCCTTACCGAGGGACTGCAAGACTTGCATGTTATAGCTTAGGGGATCCAAGATGGTTTAAAAAAATATTGCAGCTTCAAATTTTCTTTCCAGGGAAGTAGGAAACAAGTGCGACCTTAGGAAAATATCTTAGACCCACGAAATGCTCGAAAAAATTACCCCGAAATTCGCCTACCGAGGTGGTGGAAAAGGGGGTGATGATTTATGCAATAGTTACTAAATAGCTAGAAACTGAAAATTTTCTATGGTTATATTTCTGAAAAATTCACTAATCCAAAAATACTGACTGAGAGGTTGGAAAAAAGAGAAGAAATTTATTTTGTCATTATTGGAGTGAAAACTTCTAAAGTTTGGATAACATATCTCCGGTATATCAGATCGACAACTGAATACTAAAACCAGGCGAAAAGCGAACATCCCCACCGTACACCTTCTTCAACTCGTGAGAGAGATCGTGGAGAGAAGGGGTGAAACGAAAAGGAGTGTGTGTGCATAATATGTGCGCAGTATGATATGTTTGTATGTGCGTTGCGTGTATGTATTGAGTCGCTTTCATGGACTATTCAATTTTTTTAACTATCCTGCAAATAGCTTCGTTGCGTTTCACTCCAATCGTGCGTCGCCGTAAGAAACAATTCTGTCAACTCTCTTAATGACATTTAGTTTTTAATTTAGTAGGTATATATAGTGTGCGCCACAGTATAATGACGTAGTAACTTGCGCGTGAGATCTATTCCGAAACTCCTTCGAATTAATTTTGATATGCTGAATTCAGGCTAAAAGTCAAAATAGGTCGACCAAATTTCATGTACCTCAAAAAAAAAAAGATCCAAATGTGCCGAAATCTTATTTTTGGTGAATCTTATGACAAGCATACACCTCTAGACTAACAACGAAAATGATAGACGAAAAAGATCAATGATATTATGAATTTAGCTTCAGGTTCTTGAAATAACTTAAAACCATATTTAAATTTCCCCGACATAAGTATTTTGGGAAAATATGTATTTAGTCTGAGGAACGAATGTAATTTATACTCGTATTATATTTTCGTATGCAACTTGACTCAGTAACTCCTGATTCGAGATTAGAACTGGTTTTAGCTGAGGTTAATAAATTTTACAAATTTCGATATTCAAATCAGCCATATTGGATTTGCTGGTTAATTCTGACTTCAGATTCGAACCCAGCGGGTCAAAATACATAATGGATAACAATATACAAAGAATGTTCCGTAAATAATGGTCAATAATTAAGAAGCGTATGGATAAAGTGAAAATATTGTCACGACCACGAGCTATCCACAATTCTCAACAAAATAAGATACGGGATGAAGAGGTGGAGAACCTACAAGTCGGAGCACTAAAAAAGATACAAATGTGAAAAAGAAAAAAAGAGATTCGGGCACAACGAATTCTAAGGGCTGAAGCGTGAGAGGCGACGGTGGCGACTTACGTAATAGAGGGCTGTTGTCTAGATCTTCGGATTTCCACAGTGCGAGGCGGGTCTGGGAGCATCTTCGGGGCGGTAGGTTTTCTCGGTCTTCTTACCGGCAGAGTGTCTTCTCTGATCGGTAACGCTCCCGTCTTGCCTCTTTCTATTTATATTCGTATTTGTTTATTGTGTTCTCCGCGCTAGTAGCTATAAGGTGTGTCGTTTATCAAAACATTTTGCACCTTGTTAGTGTTCTTCGTCAGCACGTTTATAAAAGTTTACATAACTTCACTTTGGCCGAGGTGTGATCCCGTATCTTCTTTTGTTGAGCATTGTGGAAATCTCGTGGTCGTGACAATAATACGCTTGTCGATTTAAAATAAACGTTTACAAAGGTGCAGTAAATTCAATTGAAAATAGGTATTACAAGAAAATGAACCGAAGAAATGTAACTGTGGTTTATTTGTGTGTGTGAAAATAACTAAAGATAGGTATAAGATAGCACTCACTTTTGGTTGAGCAAACATCTTTTGTTTAAGCAGCACTCCCTTGTTTATGTCTTCAACTCCATTGGAACAATGCCAAACATGAACCCCAATTGCTTTTTACAACTCAAAAAACTATCTATTTAGATCAGAAAAGTGTATAGGAAGCGTAAATTGTTCGCCAAATGACGTCCTCAAAAGCATCATCAATATTTGTATTACAATCCGCTACACGTTTACGTTTTGCTTGATGATCTACGATGTTACCTTTTTTTATAACACGACAAATCGTTGATCGTGGTAATTTAATTAATTCAATTATTCTCGTACAATGCAATTCAAAGAGTGTTGTGGTGACACTTCTTTAAAAAAAAAAAACATAAATATTTGAAATTATACGCTGTGGTTGAATGTGTAAGTCATTCTTGGAAAATTCCCAAATTTGTACCTCATTTGTTTCTATAGCATTATTTGTATTGTGTATAATATCTATATCATGGCAATTATTAATTTCGTCCACGTCAAAAGGTTTCCAAAAAGCCATTTTAAAATAATAATTGCAACTTATCCTAATAAGTACACACACCACGTGATTGGCGCTCAAATTTAATAACTGTAGTGGACCTGCTCTAATACTCGATACTAATAGGCATTTCATATATAAGCATATGTATTTTAGCCACTGACATTTCTCCGCAACAAATGTAAGGAGGAAGATTTAACGGTACGTTACATGAATACTCTGCTTTTGTATAGGGTAAAAACGTATTTTTTAAATGGGCTTGGTATAAAGTCGGTTAATTTTTTGTTTTCTAACTGGACCAACTTTTACTGGAAGGGCCTTACTCTAAAAGGATAGAAAAAGTCTTCTAAACGGCGGAATCTGTCGATTTTGAGTAATAGTATCTCTTTTAAGTAAGAAGGTTCCTTTATTCATGTTACGTAACAAAGCCTGGTATATTCCTTAATAGAACAAAACTATGTACTTTTTCATTAAGGGCTAACCCTAATTCGGACGTCGTTTTATTACAAATCATATTATTAATGAAATGATGCGTCTAATCAAAAAACTCCAGTATACCAAATTTTTATCCGTTATTAGGACAATAGAAAAAAATTCAGTTTTTGGTTGTGAATTGAAAAAAAATTATTTTCTTTGGTATGCAATTTCGAGGCATTTCGAATGTGTGATGTCATTATATGTGATTAAAAAGGTACGTATTCGCTCAATTTAGTGGTGTTTTTATTTTTTCCTAGCTTTTCTCGGTTTCAAGATATTTCTGTTTAACTGTGGACAGTACTTTTGGCTAGCTAGACTAGGGATTAATACATCCAGCTGTGTAATGACACTTGTTATTAATATTATTACGACCACAAAATATCCACAATTCTCAGCACAGCAAGAAACGGGATCACGGCTCGGCCAAGGTGAAGTAATGTGAACTTTTATCAACGCGCTGACGCAAGGTGCGAAATGTTGTGATAAACGACACACCTTATAGCTACAAGCGCGGAGAACACAATAAACAAATACGAATATAAATAGAAAGAGGCAAGACGGGAAAGTTACCGATCAGAGAAGACACTCTGCCGGTAAGAAGACTGAGAAAACCTACCGCCCCGAAGATGCTCCCTGACCCGCCTCGCACTGTGGAAATCCGAAGATCCAGACAACAGCCCTCTATTACGTAAGTCGCCACCCTCGCCTCTCACGCTTCAGCCCTTAGAATTCGTTGTGCCCGAATCTCTTTTGTCTTTTTCACATTTGTATCTTTTTTAGTGCTCCGACTTATAGATTCTCCGCCTCAGGCGAGAATAAAACCTTTTCTCCTTTGCTTCGATCATTTGTTTTATTCACAGCAAGCTCTACCCCTGGTGGCTACCAACCCCCTACCTAACGCAGCTGTGACAATATTATTTAGTAATAATAATATTACACAAATATTTTACAACTAAAGATGCACCCTAATTCCAAAAATTAAAAGTTTTGAGGAGGAATAAGAGGTGTAATTCACTGTCGGTTGGGGTTTTTGTCCCAAGTAGTTGTGTTAAATTTCCCTAACAAAATTAAATATATATTAAATACCATTCAATATTGTTATTTATTCAATATTTTTAGAAATTACTTCTCAAAAAATTCACAATTCACAAAGAATGTATATTTTTGAACTAGAAGTTTCTAAAAAATTATATACGGGATGATTAAATCTTCAAAATAATGTTTTGTGATCATAAAAATTCAAGTTTAATGGAGGTATATATTTAACAGACAAAATTCTAAAATTTATAAATTTTCAATTAATTTAAGCAATTTTTATAACATACACTTTTTCGGAGACTTTATAGATTAGGAAATTTGTAACCCAATGATACGGAAATGAATTATTTCAACAAATATTTTCACTCACAATTGAAAACCTAAAAGCATTCAAACTGCTGACGGTGTCCTTGCTACTTGACTTTCACTGAATCATCATTTAATACATTTTTTATGACAATTATTTTGATCAATTAAAACCTGCAACTTTAGAAGTAGCAAATAACTTTCTTACTAAAGAAAAAAAACAACTACTCTTGCAAAATCAGGAAGTAGATGCAAACAATTAATTTTTACTGCAAATATTTGCCATTAAATACACAATTAATATTTACGACCACAATCGATATTGTAGAAGCTATAGAAATTATTAGAAGTCTTTATAAAAAACGTAATATAATAAAAGTAAAGGTATTTCATAACTTATTTAACGATACAAACTGAACAAAAAGTTTTCAAGGAGAAACTATGGAATATGCGGAACTATACACTTTAATTCATGTAAAATTAAATAAGCTCGGAAAATTGAGAATTCAATTTGTAATTTTGAAAATTTAGCCAGATCATAGGCTAACATAAGTACATTGAATAACGGACAAAAAAATTCCCGATGGCACGACAACCGGATAGCCTTATTTCTATTTCCCATGTATTATTCAATATCATAGTCCAGAAATGAGGATAGTTTATAAATGTGGGGAGCCCCGACGGACGGGACGAGATACGCAGTAAAACTGTACCTAACTCTAATCAAAGAACATACTAAACTATTTCAAACCCGATCGTCTTTGAAAAGCTCTGTAAGTCAATTCAATTTTCGAATTAGAGCCGTTAGAGTACAAATACACTCGCCTTTGACCCGTGTTTCACCTGTTGTTCTAGGAAATTGTCGATTTTTCATAAATAACTTTTTTCCTCTACATTTTAGGAAAAAATGGAAGGGTACAAAATTGTAAATCTTTTGAAGACCTACAAAAAAACAGTCAAATTTTCGTTTCTGAGCACTAAAAAAAATACGAATTTTTTTTTAGGTTTGTCAGGCCTCCATTTTGTTTCTATTCGGCGGATTTGGCTCGTTAACGAATTTATCCAAGATATTTACCCAATCGATTTTACTCCAAGTTTGAATGCGATATGTAAAAAATTGCGCCCTCTATCGTGCTAACAAGTTTCGTTATACTACATATATAAAACCACCCTCCGTTCAAAAATTTACATATATGTATGGTGGTTATGGCATATAGGGACCCCGAAACGAATAACTGCCGTGAAATCTTTCCAAAGTCGCGATATGCGTACCTCCGCTATAGCCTATATTTCTATAGAAATATGTACTGCGTACATATAGAAATAAGGCTAAAAGAATGCAAGTACACTCATTTGTTCACCAAAACGCCAACTTTCTGTAACAGAATACACAAATTCAGAACTAATGAATTGATTACTGAATCAGTAATCTTTATTCCTAAATTCCCAAATTTGCGTCAGGTTTTCTTCCGAATTCGGTTGTTGGGCAGCCGACAGATCGAGAAGAAACAAATTAGTAACAAAATATGTCGTTCGAAGCATACGAATATCCCATCCCATTCAAAAGATACAGGGATGGCTATTTTAGGAAAGTATTACGCTGGAATATCCA
Source organism: Cryptocephalus primarius (assembly GCA_963576515.1). Classification (NCBI taxonomy): domain Eukaryota; kingdom Metazoa; phylum Arthropoda; class Insecta; order Coleoptera; family Chrysomelidae; genus Cryptocephalus; species Cryptocephalus primarius. The sequence continues at coordinate 11,714,284 of OY754946.1, forward strand.
CTATTTCTCAGAAACGGCTTGAGCAACAAAATTAATTGCTGCATCACAGATCAGCAACAAATTAGCAACAAAACATGCAACTCGACTCAAATCGATATCCGATCCCGTTCAGGAGATACAGGTTTCACTATTCTAGTGAAATATTGCGCTGGAATATCTACTGTATCTCAGAAACGTCTGGAGCAACAAAATTGACGCAACAAATTAGCAACGAAATACCAATAAAGCATGGTGTAGGTCGGATAGAAAAACCCTAAAATGGATATTCTAGCGCAACAGATGCGATTTTTCGTCGGATTCGGAATTCATAAGTTTCCGTTCAGAGGCCAGCCAGCACCTGAGGTACAGAGTCACGAATCGGGAAACGCAAAAAGAGAGAAAGTCCTCGAGAAGCGAATCTTCTCGGTTTTTTCCTGCTTCTTTTCTCTCCTCGCCGTTTTTACATTAATATCGTCAATTTCACTTTCTCGTCTCCGTCGCACAACGCAATTTGTAAAGACACTTTTCTTCGACGTCGACAGAATTTTTTTCGCTCCGCCGCGACTCATTGACATTTCGGAAATACTATAAGCCTATAGGCTATTCGAGAAATTATACATAAGTACCCGTATGTGTATGCACATACGTATGTATGTATAATTTTGCTACGTACACCCGAATTATTAATATTACAGCCCGCATTTGGTGGTCGTCGCACGACCCACGTTCATTACTTTGGTTTTCGATAATTGGCGCTGTGTAAAGCGGTGTGCGCCATTGTGTTTTGTAATTGTTCATCGAAGTCGGATTGGTTTCAAAATCGGCGACGCGCGATGAAAATTGTTTTTCTTCACCATCGTCGCACTTGTCACATCGACGATATTGACAAATGTTGAAGAGGAGATTACATAAGTGTTCTTCTATTATTTATTTTTTTTTTGGTACGTGTGACTGATTTGCTTGAGAAAAATTTGTTCCGACAACACCACAAAAGCCCTATTCTCTTGATACTTGATTGATTTATATTCATTCTATTATTTCTCTTTTGTTTTTCTTGCTTTTACTGTTGTTGCAGAACTGGAAAAAATGCAATGCGTCAGTAGTCATAATAAATGTACAGGCGGCGAGTAATCTATGGTAAACAGTTTTCTTATTACTGTGATTTAAACAAATGGCACTATTAATTGCAAAAGGGTTTTGTATTAGGGTACTGAGAAAAATAATTTTAACTTTAGGAAACCAGTGGTTTTTGGGAAATAAAATAACAAGTGATAAATTTTGCCAAATTTACCGGGTTTCAAAGTGAAAGTTTTAAATGTTTTCGTATGTTATTCTCATGGGTTAAACGATAATAATAAAGTGTGATTATTCAACTTTACGCCAATATTCGTGAAATTAATGTGGAGAAATAAGTGGAAAAACGATATAAATGGCGAGGTATTCGCGCCTTCGCCATTGTGAAATTTTAACCGCTGGTGTGCTTTGCCGAGATATGGTAGTGGCTAAACGACCGTCGTCACGGATGATGCATATGAGTAAGAAATGCTACAAGTGATTAAATGAAATTTAACAGAATTATTCACAAGATATGCAAATCTTTTTTGTCGGTAGCCTCGTGGAGGTAACGGATGGGGTGTATGATAGAATAAAAGTAGTATAATAAGTAGTTTAATAAAACGTCGATTCTATTGAAAATGCACAAAACAACAACGTAATCTCACTAAGTATTTGCAACACTTCTTTAAATCATTTCTATCCAAAACATATCTAAGTAATATAATCTCGAAGAATTTAGTGTGTCGGGTGTGGTACAAAGGAGAAACTTGGAATGGCTTGCGAGAGGGCATGGATAAACCTTGACCAGCAGATGTTCCGTTGCAAGATGAAACGAATATTTTGGATCCAAAACGCGTGATTGCACAAATTCTTCATAACGTTTCTATAAATACAAACAAAAACAAACTACCTAACCTAACACTACTTTCGGGAGGATTCTGCAGAAGAACTGGTACTTGACCAACTTGAATTCGCCGAGATGTTTTAAATGATACAAGAAGGCTGTAAGCCATCAATACACATTATATGTATGATGGGTTGCATTTGACTCATTCTCTTGCAAATAATGAGCTATTCGCTGTAAATATATGAGTAACGTCCTTTCAGTACGAATTGGTCCATTTAAAAAACAAAACAACTATCGACTTTATACCGAGCGCATTCAAAAAATACGTTTTTACCCTATACCAAAGCAGAGTATTCACGTAACGTACCGTTTAACCCTCCCTCGTATATTTGACGCGGAGAAATGTTGTTAGTGGCTACAATATATGCTTATATATGAAATGCCTATTAGCATGGAGAATTAGACAGGTCCACTAAAATTTTAGCGCCGAGCACGTGTTAATTTTCAGTTGTCATTAGAGTTCAGTGGTGTGTGTATGCAATTGCAATTATTATTTTAAAATGGCTTTTTGGAGACCTTTCGACGTGGACGAAATTAATAATGACAATGATGTAGACATTATAAACAATACAAATAATGCTACAGAAATAAATTAAGCACTTTGGGATTTCGTCATAAAATTTCGTTAACAAAGTGAATAACAATCTTTTATACATCTTTAAATATGGCACGCCTATGGAGCGGCGGTATATCCTTTGTATGTCGGTAACATGGCTATTAAATTTTATTGGTTTTTTTTTTCAACTGGACCAATTGGGACTGGAAGGGCCTTACAATGTATTTTAAAGGAATCAAATGATTGAAAAGGGTAAATCTGAACGCTAAGCAGGAAGTTCCAATTCGTTCCCTTCGGTCGATTAACCGCTACCATTATGTGTCTATGTCTTGTTATTGGAAATTTGTTAATTTATATGTGTTATTTGAAATATCGTGTGAAAATTAGTGCGACACGTGTAGAAGATATTCCACGGTTGTAGCAGAATGAGAAATTGAGGTTCCCTCGTACTTGCCTTATCAATTAGAAGTCGACGAAATAGTGGTTCGCGGAAAAGTGAGGTTAGATGAAAAAAAATTTTTTTTCAGAAAGTAAAAGGAAAGGGAAAATTCCGTTACCTAGAGTTTCATATTGATCATTGGTGATTTTTTGGTGAGTTTTTAATTTTCACGGTGTCAACCTCTTATGGAAAATCGCATGTTTAAAAGGACAAAACTTTTGAATTGATCATTTCCTAAAATTATAATTGATGTTTTCGAACTAGTTATTTAATGTACTTTCAAGTTGTATATAGCTTTTATCAAAATTTAATGTTCAATAAGGTAAAGGTCAGCCTAATCTACTATACAGTGAAAAGAGTGTTCTTTCTATTTTTTTGCTTTATGTTACAGAAAAAATACATGGGCGAGAAAGTGACGTGACTAAAACCGCATTTTCATAGGCTGTACACAAAATACCATCTTGAAACAAATATGCAAGGATATTGTTCCCAATATCCCACATACCCAAGAATTGAACACTGCACCTTTGACGGATTATGTGGCTTATAGTCCAGGCGGGATCTGTCAAATTTTTATATTTGGATGAATCGGAAAATATCAGTAATAAAATCAGAATAATTTCACTCCGTGCCAGTTCAAAGAGTTGTATCTAAATTTTTATTAGACAAATTATGAAAAAAAATCTCGAAAAATTCCTTTTTTGCTATTCGCTCAGATTCGAAAACTATCCAGTTTAGAGAAAAGTTGACGAAAATATGTTTCGTAATTGAATTTTACACTTTCTACAGGTGTCTGTTCATAGAAACATGATTTTTTGTCATTGGAAGAACAGCAAAAATTAGCAGAAAAAGTTAAAAAATCTATATATGAGGGTACGGCATCATAACTTCTTTTTTTGAAATGCGTGACATTCAGGCTGTAGAGGTCGTCGTGGGCGGAGAATGGTCTTATTCGACAAGCATACTTCAAAAGTTTTGTTCCCCACCGGCTCAGTTGCCATGATGCGTTGGAACAGTGAACAGCGTGCGTTTGCCATCGGGGCGTACTTTTCAAACGGACGTTCTGTAATCGCAACTCAGTGTGCCTTTCGAAATCGGTTCAATGTAGCCCCGGTAGACCCTGTTCCAGATCGGAAATCGACTGTTACATGGGTGGCTTTGTTCACACAAACCGGGAGTGTGACAGGACGAAGTACTAGAGTCAGTCGGTCCATTAGAACACCAGAAAACACTGATGCTGTGAGAGCCTCAGCATTGCGATCTCCACAGAGTTCTGTGGGGAACAACAAGAGGCGTCACCTATCTGACACGATTTTTAAAGCTGTGCGAAACAAAACTTTACATATGTACTTATATTATAAAAAAATTCTGATTCACAAAATGGGGTCCATTGGGTTTTTAAAAAAGGAAGTTATGTTTCCACAGTACGCAGTCCTGCATACTAATATAGTCATTTTAAGACATTACATGCAAAAATTAATGTTAATAGTTATAGTTAATAGTTAATGTTAATAGGTGTTGGTTGCTTAAAGATCGTATTATATTAATATATATCTCGTGATGCTGAGAATGCGTTTCCTCATACCCATTAACACTTTCAGCGAATGTTGCTCCTTGCGGCTAGTGAATATTTATAGTGCATGCAGACACCACCGGAAAATGATTACGTTTAGCACATAGTTTCCCCTCACTTAGTTGACTCGCGCCGGCTTTACTCAAATCAGAGTTAGAAAGTGGTAAGCGTGCCCAAAGGAGTTGTTACCTCAAAAACAATATAATGATTAGTGTATTATAAGATATGTAATTCCATGAATGACAATGCATTTAATTAATTTTTTAGAAACATTCGATTTGTCATGGTGAGGCCAAGTCAGGCATAGCTTCACTCCCAACCTGCCAAACCGCCACTGCTTGCTATCTCACAATACGAGAGTGGGATGGTGCCTATTGGTCGGTAGGATATGTCGAAGAACGATTTTTAATTTCAGTCCGGGTATCGCATCGAAATTCCATTGTTTTTGTTACAAGAGATGGAACTGTCCCTCTTTCGCTGCTACAGTTGTGTTGGTGTTGTTGTTAGCTCGTTGTTGTTGTTACCATCGTTCCACCTGGCAGTTTGTTCTTCGTACGTCCTTCGAAGGCCGTTCGGATCCGAGACCGCCACGACAACGGAACGTTTCGAGAGAGCGCGTGAGACGACGACGTGACGAAATCCGTTTCTTCTCGCTTCTTACGTGCGATTTTTCTAGCCGGATTGGATTTTATTTTTATTTGCTCACTCCAAAGGAAGTATGGCGCCTCGACGCGACCCTGATTTCGAGCGCTAATTTTCGGCTAGTGCCGGTGGGCGTTTCGCAACTGATCACTTGTCGGTACGCGCATATTACATGCGTTGCGACATATCCTCGAGGTAGTCGGGCTAAAAGGCTAGGAACGAGAAGAGAAGGGGCAACATAATTCGGCAGGTAACTAACTAACCATCCTCGCGGCGAATGAATCGATTAGATAATCTGAAGTCCGAATGGCGAGCTTTGTGGATGCGCTCCATTCATACCTTCAAAGTATATCATCCGATTCGATTTAATTGACCAGAGCCAAAGCGGCGCGGATAGGCCAATTATAGTCCATGGAAATAAAAACTTAACAGGACTCTGAAATATTCAAATGTTTGTAGAGATTCCTGATACAGGATACCAAATACACAAACTATTCCACAACCTCATAACGTCCAGATACGAAGCCATAGTGTATACAGTAATAAGTGTAGTCACTCTCCGAATTGCCGAAAACCAACACCTCTTGTCATCTCTACCCCCTCACCCGGACGGATTACTTGCTGAGCAAGAGAAGCTTATGGTCATTTTATACACGGTGTCTTCGCGTAAGGTTATACACGGTGCGACAAACGCACCGTCAACGACCAACGCTAAATTTATTGGAAAAAAGTATTTTTTTGCAGCACAACAAATCGTCATCGTGGAAACAAAAATCAGTTTTAGCCATTGAAACTTCTGACTAACGAAATTTACAAACTGCAGAAGGTAACGCACTTGTATATGTCGGTAGATACTTTTTACGTAAGTGTATTTTAAAACACTCATGTGACACTTGTGTCAATTACAGCAACAATAAAAAATCCGATAGAAATACCAAATTTTGCGAGCTAAAAAAATATAAAGGCAGTCATAGTGGGATATTTGAGGGTTTAAACGTCCCTCCAATTGATTTTAATAATTGTTTAGTAGCATAAGAAGAAATTTTTACATCCAAATTCAACGACTTCTGTATACATGGGGGCGTAGGAATGGCATTGCTAAATCTATTTAAAAATGTTAAATTTTCACACCCATGTCCCAATTTCCCTCATATTTATTTTATTTCTCTATACACGAGATTAAGAACCTACTATACATTAAAGTTTGCGAATAGAGAAATAAAACATCAAAAAATAATAAGGAAAACTCTAAATTAAATGTATTAAAAAAAAACATGTAAAAACTGGAGTAAGTACTTGCAAATACACAATAAACTTGTACTTCATTATATTTACACCTAATAGGATCATTACGTATGTACTTATATGTTGGTTGCTATTATGTGTTATCTTAGCAATGAAATATATGTATCTCTAAGTACTTCGTCTGTTTAGGGTGTACCTACTACGCGAACCTTTTTCAAGTCCTGCAAATGATTTCAATCCTTATCCTTAACAATTCGCAAACAGCAATTACTTCAAGAAGTACTGATAAATTTCTGATTACAATTGTTTATGGTATACTTCGACCTTATACGTTTGTAAATAATCTTCCGCCGACAAAATTTCAACTAGTCTGAATCTTGGAATAACTTTTCGTCCGCTACTCGTATGTCGACGATTTAATGAAATTATCGCTTTCATAGTCGCTTTACCCCCGTACATTGCAGTTTCGGATCCTTTACGGGGACTATAAAACGATTTATGATAGGTAGCAAAAAATGCCGGTTTTTCGAGGAGATCAAAGGAGTGACTCGACTAGTTGTAATGTATAGACTATGGTATAGACTATGACGAAGCTATCATAACTTTCGTTTTTTGTGGCGTTAATATGTGATCCATATTGATTACTGTTTAAAGCCGATCCATGAAAGATAGTACTTCTGCTTCTAATCTAGCGATTAGTACTGTGTCAACAAAGAGAATGTTTGATCATTTTTCACCACCAATGCTTACATTTCCAGAACATTTCTCATTATATACTCACTATATAAGTTGCACGATAGTGGTGACAGGATACAGCCTTGTCTTACTCCTTTCCGAATTAGGCATTTTGTTAAATATGTTAGTTCTATTTTAACTATTTCAGAGCTATTGATGTAGATCTTCCTTATTAAATACACCAGATGTCGTGATATCCCTAGCTCGCACATGATCTGCCACAACTGTTCCCAAATGCTGCGGAATAGTCTACTAAACACAAATACATCGTGTTTTCTGCCTTCAACAAAACCCGCTTGCTCTTGCGATAACTCTCTAAAAGTAATAGGTTGTTTACGAGCATGTCTTATGTACAACACTATCATACTGACAAGCGATAGTACAACAGAAATCCGCTAGTTATCATAGAATTTTACTGAACTCATTTTCTGGAGTGGAATGATGACAGATGAAGTCTAGTATTTAGGTCACTGCAGCGAGTCCCATGCTGAATGGCACAGCTTACGGAGGATCGATCTTGACCAGGCTCTCAGGTACTTATTTCAAGATCTCAGCGGTGATTCTATTTAAACCTGTTAGTGGAGTCAAACTAGCATGAAAATACTGAAAACCTGTATGTTTTCCGGGAGAAGTCGGTTCGACATGCGGTTTTTTTTTAAAATCTTCCAAAAATTATCCTCAACAAAAGGTACATCTAACCTGTTTACGCTCGGACATTTGTAATTATTTATTTAAAAAATTGGACAATTTTATCAGAGTGTTGGCGAGAGTATAAAAAATATGACTGTCCGTTCAACAAAAAGGGCTGAAAAATTTTCTCTTGGGGGTTTTCAAGGTCGCTCATTATTTTGTTGTTGTCGAAGCTGTTGTTTATTGTTCAATTGTTGTAAACTGGCTAATTAACAAATTGATAACTCTGCTGCCCGAAGTATTAGAGGATTCAATTTTTTTTCAAGAACTGTATGTCCCCATGGAGAAGCATCCCCCCAATTTTATGGCAAATAAAATGGTTTATTGTTCAATTGTTGCAAACTGGTTAATTAACAAATTGATTAATCTGCTCCCCAAATCATTAGAGGATTCAATTTTTTTTCAAGAACTGTATGTCCCCATGGAGAAGCATCCCCCTAATTTTATGGCAAATAAAATTGTTTATTGTTCAATTGTTGCAAACTGGTTAATTAACAAATTGATCAATCTGCTCACAAATCAATAGACGATTCGATTTTTTTTTTAAAAACTCCAGATCTCCGTGGAGAAGCATGCCTCAAAGTTATGACACATAAAATTGTTTATTATTCAATTGTTGTAAACTGGTTAATTAACAAATTGATAACTCTGCTCGCCAGATCATTAGAGCACTCGAGTCCTCTAATGATTTGGGGAGCAGAGTTATCAATTTGTTAATCAGCCAGTTAACAACAATTGAACAAAAAACAATAGCTTTGACATAAACAAGATAATGGGCCACCTCGGAAACCCGCGAGAGAAAATTTTCCAGGCCTTTTTGTTGAACGGACAGCCATATTTTTTACACTCTCGTCAACACCCTGATAAAATTGTCCAATTTGTTAAATAAATAATTATAAATGTCCGAGCGTAAACAGGTTAGATGTACCTTTTGTTATGGATAATTTTTAGAAAATTTTAAAAAAAAACCGCATGTCGATCCAATTTCTCCCGGAAAATTAACAGGTATAATGCTAGTTTGACCCTACTATGTTGCTTTATGATTAACCAGTCTCTCCAAGGCACGTGTCGCTTCCTCTGGAAGGATATTCAGTTCACTATAAAAGTTGTCATAGTGTCATATGGTCTTAGTGTCAACTTTGGCATTGAAATCACCAAAATTATTGCTTGTTCACGATTTGGGATTTTGTTGATAATCATTTCCAGTAGTTTATAAAAATTGTCGGTATCTTCTTCAGTAGAATTCATTGTTGATACATGTATTTGCATGATGTCCACCAAGCATGGTTTTGCATTAAGCTTAACTATTATGATCCCACCACGAACCGTTTCATATCCGAGAATATGTTTATTAAAAGTATGATGCACTAGGATCGCTACACCGTTTGTGCTACTCTCAGTAGAGCCAGAGAAATACACCCTATGGGTACTGGTTTGGAAATGCCCATTTCGGCTCCAATGCGGGTTTCAAAGGCCTGTTTACAACAATCCAAAGTTTTCCTCTATGAAACAATTCTCTTGCTTACACGTTGCCATTCCTATCATGAGATGAGTGTTTAGATAGTTTGTCGAGCTGGTAGCACATTTCGCATGAGTGACCCAGCTGTCCGTCCCCACATGCCCAGTAGCAAATTTCACACTCTCCTTGCTAGACTCCTTCCATAGTGCTCTGGGAAAATAGTGTAGTAGGTTCCCGTGTCTTTCTACACCGCATTTAATCAATCGTTCTGACCTTCCAAGTCCCGCGTGAAGAAATTCGTTTCCGAGATCCACTTCTGTTTTGCGTTATTACGATACTAATCGTTAATGCCGCCCTCCATTACGGAGGATTGAGTTATGAGAATGAGGAACAACCAAGGCTCGCGTGTTTTATAGATAAATTTTAACGCACTTTTCTTTATTTACTAATTAAATAATTAATATAATCTAATTTCAGTAACTAACATTGATACCTCAAAATTTATGCCAGTTATTAGTGACTATAAGAATAGTATAGTCCAGTTAGTGAAGCTAAACATATACTGGGTGTCCCACCAGCACGAACATCGATCGCTTATAAAAAACAGGTAAAAATCTGAAAATTTGGCAACATAGCATTGTAGATGGGAGCCAACTTGGTAAAATATTTTCAAGATAGCGACACTTCCGGTTATACCGGAAGTAGATGTCAACTTGCTTATTTTAAATCGAACACCCTATATATTATTTTAATTTTGGATTCTACGTTACATTTAAACATATTTAATATTTTAAATCAAAAATGATATTCACAAACCGAAATATATCTGTCATTTTTGCTATACGTAAGCATTTATTGTTTTACTTGGGTAAGTTTCCTCGTGACAAAGACCAATTTAGCAGGTCGTGTGTAACATTTTGAGAATCGGTAATACAGGGTGTTCAAAAATTGAATTGAAAAAATCCTCGAATTTTTTTTTTTCGTATGGAAACCACATCTTTTTATAATTTTAGGTTAAATAGCCTTAATAATTAAGGCAACTTTGTAAAAGATTGTCCATACCAAAAATTCTTAGTTAACGAGATTTGCCATTTAAAGATTTTTTCTATGCAAATAATGGTATTATACTACGGATTATTGAACATAATGAAAATATTAAGGGCCCAAAAAACTTACCTAAAATTCCAAATAACAAAGCTAGGCATTAGGGAAAAATAGGATTCAAAAATATTAAATTTAAAAGGAAACTATTTTTTTTTTAGTAATTGTTCAAACTGACATAGTCTTCCATAGTTGTTGCTGGAGTATTATAAACTCGATTTTTTTATTATACCCCAAATAAAAAACTCTAACAGAATTGTTCTTTGTCTATAAGAAACTTACTCAACTAGAAAATAAATGCTTAGGTATAGCAAAAATTAGCAGATATTCTTCGGCTTGTAAATAACATTTTTGACATAAAACATTAAATATGTCAATAACGGGTAGAGTTAGGTATAGGACATTATACGTAAATTTGGTTGAAGTTTAACGTGAATCCGAAATTGAAATATATTTTATTTTAATATATAATATTATAACACAAAATATAATACAATAAAAAAACAAGTTGACATCTACTTGCGGTATAACCAGAAGTGTCGCCATGTTGAAAATATTTTACCCGGGTGGCCATCATGGACAATGCTATGCTGCCAAATTTTCAGATTTTCACCTGTGACAGTTTTCCCATTACCGATAGATACTATTCATGGTGGGACACCCTGTATTGATACTTTCCAATTCTTTATAACTGCATAGATTTTTCTCAAAATTTATGATTACGCATATCTTACCCTCCACTTCAAAAGTTTTATGTGCGCTAGGTGACCCTTTTGTTTTTAAGTGGTGGAAACCACCCATTATTGAAAAAAATAGAAAAAATACAAATTCAAGCATTTTATGGATTCAAACTTTTTTTACTTATGTGGTATAAGTATTCTCACGTGATATTTAACATGAAAATTGATATATTCTAAATTTTCATCCCATTAAAATCACCTTTTAATAAAATTTTTAAAAATTAAAATCGATTATTGTTTATAAAATGTTTCATTATTAAGAAGTCATTAAGAAGTGTGCATTCATTTATTGAACAACAAACATTTATTCCCTTATTATAAAATATTTTCTTTTAGATTGCCACTAAAATTATCACTAAACACGCGTTTAGTATTTTAATGATAGCTTTTCTAATTTTTAAGATTATCAATCGCGTCAAAGCTCATTTTGCAGGGAATTCAAATGGTCGTACGACTCACGGAGTTGAATTTTTTTAAGCCCTTCATTTTTAGATTCGAACAATTTGAAGGGCTCGGAAAGGGTGACGGCTCTCTCACTCATATGATATCTTGCAATATCTCGATTACAAATTATCTTGGAGAAATGTAAAAAACAATCAAAATGTTTGATAAAAAATGCGAAATTTTATTAAACATGCTTTTTTATCTTAATCCCTTTAGATTTTAAGTTATAACGTAAAAAACAAGTTTTTTCCAAAATTTTAAAAACGTACTTTTTCAAAAATCAAGCTTTTTTGAAATCATGCTTTTTCAGCAAGCCAAATATCCAGAAGATAAATAAAGACACCTGTAAGTTGATTAGGTTTAGTTTAAACTCTGTCAGAGTCTGGCAGAGGTACTGATTTGTCATTTTTTTTTCCCGAAAAAAATTGGACTATCATGTTATTTTCATCATAACTCCGTTAATTTTTATGCGAAAGACATTCATAAAGGTTCATTTTAAAGGTTTTTTTAAGTACTTCAAAAGAAATCTCGCGAAACTTATCGTTTAGGCGTAATTTAACGTTGAATGGTGTGAATTTTGACTTTAGCTAATATATAGGTAAATTCAAAATTGCATAACTTGGTTTATATGCATTTTTAAAAACAAAGGAAAAAATGCCATTCAGTTTTTTATTACCTTCCATTTTGTTCATTATGGCGTGTTCGCCCAAACCAACGGTTTTTATATCATTTTCAAAAAACAGTCCGACTTCAATCGCGAGTTACCAGAAAAGTATTGATTTTATGTAAAAATTTTAAAAAAAAGATTGTAAAAAAACTTCATATAACATTTATTGCTTAAATTGACTCCTCTATCGACTTCTGTGGTTATTTTGAGTGTAAAAGTTCTCACTCCCAGAAAGAGTGGGGGAGAGAAACCACCCCGAGGGCAAAAACACACTTTGGAACTATATAACTTTTGTTTCTTGAGGCATTCCCCACGTTCAGGAAAAAAATTTCACGTCAACTGGTTCAGTTCAAAAATTATAGCTCGTATCTTCCATCCCAATGAAAAATCCTGGGTCATATGACCAACTTAAAATAATTGAAAATTTATTTCAAATAATTATGGAGGAAATTCCTTAAAAATAAATCCATGCTTTAAAAAAAAGGATAACGGTCACAATTTCCTGTTTTTAATATTTTTCAATATTTTTTTAACCAAACCTTATTCGTTCTGATGGGTTTTTTTTATAAACTAATCGGAATTACTTGAAAGAAAAAAAGTGAAAAGATGTTTGTTCAATTTCTAAAGCGTTAATTTCCGCGAATTATATAGTATTATATATAGAATAATTTAGGGAACCGAATCGAATCGAATTGAAATGAAATTTAAAATTAAAATCTTTATCTATCAATCACTTGTAATCCACCCCTGCCCTCCATTCATATCCGAAACCGAGTAGAAATCCAGGTCAGGTCACAGTAAATTTGAGCAGAATAAAAATAGAATTCGACAAACGAAAAACTTGCTCGGGCCACTTTTTTTTTTTATATTGTGCAATAATCTGAATTTACATTTAGATTACGAATGTGATGGGATCGTGTTTGTTTTTATATCAAAGTAGCTTAAATGAATTAGTGATAGAAAGGCGCCGTTCTGCGTGGCGTTATTGTTACGTTTCTCGATAATTTAATTTTCGTATCTTATTATGTGATTTACATACCGGTACAAGGTTGGCGGGAAAAACATTGATCCGTTGTCGAAATCGCTGATTTGACCTGAGAGTTATATGAGGATAGTGAGTCGAGTGTAATATTAAGTAGAGTAGAGTGAAATTTCTTATTGATTAAATCTTAAACAACTTTCAAAATTGAAGCATTGTTCAATGTGAAATGTAATTGTAGTTTTAAGTTATTTGAATCAGTTTCATGCAACATCCCACAAATGGCATTAAAGTACAAAACATTTTCTACCCTTTCGATGCATTAGTGACTTAATTCTCTATTAGAAAGTTTTTGGATAGTTTGGGAAAATATTTCTTGCTTTAAGAATGTGTGAAACACGAAACACTTCCATTTTCATTTTTCCCCAAATTTTCTACAATAACCGATTATCCAACTGAAACATTTGCGTGGCGTCGGTAAGATTGGTTCCATTATAACTTTTTTGTGGATTTATGTGACGACACCGCGGCGACTTAATTACAAAACCATCCAAAAACAAAGAAAATATCAGTACAAACTTACTTCAAAAATTCCCGATCGTACTTTTTTAACTCAGTTGAACACAATAATCCGTAAGGTGTCAAGTAAACAATCGAATGTCCATTTAAAACTTCTGAGGTGGAAATATTCACGATTCAGCGTTCATTAGTTGTGCCAAGGCTCTTGTGATCGGTTTTAGCTACCCTCTAAGTAAATGTTTATCTTTCTCTTCCCACTGCTTAGTATTTGCCATTAAAACGTAGGATCACGATCTGGCGTGAATAAACACTTTTTTCATTCGTCTTAATCGTAAGCGTTTTGTTTCATCAAATTCCGTATCTTTGAGCTATAACCTTTCGACGCACCCCCTGAGATTCCTCGGGGCCCTGGGCTGGTTCAAGATTTTATGCAGATTTAAAATTTAAGTTAAAAATTTACTGTTTGTTGCAAGGAATGGAATGTAAATTCAAACGTGCAATCTAATGTGAAAATAATGTTACGGTTTCAATTTTCAACTTTAAGATATTAAATAGATATTAAAATTTATTATTTAATTATTAGTATTCATTATTAATTTAATGAATTATTATTAATTTAATTATTTAATTTAAATTACTTTAATAAACTAAATTAATTTAATTATTAATTATTAAAATAAATAGATAAAATATTAAAAGATAAATAAAGAAAATCCTTATTACCTCCGGTCACTGATCTGATTCCAGTCAAATTTGTACAGTAGTTAGATATTACAATAAATCAATAAATAATTCTGGAAAGTTTGAACTACTGAAAACTACGTGGGTGCAGGCAACTAAAAATTTGAGGTCAATCATAGATTATGTAATACAGCAACAACACTCACAATTAAACATAACAGATGTAAGAATGTACCGGAGATTAGAATATGGTTCCGACCACCATATAGTGGTGGCAAAGGTAGTAGTGGATTACAAAAGAACAAGAAAGGAAGAAAAAACACAAGACCAACAAAGTAAAATAATTGAAAGTAAATATAATCTCGATAGTCTTAAACAAGAATCAATCCAATTCCTCTATAAACTAAGGCTTGCCAGCAAGCTACAAAACATGGAGACGAAAAATGTGAACGCAGAACAGTTATACGGACAAATAAAGGAATATGTACAGCAAGCGGGCAACGAAGCTCTAGGGTACCAAGAAACACAGAATGGTAAAAATCCGGATTGGTATACAAAGGAAATAAACGAGCTGGTACAAATGAAAAAGAAAGCGTATAGTATTTACCTAAACTCACATAAAGCAGAAGACAGAAAGGTATATATGTACTGGAATAGAGAAGTGAAAAAAGAAGTTATAAAAAGTAAAAATGTAATATGGGAAAAGAAATGCGAAGAGACTGATAGATATATGGGAGGCACAAAGGTGGCAATGGCGTGGAAAACAATAAGAAATATGAGAAAGGAAGAAAAACAACATAATAAGTGAAATATAATAGGCATAAGTGAATGGGAGAAGCACTATAAAGAACTACTCACGGAAAAGAGACCACAATTCCAATTACAATATAAGGAGATTCAAGTTGATAACCAAGAAGTAAATGAGTTAACAGTAGACGAAATTCGGAAAGCCTTGGAAGACTCAAAAAATGGAAAGGTGGCAGGGCCTGGAAACATTCTCATTGAGTTAGTGAAAAATGGACCAGTGATATTATATGAAGTGGTAACAAAGCTATTTAATATGTGTCTGATGAATGTAGACGCAATCCCAGAAGATTGGAATATAGCACATATGATATCAATATATAAGAAAGGGGATAAGAAACATTGTAGCAATTATCGTGGCATCAGTGCAACTAGCTCAATGGGAAGGTTGTACAGAACAGGTTTCGTGCAGGACGATCATGTATTGATAATTCATTTGTTCTACAACAAGTACTAGAGAAACGTAAAGCAAGGAACCTAGCCACCCATCTTGTATTTATCGATCTTGAAAAAGCCTACGAAACGGTACCTCTGCACAAGCTGTTGGAAATATTGACGAAATCTGACCTTAGTAATGTCTATGTTCGAGCTATTCAAAACATATACAAAAACTCGAAAAGTGTAGCCTAGGTAGGAAGCACCTTATCGAAACCATTCTTGCATTCGAAAGGTCTAAGGCAAGGATGTAGCCTATCCCCAACCCTATTTAAAATATACATCCAAGAAGCTCTGAGTAATTGAAGAGCCAAAACTGCAAGAATGGGGATTAAGATGGAGGATGCGTACCTAACAACTCTATTTTTCGCGGACGACCAAGTTGTTATAGCTGCAGACGAGGACGATGCAAATTATATGCTGAGAAAATTAGACGACGAATTTGCTAGATGGGGTTTACATATGAATATGTCAAAAACAGAATACCTGACGGTAGGAAGCAATGATGGAGACCCCGACCTGCAAATAAATAGGATTAGACGGTGTAGACAGTACAAATACCTAGGAAGCATAATTTCGGAAGATGGAACAACAAAAGAAGATATAAAAAATAGAGCGCAACAAGGAAAAAGAGCTACACGAATTCTAAACTCATTGCTGTGGTCAGATAAAATTAACCTTAACACCAAATTGACAATCTACAGAGTTATAGTGGAGCCTATTTTAACATATGGATGCGAATGTTGGCAACTTACCGAGAGACAAGAGAAAACAATCGAGGCAGTAGAAATGGACCACCTGAGAAGATCTTGCAGAATATCCAGAACAGAACACATTCGAAATGAAAATATACGACGAAGAACAGGTCGAGTATATACAACTGCGGAGAGAATAAAAACGACCCAGCTGCTCTGGTACGGACATGTGATGAGGATGAAACAGATCAGATGGCAAAAAAAGCAGTAAGGTATCAACCGCAGAATAGAAGAAGACGAGGAAGACTCTCAAGGTCCTGGAAGGATGGGATAGAACAGACCATGAAAGACAGGGCTATCCAGGAAAACGAGTGGACAGACAGAAAAGTATTGCGTACGAAATGCGGGATGCGGCAAAGGAAGCTGTAGGACCCCCGCTATATATATATATATATATATATATATATATATATATATATATATATATATATAGAGAGAGAGAGAGAGAGAGAGAGAGAGAGAGAGAGAGAGAGAGAGAGCAGCATTTCTCAATTGCTTCGACTGAGTGGAAGACGGAATAAAAGTACAGTTACGGTTATTGAAAAACCTGGCCAGGTCTTTAAAAATTGACGAGGTTCGTAAATTAGAACGTTTTGTAGTTTTTTTTCCAGGGAAAAATCGGAACACGCTCTCTAGTAATAAATATCATGTAATACAATAAAAATTGAAGACTAGAAAAAATCCCACCTTTGTAATTAATCTAATAATAAAATCTGTGTTATAAAAATAAATATAGTATTGTGTTAATAGGGAATATGGTCTTCACCCCCAATAAGGTATAAGAATGATGTATTAAGGATAGATCAATAATTTAATTCTTTCTGATATAACAGGGAGTGATAGAAGTAGTAAATTTGATGAAATTGGAACATTTTAAACTCAAAATTATATACAGAGTGCTGCTAAACTCACACTACGTCATTCTGCGTCAAATGCTTATTTCAAACCTGATCCAGGCCTCATAATTTTCGTGTACCAGAAGATCAAAGTTTCAAAAGAAAATATTGAACTTTGGAATCTAGGCTACAGCAATGGTATCCTTCAATCAGGTATCAACACCACTGAGTACAGAATTCGTCAGTGACAGAGTTTCCAATTTTTTGACGAAATAACAGCCACGTTGCTTGCACTATTAATGTGCTAATGAAATCCTTTAGTTCTCTCCATAACCCCACTGAATGGAGGATATCTGTAGGTTCTTCTAAACTGAGCTTGAAAGCAATGAAAGCAGCAGGGTAAAATACCTTCCATTCTATCCCAATTATACACGCGGTTTTCATGAAGGAAACCCATGTAAGCATGATTTGGAGCTTATTGCTTTACTTCTGGGAATGCAACTGGGATTTACCAAGTCCTGCTGCTATCTATGTACGTGGGAGAGCTGAGGAAGAAAGTTTCATTACTTAAAAGGTGAATGACTAGGAAGAAACTTTAAATCCGGAGAGAAAAGAGTATTTGTTCGATTGGTTATTGAACTTTGATGAAGAACTTTGTTAAAGCTATGAACCAGGAAGGAGAACTTCCAAGTACCTGAGATGGATATCTCATACATTAAGTGACGTTAAAGAATCTTCGTGGTACCTCAAATTCATGAAATTTTTAAGATGTAAACTTTGATCAGATGATGAAAAATAAAGGGCAGCTTGGGAAGCGTTTAAAGGTATGGTGCATGGGTTTCTTGGCAACAAGAGGGAGAATCTATCCTCAGTAGAACAAAGAACTGCTGGAAGAATACCACTCTCTCATGAAAGTTTAGTACAAATTAGCTCATTAAGATTAGGAATCACGAAGAAAAAGTTATTTGGTCAGTTTAATCACATTACACATGTCTTCAAAGTTTCAGCCTCCCAGCTAGTTTGAATTGTAAGATTTGGCCGTAATTTAATAACAGCTTACAGATAGGTATTTCAGGGAATGGAATTCGCCAGTGTTTCGGATCAATCAACTTTGCTTGAATGAAACTAACTTACAGTAATACTCTAATTTACATGGGGTAAGTTGCAACTATTACTTCAGCAGTTTTAAAAAACAATTAGGGTTAATTCAGGAAGACTTCTTATTGCGCTCCGTATTGACTGCAACCGCTAAGTGCTGAAAGTGTTCAATTAACTATATTAGTCTCGTCGTACGATTAATTTTGCAAAGCTCACAAAACCGGCCGTGACGAAACGCGAACGACCACGTAAGTACTGTAGAAATTATAACGATGACGACTGTTCGACTCGAATTGAGTAATAACAAATGAACTTTTACGTTGACTCTCCGTTATTAAATTGTTACAATTAACGTTCGTTTTCCAGAGGATGAAATATATTTGCCAATCGAGATTCAAACTACAACTACCACTCGAAGGCAGTTGCACAAATACGACGACGACGACTTTCTATTTCGTTTTGATATATTGTGAGGTTTCGCGAGGATGTGGAGCAGTAGGACGGCCGTGGGCCCGATGATGGAGAGGGAATCTTTCTGAAATTTCTATAATTTCTAATATTACGCTGACTTAAATTATTATTTCATAAGGGAACATTTTTTTAATCCGACACAACCTCCGTCACCTCAGCCTTACAATTTTCTAGTCCTGCCCTTATAGGCGATAACGCTCAATAACACACGGAACCCCCACTGCGCTGTCCATATTAGCATAATTCATATCTAGGTACTGCGGAAAGTCCAAATTCGTTACGATATTTCTGTGAATATACTTCACGTAAAGCAGTTTCAAATTGGATAAATCAGAGATGTCCACTAAGATTAAGAGATTTTGCGAAGTGACAGATACAACTCATCATAAACGGGCCCTAATGAGCTGATAGTCGGAATATTAATATGCAAGCCGTTTCCGTACAACACGCAAAGGGTCGGACTCAGAAAGCGAGTTGAACTCTCGCCGAGGAGAAGCTATGAAAAGCAACTACCTAATACTTGTATAATTGTAAATAGGTACTAATTTACAGATTTTGTAAATACTAAAATGATGACTATATTAACTAGTAATTCTAACGTGTTTTATATATGAATGATTAATGAAAAGTATACGTAACGTTATGTTTCAAAATAAATTTATTTCGTTAAATTTAAAAAAAAATGTGTTGGGTCCATTTATGTCATTTTCCCTTCACACTTTTCCAGGCTCTCTGGACTCCAGGCTTTTCTGGATCGTGACGCATTATCTAAGGGAAAATCTCTATAAAAATCCTGATGTTTTTGATAATGCCGCTGAACGTTATGTTTTTTGAATTTTACAACACTTTGCCCACATATGACGCATAAATTGGTGTTATAAATTTTGAAAACACCAAATAAAACCCCCCATTTGATTCCATTACGCACAGGTTATTAAAAAAAAAATGAGGAAATAAAAATTGTTTGAAGTCAAAATTGACAAACAGAACTGAAATAAAACACTCTGTAAAATCTTTTACCAATACAAAGCATGCTAGTACAATCACTCACAGACTACATATTATTAACCATAAGGTGGCAATTTATAGATTTTCCTAAAATGACGTCAAGATTTCGGGGTAATCACTCAGTTACTTGCCCTATTTTATATATTTTTCTTGAAAGGATGAAGGATAATACTGTTCCGTTTTACGCGGGTTCACACAACTTAATTGTCCACTTATTGTTCTTAACACAATTTATTTACTTATTCTAAATGTAATTTATTTACACTAACTCTATAGACTAATTTATATATCACGTATTTAGTCGCAGGTAGGGATTCGTCCGCTTCTCGGTTTGTTTACATTCGGTGTCGGTCTCTCTCTCCGTCTGTCCGTCGCTCGGCTCCTGTCTTTTTTATATACGCTTCCGCGCGATTTCTCGAATCGAGTAGAACAATTTAATAGACATCGAGGCGCGACTAGAAGTTTCTCGGCGATGCTGGAATAGACAGTGGCGTCGTTTCATCACCGGTACACTGCCCCCGCCCTAAAAAAAACGTTTCGTCCCGAAACGTTCTTCCGTCACGCCGATGTCGGAACCTGCAGCTGGACCCATTTTTACATCGCGAGGATTGGTGGAAATAGCAGTCAACCGTTTTCTCCTTCTGGTATCCGCCAGGGGCCCAAGAACATACCAGAATCTCAATGTCGGTGAACCTAAACAGTACTTCCAACATATTCCTCACGACCCTCCAGTCCAGGCCGTCCAAGCCGCACGCCAGTTTTGGTATGGCCAGCTTTCCAATGCCTCTACCGAGTAAAACCACTCTCAAATCGCATAGAGTGTTCCATACATCTTGATACGTTGGCTTCTCGTATGACCTCTTCTTGGTGACCAAGTAGAACACCGACCTCCCCTGAGAACCGTCATCTTCTATCACCAAGGTGCGTCCGACTGCCGGGCCCTGCTGCTCTAACTCATCGAGTTTTCCGAACTTCCGTTTGAAGACTGTCGCTATCCCTCGGGACATCTTCAAATCCTGGGCGACACAGTGTGCTAACGAATAGTCCTCGGGCACCTCGAACAGGTTACGATGCTCTTCCCTAGTGACGCCGAACCTCGCTTTCCCTGTACCTCCATAGGCGCCCATGAACTGCTCGAAAGACAGCTCCACCTCCTCTCCTTGAACCCGTGTGACTTGCTCCTCCAGGTCGTGGTTTCCCTCATACGGTGCCAACCGGTTAAAATGCACCACCCTGGGTTTTCCATTAGGGACCTTAACGATTCGGTAGACGACATCGTTGATACGGGCCTTGATGACATAGGGGCCTTCCCACGCTCTCTGCAGCTTCGGCGAGAGTCCACGTCGTCTCTGTGGATTGTAGAGCCACACTAAGTCTCCCTCGTTGTAAAGGCCGTCGTCCGCTCCAACGTCATACCGATCCTTCATTCGGTCACTGGCGATCCTGAGGTGGCCTCGAACCAACTCGTGAATTTCATCCATCTTCCTCCGGAGCTTGGTAACGTAATCCTCTCCT
This sequence comes from Cryptocephalus primarius, assembly GCA_963576515.1. NCBI lineage: Eukaryota > Metazoa > Arthropoda > Insecta > Coleoptera > Chrysomelidae > Cryptocephalus > Cryptocephalus primarius. Next base: position 11,735,618 of record OY754946.1, read on the forward strand.
GCCAGGTCTTCCCCAGGTCTACACCCAAACTTCAGGTCACACGGGAGCCTCATTTCCCTGCCGAAGAGAACGTTGGCCGGGGATTGCCCAGTGGATTCATTTACCGCTGATCGGTAAGCCATCAAGAAGAAGGAAAGGTGTTGATCCCAGTCTCGTTGGTGTTGAGATACTACCTTCGAGAGGTATTTGCCCATCGTTCGGTTCATTCGTTCGACCATGCCATCAGACTGGGGATGTAACGCCGTCGTTCTGGTCTTGCGAATGCCCAGTTTCTCGCAGACTCCTTGGAAGAGTTCACTCTCGAAGTTGCGGCCCTGGTCGGAGTGTAACTCCATCGGTACCCCGAAACGGCTGATCAACTCTTTCACCAGGACGTCTGCCACAGTCGCAGCTTCCTGATTTGGAATCGCGTACGCCTCTACCCACTTCGTGAAGTAGTCCATGGCCACTAAGATGTACCTGCTCCCATTGCTGGTCACTGGGAACGGCCCCGTAATATCCAGGGCGATCCTTTCGAAGGGACTCCCGACGTTGTACTGACGCATCGGCGCCTTCGGCTTACGATGTGGACCATTACTGGCGGAGCAAGTGGCACATCTTCGACACCAATCCCTCACGTCGTTGGAGCAGTTAACCCAATAGAAGCGGTCACGCACCTTCTGTAGGGTCTTCGTCACACCCAAATGTCCTCCCGAGGCCTCGTCGTGCACCAGCCGAAGTATCTCCGACACCTTACTCCTGGGGATAACCAACTGCATCCTTCGTTCGGTGCCCTCATTGTTCTCGAGTGCCCTTTTTAGTACCCCGTTCTCGAGTACCAGGGACTTCCACTGGGCCCAGTACGACTTAAGGACTCTGGAAAATGGAGCCACTTCTTGCCAGCTCGGTCGCCGTCCCTCTGTTTTCCACTTCCTGATCTTCTGGAGTTCCGGGTCGCGTTCTTGCTGCTGCAGGATGTCGGCAGGTAACCAGTCCTCACTCACGACCGTGGTTCTGTACACCACCGCCTCCTTCTTCTCTACACGGGTGCAATGTTGACACTCCGACGAGCAGGGTCTCCGGGAGAGGGCGTCGGCATTCCGGTGGCTCGTCCCGGCTCGGTGTTCGATGCCAAAGTCGTATTCTTGCAGCCTTTCAATCCATCGCGCAACTTGGCCTTCCGGGTTCTTGAATTGTAAAAGCCACTTCAAGGCTGCGTGGTCCGTCCTTAGCAAAAACCGCCTACCGTAGAGATATTTGTGAAAGTGCTCCACGGATTTTACTACTGCCAAGAGCTCTCTCCTAGTAACGCAGTAGTTCCTCTCCGGCCTGGACAGGACCTTGCTGAAATACCCGATGACGCGTTCCTGCCCGTCTTGTACTTGTGCCAGAACTCCTCCAATGCCGACATTGCTGGCGTCCGTATCCAGGATGAATGGACCTTCTTCTGTTGGATACCCCAGGATTGGAGCGGTCGTCAGGCATTCTTTCAGTGTGTCGAAAGCAGCCTGGCAATCCTCGTCCCATTGGAAAGCTCGCCTTCCCTCCGTTAGACGTGTTAGGGGCTTGGCTATGTCCGAGAACATTCGGACATACCGACGATAATAGGTACAGAGGCCCAGGAAACTCCTCACTTGATGCTTATCCCTCGGAGTGGGCCACTGTCGGATTGCTTGGACCTTTTCCGGATCCACTTCCACTCCGTCGCTGCTAACCACGTGGCCCAAGTAATGTACTCTTGTTTGCATCAGGTGACATTTCTTCAGGTTCAACATCAAGTTCGCGGCCTGGAGTCTCTTAAACACCTCCTCTAAGTTCACCAGATGTTCCTGGAATGTCTTGCCAACCACGATAATGTCATCCAAGTACACCAAGCACGTCTTCCAAGAGAGTCCCCTCAGCACACTTTCCATTAGCCTTTCGAAGGTCGCAGGCGCATTACACAACCCAAAAGGCATTACACGGAACTGCCATAACCCTGTGCCAATTGAAAACGCCGTCTTCTCCTTGTCAGCGGGATCCATTTCGATCTGCCAGTATCCACTCTTCAGGTCCAGGGTAGAGAAGAGTTTTGATCCTGAGAGCGTGTCGAGCGTATCATCGATGCGAGGCAACGGATAGCTGTCCTTTTTCGTGGCGTTGTTCAACCTACGGTAATCTACGCAGAACCGAGTGCTCCCGTCCTTTTTCTTTACTAAAACCACCGGAGACGCCCAGGGGCTATTAGATGGCTCGATCACTCCCTCGTTTTCCATGTCTTGGATGATCTTCTCTGCCATCTCCCGTTTTACTTGGGGCAGTCTCCTGGCAGGTTGTCGGATGGGTTTCGCATCGCCCGTGTCGATCTTATGCTTGACGATGTCGGTCCTTCGGGTTTTACCAATTTCGGGAATGAAAATGGCTCGGTACCGATGTAATAGGTCACTCAGCTGTTTCCTCTGAAGAGGTTGGAGGTTGTGGCAGGCAGCCGAAGTCACGCTGTCTAGGTTAACAGAATCCGGTGTCGCACTTGGTGCTACCTGGCGGATTATTGACATTGCCGGTGCGCAGGTCCCTACCCTGGTTCCCCCTTTGAGAGTCACGGGGTAATCGTTGACGTTAATCACACGAATGGGAATTTCGTCGTTCAGTGACACCAACGCCTTGCCCACAAGAACGCCTCGGCCGACCTCCACATCGTGGTTCCAGGGTTCCACCATAACTGGGAACCCCTTTTCTACGACGCCGTCGAGTCTAGCAACCACAACCGACTCACTCCTTCCAGGCACAGTCGCGTCTTCGGCCACAATTACTCGTCCAACGACTTCCCTCTGAGGATGGAGAAATATCTCTTCTGGACCTACCCTCAATACGCGACGTTGAAAGTCCAGTTGGATACCGTGGCTATTCATTACGTCCATTCCCATAATCACGTCCTCCTCGATGTCCGCCACAATCACTCGGTGTGGAAACTTCACTGCTCCGATCTTGAATTCCACATCGACTTCCCCGTGGACGGTGGCCGCTTCGCCCGTAGCTGTTCGTAGCCGCCATCTGGATTTAAGTAGCTTCCTTCGCTTGGTGTCAAGTATTCCGGGCCTCAAGATCGTCCTGGTTGCTCCAGTGTCTACCAATAAGGCATATTTCACCCCATCGATTATACCGTCCACGTAGACACTGCCACTATGATGTCGTAGGGAAGCTACAGAAACTAGGGGGTCTTTAAGCGGATGTCGGGTCGAAGCTGCCCCCTCGGAGCCGACCCGTTCTAGTTTTTCCTGTTTCTCCTGCGCGGTCGGTCCCTCCTTCCTCGGTCGTTTACAAGAACGACGCAGGTGGCCAACCTCACCACAATTCCAACAGCGGACGGGTCTTGTCTGCTTGTTTTCCACCAGGCTTTTAACGGCGTTGACCAGTTGCTCAATGGAGTCTTCCCTGGCACCTTCGTTGGAACTGTCAGCCTCATTGAGAGCCCTTACCCGACCATGGCATTTGGAGGCCTCGGTAGCAGCCTCAAACTCCAACGCGATGGCCAGGGCATCTATCAGGGTCTTAGGGCGCGCCAACCGCACCGTCCTCTGAATTTCGAGGTCTCGCAGGCCATCGACGAACGTTTGAATAGCCAGACACTCCATCAGGTGGTCGGTAGCCGTCGGATACGCGAAGCGAACTAGTCTGGCTACGTCGGCTTCAAACTCTTGGAGGCTCTCGTTCGCCTTCTGCTTCCGGGTCTTCATCTGCGACTGGTAGACCTGCTCCAAGTGCGCCTGTCCATACCTCATCTCCAGACGCTTTACCAGCCCATCGTAGTCGCCTTCCTCCTCCGGTGTAATTGTCTGCAGGATATCCAGAGCGTCTCCCCGCAGCGCCACCGTCAACGCTCCTGCCTTGTCTCGGGGTGTCCAGCCGTTGGCCTTGGCTGCAGCCTCAAACTGTTTCAGGTAATTCGGCCACGATGTTTTGCCGTCGAAAGTTGGTGGTTTCAAACGTGCCGAGGCTCCGATGTTCTCTTTTGACGGCTCTTCAACTGGTGTTACCTTAAGGTTCACCTCCGGCATCTTGAAATCCTTAGCTGCCTCTTTCGTTGCCAAGCGCGCCTCCAGTTCCCTTATTTTAGTTTCTAGTTCCTCCTTCTGCGCTTTCATTTTATTTTCCAGACCGCCGAGACCACTGCGAAGATCTTCTATTTTATCGTCCAGGCCGCCTATTTCGCTTAACAGGCCGCCGCGGAGATCTTCTATTTTACCGTCCAGGCCGCCTATTTCGCTTAACAGGCCGCCGCGGAGATCTTCTATTTTATCGTCCAGGCCGCCGCGGAGATCTTCTATTTCGCTTGACAGGCCGCCGCGGAGATCCTCTATTTTACCGTCCAGGCCGCCTATTTCGCTTAACAGGCCGCCGCGGAGATCTTCTATTCTGTTGTTCAAAAGACGCTCACCCTCTTCCTCAAACTCGAGCGTCTCCGGATCTTCCCCATTGTCAATCAAATAATCCCTCAGGCGTTTCTGCAGGACTGCTTTTACGCCCGTAGCGTCGATGTCCCTTTCCTCCAGCTCCCGCCTCAAATCCGCCACTTTTAATTCACAGAGTTTCTTCATTGTCCCAATTTATTTGTCTGTCACTAATAATCCCGCACTTCTGACACCAATTTGTTCCGTTTTACGCGGGTTCACACAACTTAATTGTCCACTTATTGTTCTTAACACAATTTATTTACTTATTCTAAATGTAATTTATTTACACTAACTCTATAGACTAATTTATATATCACGTATTTAGTCGCAGGTAGGGATTCGTCCGCTTCTCGGTTTGTTTACATTCGGTGTCGGTCTCTCTCTCCGTCTGTCCGTCGCTCGGCTCCTGTCTTTTTTATATACGCTTCCGCGCGATTTCTCGAATCGAGTAGAACAATTTAATAGACATCGAGGCGCGACTAGAAGTTTCTCGGCGATGCTGGAATAGACAGTGGCGTCGTTTCATCACCGGTACAATACGTTAATTCTAATCATCCTTACACTTACTAGTTACTGGGAACAATTACTTAACTAATTGTACACGATTTTGTGTACTCACTATTTAGAAACAGGTAAAAACATTTTTGGTATGCTCATATATGTTTCGTATATGAAATAATAAAATTCTAAAATCTCAAACACGTCTAACTAAAATCATATTAAATCAACTCTGGATCTCCAGACGTAAAAATCACGAAAATGCCCAAAAGGACAGGCGGTAACAACTTTATGAATGCCATAAATTACCGGTAACATTGATAAAGCGTTTGCTCCCGGGAGCTCAGGAAAGTGGACACGGTTAGTGGACACCTCTGGGATAAATCATAAGGAAAACAATCACATGGAAACGTTCTGGGAGATGTGGAGCTTGTGTTTTCAACGAAAGTTCAGATAAGTCAAAATTACAATTATTTGAAACAACCAAGGAATAAATAGGTCCTACGAAAGGCGGGACCCCGCAATCTACCTCTTTGTACGTTTCAATTAAATTTAACTTACCACGCGCTATGACCGTGACTGTAGGTGTACCGACAAGGTTACAAACGTAATTTACCTTTGTGATCCCAAAATTGCCTACAATTCTCCTGAGATGCAACTTAGCATAAAGGTAATTGCATTAAATTGCCATATTGTGGCGAGATTGCTAGTATGCCTTTGTGCGCCGCCTATGGGTATTTCGATGTTTCGTTCTAATAGCATTACATTATTAACTATGGTTAAAATTAGTGCAATAAATAAATTACTAAAATTAACGAACATTTCAATTTGTTTTAACGTTATAATGTTTAGGGTTCTCCTCCTTCTTTGAAACGTTATATCTTAAAGATATCTCCCAACTGATTCAATAACTGCTACATCAACGTGCAAGGGTTTAATAAAATTCACACGATAAAAGTTAAGAATCTCACTTTTTGGCCCGTCTACTTCTCTTAAAACATCCTGTATTTGATAATCACAAATAACAGTCGTTAATAGAAATATGAATTAATCTGCGAAAAAATGAAGTTTTATGTACATTGCTTAAGAGTAAATCGATTCATCATAATAATTATTGCAACACAATAATAATAAAGTATACTCGTGTATATATTTAAAATTATTAAATTGGTACTCTTGAAGATAATGCCGACCTCATGCCAACCAACCAACAGTCAGTAATTTTACATATTCAGAGCGCAATGAAAATGTAATGTGGTGATACATACAACTTTATTTTACTTTTCATGCCGACTAATCAACTTCTTCAATTAATTCATTAAGAAATTCATACAAGCATCGAGATTTAATGATAGAATCTGCATATCTACCTAATCTCACATTGCCCATTACAATACTTTCTTTTTTAATGGTAAACAAAAGGGGAAAAATATGCATTTTCGACCGTTAATTCTCAATAACTAAAAAACTATAGGCTTTAGGTCCATATTAACCTAAAAAACTTGTCAGATACTTGGACGACACATAGTCCTGGGAAAAACTCTAATTTCCTGGTCTATAATAGACGTATAGTCGAGCTGTATTTAACTAATAACAATTATGCAGAGCTATAAACGTTTCGAGGACCTGCAACATTCCAAAAAAATGCAATAAACCCGACGGGTGATACCGAGCAGCCGGGTGAAAGAACTTATACAGAGATATATTATGCCCACTAAACATTAATAGGTCTATTATGAGAGTATTAGAACTGTATTTATATATAGACATTAGAGTGACTAGCTGTCTCTGACTAATTGACTAAGTGTGGTAATTAATTACCATGGTAATATTATTTGTAAAAATAACAAAATAAATGATCAATATGGATGCTAAAATTTATATCATTAGTAGGTAATAGTCCCTCCATGTAACAGTAATAGTCCTTTACCCGTCGACACCACCCATCGTGTTTATTACACTTTCCGGATTTCGATCAGTTAAATACAGCTCGACGATATGCTCCACGATTGTTTGTATATTCTCGGGTTACAAGATGGAACTATTTTATTTTTAAATTCCGTTATGATTCTGCGGACAACACATTTGGATGTAAATGATGCGATCAGAGATCAACGATGCGCAGGTCAATGTCGGCGAGAGAATCTATCAAAACCTTCCTCCCGCTTTATTACCTAACAAAAGCGTAGCTATCAAAATCTTTATGCAATAAAAATTTATAATTACTTTGGTATTTTACCATCGAAAACATTAACATTTTGAACATTGCGACACGGCGAACTTCCTAACCGAGCCGAAACGAGGATTTTTCCGAGCGACAATGTCACTGTCTCTCTTGCGTGACTTTTTCCTCCCCGTTTTCGGTCTGCGCGTCCTCTCTTTCTCTTCAATTCATTAATTTATATCTGTACGTATCGTACGTATTTTTTGTTATTTAGGACGTGCCGAGGCATAAATTAGCCGGTTGCGCAATAATTCCTACTCCTGTACGCGGCACGTACATAGGAAAATCGCAATCCGTACGAAAAAAGAGACGGAGATGACGAATCAATGTCTCAAGATCGCACGAAAGAGAAAGCAGCCAGGAGAAAGAATTTTTTATGTACGCGCCATTAAAAAAGTTATACCAAATTATGCTCAAACCAGCTTTAGCCTTAGGGATCAACTTTAAGGTCAATTGATCGATCCGTACTTGTGATATATTGAAGTGTCCAATCGAGTGAAATGGAACGTTGTGAGAATAAGACAAGATCATATAAATGGCAATATTAGCGCACAAATCAGTTTTGCTGCTAAACTTTACTAAACCAAGTAATAGATTCAATAAAAATTCATAACTTTGACAATTCTTAATATTAAGAGATCATATAATGGGAGATGATAATTTAGTATATAGTTATGTTGTAGAAAACATCCCTATCTTGCAGATAATATATTGTAAACAAGTAATTAAGGGAAAGTTATGAAAACTAATCGATACCGTCTCAGGAGGATTATTCTTAGACATCCCTTCGTCAGAGACGGGTGTATCTTTGTCAATCACATTAGTTTAAGTTAAAGTATTGTCAGAAGTGTATCATTTATTTTATTAAAAATCTTTTCAAAAATATTGATTTACCTTCCGGCAACTTAATTATACGTACTTTATGCAGGCGTAAGGTGAAACTTACTGCGTCAATAGTTTTTTCCATAATAAGCTATATAAACCGAACCGTCAATATCATACAAAATGAATTCTATTAACGTATTTTAATTTCTTAATCGGCTTCTGAAAGTATAAATCATAAGTTACAATTCGGGAATCTTATCTTATGGAAAAATTTAATCCAAATATGTTAAAAATGCTTATAAACATAACGCGAAACGCGCGAAAGTCAAGTGGAGCAGTAGTAGTAGGAGGACGCATCGCAGGAGAAGAGTTGGCGGACTGCATCATCAGGGGCAAATGTATTATACATGTAGTTATGTAAGAATTACTTTATTGTTAATTAGAATGTTTAAATTATGATACACTCATGTATATGCATACATATATGGACAATTCAATAAAACAAAACGCTAAATTATGATATATAATTGTGTAAAAAAAATTTCTTCGTACACGCATCGTGGCTATGGATTAGTGTTGTTTTTAAATTTTTAAACTCTAAAACTAAAAAAAAACTAAAAGTATATATATATATATGCTTCATTCTCCCACTACTACTGCTCCGCTTGGCTTTCGCGCGTTTCGCGCTATGTTTATAAGCATTTTTAACGTATTTAGATTAATGTTATCAAAAATCTAAGGTTAGCGAATTGTGACTTATGATTTATACTTTTAGATTTCATTTAGAAAATTAAAATACGTTAGTTACAGTTAATAGATTTCATTTTGCAAGATATTGACCGAATTTGTTTATATTGTAATTATGGAAAAGATATTTATGCGATAAGTTTCATCTTGCGCCTGATTGAAGTTCATATGTTAGACTATCGTTAATCACAATATCATCTCTAAATATTAATAATCGTCAAAGTTATGATTTTTTAAAAAAGGTCATTTTTACAGTTTTTCCGGCCTTTCCCGGCTAAAAATAATTCAACCACACCATACAAAGTGCCGTTTTAAAGGTTTTTCAATTCTGTACAAATGTTCTACTGACAGTAATGCAATTCATTCAATAGTTTCCATTATACAAGCAAAAAACCAAAAAGTCACTTTTTTGGGTGTTTTTTTTTGTTTATAACAACTAAACTGTTCCGAATTTTTGGCTGGCATTTGGGTTTTAATCATCTACAGGATATTTGAAAAATAGTTGCACCAATGGTTTGTTATACAATTTAATTACAAAAATACGCTTTTATTTTCTCTATTAGTTGGTCTATAAGGAGTAATTAGTGCAATTGAGATCCATAGTAATATATTACTAATGACAAATTTCATTTTATGGTTGTTTCTTGTGAATTCAAAAATTGCACCACGAATAAATTGAACCCTATTTTTAAAAATTTGTCAACTCTAGCAACTCTAATTTAGTTGTAGCTTCACACATACATTGACTAAAGCACTTCGAAGGAGGTTGGCGCGCTTCAGCTAACTATCAACATTATAAAAATACGAATTTCTACTTTCTTTTTAATGCTTACATGATTTTTATCATTTTTAATATCACTGCAACTCCGATCTCTTTGAAGCTTGCTTTAATTGTTAACTGAAGTGTTATGACGCTTTTCAGTAGGTGAGTTTCAACGTTCTGAAATTGCAACTCTAAATTAATCGAAACTCCACATGACCATTAACTATAAAAGTACATTAAAATATTAGGCAAGATCCGCATCACTACATATACGAGTCTTCAAAATATAAATGCGCTTTTTTCGTTTCGGTACCTATGCTTCTTGTCATTTTCAAAAATTCTCAAAACAAAGTTATTGTAACACTAATTTGTTTGAAACTCCACAAAGGCATTAACTATACTGCGTTTAAAAGCAATGAACCTTTTCATTGATTTCTGGCATTGAACTTCTCCCAACAATAAACTTTCCTAAATATCGATACTAATTTCCGTTTCGACCTTTACGTTTCATGTCATTTTCAAAAATTCAGAAAAAAATTACTTTTCATTCTAACACTGTAGAAACTCCATACAGGTATGAATTAATGTACATTTAAGAAGTCTGATACGTTTCAGCCGACTTCAAAATTTTCCTGAAAAGGGCAACTCCGTTTTTTTTTTAAACAACTCGCAATTATCAAATTGAATATATTTATGATATTCGCGAATTTAAGCTCAAATCTTAACAAAGCATTTGAAACGAGGCATGTTTCACTACGAATAACCAAAGGATCATTCTTCATTCTTTGTCAAAATTTCGTAAAACTACTGTAATTCCATTTTAGTTCAAAACCTTCACATTCACATCGATAGGCTATTGACCATTTATGTCATACAATAAGGAATAAGGTAAAACCGCGGAGTGTAATTAAATTTATGGACGCGTTTTTGAGAACGAGTAAGTTAGGAAACTTTTTGTTTTCTCGGCTATAACTCCAAAACTATGCATTTTTAGTTAAGATTTGTGGGAAACTTATTTGTAGAAAATTGAATTTCCTATCCAAGTAGTATTTTGGAAATATAAATTTTTTTAGTTTTTGTTGAATAAATTCGAAAAACCATAATAAAAAATGTGAATTTTTGTTTTTCCATTCATATTTTTGGCTCTAACTTTTTTCGGGGTGGGTTTAGGTATAGGTATTGCTTAATAGAAAAGAAAGCTTATAAAATTACCGACAAAATGGCGGGTAGTAAAAGTATCTGCGATAAAAATTGAACAAGATGCAGAATTTTAAAATTTCCCATTTTTTTCGGGTATTTTCACTTTTTCTGTCTTTCCGGTTAAGTTTTGTTTTTGTTTTACCAATGGGTAATCGGATTTCATTCAATTTTAATTCTACCTGGCAGTTTTTAGTATCATTTAGAATTATGCTTATCTTAATTTGAAGATAAAAATTTTAAATTCAAAAACGAATTGTAGTATTAGTATTTTTAGCAATTTTTTTTCAACATCAAAATTGTGCTAAAAGTTGGAAATGTATTTTTTAATGGTTAAATCTATTTTTACCCGTGCAATAATTATAAGATAAATATGAATAATGAACAAGTATTTATATATTTTACAAATTTATTCACTATAAATGTAGATGTAATAAATTTGAAAATATTTCACTTATTCAACCACATATGAGTGTGCATTTTTCGTAAGCTACCCTGTGTGTCTTGTCATTCTTAAAAGTTCCTAAAAACATTGCTGCAACACAAATGTTGCAAAAATGTGGCTAGAATTGCTACAACATGCTAACGAAACATGTTCACTACATTAAGAAGGTTGGCGACCACTGCCTTAGAAGGTGTACAATTGCTAAAATGCTTCTAAGGTTCTATATATTAATTCCCACTTTGCCTGGAAACAACATCCCAGTTATGTAAAGTGCCAGTTTTGTTGCTACTGCAATTAACTGCATTTGACAATTACTTGCATTTTTATTCCGTTTTTTTATCGCAGTATGTAACAGTCGACTCGACCAGTTGCAGTTAGAACTACTTTTACTTTTTTTTTTGTTTCTGTGGAATATTTTTCATAACGATCGTTAGGTTTTTAAAAATAATATTGCATATGTAATTTTCTCTTCTTCTTTCTTCCTGGAAAAAACGTCACATGGGATTATTGTGAGATGATGTGTCGAGAGGCCACATTATACCCCAGGGCACTTGCTTCCAAAGAAGTCCGAGGCATTTAAATTTTGAGAGCGATTATACCTTTTCTCTTATATTAATCATTTTTTAAAATACATCCTATAAATTGGGCTTGGATCTTTAACCATGTCAAACAAGAGGTAGTGTTGGAGTCTGGAAGCCGTAATACATACGTACATATAATTTCAATTGTTCCGCTCGTGAATGCCGTTATTACTACGGCGTTTTTAAGGAGGTCATAAACGAAAATTCATTATATCATCACTGTATGTATAAGTAAGTGTGCGGTCAGAAAGAAAGTGCCGGTGTTACAGCAATAATTACACTACGACACAATACTTTATTTAAATAATATTAAATATTTTACGTGTGCGAGTGCCTATATGTGTGTACATACTTTCTCCGTCGTCGACGGCGGTTCTTGAAAAGGCTTGATAGTATGATACGAGTTACGTCATGTCGAGGAGAAGAGGGAAAACTGAAAAAAAACGTATCGACGGATGGGCCGCGCCCTTCTGTCTTGGGCGGTCTCGTTATTCAACATACTCGCGAAAAATAATAAGAATGCCGTTCTTTTAGTGAAATTGGCTACCACGCGCAAAAAAACCCGGCAAAATTCAGGATGGAAACCAATCCACATGTGTCGGGTTTGCACGTGGCGCATCACGAGAGGAAAGCGAAATTTACAGGGAAACACTCTCGGAGTGAGAAACTACTTCAGAGCCTTAGCAGATCAGCCAGAAAGTGTATATAAGGTGAGATTATCCTTTCGGTTCAGTAGATTTTTGTATGAAAATTATTGTTATGACCGCCCCCGTATCGAAATTGTTGCCATGGTTACGCCCAGTTTCATAATCAAGTTAAAATCGACTTTAATTTTTCATTGGAGCTTTAGTAAAAAGAGCGGTTTTATCATTTTAAAACTAAAGTCGACTATAAAGTTAAACGGCCAAACTGGTCCATTTAACCACCTTACAGGGGACTTTAACCGTCCTTGTGACAGGACATAACCTTAAAAAATCTTGCAAACTGTGCCGTTTGTGTGTAGTTGTTTACATTAAGAGCAGGCGTTTTTCTTTAGATGTAAATTAAAAGGAACTATCTAAATACAAGCTCATCCTCATCACAAAAATATACCGGTAGCCAATAACTTAAGAAGACTTCAACGACAGTGAAGCGTTCGACAGGTTCCTCTCAAGAGGGAAATGTGGAAAAGTGGAAGGCAATATTGCACTGCAGTCCAATAACTATGTTTAAAATAAGATAAAGTGATTACAAAATATTTTATTGTACAAAAAACGTTGCGTGTCCGTTTTTCCGAAAGTACTGTATATTAAAAAACCAACATAATGGAGACATTAGGTTTAAAGTTCTTGCAAAAAAATCACATTAAGTCATCCGATGATTTCCTGTTCGCGGTGCGGTGCGACACAAAGGGTACCCAAAGAACACCGCCGCCTTTCTTCGTACGGCCACCTATATCAACCTCATAGGTCGATGTCTCTTAGGCCATTGAAATGAGGCTTGATCCTGGATTTTTTCCTCCGTCGATCAAACCTAGGCGCAAATATGTTTTCGACTCTCAGGATTCCGATTATGTAGGTTTCAATCTTCACAACCCCCGGCAAGGGATTGAAACTCGCAAAAAACTGACAATTTATTAGTTTTCTGCGATTTTCGCTAAAAAATTTTTCAAAAAAAAAAAAAACTTAACCAGCGTATTCCTCGTACAAAAATGCTTCGATTTCATGATATCGCTGATCAAAAGTGAACAAATATATGTCACCTTACCGATGACTTTTAATATTTTATAAAACCAAGGCAGAGTGAATAGTTATTATAAGTGTAGTCACTCTCCGAATTGCCGAAAACCATCCCCTCTTGTCATCTCAACCTCCTCACCCGGACGGATTACTGTCTTCGCGTAAGGTTGTACACGGTGCGACAAACGCATCTTCAACGACTAACGCCAAATTTAATGGAAAAAAGTATTTTTTTGCAGCACAACAAATCGTCATCGAAAAAACAAAAATCAGTTTTAGCCATTGAAACTTCAGACTATCGAAATTTACAAACTGTAGAAGGTAACGCACTTGTATATGTCGGTGGATATTTTTTATGTAAGTGTATTTTAAAACACTCATGTGACACTTGTGTCAATTATAGCAACAATAAAAAATTCGATAGAAATACCAAATTGCTAAATCTATTTAAAAATATTAAATTTTCACACCCATGTCCCAATTTCCCTCATATTTATTTTATTTCTCTATACACAAGATTAAGAATCTACTATACATTAAAGTTTGCAAATAGAGAAATAAAACATCAAAAAATAATAAGGAAAACTTAAATGTATTAAAAAACATGTAAAAACTGGGGTAAGTACTTGCAAATACACAATAAACTCGTACTTCATTATATTTATACCTAATACGGTCATTATGTATGTACTTATATGTTGGTTGCTATTGTGTGTTATCTTAGCAATGAAATATACGTATCTTTAAGTACTTTGTCTATTTAGGGTGTACCTACTACGCGAACTTTTTCAAGTCCTGCAATTGATTTCAATCCTTATCCTTAACAATTAGCAAACAGCAATTACTTCTAGAAGTACTGATACATTCCTGATTACAATTGTTTATGGTGTACTTCGACCTTATACGTTTGTAAATAATCTTGCGCCGACAAAATTTCAACCAGTCTAAATCTTCGAATATGTTTAAAATTCGTTCGCCTCCCGTATGTAGACGCTTCAATGAAATTATCGATTTCGCAGTCGCTTTACCCCTGTACATTGCGGTTTCGGATCCTTTATGGGGACTATAAAACGATTTGTGATAGGTAGCAAAAAATGCCGGTTTTTCGAGGAGATCACAGGAGTGAACTGACTATTTGTATCTATAGGCTATGACCAAGGATGGGAAGCGTATATATAGATATACTCCGGCGGTAAGGGGCGCCCTCGCAAGTTACAGCTGCCGTGCCATAGTGTATACAGTAATGTATAGACTATGGCCGTGCGTTTACTGAACGTGCACACATCGAAACCAACATATAAATAAACATTCCTTCGATTTTTGGAAATACTTTTACCAGTTCAGATTAACATGATTGTTTCGAGCAATGCATTTTATATTAAAAAAAAATGTTTCCTATTATTCTCTAATTTTTAAAACAGCCTATAAAACTTGATTGTAAGTAAAATTATATTTAAAAAAACTGTATTTGAAAATTTTTATTTTTCTTGATAAAATTGTGATATAAACATGTGGTTACAAATACAAATATTGATTTGGATACAATGGTCGTTAAATTGACGAAAAACAATAGAATATAATTCTTTCAATCCTCAACTGACTTTAATTTAACAAAAAGATAACTTTTTTCTTTTGTGACTAGTTTCCAAGTATCTCGAAATCATTAGAAAGTGATTTTTTGATAGAAAATAAAAAACAAATCTTTTGAAGGCCGCTTTATTTCTCGTACTTTTATTTTACTTTTATTTACCACTCGTATGCTAGTTTAAAATGCATTCTATTTTTTTTTCTTTTTGGAATTAATTAAAGCTTATGTCGTATGTGGCAAGAATTCTCATCATCTACTTTATATTCATTTCTTTTTTAATTTATAATAGATCTTGGTTTTATTGGTATTTCTGATAGTTGGATATTTTATTGTTGCTACTCATAAAAATAAACTGAATCATTCGTTTTTTCAAAAAATATGATTGCAAGTATATTTTGCATAAATTCTAAATTATTTGTGGTCGCTAATCATGAATTTGCAATGGATTTTTGATATTCGAAATGAAAATTTTTATTTGTAATCCAGTGAGTACTAATAACTAATGAACCACCGAAAGGGTAAATACGTTGAAGCAAGTCCTGTTATCATATCGTTGTAGTAAAATTATTATGAATTTGCAACGAGATATTTTAAATTCAAGATGAAATATTTTTAATTTATTTCAATAGGGTTTAAAAATTAATTATTGCATAAAGGAGTTACGTTGAAGCGTTATTATGTTTAATTATATTTAAGCATGTTTTATGTTCATATTGTAACATAACTAATCTAAAGGAAAAAGGATACTCCAAAGGTTTGGGATTACTTTTTTAAATAATATATCAGTTTTACAAATGACATTGTTGTGACATTTTATATATATATATATATATATATATATATATATATATATATATATATATATATATATATATATATAGACTTAAATTCTTAGGAACAATTAATTTTCAGTTAAATTTCAATATTACATTAAATTATTATTAGATCAAGCACGTCCCCGTATATATTTACATTTCATGGAAGTAATGAACCAGCGAATTTAATGGAGGAGCAAAATAAATTATAGTTCGAATACTATGCAAAAAAATACATTACAAAAATTTTGCTGCAATAATCGTAGAGAAGGGTTGTTATCTGGCTACGTGAGTGCTACGTGTTTTTTCCCGTGGATTACATGAGTTTAAAAGAAAGGCTACTAAACTTCGTTTGACTGTAAAATGTTTTAAATTCAGTGCAACTGAAATTTTTTGACGGTTTTTTTTAGTAACAGTAAAGAAGTTATAAAATAATCAAAGTATTATGAAATTAAAGGAACCAAAAAAAATTTTCAAATTACCTAAAATAACTCTTTTTTTATAGAAAAAAACGGTATTTTTTAGTATCTATAGTAGAATATTGTTAATCTGAACGTTTAAAACCTATTTCCAAAAATCCAAGGAATGTATAAACATTCCCATATAAATGTTGATTTCGATGTGTACGTGCAATAAACGCACGGCAGCTGTGACTTACCTCTTACCGCCGGAGTATATTTATATATACGATTCCCATCCTTGGTTTTATACAATATTAAAACTCATCGATGAGTTGACATAAATTTGTTCTATGCTGATCAGCAGTATCATGATATCGAAGCATTTTTGCACGAGGAACACGTTGGTCAAATTATTTTTTTGATATCTTTTTTAGTTTTTGAGAAAATTTCAAAAAACTAAAAAATTGTCGGTTTTTTGCGAATTTCGATCCCTCGCCGGCGGTTGTGAAGATTGAAACCTACATATTCAGAATCCTGAGAGTCGAAAACATATTTGCGCCCAGGTTTGATCGACGGAGGAAAAAATCGAGGATCAGGCCTCATGTCAGTGGCCCATATTGACTATGTCATACAACAGGGAATGAAGACGTGAGTGCAATTTTGCTTTATATGTTCAATTGGTCTATCAAGAATGCAACCAAATTTAGTAGCGCGTTTTTGAGAACGGGGTAGGTTTATTCACTTTTTGACTTATAGACTGTTGGTCTTATTCATAAACGCATATTAACGTTAATGTGGGTTTTAGCTTAAAATGCGTTTAGAATGTGTTTCACTGATGTCACTACAGTGTTTTGTTCCATGTATTTTTAATATGGAGGTAACTATAGTTACCTTGTTGAAACGCATTCTAAACGCATTTTAAGCTAAAACCCACATTAACGTTAATATGCGTTTATGAATAAGACCACATAACTTGAAAACTATGCATATTTGGTGAAAAAATGTAAGGAGCTTTTTAGTAAAGAATCAAAATGCAAAACAATTCGATTATATATTTGAAAATAAAAAGTCACCAGAAAAAAAGGGTGTAAATTGGAAAAGATGATAATTTTAAAATATAGAATCTCACGATTTTATTTTTACCTGAATTGTCTCGTATAAAACGGATATTAAATGCATAATTTACTTCTAACATATTTTTTACTTTATAGTGCATTAATGAAAATGTTAATTAAAATTGGGATCAGGTTTATTTTCATCTTTTTAGTACAATTGAATTTAAATATGCCATACGTACTCTCTATGTAATTTAGACTTAAAATGCAAATAACTATATTAATATTAATAATTTCACTTATAACGTTACTATAGTTTCTTCATAGATTGATTCAAATAGTGTTAGAATTACTTTCATCTTAATATACATACCAACACTCAGACGGCGGTCTGTCGAACCTATCGAGTGAGGTTTGCCGTTGGGTAAACGGTACGTGAGGTACCGTTTACAACGGTAAAGAGCATCAATATGCGATTTTGGCTCATATTTAATATTAAACGCCCAGAGTTTTACTATTGATGCGTTTATTTAAACAATTTTATTATCACCAATTTTATCCGAAGACGGATAACCGCGATCTTGTTAAGTGTAAACAAATCGTATAAAAACGTGGGACACGTGGTGTACCTCTTTAATACATAGCAACAATTTTCTTGAATTTCAGCGCCGGTAACGCACATTTCTGCGTTTTCTCGAACTAAATCTTCGATGTCAGTACCACCCAAGTCTTCTGGGGTGCTTATTTTTATGTTCAATATTATATTAGATATTGTCACGACCACGAGATTTCCACAATCCTCAACGAAACTAGGAACGGGACCAAGGTGAAGTTATGTAAACTTTTATAAACGCGCTGACTATCAAGCTGCGAAATGTTTTAATAAACGACACACCTTGTACCAACAAGCGCGAAGAACACAAAACAAATACGAATATAAATAGAACGAGGAAAGGCGAGAGAGACCCGATTATCCGGACGGTCGGGGACAGAGTGGTCGACCAGAGACACTCTGCCGGCGAGAAGACTGAGAAAACCTACCGCCCCGAAGATGCTCTCTGACCCGCCTCGCACTGTGGAAATTCGAAAGTCCAGACAACAGCCCTCTATTAGTTAAGTCGCCAACCTCGCCTCTCAAACTCCAGCCCTTAGGATTCGCTGTGTTCGAAATCTCTTTTTCGCCTTTTCTCCAGTTGTGTCTCATAGTACCCTGACTTATAAGATCTCCGACCCAAGCGAGAATAAATCCTTTCTTCGTTTTGTTTTTCGATCATTTGTTTTATTCACAGCAAACTCTACCCCCTATGGCTGCCAACCCCCTACCTCACGTAGCCGTGACAATATCATATTACTTTAATTGTTTCTTCGATAAAACACATGTCCTCGTGCATAACTACATATGGATGCAGACTATCCATTCCCTGTTTATCTGTCGTATCGCACAACATTTCTAATTCGATGCACCTATCGAACGCGCTTTGACCAATACGTAATATGGGCAGTTTCGACCCAACCTATCAATTAAACACCTTTTTCCTAAAATTGCACAGTACTTACGAAAACGGGAACGTCCGCTGGCTTGTGGTGGTACTTCACCTCACCCTCCTCGACCGCCCTGACGCCGTAGTATTGCTCCCAGACGCTCGGCTTGTCGTCCGCCCTCGTCAACAGACTCTTCTTGGGCTGCGTCACCGCCCCGATCCTCCCGCCGCCGCCGCCCATCAGGAGACCCTCTCCAGCGCCGCCCTTGTGCCTGCACAGCGTGCCGTAGATCATCGCGTTCCTGACGACGTTCGGCACGCCTACGAAGTCTGGCAGGGCGGTCCGTCGCCCCTTGGGCGGCGAGTCGCTGAAGCCGGAGCTTGACGAGCCCGACGGCGCCTGGTACAGCTCCTCGGCCTCCGAGGCGGGACAGCTCTTACTCGACGAGTTGCCGCTCGAGGAGGAGTTGCTGAGCGCACGCAGCACGGAGTTCTTCTTTCTGCAGTTGCCGAGGTTCACGCACAGCCGGCGCATCTCCTCCTCGGTCGAGTGGCGGAGGAGCTCCAGTTTCAATCTGTTAAGAGAATCCTCAGGTTACTACTTCAGTCAGGTGTCGTCAACCATGCAATTAAAATGTTTTTATGTTCCAGTAAACTTTAAGACGCCTCACGAAATAGCCGTCCTCTGGATGAGCCAAAGCGTACCACCAGTTAAGTCATGATGAATTACGGCGGCATTCTACTAAGGGGCGACAAAAAATAAAAAAAAATAATTTACTTATATAAACTTCCACAAAGATGCCGATCGCTATAAAAATATTACTTTGTGCACCGTAAACCATCACCAACTCTAAAGGAAGTTACCGCTGAAAATGTTGGGCTGGAAATATTCAAGGATTCAAAGAAAGTAAAGTCCCTTTCAATAATTAAAATGTATCTACCTCGGTAGTTTACTAGTTTAGTTTATATTCATAACATCGGCTTCAAAGTGTTAACAGACAATAAAAGATTAATACAAAATTATATAGGCAGGTTTTTCATTTTTGTTCTAAGTATTATATGAAAATACTATCTTTCTTATGTTTGTTTCAAATATTTACTTTTTAAATTTATACAAAGTAATAAAGTTTATAAAAAAGTGACCATAATGATTTTTATTTAAAAAAAACATTTTATTTTTTAAACATTAACAGTTATCAAAGAAATATAATCAGAATTTAAAATCAAAGCAGTTATTATTATCATTAATATTATTATTATTGAATGGAATATAACACTGATGTTCTGATGGGGAAGGGCGACAAATTATATCTTGCACCCGGGCGGCATATACCCATGAGGCGGCCCTGATGAATTATATGCGTAATATTCACCAACTGTTTAAATGGCTGGATATAAGTGGGCTGACATCGCTACACATATAGCGAAATTGCAGAGGCGCGTTTCTAACATTTTTCGATGTTTTGCTACATACATCATTAAATAAACTGTTTTATTCCGCTTACACCGGTATCCTTTTAATTTTAACTGCGCGCTCTTGCATATGTCGACTATAAGTCAGCCCATAACTAGCTTTTCTTTCGTGACCAGCACAGTAGATAAGAGAAAGACTACCATGAGCCACATGATTGAAACGGATCTGTGGTAGTGGTTTTATATTAATAACGTACATTTATTGTTTTTGTTATTGAAAAAATCTACAGTTGTTCTATAAAATAATTTTGTTTATAATTTTTGTTTCAAAAATGCTCATGCTATTCTAGAAAGTACCGGGAGGAGCTCGAAGATACGATCTACCAAGTGAGAGTAGGGAGGATTCAAGTGACAAAAACTAGTTACGTGGTGTATGAACGACCTCTAAGAGCTTGAGCATCAACTATTTGGGTTTTACGAAATCACAAATTAAGGCATTTTTGAATGTGGTTGATCATCCTTAGGTCCTGTGGAGTTAAAGGTTCGTAAGGGCTACATGAGCTGCTAATGCCTATGTAGTGACGAAGAGAACGCCGACTATACGTTTAGAAAACTAAAGAAAGTATATGAGAAGTGAGGTCTAAAAATAAATACCCCTAAAACAAAATATCTGCGGGTAGGAGGTACATATGAAAACACATACATCTAAAATAGCGTGGACTAAAAAATGTAACGATTTTTAAATATTTGAATTGTACTGTTTCGGAAGATGGAACAACGGCAAAAGTTATCAAAAATTGGGGTATAACAAGACGAAAAGGCTGTTTGTTAACAATGCATATATGTATGCACAAGTGAGGCAAGAGCTTGGCTTAATAATTTGACTTTAAATGTAGTATTAGCGAAATTTTAAGTGTCCTGTAATATATATGATATGTTAGTGTATTTGCATTTATATTTATATAAATTTTTCCATAAGTAGTCTAAAATTATATAGTATATTCATGTTGGGTATATATATGTGCTTTGAGCCATTATAAATAAGTAAATAAATAAAACCGTTAACCTACATCGAAGACTCTATCTCATGGTTCAATATGCATTGCCTTAAACATCTTATGACAATAGTATTCCATGGTTCAACCCGTATACATATTATTCTAATCCTGCATTAAATATTTAAGGATTTAGGGATTTAGGGAAGAAATGTCGAACAGAATTCAGAACACCAAGTTTTTACAATAGTAGCTAGAGAGGAGCAGAATCCAGAGGTGGTTCGACATTACTTAGGTACGGTTACCTAACGAAGATAGAAGATGGCCAAAAAGGAGTTAGAAGTATCCAACATGTAACAAGAAAAAAAAAAGAAACCGACAATGCAATGGATAGCCGATGACTGGAAAAAATGGAGTACGAAATGCGAAATGAGGAAGAAGCTACTAATAGAACATCCCGTTAGGACCCCCGCTTGTGTACGCGTGTGTGTTTATGACTTCTGTCCTCAGACCTCTCACCTGATCTTCTCATCGACCGCCTTCAGCATGTCCTCGGGCGTGGTGCCGTTCCTCCCTTCGAGCGTCTCGTTGATCCCGTTAAGCAGCTCGAGCAGCAGGTCCTTGACGGGCAGGTCGGTGAACCCGTCGCAGAGGCCACCGCCGCTCGCCTGCCCTCCTGACTCGTGGCTGAGGCTCGTGTATAGGAGCAGCGCATCGTCGACGAGCGAGTCGTACGCCTTGTCAGGCCATATCGGTCTCGGCACCGGCTGATCGACCCTCCCCTCGGGTATCGTCGTCAGGGTGCCGCCCCCGGAGGAGGAGTTCGCGCCGCCCCCGGCGCCGCCGCCCGAAGTCGAACCACCGCCGAAGTGCGAGCGGCCGGTAGCGACCGCGATCGAACGGACGAAGGCGGGGTTGCGCTCGAGAAGGGCGCCGAGCTGCTCGACGGAGGCGTAGCCCGACGAAGAGGACCGCCTCCTCGAGGATGAGGAGGGCGGCGTCCCGCGCTGCTGCTTCGGAGGAGGGGGCGAGAGTGGCGGTGCGTCACCGACGTCCACGAACAGTGGGTTCACCCTGAAAATATAGGTAAGAGCTAAATACCCGAGAAATAATATATGAGAATCTCACATCTAAACATTCCGCTTTACAGAAAAGTTCTTGGAGAGGTCAAACGACAAAATGCCAGTTTAGGAGCCCAGTAGAAAAAACACACGTTATTTTAAAACTTCTGAATTTTAAAAACTTGTAACCCTTGAATGGCATAATCAATGAAATATCGTGTATAGTTAGTAGCATCTTTTGAATGAACGCACGCCAAGTTTCAGTCATATTGGTCTATTTCTTTGTGTTTGGCATTCGTGTGAATCAATCAAGTTGAGTGATTTTCATGAAATGGACGAAAAAGAATTTCGTGTGGTGATTAAACATTACTTTATGAAAGGCAAAACGCCTCAGGAGACTAAAGAGAAGCTTGATAAACATTATGGTGACTCTGCACCTTCGATTAGAACAGTTTATAAGTGGTTTCAAAATTTTCGAAGTGGCCATATGGGCACAAGTGACGCTAAACGTTCTGGGCGGCCTGTGGAGATTACGACACCAGAAATCATTGATAAAATCCATGATATGGTGCTGAATGGCAGAAGAATTGCGGTGCGTGAGATTGCTAGTGCTGTAGGCATCTCGACTGAACAGGTACATAATATTTTGCATAAACATTTGGATATGAGAAAGCTATCCGCAAGATGGGTGCCACGATTGCTCACGCTTGATCAAAAACGGTTTCGTGTGAAGTGTTGCAAGGATGGTTTGCAACTGTTCCAGAAGAATCAGGAGGACTTTAAGCGTCGTTTCGTCACTGTGGATAAACATGGATACATTACTATACTCCTCAGACCAAACGATCTAAACAATGGGTTACCAAGGGGGAATCTGCACCAAAAAAGGCGAAGACCGTTGCTTCGGCCGGAAAGATTATGGCGACTGTCTTTTGGGATTCGCAAGGGATAAACCTCATCGACTATCTGGGAAAGGGTAAAACTATTACAGGTGAATATTATTCATCGTTATTGGACCGTTTCAAAACCGAGCTGAAAGAAAAACGCCCGCGATTGACCCACAAGAAAGTCCTTTTCCATCACGACAACGCACCAGCTCACACCTTAGTAGTTGTGGTCGCAAAATTAATGGAAATTGGTTTCGAACTCGTTTCACATCCCCCCTATTCTCCAGACTTGGCTCCTTCGGACTACTATTTGTTCCCCAATTTGAAGAAATGGCTGGCGGGACAAAGATTTTATTCAAACGAAGAAGTGATTGCAGACACTAATGGATATTTTGCAGACTTGGACAAATCCTATTATTCGAAAGGGATCAACAAACTAGAGCATCGTTGGACGAAGTGTATAAGCCTAAAAGGAGATTATGTCGAAAAATAATAAAGGTTTACTCCAAACACATAAGTAGTTTTTATTTTTGCACGGACTTTTCATACGCCCCTCGTATATCAGAATTAAGAACAGTTCAATATTCAAAACTGGAAATAATGTAGTATCTATACCACCTTCTTCAGAAGAAACAATAATTATCGACACGTGTTTCAGCTTATTACCTTCATCGGGATCTGCAACCGAAAGGAGGGGAACGATGATTGATGGCAATTTGGCATAACAAATCATACTGTAATATTAGGAGAGAGTTGCCTAAACTGAAGCACTTTTGGAATCATTTGACGAATAATTCACTGTAAAATTGTCTGAAATTTCAATAAGTTGGAGCTCCTCGAGCAAATTCCGGTGCAAATCTGTTCTTTTTAAATATTAATTAATATTCTTCCCATTGTAGTAATAACACCTGGCCACCCACTAGAGTTTCGATGAACGTGTTTTCCCTTTGATTACATTATCTTTTGCATCCGCTTCTGGGCCGTTTTACAGCT
Source organism: Cryptocephalus primarius (assembly GCA_963576515.1). Classification (NCBI taxonomy): domain Eukaryota; kingdom Metazoa; phylum Arthropoda; class Insecta; order Coleoptera; family Chrysomelidae; genus Cryptocephalus; species Cryptocephalus primarius. Next base: position 11,759,714 of record OY754946.1, read on the forward strand.
AGATTCCATAACGTTAAATCGAGTGTTTGTAGTAATTTAATATTTGTCGACAAGTTTTTATAAATTATCAACTTGCATAACCCATTAAAGCAGAACCCAACTGTTACAGTAGTCTCCCGCTGATGCTGACGGAACTAATAAGCAGAAACACGTGTCGGTGATTTGTTCGCTGGTAAGTATCAAACCGTTATTATTTTCCTTACATATTATATTTATTCCGAGAGATCTGGTTTCGAATCCTGGTCGAAGTCGTAAACACATTTTTCCTTATAAAGTAAGTAAGGGCAATAGCCTGTTCTGAGCTTTCCATATTCACTAATAGATGGCGGAAATATACTAGTTTGTAAAAAATGGGGCGGAGGTTCAATATACGGAGACTCTCACATAAAGGTGACAAAAACCCAATACAATATGAAAGAATAATTTCTAACCACAGGAAGCAAAGGTAGAAAAGGAAGGAAGGTAGAAAGATATATTTTCGTGTACTACACGAAAGTATTTTTTGTTTGGTAAGGAAAGCAGCTACATATTTGTCAGACAGAAATTGCTTTGACAAAACTTAGGAACATTTAATTCATGTGAATTTTCCTGGATACTTTTCGTACTAAATACGTACTAATGGATACTAGTCGTAACCACCCACCTGCTAACTGAGTATATCTTGTTGTGGGCGAAGCCCGTGTCGATGACTGCAAACGGGTCGTCGGTCACGCACTCCCCGCCTCCTCCTCCTCCACCCCCAACCCCACGTTTGGAGGCCGCCGAGGAAGATTTTCTCGGGTCCAACCATCTGAGCATGGTTCAGGTCGACGAGCAGCCGGGCATGGTTGTCGATACGGAGCCACGGGCGATAACTGGAAATAAAGACAGGAATGCATTAAACGTTCACGGGAGGAACCGGTCTAAATAGCCAATCCAGAAACGGTTCAGGACGAATCTTCCCTTCGCAGTTTTTAGTTTTAGCTAGTTCATTCCGGAAGAAGGAGCTGCTTGGTTACATTACTACGAAATTGAATAACGGTTATATCCCAATTGGACATATTTAAAGTAGAGGACAAGAATTCGAACATGGTATGTGTACGAGGCTTATATACGAAGGACACCTAAAGGTATGTGAACGAGGTGGCTGTACGAGACCTGGTGCTGGGTCTGCGTACGAGGTACCTGTCATTTTGGAGAAAAGGAAGAAGAAGAAAATAGGTTATATTGTAGGATAAAATTGGAAATTACAGTATTGTTGGAGGCTAGCTTTCTTATCGGAGGCGACGCGCTGAGGACTAATTCATGTAATATATATCTGTTCTCTCTCTCTTTTCTTTCCCGTTCTTTTTCTTATGTGAGACTACGCGGACCAAGGACACGGCACTCTCCTTTGTCGCTCATTTCCCTTTCTTTTTTCTTCACCTTTTCTTTAAAATTCCCAAGCAGATTCAAGACTATCTTTGACATTTCTAACGATCCTTAACAATAAGTTTGGCTCTTGCATACGTCGTATTGTAAGAATATATTCTGTGTTCAAAATCGCAGAAAGGACAAAGACAGCAAAATACGGCGGCGTTGTGTGAAAAGAAGCTGCAATGCAAAATGTTATACACAGGAGGACGATTGAAACCATCAAATTATTGGAAAAAAGCTGGAAGAAAGAAACATGTCCTTCAGATTTGACCACCCAATGCCAAATTTTCAATAATTCTGACAAGTGGAAAGCTATGGAAAGGCCAATCGTTCACATATAATTAAGGAAGGAACAAATTGCCAACTTATCACTAATCGTGAAAGTCCTCGGTTGTACCAGAAAAAATACCTACGCTGCAAGAAGAAATGCTGAAACGCTGCTTCTACATCCGCATTACTAAAATTACAGAAATAAGTACTGCAAGTTCTCTGTGAGATTAATTTGAAGACCAACAAATGAAATATTATTATTACCTAGATCAACATATTAATACGCTAAGTGCTTAAAATGCTATAATAATAGAACAAAAGGGGGATACGAAAGAAGCCTCCACGTAGACTGTGTTAAATATACATTCGGGCGTCACATGGGTAACAGCTTCGGCTGGCTGATCCTTTCACTCCAGAAGCATCAAAGGCGAAACAAAGCGATTAGCCTTTTCCTCTATCCTTGCTTTTTTTTTCTGCAAAAATGTATGCACCACAAAGCACCTCTTCATATAAGTAAAAGCAGTCACGAAGCGTGGATACTACTAAAAGGCCTAAATAGCGACCCAACTCACTGAACAGCCTATGCCAACGTAACGGCAGACCAATCAGCCATGCAGCTAGTTAAGAATGGCAAACCAGGTCAAATGGCCCCCAGAGACGAAACCAATGTTAAGAGAATAGAGGACAACGCAACGACCAAGTTGTCCATACCTTTTTCGAAGGTAGAGTTGAATACTGCCATAACGAAATGGAAACCACCGAAAGCCGCTGGACTAGAAGTCAGATCAAGCATTTTAGCGTTGTTATTCTTTCTACTACATCTGTTAATCCTGTCCTTAGTCGAATTGTTGCATTTGAGATGTCTTTTAATGTTATATTTAATATCGACCTATCCACTGACCCTTTTTGACTGATTGATCCATCTGATTTTAACATAGGGAGCCCACATTGATTATAAACCTTCATTTTCAATCGTATTGAAAAATCCAATTTAGTATATGCTTTGGTCTAACGAAGGTTGCCCACTCTAGGCTTATTCCTCTATTAAGCTCTGTTGCCTGGTTTCATTAGATGTCTCAAATATCTGTAGGAGTGCACCTGTTGAAAAGCTTCTTCTGAAACCGAAATATTTCTACTGAGAACATAGTTGATTATCTACTGACTACTTTCCTTCACGTGACATAGTCATTCAGCAATTGGTGTGCTTCATCCACTCGAGCAGCTATTAGAACTATATCATCAGCATATCTTTAGTTGATGAGATATTCTGCATTAGCGTTTACTCCCTTTCTTTCTCAATTATTTTTCTTCATTACGTATTCTAGGAGAGTTATAAATAATTTGGGAGAGATGTTATCCCCCTGCCTTACGCTCCTTTCTAGTGGAAATTCCTTGGTACTTTCTGATTGATGTTTACCGCTGGTGTTGCACCTTAATATATGTCTGCAAGTAGTTCTACGTAGCGGTGGTGAATATACTTAATTCGTACGTACGTAATATACTTCGTTGACAGTTTTGATTGGTTGAGATCAAAGATAAAAAAATGGTGTACTTAAACCCATAAATTTAGATTGGCGCTATGGTTGGCGCCAATCACAGGGAACGACTGTGAACCGCCACTGCGCATGAAACATTCCAATGGAAAACTCGCATCTCTGGATCAGACCATTCGTTCACTATATTAACCAAAAGAAATTTAATTAAATCAAGTTTTAACAGGTAATTGCACACATGCAACGGCACGTTGCAATATTTTGTCAAAAATTATTCAAACTAAAATTAAACGTGTTACGGCCCTGATCCAAAATACATATCACTTCCATTAACGAGACCCATGTTTTTAGCTCTAAATGTCACGCTTTTAATTTATCTATTCGGTTGCGTAATTAAATACCGCGATAAATTTCTCGTTTTATTTGCTGAAAATCGAGACATTTCATTGCGATTATTAATGATAATTCGGAAATTACTTTTTTCTTGATTACCATTGAAGTTAGAAGCCCGCGAGCAATTTCGAAAACGACGAAAAGTGTGTCAGAAATGAAATCTCGCCTCTCTGAGATCATACTCAATAAAAGAACGATTTCGGAGTGAAATTCGCTATCGCATTGTTTGGCGGCATCGTGCAAATAGAGGTGGATCGACCTGACCAAATTTGATACTTTATTCTAATAGAAATCAATTAAATCTAGAAAATTCGTTTCACGAATTTTCAAGTCTCAGCAAGCGGTGATTGATTGTACGGGACTGATTGATTGATACAGAGATCCAAGGAATGAGATTGAGCCAGTAATGACAAAGAAGATCTACAATATATGACCAGAAAACTAATAGAAGAATACGAGAAATAGGGACTGGAGCTAAAACAAAAAGAAGACAAGATACATGTGCGTGGTTGTTAAGTTAGAAAATTTGGCACTCGATAACAACGTAACAGTTGAAGCCCATGAAGAATAAACTATCTAAGGATAAATATCACAAGCAAAGGAAATCAAAAAACGAATTCGTAACTGCAGAAAGGTGATTTGGACCACTAAATCCGGTGCTGCACCCTAGGGACATCTCGTATCGCAGAAAAAAAAACTGATTTATAATACGATCCTCAAAAGTGTAATGCTGTACGATTCAGAGGTGGAGCAACTAAACGAAAACCAAAAAAGAAGAAACAGTTGGTGGGAGCACCTAAACCACTAGAACTTCACTCATCACTATGTGAGGTGACAAACAACAAACTTCCTAGCCTTGACTTTCCTCGTAAAGCTTCGTCTTTCAATAACAGAATTAGAACTGGAAACAGCACTGCATAAGTGAGGTGCAGAAAGCGCTCTTCTACATCCTGTAACAGATGTAACAAATGGCCACACTAGAAACGATCAACTAGATTCTAAATCCAGTCCATGTAAGAACACCTTCCATATCTGGATGCGTATAAATCCCTAACTCCGCCTGGGGTGGTTGCTGGGTGGATCCAGTAGCCAACTGCCACTTCCCGTCCCAAGCCCGGATAAAGGAGGAGGGTTGGGCGTTAGGCTAGCAACCTAACCTCATAAAACTCCGCTGTTACGAAACCAAAACATTTGGCTCGGAAACGGACAAATAAGAAGACGGCACAAGCTACGAAATAAGGACATAAATATTGGATTATGCAACATACTAAGCTAGTATAGACCAGATACATCAACAGTGACGATCCAGTCTCTCCAAAAATACAACATGTAGTACTACACTATTTTCTATCATGGTCATAAATCAAGACACGAAAGTGGAACGGGTTTCGTCATCAAAAATCAATTGGTGAATGATGTTATTGGATTTACACCTGTCAACGAAAGAATCGGCGGCGTGAGGATGCGACGCAAGGTGCACAACCTCAGTTTGATATCTAACAGAAGAAGTACAGAATACTTTCTATAATACCTTGCAAGCCACTATTAATCAAGTACCTAAACATGATAGGCTTATAGTATTGGTCGACTACAACGCAAAAGTTGGAAAAGAGCCGGCAGCATACTCAGTCGCGGGTATTCACACTCTACATAACACATCGAACCACAACGGAGCAAGAGTCATTGATCTAGCATCGTCAAACGCGTTAAGAGTGAAGTCAACCATGTTTCCACACAAACGCATACACAAGCAAATGTGGATTTTGAATGATGGTGTTACTAGAAACCAACAGATCATATTCTGGTAAACTCGAGATATAGCAACAATATGATAGACATGAGAAGCTACAGATGGGCGAAGCAGATTCCGATCATCTGTTAGTAGTAGCCAAAGTGAGAGTCCGCATATTCACGCAAAAGTAAGATATCCAATATAGATGCACAATAAGACACAAACAAACTGCGATATTCACAAATATGCTTGACATACAAGAACAGAATCTCAGAAAGCCATAACAGAATACCTGAAATGAACAGCATAGACTCTAGTTGGAATCATATAAAACAATGCATCGGGGAAGCAAATACAAATGTGGTAGGCCCAAAACCAAAACCCAAACGGCAACCCAGGTTTGATGATGAGTGCCAGAATATGAGTGCCATCAAAGCAGAAGCACGAATTGAAATGCTTCATAACTCATCAGCGCAGACAACAATTAGATTTGACGAACTAAGAACCAAACTATGTGAACCGATTAGGAAAAAGAAAAAAGAACACGAGACAAAAAAAGTACTTAAATTACGGGAGGACTTTCAGAATGGTCATACAAGGAGCTTCTACAAGGAAGTGGGAAGACAAAAAGGAATTTCGTCCAAGAAGTGCCACAATGCTAAAACGTAACGATGGCACAGTTTCTGCCTCCAAATAGAGTACTAGACAGTTGTCAGTGCTACTTTAATGAATTATTAAATAAACCGACGCAAGAAAACACTGATATTGCTGTATTTCCTACGGCAGATCCCACCCAAATCCAAAGATGAGACAATTAAAGCCATTAAAAAACTCAAAAATAAGCGGCAGGCAGGCAGGATGGCCTAATGATACAAATATATAAACTCATGCAACAAACAGGAATCAAGAAACAATTCCTGAAGAATGGAAAGCTGTGATTATCCCGCTCCACAAAAAAAGGGGATCAAATGCAATGTAAAAACTACCGAGGTATTGCTTTACCAACTCACGCCTATAAAACCTTACATACATCATACATATCTAACATACGTCTCCAACGTCTTTCCCCACATACCGAAGAGATTATCGGAGACTATCAATGCGGTTTTCGAATCGGAAAATCAACAACTGACCAGCTTTTCACTATCCGTCAGATTCTAGAGAAATGGGATTTCAAGAAAAACTTGCATGCACTGTTCAGAGATTTCGAAGAAGCGTATGATAGTGTTATTAGGCTAAGGTTGTGGGAAAGCTATGGAATAATTTGGAATCCCGCACAAGCTGATTCGTCTGTGTACGTCGTACCGAAAGGGGCAAAAAGCTGCGTATAAATTGAAGGAGAAAGCAGCCAAACCTTTTCTATCAATAGAGGACTAAAACATGGAGATGCCTTGTCCCCAGTACTATTCAATCTTGCACTAAAGAAAACGGTAAAGACAGCTTCAGTCAATGCAGAGGTATTTGGTCCAAGTAGCCCTAAATTTATATTGGCCTACGCGGATGATATGAGCGCAACAGGGGAAAGCACGGTTAGTGCAAGGGGAAACTTTATAAAGATTGAAAAAGAATCTCAGAAAATATGTCTCCGAATAATTGAAGGAAAGACCAAATACATGAACGCCTCCTGTAACCCCGCGCGAGACAGAGGTAGGCAGAACACCACCATGGACGTCTATAATTTTAAGCATGTGCGATTCTTTAAGTATACTTAATCTAGTAAGAGTTAATCCAGTTAAAAAACAAAAAAAACTACCGATTTTATATTGAGCGCATTCAAAAAGTAAGTTTTTACCCTATACAAAAGCAGAATATTCATGTAACATACCGTTTAACCTTGCCTTGTACATTTGGCGCGGAGAAATGTTGTTAGTCGCTACAATACATGCTTATATATGAAATGCCTATTAGTATCGACATTTAGAGCAGGTCCACTACAGCCATTAAATTTGAGCCCTGAGCACGTGTACATTTTCAGTCATCATTAGAATTCATTGGAGTAAGGTAAGTCGCAATTATTATTTAAAAATGGCTTTTTGGAGACCTTTCGACGTGGACGAAATTAATAATGGCAATGATATAAACATTATACACAATATAAATAATGCTACAGAAACAAATGAGGCACAAATTTGGGATTTCGTCATAAAATTTCGTTGACAAAGTGAGTAACAATCTTTTATATTTCTTTAAATATGACACGCCTATGGATCGGTTTCTCGGTCTTTGTGTGTCGGTAACATGGCTATTAAATTTTATTGCTTTTTTTTAAACTGGACCAATTGGGACTGGATTTGACCTTACCGTAGTTAGCGTAGTGCTAACGGTAAACACAGATTAAACAGCGTATCACACAAGGAAACAAATGTACATTTGCAATAAAAACCTTGCCTATGTTTAAACTTATCACTAGGAAGATAAAAACCGTAATTTATCGAACGATAATATGACCAGTAGCAACCTACGCCAGTGAAACATGGACCCTGACAGTCCGTGACTTCTAAACAAGGTTTGAGAGAAAAATCCTGTGCATTATATATGGCCCAGGCAAAGACCCGCAAACCGGTCGTTACAGAATGAGAAACAACTTAGGGCTTGCTGAAATATATCAAAATTCTGACATCATTCAGGAAATAAAATCCGGAAGATTAAGATGGGCAGGAGATGTTTAAAGAAGTCAAAACGATCGACTAATAAAACGGGCATGGGAGGAAACACCACAAGGAAAAAGATAACGGGGAAGTCCTAGGCTAAGCTGGAGAGACAACAAAATCAAGGATCTAGCTAACCTTAGACTGGATCAGCAAGAATGGAGGGAGCTGGCACAAGACCGTTCCAGGGGAGACAAAAGAGTCGAGGCAGCTATAACCACCGTGGGTTGTAGTCCTACGGAGTCAGTCAGTTATAAATGCCATACGCTGAATAAATAAACGATACATGCGGTCAAGGCTATAACTACAATGGCTAAAAGCACCAACTTTGCGTGTAATAGTAACAGCACTAAATATAAGAAATGCATTCAAGCATCAAAGCAATATCATACCCAGGAAAAATAAGAAGCTGTCGGCATATCTTTTCCGATTAATGGAAAGCAATCTATTTATCTCAATGCAATATTTTCCTAGATGGGAGCGATCTACCTATTACTATAGAGCCCCGCAGGGGTCAGTTTTGGAAGTCTTCCTGTGGGACAACTCCTAAAATGAAGTGCTCTATATGAAACTACAGCTATCGCCCTTTAGTTAAGCAGACGATCTCACCCTCCTGGTGAAGGTGTTAAAATTTTCCCTCTTTTCCTGGGATATGAGAATATTTCGTTGTAGATTTTATGGGATTGTGCTAATGAGGGGACCGTCAGCCCTGAGGCAGGTAGAAAGATTAGTGCGGGGTTAAGTATGCCAGATGGATGCCACTAGAATCTTTGGGAGTGGACCAATAGAGGAGATATACAAGAGTGACTGACGACCCGCGCAGGATCAGCTGAACACAAATAAAATGCGAAACAAGACGAAATTACCATCATAAATTAGTGCTAGTGAAATAGTAGTGATAGTGGTGTGGAAATAAATTAGGAAGAGGACAATTGTTAAAGATAAATTAGATTGAGTACAGAGTGGACTGTAAATAAATGATTTGCTAAATGAACGTTACAATATTGTAAAAATGTATGGTATCGTTGATATTACAGATTACCTACTTGGAATTTCACATAATTTTCAATTTAAAAATTTTTTTCTCGGGAGAGAAACGTATCAGAACTACTATTTTCATGTTTGTTATTATTTTCTTTTGGTTCAAGACGTACATAGAACATCATTAAGGGTTACTTAGTTACTGTTTTGGTAACAAAAATTTAGAATTATTAACTGAATCAACTTCAAAGATATGATTTGATGTTTAGGGTTAAACGCCAGTAATGAACGCCTTTTGAACCACGGTAAAAAGAACTGTAAACAATTTACTGAACGCTCCATTTTTTGAGAACACTATCCATTCGAACATAAATTCAATACCTACAATAGTGTAAAAAGTAGTTCTGATACAAATATCGATTTTGTATTTTCCTTTATTACCACGATTTTATCCAAAGAATTTAATTAGTTTAGATTTTTGATTCATATTGGAGATTATAAACTAATAAAGCTAAGTGGTTTATATCGAACATTCATCGGCGAAATCCCAATGCAACTTACGTCACCGATCTCTCGGTACTCTCAAAAGTTTTGCGCAAGCATTTCATGAGCCACGATTACTCAGATCCTATTTTTTCCTCTGGGCGGGTTTTCGTGACAAATTTTCGATAAGAGAGCGAAAAAGATGAAAAAACGCAGTTCGAGTTCAACGATCCTCTCTTTTATAAATAAATTTTTTATCTCTCATACGCGCACGGAGCAGTGAATGAAAGATACTGAAGAAATTTTATATAAATCTTGCATGTCACGAAGGATCGTGGGTTATGCTTGCAAGGGAATAAGAAAGCGGCGATAAAAACGATTTTAAATCGACTTACCCAATGTTCTTGCAGGTATTCTTGGTTTATTAGGTGTACAAATGACTTTTTTATTTATTTAATTACAAGCGGTTGGAATAAAAGTTATTTGCCGTTACCAATGTCTTATAACTAATCTTGTAAGAATCCAAGCCTTTCGCCCCAAATTGTACAGTGGTACAATATTCACTTCATTCCCCAGAATTCTTATTCGAGAATCTTACCCTTAATTAGCAACGAGTCTCTGTGAGCTACAAACCCATATCAATCAGAAATTGACTACTAAGATTTTTGGGCCACACATATGATATGTATGGGATAGGATTCCACTGATTTCGAATGGTTGTATTGATTCTTCCAATGTAAGTTCACTTCTGAAAAGTGATTTCAAGAATTCAAGACTTTTGCTGTAACCACCGTATATATTAAACGATCATTTCACTTCTAAGGACCTTTCAAAACTTACGGAGAACCTTATTCTAGTACTATATAACTGGAAATATATACCAGACTAGTGGACCGACAGAGGTTGTCCTGCCCGAACGTTTTGGGTGGAATAATTGAATTCGACAATAAGGCGATCACAATTACAAATTTACATTACATTCCGAGTACGTCGTTCAATATTTCCTCCTTGTCCACCAGTAAATAGTCTTGCTCTATATATGAAATTAAAAATTAAAACGTCAAAACAAAGCCAAGCTCCTGGTGTGTACGTTACTTGTCTTTCCTTGATAACCTATTTTGTATATTGTCGTAACAAGCCCGAAATTCTTAATATTTATCTGACTCACCATTTTAAAAAAAATAAGAAATTCTTTTAAAAAGGTGAAGTAAAATCTTTTTGTTATAAATTTTTCATTTCCAAACATTTTAATTAAAAATAAATTCAAAAAAATTAATTTAGTGGTTTAGGAATTCAATGACATCCATACATACAGAAGAATTATATACAGTATGTCTGAAAAAGTTGGCAACAAGTGCAAACTTTTTTTATTATCAATTTTAAAAGTTATTCTCCGTAAAAAGTTCTGCAAGGCCTAAAAATGAGAATGCAAACAGATATGAAATTTTTTCAGTTGTATACGACGTCAAAATAGAGGGCTGTTGTCTGGACCTTCGGATTTCCACAGTGCGAGGCGGGTCAGGGAGCATCTTCGGGGCGGTAGGTTTTCTCGGTTTTCTCGCCGGCAAAGTGTCTCTGGTCGGCCACTCTCTGTCCCCGGCCGTCCGGCCGACCGTGTGTCTCTTTCGCCTTTCCTGTTTCTACTTATATTCGTATATGTTTATTGTGTTTTCCGCGCTTGTTGGTATAAGGTGTGTCGTTTATCAAAACATTTCGCAGCTTGGTAGTCAGCGCGTTTATAAAATTTTACATAATTTTACCTTGGCCAGGCCGTGGTCCCGTTTCTTGGGTTTTTGAGAACTGTGGAAATCTCGTAGTCGTGACAATATTATATATAAATTTTTTAGGTATTACCTTACGGAAAATATGAAGTGTTGATTATAAGATCAGATGCAAGCTTCACAATATTTTTTGTATCATTATCAAAACGAAAAAATGGGCAAAGAGCCTTATAGAAACATCGGCATTTTTCTAATTACGTCATTGTTTTAACTTAGGTTACATCAAAAGTGATGATTATAATTATATTGCTGTACTTTTTGACAACGTTCTCTTTTACTCAATGGACCCTTCATAAACTTCTAGAGATTATCAGACTCGAACGAATAAGCATCTGAAAGAACTGGAAGGAAACATCAATCAAAAATTGGCTAGTGAGATTTTCGGACAACGATCATGAATATCTATCAACGTAACGGTTTTAACTTAACCTCTCGAAAGACTTGTGGTATAGAGACACTTAGAGTACTTGAAAGAAGTCTTGCAATGAATTATGAATTACTCAAACACTTGTGACCATCGTAACTTTTTGTTGAAATTTTTTCTCTCAAAAGCATATGCAAACATTTTGATAAACGAGGAATATATCATCAATTTTGTTGTTCAGACTGGCTCCCTCATTAGGGCTTTTAAATATGTTTTAAAAAAGTAACTTCATCATTTCAACAAAACCACAGGAGCTCACTTAACTGGAGGTGTTTTAATTTACGGTTCGAATTTATTTGATGTGTGATGTAACACTATATACTTCTACAACATTTTAATAACAAAGTTACAACGTAAGTACCTCTTTCAAGACTAAGCTGCGTTCCGGTGTAGACATACACGCTCACACGCCTTAAGTCAAACGTAAAAAAATGTAACGTAGGGGAACGTCAAATCAGTTGAGCTGAAACTGATTTCACGAACTTCACTTGCGTTTGCCCGCATCGTGTCCCTAAATGGGGCTTCGACGTAATCTTTTCGTTGCCGGTATTACCAAATTCAAATCACGACATCGCTTCCGTTTCAGGTTTGCGAGCTTTTTCCAGCCGTTACGCCAACGGAGAATCAATCAGATCCAACTAATTTCTACGTGACTCTTAACGTCAGTTCCTGACCGAGCGAGGGACGTTCGTCGATTCTGAAGTCTTCTGACCGACATCGATTTAAGCAAAAACAGGTTTTTATGTCGATAAAATGATGTGCGACATAATTCAACAACTTTCTGCACACATGGTATATACCAAGTCGAGTTACAACAAAGAAATGACATTTCGATGGAATTACTAGTCGATTTTATGTAATTAGTAGATAATTCCTTTCTGTGGTTAATTAGAAATGTAATAGACTTGCAGGCGAAATGAAGCAAGTTTTTATTGAGGTTACTACGATCGTCCGCGCCATTTTGGTCACTTAACCTCTAATAAGTTTGCACAACGCGGTGACGATCTTGCCAGAAGCGGATCGGGTCATCATCGCCATATTTGAATTGAAGTAAGTTCAAATACTACGACATGTATGGAACAGGTCAAATTTAATGACGATAAACGAATAATGGCGCAATTTTTATCATGAAATATATCTCTGGTCTGTCAATTGGTAGAACATGAAATAAGGACATAATAAATGTAAGGAAGGGCATCCGAAAGTGCGATCCAAAACGGGAAAAACAATCGGTTGTAGCAGTAGTTTCTTGGAGATAGGTTATTACGATTAAAACTTATTTTGCTTTATTTTGGTATTGGTAATGCCATCTAGCGAGCGATAGTGATTCTCCCAGTTTTATCACGCCATCCATTTTCTCACATCCGTTCACGTTTTTATGGATACCCACAGAACACGTAAAATGTTGACTATGGGTTAGTTCCACTGAACAACTTTTGTCATTATTAGAAATAAATAATCTTAAATTTGTGTTGAATGTTAATGTAGTTTTAGAGTTATAAGTGTATGTTTCTAACGCAAAGATCTCATGTCTTTTACGACACTGTACAGAGCATTTCATGGTTACGTTAGGTTAGGTTAGGTACTTATTAGAAATAAGTAATCTTAAATTTGTTTTGAATCTGTTATTGTAGTTTAAGAATCACAAGTGTCTGTTTCTAACCCAAAGATCTCGTGTCTTTTGCTACACTGTATATTGTACAGAGCATTTTATGGGTCCGAGCACTGCGGTATCTTGGTCTGGCCGTTGACCTCACAAATAGCTTTTATCAAAATTCCACCTGAATAAAGGTAAAGGTTTTAAGTATGACTACTGTTTCAAATGGGAGTAGTGTCTGGAAAGGAGGCCAAGACCGTACGGACCACGGCGCTACTATTGCTATAGAGTTGTGACTCTATGACTACTATAGAGTAGAGATTGTGAAGAGTCGTAAATCAGATGTTTTAGTTTTAAGGCCCTTCAGGTCATTCTTTTGTTTTGTTTAGTTGTAGGTAGCGTGCCATGCGTTGTTCGTTTTGGTTTTCTCCTTTTTTTACGTTAATACATGTTCATTTATTCTTTTATATTAGTTCGTTTGACTCCATCGCCCTTGAAGGGGACTAATGCTCAGACCACCAGCAAGATCGGAGGGTTTCCTTGTTTTTCCACAAAACAAGGTGGCGCTTTATAAATCGAACTCACGAGCTAGCTTACGTTGTTCACGCTATCCAATACGCTGAGGTCTGGTCAGATCTTCTTTATCCATCTTTTTTATCTAAAGCCTTTTGAACAGTTTCACCAGGCAAGAGTCGTCACATTCTCGACTGAAAATTGTAGTTGGCAGTTGATTTCAAAATCTAGAAACGTACGTAGCACGTTATTAGAGCAAAACACGCAGAACGACGCTTTTTCGCTAAGGATTCAATATGATATGACTACTGTAGTACTTGATCAATGATAACACCCAGAAAGTTGGTAGATAGATTACTAGGACTTCAGAATATGTCAAGAGATGAAGTATGCTACCTCTGAAGCATATGAATCTGCTTATGTTAACATTTAGACAAGACAAGACATATTTGAATTACACCAAACCGAAAAATATAGGGCAGCTTATCTCGCACGAACGCGCTATTGGCCACTAAGACGTCATTCCCCATCACGCGCTGAAGCGTGATTAGCAGTTCAGCGTTGGCTGCGAATGTGTTACTCAAGACTTCAAAAGCTTGAGGCGGAATTTGGCATTTTTCTATAAGCTACACTTTTTCATGAAGGCATTTGAGATCGTCGGATTTACACCACCCTACCTCCACATTTCCGCAGAAATGTACAGACGCATCCCGTTTAGTGTACAAGTAAGTATCTATGTGTGTCTCCGTGTCTATCACTGATAAGCTTACGCTACTTTCAAGCAGAGAAAGGAGAAAAAATAAACGTAACACGAGAAAATAGCGGTTTGATTCATAAAAGAAAAAGTTTAAAGACATGCCAGTATCTAGCACGTTTCTAATGAATGTTCTAATGCTGTCGTTATACAGTTAGGTTAAAGCATATTCTAGACACAAATGAATTCTATATTATACCATATTTAAGTTATCGGACTAAATTTTATATTTTCTCATTAAAAACTCATCTAACAATTACAATACTATCATACATGTGTTCATATATAAACTAGTGGTTAAATCCTTTTAGTGTGATATTCTAGAATAACAAGATTCTAAACATAGTACACATCAGTAACACTAGCAAGCATTCTAGTTACTGCATAGATTACAAATTGTGTTATATCAAGCCTAGTTTCTAATTAGTGCCACGTTTAAGCTCTTTTTTTATAGTGCAGTTCTGCCCTGTCACAACTAGCATTTTTCGGGTATATATAAATTCTTGTGCATGTCACACTTTGGCTACTAACTAGATATTCCAGAATAACACGATTCTAGTCTTAGTATGAGTAGTATGAGATAGAGTGGGCCCTATAGAACGGGAGGGCACGTGGCTAAGAAATCTTTATCTAATAGGTTTTAAAAAGGTGCATTTAAAAATGCAAATACAGCCGAATTTGCAAATCTACGCGACATTTCAAAATCGCCCAATTTGAAATTTTGCGCTGTGGTCAATGGTGGTAGGCAAAGAAAAAAGATGACGGCGAATGTTGTCCGTATCGCAGGTAAATAATACAGTACTTGCACTTTTCTAATGTATATGTTTTGTGGTTTTCAGTTTTATGTGAAGCGTATGTTTACATATTGGCTGGATAGATTTCAACTGTATACTTTGATTTCATTTTGGTGTATGTATTTACAAATATGGAAAGGTAAAGAAAATGGACAAACAAAAATCAATGGATCTATCAATATTTTGTGATTAAGGCAAATAATAAGGTGCTATGATACTAAATATTCTCATAATTATTCAAAATATAAGGAAAAATTGTGGACAGAAAAATTTCAATATTTGAAACGCGAGTTAAAATCTCCCTATTTTCATGTTTAACAAGAGGAAAACTTATGCCAATTTTCGAGTAGCTCATGTAATTAATTGTAAGACTGTAAGATATGACAAACCATTACTAACGGACAACTAATCAAAGATTGTATCATTGCAGCAGCAGAAGAAATATGCCGTGAAAAGGTTAGAGCTATCAGCGTGAGCAAACACTATGGTTCGGAGGATAGATGACATTGCAGTAAATATATCATCTCAACTGTCCGACAAAAATCGTCACCTTGAGTGCTTTTCCTTGGCCCTCAATGCAGGCAATAATAAAGGAATGCTTTTGTGTTAGAGGCTGTGCAAAATGACGCAGGTTCAAACGATCTGTCATACACTTTGTATGGAAAATGCTTGGATATGTCAGAAGTCCTGCAACCATATTTTTGTGTATTTTTATTATGAATAAACGCGCAATCTTACGGACGATAAGTTTATGTCAAGTGAATAAATTAAAAATTACAAACATCTGACTCTCGGCAGAATACCCCGTGGAACACTGAAAACTTAAACTAAATATCAATATCCTTGAAGGTGGTTCACAACAAGTTCATAACACGTACAGCTGGGCATTTTATTAGGATAACAATATCTTAACCTTAGTATAAGCTAGTAACGAGCACGTTTCATATCTGACCGAACTACAATCACATTGGAAAAAAATGGAAAATTTCGGGTCGAGCGATGCACTTGTCGAAAGCCTTCAATATTTACAAATTTGTTTGGCCCGGGTCCCTGCATTCCAATAAAACGATAACTACAAAGCCAGCAAAAGTTCAAATAATAAGACTGCCATAAAACAGATTAAACTGGCATTAAGTAGATTTCTTGCTTAAGAAAAGGTTAACTAGTAAAATTACCATCGCCACATTTGAATTATAACCTAGGTTATAACGCTATGACAATTGAAAAGAGCTCCAATTGGAATTTGACCATGTGTCTTTTGTTTTACTTAAGACAGTGTCGTTTGAAACAATAATATTAACTACAGATTGTGTAAGAGAAGTCACAGGGTTACCCTGGCATCTTTACATTTACATTTACATCCTTACATAAAACAGAAAAAACAAAATATTACGACAGGTTGAATCGTGGACACTTCGTGCCTATTCCTCGGTCTAAAGCAATGGCATGTATCGATTCAATGTCGGCAATTTTAAGGCGATGACGCTACTCATAAACTTGTCACAGTTGCCTTCATTGTGAAACTGTCATTGTTCGACGTGGACTCAAACTTGGATTGTTTATTGCGAAAAACTATGAATACCTCGATATGTCGAAATATCTCGGCGCGAACGTAAAATCGCCATTTTTGATAAAAGTACGAATCGTCGTTACGTAATTAAATAAATAAATCGCGAATAGTAATTTCCTAAACCTTGACTCATCTTGCTGGATTTTATTAGCGTTTGATGAATAAGTTTTAAGAGGTGTTGTATTGTGTTCCTTTTGTAACAAATTGTTTCAATCACGCCATACACATAAGTCTCAGCAGGCGATTACTGCTTCTTCTATTACTTCTAGATTATTATTTTTTAAAGAAGAATAGTACGAAGATCGTAAAAAGTAACAAAACAAATTATTGAGCACAAGTCTTGTAGGAAATATTTGTCCGATTGATTCTGAAACATTTTAAGAACAAATTATAGATCTAAATCAATTTTACTGTGACTTAAGATTAAAATACTTTGTTCCTCTTTTTTAAATTGTTTTCTATACCTCGTAACAGTGAACAAACAAACGCAACAACTGTTGTACATTTCGTTGGACATCTCTGGTAAATTATGAAAGCTTATAAGATGAATTATGTTTACAGAATGCATTATTTGTGAGCTCTGTGATATAACTAATCTGTGATAGAAAGTCACAGCTGTGTCCAATTTATTGCAGAAAAATCTTCGACAACGTAGCAAATCTGACATTTTGTTTTGGATGTTTTTTAAATATAACCGTTTTTATTTTAAAGAGGAAGAAAGTCTTGTAAATGAAACCCCTTGAAAATGTTTGGACAGAAATGGCAATCTACAAATAAGTAAGCCGTCAAGATATTTCAATTCTTACACGCATCTATCGGTTCATAAATTATCAATTTTCTTAACATCTATTTAATTGTACATTGATATAAGGGCATTTTTCTATTTTTCATTGGTTTTTTGATATCCCGTTTTCATATAAAAAAATCCCGAAGGCACGGCCAATCAGAAAGGCTTATTTCGTGAATGACGCACTTCTCATAACTTTAAATTTATAAACAGAAAGTGGTTTTGTAATAAAATATAAAAGGTATGAGTCTTAACATGATGTTTATCAAGCTATGCCATTTTACCTATGGATTTTTGTTCTACTCTATATAATATTATATAGATCTTTTTTGCATAAGTGACTAAGTGATGAGCAAAATCTTAAATACAAAGGTTGTAGAGCATTTTAAGCTCTATAAAATAGGTACATAACACATCTGCATCATATCAACATGATACGAAGTACGAATTTTTACTTAATTTGAGAGGTTTTCATTTTGTTGTTATTGGACCGAGTTAACAGATCTAATAGAAAATATGCCTATTTCAATGGTTCAATTTCATTAAGAGAGACATATTGAAAACATTCATGATGTACACAATGGTTTTTGCACTTCGATGCACTTGCGCAATATTTTCTGCGACTGTACCGGTCAGAAATGTCTACCGATCGAAACTTAAGCTTTCAGTAGCACATATAGTCCAGTTAATGACCAATTTTCCGTACAATTTTGCCAAGCAGTACCGATTTTCATAAAAATTTGGATGTAGGTTCTACATATCATTTACTTCCACGTTGACCCGTTGTCGGGGGTTGCTTTTTCCCTCAGGGCGGATGTCACCCCTTCTCGGGGGTTAAAAAATGTTACATTGAAAAGTCCGGGAATGGATAAATTGACTAAAAAGTTCTAAGAAGCTTTTGTTCTATAAAGTTTTTTTTTTCTGAAAGCCAATACTTTTCGATTTATTCGCTAGTGAAAGTGTCAATTTTTCAACCAAAAAAAAAAACACATTTTCAGGCGGTTTCTCGCGAATTACTCAAAAAGTATGCATCTTATGAAAAAAATTACTCATTGAAGCTAATTGTTATCACTTTACAATTCAGTTTATTTATGTACCTTTAATATGCTCTAGAAGTTTGACCGGTTAAAGTGCTCAGTTTTGAAAAAAATTGAGCTTGAAGTGAATAGAGAATTTTTTGTAATTTTGTAAAAAATTACTTTTCTTGAAAACAACTCAAAAACTATTAATGATATGCAAAATTTTGTGGGGTACAAAATTTTAAGTTTTGCTTTTCTAAAAACTTTTTTTCTGTAGGATAAAAATTGAGTAAGATGTGACAGTTTAAAGTTTGCATCTGTTCGTAAATAGTACCTGTTTCGTCCTTTTAGCTGAAACCCTTTAAGAACAAGGGCTGAAAAATGTTTAATTCATATGAATTTAGCTCTTAAAAGAACCTACAAATTGAAGGACTTTATAGCTTAAAAACTAACCGAGTCATGGGTAATACATCAATCACATTTTTTTCCTGATATCAGAACACTTATATTGAAGCATCAATCAATACACATTACAGCTATTTCATAGGCACAGCTTACTTACACCTATTCACACATGTATATATAATATATATACATATCTTTCGATTTTTTGCATGGGGTAGTTTTTATAAGGGCTGAAACTTATAACTAAGCGATAAAAACTTGAAACAGTAAATAAATCTTAATTTATTATCACTATATGATGAAATCATTACACGTTGCTGAATAACATTTTTCAACATTAATTTCTAATGATTATTGTCATAGAGGGCGATTTTTAGGGGTTAAAAATGCTCAATTCATAATAATTTAACCCTCAGAAGAGCAACTGATGTTTATTGCTTTTGATTACAAGTCCGAATCTACAATTCTAAATTTTTTTCAAATAAGGGTTTTAATCCATACTTTAGGGATTAAAACCCCTATTTTTTAATACTTTAACACATAATTAAAACTAAAAAAACCTATTTTTTAGTTTTAACACCTAAAAAATAAAAAGCAACTACCGGTACAGCGTCAACTCCGAAGTAGAGGGTATGTAGAACCTAAATCCAAATTTTTGTGCAAATCGGTGATGTTTAAACATTCTAAATTGCTAAAGAACATTTTGAGGATATTTTTTTATTTAAAACTATTCTATGGAGTGGCTATTAGGAGTCGAAACTGTTCAATAAATCATAAATTATGTCTCTTAATACCAACTGAGGCCCATTCAACTTATTTAAAGAGGATTTAAATCCATTACACGCTCGAATCTACAATTCTTTAATTATTTTCGAATATGGGTAGTTTTCACCCTAAAAAATAAAAAGCCACCAGCGGCACAGGGTTAACTTTAAAGTAGAGGGTAAGCAGAACCTAAATCCAAATTTTTGTGTAACTTGGTGCTGCTTGGCAAAATTATACGGGTTCGCCATATTTTACCATTAATGCCTGGACTAATAGTTTAATATACATTAATGACAGATGACAGAACATGTTGAACAATCTCAAAAACCTTTGACATTTTCAATAACAATTATTACATGTTTGTAACACTTCAATTTTGTGCCAGTGCCAAAGTATTGTATTTACCTAAAAGTACATCGTAGCGAAACAAATTTTAAGCGGCAGAAAATTGTGTAACATTTCAATACAACTTTAAAAATCGTTAAAAATTATTTGTAACAACCAAGATTTTCTGTCATTTATTTGTTGAAGTCAAAAATGTGTCCTTAAGTGGCGCCACAAGCCTTAATTTGGCTGCGGTACACAGATCATGATCAGCCGTTTCGAGGATGAAAAAGGCGGGATGGGTCAAAATATTTAAATTTAAAACAAGGTTGCGGCAATAATGACATAAGCTGAAGTTTAAAATGCAGCGAAAATTTCCAAAAAGGAAAGGCACAGTATATTAACATAAATAAATTCATGAATAATTTTCTGTATGTAGATTATAATTTACGAGCTGCAAAATTTAGTACCTTGCGAGTTATACCCGTTGTAAAATGTAAAAATATGTCATCACAAATGCAACTTTTGTATTTAAATACATTACATTACCATAATGTTGTTTGTACCTGTCACTTTGAACTTGCGTTTAGATCTAAATTTTTGACGTAAATAAATGTTAATAATCACGTAAAAAACACACTGTACTTAAAACAGCTCCATCAATATCGATTAATACAGAGTGTTTCCTGTATTTACCGGTTTACTTAATTTTCAGAAGATCATACTAAGGAAATAGAAAATATGTTGTTTTAAAATTTTCTGTTCAAGTTCACTACATTAAAGATCGTTGAAAGCGATGTTTCCTTTTGTTTTTTGCATTAATTTCTACTTTTTGAGAAAAAAAATTTTTCTCTTTAACTTTACTCTCGCTACCGTTTGAACTGTTTCAATCATCGGTATAATTGCAGGACATCTTTCATATTATACGTAACGTATTGAGCTTCTTCTACACGTTCGTCACTATTTCTCAAACATCAACTCTCGGTAAAAGATATAATTCACGAGCTAGATAAAAATGGAAGCTTTCCAACTGTGAAAACTAGAAGTTTGTATATGCAATAACGAAGCCTTCAGCTTAATTAGTTTATAAACTAAAATTCACCCCTTTTTTAACGTTAAACATAAGTATGTTATTATTGATTCATGTTTTTCAAATTTAAGAATCTGTAGGACTTCGCGAATAATTTGAGCCATGGGAAAAGACAATACACTCATATAAATCGTGATGCAAGCATTATTAACAATATCTGTTGGGATAAACCAATAAACGTATTTCAGAAACAAATTGCAGTATGGGGTGCTAAAGACTCTCGTTTTTCTTATCATAAAAAGGGCGATCTTTTGAAATGTTTAATAAAAGGAAAGTCGCTTTTTACAATAGTTATTGTTGAAAAGTGGTTATTTTGGATATTTTGCAGTGACTAATTCACGGATTTATTTCCAGAAAACCTCATTTTATACGTTTTTCTAAAAACTTCAAGTCACTCAACACCCGAGTAACTAAAAACTGACCTTTACCTTGTTGAACATTAAATTTCGAAAACTGCTATATATTACTAGAAAGTACATTAAATAACTAGTTCGAGAACATCAATCATAATTTTAGGAAACGATCCGTTCCAAAGTTGTGGCCTTTCGAAAATGCGATTTAAAATTAAAAACTCGCCAAAAAATCACCAATGATCAATAATAAACCGTAGATAACGATGTGCGTATTCGATTTTCGCCGTTCCTTTTACTTTTTGAGAAAAAATCTATTTTCCATCTAACCTCACTTTTCTCCGGACGGCTATTTCGTCGACCTCTAGGCGATAAGGCAAGTACGAGGGAACCCCAATTTCACTTTCTGCTACATCCGCGGGATGTCTTCTTCACGTGTTGCACTAATTTTCGCACGTTATTTCACAATAACACATATTAATTAACAAATTTCTATCGACATGTCCATGTCGACATTTCCCATTCATTTAACGTGGAACATCAAACTAAGCACAAAGACTTGACATTTTTGAACGGTAGTGATTAATCGACCAAACGGAACGCATTGCAACTTACTGCTTTATGCAACATTAGGTAGTTTGGCTTTATTTGCTTTATAGAAACGTTACAGACTACTACTTCATGTGGAGAGTCCTGAGCGCACTGTAACAATAGGTAGTTTGTTTTTATTTGTTTTATAAAAACGTTATAAAGAATTTTATTAATATAATTTTTCGATATTATATACTTAGAATATTGATTACGTTGTTGTTTTGTGCGTTTTGAATAGAATCGACGTTTTACTAAACTGATATACTTTACTGATATACTAATATACATTGATAAACTTTCATTATATTGTACACCCCATCCCTTACCCCCACGACGCTACCGACAAGAAAAGATTTGCACATCATGCGAATAATTCTCTTAAATTCTATTTAATCACTCGTTACGTTTCTTGCACTTATACAACATCCGTTACGACGGTCGTCTAACCACTATCAGATCATGGCAGAGCACACCCGCATTTAAAATTTCAAAATGGCGAAGGCGCGAAAAACGCGCCGTTTATAATTATTTTTTCACGAATTTCCCCAAATTTTTTGGCGAAATTACTATATCGGCGTAAAGTAGAATAATCGAACTTTATTATTATCGTTTAACCCATGGGAATATCGCAAGGGCGTCGCCAAGGGGGGGCAGGGAGGGGCAGCTGCCCCCCCCTAGAGATTCTAAAAAAGTTGCCAAATATAATGCAACCAAAGTCCTAAGTATTTGAGTTGATTAGCTTGAAGTTCAAGCCTTGAACAATCATTCCCGTGCGTCGAAACTCGAATGAAGTCACCAATTCCAGCTTTAAACATTGGACTCTGTACTGTCACAGAATACCTACAATTCATACCTACTTTACCTACAATTCATACCTACTCTTCTCATTCATAGAGAATGAGAAAAGTATGAATTGTAGTATGTAAAGTCAACTTGCCCCCCCCTGCGCCATCGGCTGGCGACGCCCTTGGAATATCGTACGGGAACATTTAAAAATTTCACTTTGAAAAAAGGCAAATTTAGGGAAATTTCTCACATCTTTTTCTCTCTCGAAAACTACTGATTTCCTAATGTTAAAATAATTTTTTCCAGCACCCTTATACAGTCCTCTTTTAAGAGCCATTTTTTAATCAATGTTCAATAAGAAAAATGTTTACCCCACCTCTAGCAACTATCAAAAGAGTAAAAGGTTTTAGAATTTTTTATTTGATACAATAAAACTTTGCCCTATCTTCTAAGATTTTTCCGGACTTTATCCTTATGAAAATTCCTTGTTTCTTGATCTAATGGGTTTCCAAAGGGCGCAAGTTTTGAATGGTTTTCAAGCAACTTTCAGGCAACTTTTCAAGCTGGCGCATATTATTATTTCTAAAATTACTACGAAGACATCAACGAAGAAACATTAAAACCAAAACATCGCGCCTGGACTATAATTCCCCGAAGCTAACCTGTCGAGTGTCACGGCACAACTGCATGCCTCCCGAGAAACGAACATCATTAGGGACCAACAAATACAAACTTTTGTCCTTACTTTTTACGAAAGAATTATTTTCAAGAAACTTAGGAATATGAACATATTTTGAAATCGTCACCGCACTCAAAATATCGAAACGCATTCAGTGGAAAACCCAAAAAACTAGCACCGAGCGACGTTCTACTCCTTTACCTCGGAAATCCTATCCGCGGGCATCAGAAACCGAAATCCTTTAACGCAGGGTCGCACTCCGGGTCCGGCCGGCTCGCGCTTCGCAGCAGCCGAGTCGTTCCGATTATCTGGCGGAGGATCGAGCGGCGACGGATGCGGGAATCGAAGATCGAAACGTCGGTCGCGCGGGTGGCAAATCGAACGCGTCTCGTTCGGTGAGAGAAGAGAACCACGGCCGGCTAGATCCGTCCCGCCGACGAAACTGAAACTGAAAGTCGACTCGACTTCGACTTCTTCGCCGTCGTACGTACGTGCGTATGCATGCGGCACGGTCAGGCGGCCGCAGGGGGAATCCGTAGACGGTTACGCAACGAGCGGGCCCAGCTCGGCCAAGTAGCGGGGTTCCCCTAAACGATATGTCTTGTAGCCTAATCAAGGGACACAAATTTTCCTTAAAAGATTGCGAACATTACGGTAAACATTTTTCTTATTGAACCGTGATTTAAAAAATGGCACTTTTTATAATGCTGGGAAAAATAATTTTAACTTTAAGAAACCAGTAGTTTTTGAGGAAAAAAAATAAAAAGTGAGAAATTTTGTCAAATTTACTGGTTTTCAAAGTGAAATTTTTAAATGTTTTCTTATGTTATTTTCATGGGTTAAACGATAATAATAAAGTTTGATCATTCAACTTTACGCCGATATTCAAATTTCGTGAAAAGAATGTGGAGAAATAAGTGGAAAAACCTACTATAAATGGCTTAGTTTTCGCGCCTTCGCCAAGCACACGCGAGTTACAAGACACGACTTGTCACCTTGCATTTTTTTATACTTGTATTGTAATATCATGTTACGTTCTTTATCTCAGATATAAAAACTAATGTGGTAGCTTTATGTTCAGTTGGTAGTAGAGACAATCGCTGTCACTACGTGTTTGTCGAAATAAAGTTTTTTAAAAACAAAGTTTTAAATCTTTGACATTTAACTCGCGGGTGTGCTTAGCAGAGATATGGTAGTGACCGTCGTCACGGATGATGCTAATGTGTACGAAATGCTACGAGTGATTAAATAAAATTTAACAGAACTGTTCGCAAAATATGCAAATCTTTTATTGTCGGTAGCCTCGTGGAGGTAACGGATGGGGTGTATGACATAATAAAAGTAGTATCAGTTTAATAAAACGTCGATTATATTGGAAATGCACAAAACAACAACGTAATCTCACTATTCTAAGTATTAGCAACACTTCTTTAAGTTATTTCTATCCCCAAAATATCTAGATAATATAATTTCGAAAAATGTAGTGTGTCAAAACGCGTGATTGCACAAATTCTTTATAACGTTTCTATAAATAAAAAACAAAACCAAACTACCTAACCTAACAGTCCCTTCGGGACTCGGCAGTCGGGAATCCTCGAAAAAGGTTCCCCGTGATAAGGCCACTTGAAAGCCACACTTACTGCACCGGTAAAATCGAACTAATACTCGAATTATCTCGTCGACATGTTTTAAATTATACAAGAAGGCTGTAGCCATCAATACACATTATATGTATGGTGGATTGCATTTGATTCATTCACTTGCAAATAATGAGCTATTCGCTGTAAGTATGAGTACAATGTATTTCAAGAAAGCCATGGCATACCCCAAAGCTATCATTCATTCGGAGAGTAGTTTAAAGGAATCAAACAATTGAAAACGGCAGTGAGCTGCAATGCGTTCCTTCCGGTTGATTAACCACGACCATTTATGTGTCTACGTCTTTGCGCTTATTTTGATGTTCCATGTTATAGTCTGTCTAAAAATGAGGCGAAGTAATAAAAACTCATTATAAATGCAAAACCGATACAAGGTGGCACCCACTAAATGTGTCGAGTTCTCTAATGTTTTGCACGCTACCTCCCCTAATCTCTTTATATTACGAGTGTTTCTCCCTGAACATCTGCTATTTTGTGCGTCTCGACACATGCGAAGAACCACTCACTGGCGTACGGTCGGGAAAAATGACGAAATGTACAATAATCGATAACTGAAAAAATTACGTGTGCGTGCGCTTGTGTGTGTGTGCGTGCGTGCGTGTGTGTGTGTTTGTGTGTGGGCGCGCGCTTGAACGAGATAGAGAGGGAAAGAAAGACAACACGTCAGTACATGTATGGTCGTACATTAATTTATGAAATTTTGCGGCCCTGAGAAGGGCCAGTTTATGAAAAGTTTTTCCCAGCCGTCACCTTCTCCTTGGTAACCTCAGTCGTCGTCGTCATCGTCGAATTCTTCCCAAACATCGGAATCTGAAGAAGAATCATCATTTGGGTTGATAATAATTGGTTCTATCAACGACTCCGAAATGTTATCTAACTGAAACATTTGGTCTTCTATTTTCAGAACGTGATTTATGCATTTCCGCCAATTTTCCTTGGAAACTTTACATATTGCTTCTTTAAGCAAATTTTTGACATCTGCTAATTTGAACGTTGTATTTGTTCTCGCCACGTCCCCTTATATTTGTGCCCATATTAGCTCAATGGGATTCAGGTCGCAGTGGTACGGAGGAAGCCGAACCACTGTTATTCCTTTCGCCTTGGCTAATTCATCGACGACGTGCCTTTTAAAATCACCTTTACGTGAATTGGCTAAACGCAAGAGTTCTACTTTTAATAGGTTTTCGGCACATTCGATCTTTTTCGAGGATAACCATTCTGCGATACGTTGTTTTCGCCAAGAGCTATTTGGTAATTTCTCTTCTAATCGGGAATGGTAACTAGCGTTGTCCATAACTATTATGGAACCATTCGGAATTAGATCGATCATTTGACCAAACCATTCTTCAAACACGTCCGCAGTCATTTCTTCATGGTAGTCTCCTGTCTTAGTTGATTCAAAAATTAGTTCTCCCCCTACAACGAAACCATCCTCGCTTCCAATGTGGGTAATAATAAGCCGTCGCCCTTTACCCAACGAAGGCTTTAAACCGGTGGACCAACCTTCTAGAAAAGATTGCCTTCGATTAGTTACACTGGTATCTTGCCAAAATTTTGGTACGGAATGTCCTGCGTTAATCCAAGTTTCGTCCAGATAGAAAATTTTTTTCATTTCTAGCCTACTCCTTCGAATATCGCGCAGGTAACTTCTTCTCCACACAATGATGTCATCTCTTTCCATCAATACAGATTTTCTATTGTGCTTCTTCCATCGAAATCCCAAATCCTTTAAAATCGTCCATAATGTACATCGGCTCATTTTTGGAAAGTCCTCGTCTTCTTGGACAGACAATAGAATTTTATCTAGTGTTGGAAGTTCGTTGCGGAAAAAGAAAGCGTGAACTTTTCGACGTAGTCCCCTTTTTAGAAATTCGTCTAAGGAAATTTTCGGACGTCCTGGAGACTTTTTCTCCGGTTGAACAGGGCCACTCTTTCTTTCTTTTAATAACCTGTACACTGATGTCTTACCAACTCTCAGCATCGCAGCGATTAATTCCACGGTTTTATCCACACTCGCATCTAAATTTTGTTTCTTGATGGAATCGAAACAATTCAAAATTAGAACTTTCTCATTAACTGAGAACGGCGCTAATTTTGGGCGTTTCGATGGTCCTGGTAAATTCTCCATACTCCAATACGTATCTCCGTACTTTAAAAATACCACTATGAACACACAGGAAAGTCACTGTCAAAGTCTGTCTAATCACACACACGTACACGTCTATAAGCAATGCTGACTGACTACTGTCTTAGGCTTAAATGGAATAAATGGGCCGATCTTATACACATAACCACCTGATATGTTAACGCAAGCATTAAGCGCAATCAGTTCCTTTAACTTACCTAGAATTACTGAGAAAATAATAGCCGTTTGGTCCCTTCTTGGAATAGTTAATCACATAATCCGAACTTTAGTATTTATCTGCACCTCGATTAGACAGCACCCACTTTTGTACTTCGGTAGGAAATGTTCATATCTCTTCGATTCTTCCATATCCCGAGGATTTATTAGACAAACAGTATGAAAAAAAACATTACCGTAAAATATTATAAAAAATACCGATTTCCAATATTGTAGTATGTTATATTAATGACGAGTTAACAACAATTCAGATAAAAAGGGCAGCGTTCCTGAGATGATAACAATCGCGGTCGTAATACCTACCTTTTAATAAATCAATTATACCGGTTTTAAGGAAACTCAACATTACATAGACAATTTTAATTCATTTATTAATATTCGTTGATTTCTTTAAGAACGCCTCTGGTTAGCTGCGAAATAATCGGTTTATTACTTCGCCTCATTCTTTGACAGGGTATAAATGAATGAAAAATCTACTGAAAATGGACATGTCCATAGAAATTTGTTAATTTATATGTGTTATTGTGAAATATAATAAAGGTCAGCTAAAATTACAATAACGATAATATTTGGATTCAGGTATTGTTATACTCGGACTCGGGCCCGGGGCATAAGGCGTAGAGCTTGCAATTGAAGAAATCAAATGATCGAAACAAACAGAAGAAAAGGTTTCATTCTCGCCTGAGGCAGGAGAACCTACAAGTCGGGGTACTAAAAAAGATACAAATGAAGAAAGACAAGAAGAGATTCAGAAATTCAGTAAAAAATTCAGTAAACCAAAGACAGTTTTTATTGGAAATATCCTTGGACAGGTCCATCAGTATTTTGAATTGTGCTTTTTTTGATGTAAGAAAATGTTCTACAGCCTGTACCAAATTTGGGAATGACGTCATCGACTATGTTTTTAAATGAAAAACTAATTTTTTAAGACTATTCTTAAAGGGTATATCAAG
Source organism: Cryptocephalus primarius (assembly GCA_963576515.1). Classification (NCBI taxonomy): domain Eukaryota; kingdom Metazoa; phylum Arthropoda; class Insecta; order Coleoptera; family Chrysomelidae; genus Cryptocephalus; species Cryptocephalus primarius. The sequence continues at coordinate 11,788,311 of OY754946.1, forward strand.
GGTATAAAGGGTATACCAAATATCAAAATTTATTCCCTGTCGTTTAAAAGATATTTAACGAAAATCTACTAATTCGAATATGAAAATATGTAATCAACTGATTTACCTGACATCAACTCATATAATATGTTTCTTTAATAAATGCTTAAAATGTTGTCCATTTACTAACTGACAGTATCCTAAACGGAACTAAAACTCGTTTTGGACATTTTTAATTATTTCGGCGAAAATTAGCCTACACTCCTGTGTTATTCGTTGTTGTAAATGCTCAATGTTTTCCGGTTTGGTCTTCAAAACTTTACTTTTCAAGTACCCCCATAAGAAGCCATTTTGCAAAATTTCGCTTGGGTCCTATAAAAACCACAATATTGAACGAGCAGTTGGAAGAAACAACAATTGGCGAGTTTATCAGTACGCTACTCATTCTTTCACTGTTGCTTAACTAGTCATTTAATCGGTAATAAACCTAAGGAATAATCGTAGTTTTCTCTATTTGATACGTTCAAAAATGATTCAGTAACTGTTCGCAGTGCAGCCTTTTATCTCAAGGCAGAGTGCTTCGCGCGTTTCTCCCCTGACGCCATCGCACGCTCGATGGGATTCATAAGACAGTCACTGTTGTTACTTCAAGGAAGAGTACTTCGCGCATTTCCCCCTTAGTACTTATTTTATTATCGGTCTTGGGAAAATTGCCACTAGTAGGTGGAGCGGTGCCTCGCGCGTTTCTCCCTTGGTACCGTTGCACGCTCGGTGCTAGTGTATTGTCTTTACTAGTAGTTTGCTCGTTTATCTCATAGAATCTCTTGCACACTCAGTCTAGGAAATTTGAGGACTGGTAGGTATTTCGCACGTTTCTCCATTAATACCCAATACATAACTCAGGGTGTCTCATGTTACGCATCACCACGACCTACTTCTAATTCTTTACTAATTTTACATAAGAATAACTATATGTGCCTTTGTCTTGTTGTAAGTCTTACAACATTATCAAATAGCATTTTTTCATATATTTGGTTGTTTACTGGTTCTTTCATTTAATGTATTAGATTAACTTTAACATTAACATTTGTTAACGTTTGTTAACAGATTAACATTTGTTTGTATAAGTAAATATTTATTTTCATTTTCTTTATTTTCGATGATTTCATTCCATACATTACAAAATATTAGAAAGTTGTTGATAATATTTTTATACGATTTAGGATAAAATTACATTTTGTTATTAATGATACCTAATTATCTTTTTTAATGTATAATTAGCTACAAGTCCGTGATCACTAAAAGCGTATAGTTTTCGTTCTCTGGTTACCGTGTAATTGCCCGTCTGAAAGTGATATAACATTGTTAGAAACCTCGTTAAAAATTTGTTCAAACATCCACATGTCTTGTACCCAAAACTAGTTGCACGGCCAGTTACCCAACGCGGACGAATCGTAATTAGTTAATCGTCCTCCTTTTTACTTTATCATTTTTTTCTTACTCATTATCATCAACAAAATCAATGAGAGAATCCACTCGCCGCGCGTTTTCTTTGAACGAGCGACGCGGAATATTTTTTCACGAAAATCGGCGCGAGGGAAGTGTCGCAAGTTTACAAAATAAAATTGAGATATTTTAATTATCGAATGGAATTCTCCCGCCGCGAATGTTGCAATTTGTCGAATATCATATGAGTGGCGCCGAATGCCACGCAAGGTCGTCGAATTCTGGAGCGCGCGTATAAAATAAATAAATAAATAATAAATAAGAAAAAAAACGACGACGTAATTACCCTGAAGTGGTAGTTAAATTCGCGGCTCGGATTTCATCGCCGACGGTTAAACGTTGACGAAACGTTTGGAGAACTTCGAATGTGGGAAATAAAACAATAGAAGGAATCACAATGCAATAGTAGAGGAAGCGTTACACGAAATAAAAGTAACAAGTTGATAATGTGTAGTATAGATAAACAATAAATAGGACAAAAGTAAGTAAGGGACAAAGACCAACATTTGGTATGGAGAGCTATTCGAAAAAAAAAAACAGAAAATAACACTGTACGGCCAATATATATTATTGGGTTTGAAAAGCAACGTAACTAACCTTAGTCTCACATTTTTCATTAGAAAAATTATTTTCCAATCAGCATCAGAATCAGATAATCCAGTCAATGGTCATTTTTCCGTATAATTTTGACAAGCAGCACCGGTTTTCATAAAAATTTGGATTTAGGTTCTACTTATCCTCCACTTCAAAGCTGACGCCGTGTCAGGGGCTGCTTTTTCCCTGGAGGTGGATGCCACCACCCCTCCTCAGGAGTGAAAACTGTTACATAGAAAAAAGTCAGGGAATGGATAAATTGACGAATTTTAAGCAACTTTTGTTCTATAAAGCTTATGTTGTCTGCAGACCTATGTTGTAATCCCACATTTGGTACTTACAATTATTAATATTTTGCCTATTATTTACTTAACCATCAAAACCACTTAAATTCATAAACCTATAATCACCGGTCCCTTTCATTAGTACGCTCAGTAAACAACCCCATAAACATTATCACCAATTTCCTTTTTCAATAGTCGTTATCCCAATATTTAACCATCATTTACATATTTTGAACACTCAAGTTTATTTAACGAACTAAACCTTTACGAAAGTTTCCGGTGATTACGCTAAAGTACCGAATGTTGGATTTCGTGTGGTTCCGAGTGGAGGGAAAATCCTCCACCACCACCACCACACATTTTTTGGGGATGTTAAATATATATATATATATATATATATATATATATATATATATATATATATATATATATATATATATATGGTCTGTACGAGAAGACACACAAGAAGAATTAGACACAGAGATATAGAAATAAAGTGAGAATAGATAGAGACGTTACATTTTACTCATCTTTATACCCATAACGATTGGTGGCAGCCCATAACGATTGGTGGCAGCCCATAACACCTAATATAAACGGAATACTAGCTTGTTAAAGGTTGGTTCTTATTTGCCAAAAACCAAAAATTTCAATGTGAAATAACCAGAAAATAATACATTTTTTTGGGAAAACTCACAAGACCTTTTTTAAAGCGCTTAAAAACCATTTAAATTGGTTTGTTACAAAAGTTCCTAGCATCAAATGTAAGCCAGTTACGACATAAATAAAGTTGGTTTCTATTTTTTCGACGAAAAAAAAATGTAAAAATCACCCTCTAATTACCACCCCAATTGAAACTAATTGTTATCACTTGACAATTCACTTTATTTGTGTGCCTTTAATATGCTCTAGAAGTGTGACCGATTTAAAGTGTTTAGTTTTGAAAAAAATTATGCTTGTAGTGAATGAAGCTCTTTCGTAATTTTGCAAAAATTGCTTTTTCTTCAAAATATCTCAAAAACTATTAATGATACGCAAAATTGTGTGGAATATTAAATTATTGATTTTGCTTCTTCAAAAATTTTTTTTCTGTAGGATAAAAATTGACCAAGATTTTTAAAGTTTGCATATATTCGTAAATAGTACCTCTTCCGAGCCCTTTCAGCTCAAACCATTTCACAAATTTTTTTTTTAATTCATATGAGCTTATAGCTGTTAAAAATACCTGCAATTTTTTCATGGCTTTATAACTTAAAAACTAAGCGAGTTATGGCTATGAGCGACTATGAGTTTTTCCTGATCACAGAAGACGTATATTGGAGCATCGATGAATATACATTACAGCTATATTTTAGGCACAGCTTACGAACACCTATTCACACATGTATATTATAAGAGTTATTTTTTTTAATCGAATAATTTCAAACTATCCTCGTATTCCACTGTTCGATTTTCGTCATTTTTACCTTATTCGGCTGACACCAACTAGGCCTGTCGAGATTTTGTCCGACTTTCTAATAATAGAAGTTTATACATTTCGAGAGCATTTGCTGGCAGGAAGGGACTCGCGAGGAAAGGGTTCGCCTGTGACTCACTCTCTACATACTAATCTACGTGAACACTTGGGTTATTGTAACGTGCTTGGTTCCTATGACGACTACAATACTAAACGAGCAGTTGGAAGAAACAACCAATTGATGAGTTTAGTACTGAGCTATCCATCTTTCTACTGTTGGTTACCTAACTTAAATATTTCATTGATAATTAACCATAGATGTTAAAACTTTGTAATGACGGTAGTTTTCCCTATTCGATATATTCAAACATGAGTTAGACACTGTTCGCCGTGCCGCCTTTTGTCTCAAGGCAGAGTATATCGCGCGTCTCTCCATTGGTGCCATTGCACGTCCTTGAGATAATTGCCAGTAGTAGGTAGAGTGGTACCTCGCGCGTTTCTCCCTTCGTACCATTGTACGCCCGGTGCTAGTGTATTGCGAGTTCCTGGTAGCTCGGGTAGTACTTCGCGCGTCTCTCCACTAGTACACCTACACACCCAGTACTGGGATGTTTGAGGTCTAGTGGATATTTCGCGCGCCATTCCCTTATTACCCATTGCACAAGCCAGACGAAAGTAGAGACAACGTTTAAATAAATTATATTTAAATTGAATTACTTGCTTATACAAGCTCTACGAGAAAGATACAACATTCTATTGTTTTTCAACTTTACAATATAATGAATATTATCATAGGATGTGACTTTTAGTGGTTAAAAATGTTCAATTCATAATAATTTAACCCTCAGAATATCAACTGATGTTTACTGCTTTCGATTGCAAGCTCGAATCAACAATTGTAAAATTATTTTCAAATCGGGGTTGTTTTCACCCCTAAAAGTAAAAACAACTAATGCATACAAAAAAATCAATACCCTGGATGTCTTTCGTTGAAAACTGTAGTTGTTCTTAGGCAACAACGATTTTGTGAGCTTAGATAAAAATTATTTCAACTCGTTCTCCTGTATTGTAAACCATCATAATGTGAATTAAACACGAAAGTGCACACGATTTTTGAAAAAGTAACACAATGACTGGAACGCTTGTTTAGTATATCCAATCGAACCACATTTGGTACTGTACTGTTTTCAAAAACCACATATTTCAGTTTTCGTTTATTTTTTTTTACAAAAAAAAAATAATCAATACCACCAAAAAAAAACCGAAGCATACAAAAAAATAATACCGAAGTAAAAAATTAATTTCGAAATCTTCTATATAATCACTTTATTTTTTTATCTACGGAATACCTTTTGTTCATTTTCTCGATAATTACCGAACCAAATTTAAAAAACAAAAAACCCTCGAATACAGAATTTAATAAGCTTTAAAATGAGGTATCACTTAACCCCTCTTCACTATTTAAATTTTAAGGGTGGAACTCACCCTGGTTAAAGGGTTGAAGATATGTGCAAACTGGTTTCCCCGCAAAATAAAATTCGACATGTCTCCCCAATTTTTACATTTGCCGTTAGTTCTAAACTTAAACCTTATTGAAAATTTTTAAATTGTGACCCGGTATATAGGCGTTGGTCATCGAAGTGTAAAAATTTTTCATAAACTCCTTCATCGATAAACTCAACATGCGATGTTAATAGCGCTTACAGCTAAATAAATCAGTACTAAGTGTTAGGTAACATTTTGTTAGTGTTAAGCCCACCGGACGATACATTTTTTTTTTTTTTGGTGGGTGATTGCATGGAAAAAGCATGATTAGACGGCTGCTCAGTTCTGTGGGTATTTTTATGCGAGTGCGTAGACACAATGGTAAATCCCAAAGGCATTTTGTTGGCTATTATATATATTAAACGGCAAACATATAAATTTTCGCCCCCTCGAAAAGAAGGATCGCGAAACAGTAACTATCAAAAACCACGGTTTGTTTATATTTTATCGCATTCATAACCTTTCTTCCATTTAGACAGGCCGACAACGTCAAAATGATCATTGGCAGACCTTCAAATTCCCCGAGAAAATATGCAGCAAAATAAGCACACGTTCTATTCACGGAAATGTGCAGCAATTTCGCTCTTGTGAGGTTATTTTCCCCACCGTCTCTCCTCATGCCTTTTGCCATGCAAACACTCATCAAAAACTGCATCGCGTCCGGCGGGCTTAGACTGCATTCTGCAATTATTTTTTCGCCAATTGAATATAAATAAGCTTACAAGTAATATAACGTTTTATGGGAGACAATAAATCAACATTTCAACTGTAATGACTGACATGTTTCTATCATATTAAGTGTAACAGTTTGTTTACTCTCCGTTCGCTTTTTAATTTTACGGGTCTAACGGGTCAGCATATCGAACAGAAATTAATGTAGGTTATGCCGTTTGCTGCTTGAATGCCTAATACGTCAAAACAAAAAGTGAACACACTATACCTGTTTGCCGGTATATATACTAAGCTTTAGTTACTAACAGTTCAACAAAAAATCTGATTTCGAAAAATGATTGAATCAACTCACGTTCCGACGTGTCGTTTCGAAACTGCCGAAGGATGGATTATTCTTCTCTGATCGATAGCCGTCTTATCACTGGATCGATCCCGGCCGTCGATCTTCCTATATAAAAACTTTTCATTTTCTCATATTACTGGTATTACCGAAGGAAGTTTTTACGGTCGGTTAACCAGACAGCAGTTTTTATCGCTACGTTATTACAGTGATTCGCGAAAAGTTGCGCGTTTATCCTCGTTATCGATCTTGCCTGTATAAGGTCGGCACAACGGACGATTTTCGTAATTTTAATTGCCGGGATTGCGACAGCCGACGGGTGATGAGTCAGAAGTGAAAATGTTAATCTCTGCAGAGAATTCAGGTCTAACATCAGTGTTTGTAGGGCGTTTAGGCGTTTTTAAAGCCCGATTGAAGGACCCAAAAACTATAAAAGTATGAGTTTTCCAATCGACATAATTAAGGACCGGAACACTTCATATTGTAACACTTTTACATACACAAAAAGATTTAATCTCCCAAAATTTACAGCTTTACACACGAAAAGGTTTTGTTCTACCTTAATGTCAATATTAACATCTTACAAAACACATAAACAAGATACAATTGTTTTTACATAACAACAGCAACCTATACGGGGCGCTCGCTACACTATCCCTCCCCGTCTTCAGGGTCGCCCTCGACCCTCGGACGATCTACTTCCACAGCACACCATATCAGCGAATGACGCATCTTCCGAAATACTCATTCGAAGTCTTCCGTTGGAGAAAGTGCATTAAAGAGTATGTGTCACAATGATAACTTAATGATCACTTCCGTGGAGCATTGTGCACCTACCTCGGCATCCGCTCGAACCCAAAGGGAACCACGGTAAAACTTATGGGAAGGCAGTAGTGTATCTCCTCTTCGCAAACTCCGCTAAAGCTTGTCCACTGGGGCGAGTTGCCCCCTCCTTTTCAAACGAAGTTCAGCTTCGAAAATCCCGCCAGAGATTGTCCACTCAGATCCAGTCGTTCCTTCCTTTTCAGACCATGTTCATTTTCAGAAATTCCGGCAGAGCTTGTTCATCGAGAGCAGTCGTTTCCTCTTTTCTGACGATGTTTATCTTCGGAAATTTCGCCGGAACTTATCCACCGAGAGCCATTTGTCCTCTCCTTGTCCTCTCCAGGCGATGTTCACCTCCGTGAATCTCGTCATAGTTCATCTAAAAATCAAACAAAACACGCAGAACGCTTGCCAGATTCATTTATACTAGTAAATGTGGAAATGTGTACATGTATGCATGTGTATGTATGTGACCTACTCCATTGAGCGGGTTGGACTGCAAATCCCGTACAAAAATTCATCAGTAGTAAATAGAAACCAAGCAGGCCAATCCTCCTTCTGACCATCAAAGACACCAGGGACGATCAATCCCAAACAATGCTCCAGGTAGAAGAGGGACCTGTCTCTTGAAATCCTCCAAGCAGGCCAATCCTCTTTCCGACCATCAAAGACACCAGGGATGATCAATCCTAAACAATGTTCCAGGTAGAAGAGGGACCTGTCTCTTGAAATCCTCCACTGCTCCTGCGGCCACTGAAATCCCCAGCAACCGCTTCATGGCTCCAGACGTACAACCCAGTGGTCAACCATCACCAATTCTTGTACTAAAGATGAACAGCGCCCGTCTCCCAATACGAGTTACGAATGTGAGTGTAGCACTCAAACAAGCCACGCGCGCCAGCCGCACGCAGTCAATCCATTCGAGTGTTTTCCTAAATGTAGACCTATTTAGGTTATCCCAAACCTTGGTGTTATAGTGATGTGTATGTGTGTAGTGGTACTTAGCTTCGGATTCTGCAGTGTCTCGATTTGCGCCAGCTGTTCAACAACTCCATAACGCCGCACAGATTGCACTCCTCGCCTCTCCGCTGTGTGTTATCGCCATTACTTCCGTACTCCATCCCAGGTCCACCAAATCTTTATCCACTATCTCGGTTCACCAAATCGCTATCTCGATTCACCAAATCCCGGACAGGCCCCCAATTATAACACTTTTACAATATCTTGGATACATTATGCGACACGGGAAATGTAATATGACACTCAGTCACAGTTTGAAAATCTTTATATTACATCGCTAGTTACGATATATACAGTAAGTGGGCCAGTGGCCTTTAGTCGTGGTAAGTGTTGGGTAAATGGGAGGAGAAGGCTGCGGCCCTCTTGTTCCTCGGGGGATGGCTGCCAGTTCTGGAAAAAGTCACGGGAAACCGCAGAAGACCGTGACTCAGCTTTGTCTGTTGGGCCGCTGTGTCCTGCTAGACTGCTGGGCCGTCGCGGGGTTGGGAGCTGGGATCGGCAGCTGGGCTCCCTCGAGATCCGTTGAACGACCCCGGGGGGCATCGGCATGGCCGCGTCGGGGTGCTCCTGCTCGAGGTGTTCCTGCTCCGTGCTCCTGCTCGGATTCGAACAGGCGCGTGGTATTCCGTGGAGGAGCTAAGGCTGTTTAGAGTTCCTTTGAGGAACCTTATCCATCATATCGACGTCGTCAAAATCGGTGTTGTGTTATTCCCAGCCGTCCTCGACTAAGGTCTGGGTCCTGGGGCGCCGGTATTGTTCCCTGAAGTGAGGGTCGTAATCCACCCCCTGTCATACAAACGGATTTGAATGATCCTCCACCTTGAGGAAGAACTTCTCTACTCGCTCTCTCATCCTTTCCCGAAGGGGTTAGTGTTCGAGGTCCTGCAGGATGCGTCGGTTGCTCACGTACCAGGGGGCGTCTACTGCGCAGCGCAGCGCTATGGGCTCCTGGGCTTGGAGTCGGCCGACGTGGGTCTTCGCGACATGTCCCCATGCCACTAAAGCCTAGGTCAAGATCGGTAGGATCATGGTCTTTATCAGCCTCAGCTTCTGCCTTAGGAGAAGTGCGCTTCGCTTCCCTATCAAGGGATAGAACTTGGCTCGCGCAGCCTTCGCCTTCGCCACCGTTGCTTGGATGTAGTGTTTCTAGGTGAGTCCCTTGTCCATCGTGACGTCGAGGTACTTCGCGGTGTCCTTCCATTCGACGTCTTCGTTTCCCAGTCAGATATGTCTCGTCGATTGCTGTCGTTTTCGCTGTATCAAGAGCGTTTGGCCCTTGGAAGCGTTGATTTCGTTCTTCCACTTGACGCACCAGTCCCCGAGCTTGTCGACCGCTCGCTGGAGATAACGGGTCGCCAGGTCGGCTCTGCGAGACCTGGCAGCGATGGCGGTATCATCTGCAAGCAGAGACAGTGTGGTGTTCTCGGACTTGGGGGCATTAGAGATGTACATCGAGTACAACAGCGGCGATAAGACGGCTTCTTGTGGTACCTCCGGGCTCCGGATATTGCTGCTTTGGCTATGGAATTTAACAGGCTGATTGGTCTGTAGTTTTGGGGGAAGTGAGGTCCTTTCCGGACTTGGAAATCATTACGATTATGGCCTTCTTCCACCGGGGTGGAAAGTAGCGTAATCGTAATACGGCGTTGGCGATGGTGGAAATGGTGCAGATTCCTCTGCGAGTTAGAAGTTTCAGGGCCCTGTTGGTGATGCCGTCAGGGCCCGGTGCCTTGTTGGATTTGAGTGTTTTGATGATATTTTTGATTTCCTCCGGGGAGACCGGGCGGAAATCTGGGAAAAGCAGTTTGCGCTCGCGAAGTTGTCTAGACGATCGGTAGACCTTGCGCCCATGGGTTGGGTCGCTGTCGAGATTTTCGGCAAGTCTAGAATTGCCTTCGTAAGAGTCTGCGAAAGCGTCCGCCTTGTCGAAATTGGTAAATTAGAAGTCTCTGGCTGAGTGTATGTGTGGTATGTGTGTTTTCTTTTTACTTTTCTTAAAAGGTGTCGATTCCAGGAGTTGTTTCTGTGTTCTGCAATAAGATATCGAACTATTGCATTATGATTGCTGTACTGAAGCTTGTGTTGGGGGTCTCTAGTTTGGTGAAATTGGCGCGTCGCCCTATTTCTAAGGGTGATGGCCTGTTTTATGTTTTTAGGGAGGGGCGTGGCTTGGTCGAATGGGATTTCCTCAGTGCAGAGGCGGATGGTCGCTTGGATATCTTTTTCAAGACGTGCCACTGCGGAGTTGGGGTAGTGGATATTGCGGATGATAGGTACTTTGGCCATTGTGGCCTTAAGGGTGTGTGTGTGTGTGTGTGAGGTTTTCCCAGAAGACATTTTGACGAATCCTCTGGGAATTTGGGAAGCCATCCGGATTGGAAAGGGTGAAAACTATAGGGACGTGCGGCATTCCACCTTCTTCTATGGTGTGTATCTGGTGTTCGTGTACAATGTTTTTTAGGATGGCGATGTCTAGTACATCGGGCAGACTGTTGGGGTTGTCTGGATAGTGAGTGGGGGACCGAGGTCCTACGATGATGCTATTGAATTCCTCAGCGAACTGATGCAGTAATCTGCCGGCAGGATTCCATCGCCTCATATATATCCTAATGGGCGCCGTACCTCCCCCTATATCGCACTCTTAATCACAAAGTCATTATCGTCGAGGTCGGACCGAACTCTGAACACCGGAGCTGGGGCTTCGTCTGTAGACTTCAAAGAAATGAGGGAATACTGGGTGTTATTCCTTTCGTTGGTTAGTCATTCAAATTCGTTGTCTTGAATATTTCAGAATATTTTAATATTCCTACCATTAATCTCGAGAATTAGAGAAATATATTTGTACACACAGGACTTTCTTAAAATTATGAACTTTCGAATCTCTTTGTTGTGTAGATCTATAAAACCCGTAGCAGGATAAGTGGACGGAGTATTACCAATCCTTGACGTCGTAAATTAATCGCTATTGTTATATTGTGTATAACTTCATTTTAATTAAATTACTTAATTGTGATTGACATCATTGAAGTTCACCATTCCCATTGAAGGTAAAAAAGAGTTTTAATCATTGTAGACCGATGGGTGCGTTTTAAGCTTTTTTCCAAGGCAATGGAACCAAGTTTATTAGGTGGCGTGGGGTTGGAATGTTACGAAAAGTAAAAACAGTAGCAGAAATGGAGAGTGGCAGTTTCGTGACAAACCGCAAGTTCTTTTCATAAACACGATCGTGCCGTTAAAGTATCCTTATATTTCGCTCCCACCTGTAAATTTGTGTCTGGTCATAGCCAACATAAATCAAATTTAGATCGTGCCAGCTGCGTCGTGACAGAATTGACCGAGTCGCACTGACCCGACCTTTCTTCTCCACCTTCTATTTCGAAAATAATAGAGATCGTTTTTCGTGTGGTCTCAGGGCTGAAAAGCCGCGCGAGATTTTCGTGACCGGACGTCGGTCGTGAACTATCATCACCTGACGATAAATCGGTAAGAGAGGTAATTACGATTGTTCCGAAAACCGCTGGGTGCTTTTGATAGCCTTTCAGAGCTTATTCGAGTAACGATCGCTGGTATTTAACTGGAAAAGCGTGAGGACGTGGATAGTTAATAGACAAACTTTTCAAAGCCATTACACTTTTTGCGTCTAGTTAATATCCTTAGCTTCAATCTCAAAAAAATTAATGAGGTAATTAACCTTCTGATTAATTATAATTTTACTATAATACGTTACGTTACTTTCATTGTTCATATTTTTTCGCTCTCAGTGTTATCGGTAATCCCACGCATCGCAGGCAGTTGTAATACAAAAAAAGAAACGAAATGACACTGTCTCCTCCAAGAACAATAGGTTCACGTTCCAACGGGCTGCTTTAAATAAATTTTAATAAAACGATTCGAGTACCGAGAACGTTGGAAACGTTCGATTTTTAATAACAAATGGATTTATGGTTCGGTATGGTATGGAAAGAAATGACCGGCGATAATCTCAAGAGATAAAATGAGAATTATTCAAATCGTGACCGGCTTCGGAACAAAACGAAATCGCCCTCGTTTGTAATGCCATTTAATTGACGTCAAAAGTCGCTTTTTCAGAATCAAGTTACGAAATACGGCACGAATACACCGTGCGCATATATCTAACGAACGAAGTAAACTTATAAATCGCTCTTTGGATCCTTTAACAACGGACACGATCCATCAAGATTCTGTATTAAAGAAAAAACACAATAGAAACTAAACTAATCAATACAAAAGCAATTCTCCGAATGAGATTATTAACTAAATGTATAATTATAACAAACTATACCCTATAGTCTATTCGTAAAGGGGAGGTGGTGATATATCACAAAATTTCGGAGAAATCCAACGCTACCATAAGCGTACGGGTGCGCACACCACTTATTTTGATATTTTCAAAAAATTAAATTTTATATTTGTCGCATACTTACACATTATCAAAATTTACAGGTGTGAACATACTTATTGCTTTTTTTGTGTAAAAATTTAATATTTGGGAGTGTAAGGAACGGTTTCTAATTTGTACTTATTTAAATCTCTTAATCCGTTAAACTGATCGTTATTTAGAAAATTTTTTAAAAAATTTTTACCTAACCTTATTACACAATTATAATTTATCCTGTTAAAATAAAATTCATGTGTTAAGCATATAGAATTTGTCATTTATCCCCAATCGCACGACACTGTTCGAAAAAAAATTAAGTTTTATTCCTTTTTTTCAACTGGACCAAGTCTGACTCAGAGAGAGAGAGAGAGAGAAGGGGTGGGGCAGTGGCGAGAGGGGGAGAGGGGTGAGAGAAAGGAAGCGAGGGAGAGTGAGTCCGAGAGAAGAAATGAGGAGGAGAGGAGAATAAAGGAGAAAGAGAATACGATTTCGACCACGCCATGGCGAGATTATTCTTGTATTTATGTATTGGTGTTGTGAACACGTAGATATAAGGGTAATTGATAAGTAGAGGCCAGACTTTTCGGGAAAAAAACACCGAAAAAGACGTCGATTAGCTTAAAAAGGCATTAAAAAACTAAAAAAAGGCAATAAATTCTTGAAAAAGGTAGGTAAAAGGCAAACATTGATTACACAATAAATAAACCAAAACTTTTTATTAAAGTTTTTATTACAATTATTTCTAATTTACATTTGCTTCCCGAGCTGTAATTAAATATTTTTCAATGTTGTCTGTCAACAAACTTTGTCTTTTATCAGACAGAATATCTTTGTATTTGGAAAACGTCCTTTCAACTTTAGAAGAAGTTACTGGAGCATATTTTAGGGCTGAACTTTGTGAAATATTCCATCGCATACCTCGCAAATTTTCGTGAGTACTTCAGGTTCACTTTTTTCCTACAAGACACGGGACACTTCCAATAAAGGCCTCAACGTCGTTAAAAAATTTAATTGCATCCACTAAACTTAGACGACGACTCTCTAAATTTTCCATTGCAGCGGGTAAATAGGCATAATTTGCCTTAATAAAGATTAACCCACTTCTGACCTTTACATATGAAAATGCTTCTTGCGATTTTGCAATAAATTGCGAAGAAGATCTATCAAACGAGTTAATCACCTTAAAAAACGTTTTAGTATTTGTGACATGTCAATTATTTCGAAAAGAATACCTCTTTCGTCGAAATAGTTTAAGGCAATTAAAAAAGTAAAAAGAAGAAAATATTTCACCTTTTTTGTGGAAGCAATTAATTTATTCACCACACTAAATTCTTCTCGGATGAATCCGCAAACCCGATGAAGGCCATGAACCAAACATGATACATAGATCATGCACCCGTAAAATACAGCTAACATTTCAGCAGCTTTTACCATATAGGGTGCAGCGTCAGTTATAAACAGAAGTGTTTCCTCTTTTTTTCACTCCATTTGGATACAAAACTCCTATTGGAATATGCAAAACGTACTCATACTATCATCAAAAAAATTGGCAATTTTTTTGTGATTGGTTTTGTCCAATTCTTTGCAGGTTAATAGGTGCGGAGTCCCAGGTTGATTTTCGTCCAATTTTCCGACTATCATGTTTGCAATCGGTTGTTTCGTCCAGGGAAACCCAGATGTTGTCAGCGATATCCTTTCCTATAAATTCCATTTTCTGTAAATTCAAAAGAATAAAATAAAATACAATAAAATAGATTCAGGTATATCTAATTACTGACAGCGCTAATCCAAATAATTTTTACGTAAGATGAATTCGTCTGGGATAATTTCATTTGTAGCTTCAGATAAAAAATCCCTGAGCACAGGATTATTTAATTTCTTAAGCAGTATAGATGCTATAACAAAGGCTTCGCACAGCTTTTGGGAAAAGTTATTGTTATGCGAATTACGTTGTTCATTTCCATTAAACACCATTTTCAGAAAGGTTGCTTCCTCTTATTATTTAGAATTACATATTCTGAATGTACCGCACTTGATAAATGTTGAGTAACATAACATTTTTTGCGAGCATAATCAAAAATAACGAGAAAACAATATAAAATGAAATACTACTTGATAACAGGTGCTTATTTAAATGGGCTAGTTTCCATGATTTTTCTTATTTCACCATAAAAACTAGACTACAAAATAAAATTAATGCAATGTAGAAACTGGACTTTTTTAACAGCAAAAATAGTTTAAAAAAATTAGGCAACCGATTTGCTATAGTTCCACTTTCATCTCAATTGAAGGAAACTATCCCATTCCGATTAGTAGAAATTGATATGTCAAAACCTTCAAAATGTAATGTGTTCTTCTAATTTAAAACAAATTAATAGGTACTTATCGATTTAACACACACTTTACAGAAGATGCAATCTTGATCAAGTGCCAAATTATCGTCAGTTTTTACCCACTTTTCCATATTCGACAGTTTTACGGGAGGCATTTTCACGGAGACCACTTCAAAAACACAAGTAAACACGCCGATGCAGATAAACTAAATAAAATTTATAAACTTTCCTGTTATCCCTTCAAGGGATTTAAAATGTAAAGAGAAGTATCTTTGTTAAACTATAAGATAATTTCACTACTTTCGATAATGTCGATAACTTCGATAATGTCGACAATTCGATAACTAATTTCGATAACGCTTTAAATGGCGTTAATACCGGAAAGTCCAGCCTCCAAATCGTTAAGATCCCATCGTTAGTACAGAAATTCAATAAAACGTGTCCATAAGACTTATGATCTTAAGCTTTTCGCGGTTTACCTACATTTTGGGTTTTACTGGATATTTCGAATTTTCTGAGAACTGTTTAATTAGATAGATTTTCGAATTTTTAAATAAAAGCAAAGAGCACCAGGAAAACGAAAAAAAGACCATAACTTGTTAAAAAAGGCAATAATCCGGAAAATACACGAAGAAGGCAAAAAAGGCAGGCACTAGGCATTTGCCTAGAAATCCGCCCTCTATTGATAAGTAATATTTTATAATTGTAATCTAGTATATTTAGTAAAATACGGTAAGTATGTTTTGAAATGTAAAATAAAATGTTAAATTAAGTGAAATTATATAAATATCAAATGAAAAGCATTAAAAATTAAAAATTTTAACGGAAAATAAAAATCTATAAAAGCGCACACAAAGTTTACTTAAGAAGTGAGTGTTTATACTTTAATTAATTTATATTTTACATTAATATGATTAATCATGAAAATTTATTTATTATTAGAAATAGAATGTATAGAATTCTGTCAAGAGTTGCGTCGCAGCGGGAAGCTGTATTTAAATAAATACAATTACACCGTTTAACGTTATATATTGGTGTGAATAATTGCAATATTAAAGAATATACGTATTGACATGTACAAATAAACATTTTAGGGGAGATAGATTAAGAATATCTCGGTGTTTTCACTTCTGCACGCATTTCAGCGAGTAGAACATGTTTTATTTTATATTGCCAACAGTGTTCAAGTGGAAAATTCAAAATATGCCTAGTCTCAAAAAAAAAATGCAATGCTATAGAGGAAAATATTATTTTCGCGCTTTGAAGAATATTCATGCCAATTTCAAAAAGTCGTAGAAATAACTTCCAAATTTTTATTTTTCTGGTAAAAGTAAACGTAGATCTACGGCTCGTCATTTCCACGTTTCATTATTCCTCTGATTAAAAAATAAGTTGCAACCTCCATACAAATCCTCCGAATTTTTAAAACTTTAATAACTCGAATACACTTCAATTTGAGAAAGTTCACTACTATTGATCTGCACCACCTTAAATAATTTCTCATTTAATTAAAATCCGTACGCAGTGAAAGCCTGGTAACACATGAAAATCTTTACATTTACACTGTGATTGTTAATTATGATGCCAACGTGTAATTTGTCGCCGGGCGAAGAGTTCACCGACTGCGATTGCGTTTTTCTCTCGTCGAATTCTAATGCAACATGCACTTGCACTTATGCAAATGCAATAACCATTAGTTACGGTCTGATTGGCGGAGGAACGTTACACATCGTACGTGTAACATTAACGTAACGTGCGATATCTTTAGACGGGGCCGTTCAAGGTTTCCAAGAGACATTTTCTAAAATTAGGTTCGAATTGCTCTCACCGCTGTAACGATAATAAAAGTTTTCGAAAATTGATTTAGAAATTCGTGTTTTAGAATGTCGAGTTGTAGGAATAAGAATTCTTTAATTGCTCAAGCAAGCGCAGTTCGTTCCAAATCTGCGTATTAGCTAAAGCTGTTAACGGTTAATTGCCGTAAGTGGATAAAAATACGCCTTAAATAACCGTAACGGCCGCTTGAACCGTTGAAGTGATTACGTAACTGTTACGCTCTGAAAAATTTGTATATTCAATGTTAACAGCATAGATCTGCACGTTTATCTGCAAGCGCAGAATATGATGTTCGAAGTGGTTATTAATTTTTTTGAAAACGAGCTAAACGGCAATGGAATGAACTGAACAAAGGCGACTGTAAAACGTAAAAATGTTTTCTTATCGACTGTTTAACAAACGAAAACGGAAAAAGTGATACTACTACATCTGCACTTTCGACACGTTACTTGATTTTCTGACGTGACGCATTTCCCTGTGACGCTAGAACGCTAGAGGAGACTGTTCTGCGTAGGCACCGTAGATACAACAGCTTAACAACATGTATTACAAGGGTGTCCATTAGGATTAAGAGATTTGAGAAGTGACAGGTACAATCCACCATAAAGATCACTAATGAGCTGATAGCTGCAATATTTGAATGCCATTTCCGTACGTACATCTCTTAAGACGCAAACCTTAATTCCAATCAGGTTCGGACTCGACAAGCGGGTTGAACGCTTGCCGAGCAGAAACTAATGAAAACAATTAATATTTTTACAGCTGTAAATAATTAAATTTGATAAATGCCGGCGTGTTTAAATTTTACCTTAACTATAAGAAAGTCACCTATTTGAGTCTACTGTCTGTATATTTACAATACACACATCATATTTATACATATAATATTGCCATTTATCAATAAATGAGAGATTACATCAATTAAATGCCGGCAAAAACTAATCTTGAGAAAAAAGACTAGTGGAAGGTCGATTACAGCTATAATTTAAAAGTTTTTTTAAACAATATTTTTTTAATAAATTTTTACAAATATCATTTGTAAAAATAACAAAATAAATGATCAGCTTGGATGCTAAAATCAACATCATTAGTAAGTAGCTCCATGTAATAGCAATAGTCCTTTACCCCTCGAAACCACCAACCGTCGTGTTTATTGCACTTTTCGAGTGTTTCAGGTCCTCGAAACTTTTACAACTCTGCTTAATTTCTAACAGTTAAATAGGGCTCGACTGATAAAGAAGCGAGAATATAGGAAATTCTAGGAATGCCGGCTGAAGCCAAGTTAGCAAGTGAATTTGTATGAAAATAAAACGTATTATTTTCGATCGTAGCAAAATTATTGAAACAATTGTGATTAATAATATTGGATTATAACTTAAATTGGTTGAATTAATACAATCTATATTATATTATGTAGTGTACAGCGTGTTACAAAACAAATGTCACTAATTTTGATGAGTTTGACAGTATTTGCACTGAATCATTTTAAAGAGAAACGTGCTGTTGTTTGTTCTTAAAGTAAAAGTTATTTTTGAAATCATCATTCCTTTCTGAACAAATCTAGTCTCCTCATTGTTATATTTACATATTTTGTACCTTAATAAAATTCAAAAGTTTAAAAAAAAATTACTTTAAGAACATGCAGTGGCGTATGTATTATTTTTCCCAATAAAATGATCCGACAAAAGTCCCATAGGTACGCCACTGGCAACAATAAAATATTGTTGAACAACAGGAAATGCCGCTTGATGCATTTTTTTCTTAAAATTTTAATACCCTCGTGGTTCAAAGCTTCAATGTTGTTCAAAAGTTAAGTCCTTTATGACAAATGTTCATATAAAGTTCTTTCCTCAAAATGGGGCCAAGAATAACTTTCTTAAATGTTAACATCTTATTAAGAAACTCTCTCTATATATAAACTTTAGTACACACTTAAATAAATTGAAGGTAGGGAATGATTTATAATAATGTTCAGGTCTAAAAAGTAGGTGAAAATACCGAAAAACGCTGAAAATTGGATTTTCCGCTATTTTGACTGTTATGCACCTCTTTTCAAAGTTAGAAAAAATCATGGACACAATTTGACGCACAAAAAAGAACATACTTTTTTTCGGTGTTACTATTGCTCTAGTTTTATTTTATTAATCTTCTAAATATTTTGAGCGCCCAAGACGATTTGAATTTTGTGCCATTTTTTTTTTTTTGAAAATACTATGTTGTAAGCAAAAAAACAATCTACAAATTGTAAAAAAAAAGCTTCTACAATGCTTAGAACCAGAGATATCGTCAAAAAATCGAAAATTACGTTTTATCAATTGGGGGTCGAAATATTCACCAAAATTATATTTTTTCATGTACTACATGAGGATATTTTTTTTCTTTTCAAACGAGCCGAGGATAATTTTCACCATTTTAACTGGCTAGACCATTTATATTCGAACAGCAAAACTGGACTATATGGTTGCATACCTTCTTTATATTAAATCACCTTCTTATTGTTCTGCCATGGATTGTAACCGGTAGGATTTTTGTTTTTTGAAACTATCCATCTTGTCTTGTTTTTGTTGGTTAGGTTAGGTTAGGTTAGGTTGTTACCTTTTAGAAAAATCGATGGTATTGATTTCAGTTTTCTCACCCCGCAGTTATTAAGGGGGGGCTTATTTTGGCATCTAGAGACCCCAAAACGAAAAACTGTATTCAAATTTTCCAACATTCCATCATGGTACTCTCAGCAATAGTCGATATTTCTACCGAAATAAACCTTACAAAAAATTTTTCATATAATAAAATAATAATATAATTTTATAATATAATAAAATAATAATAATAAACAAAATAAAAAATTCATAAACCGTACTTGACCCTGCCTGTCGACTGTAACACAATATATTCGGTGTATGCATGTGCAACTCGCAGCAATTATTGTTTATTTTACATTTATATATGCAAAAATATTCATTTCGCTTTAAGGTAATGCGTAATGATAATTGCAAAATTCTCGAATCTAGATGGCCGTGATTTCGCTAGTAAATCAATCGCGTACTCGAAATTATAATTAAGTGTTGAAACGTTCATAATCTGGATCTCATAAATAATCCGCGAGAAGAGATAATTAAAAATGTATCTCTCATTGATTAAAAAGGAGAGAATTCGATATGTGAATTAGAAAAAAAGAACAATACGTTTTGTCTCGCTTCTTGTTTTGATGAGAATATAACCTTCGAAAGGTTGCAGGTAACCACTTTCCCCATTAAACCAACATTACGTTGACTGCTGTTTAAAGCAAAGATTTCGTAGCCGAATTTCCACATCTTCAAACCTGACACTAAACAATTGATCTTCTCCGTTTCCTCGCTCTTGCATCTGTTTCACATTTAGTTGTCTATTATTTCATTTTTTTGCACCACCAGCAGCGTTTCGTTTTCTCTTACGCTTACGTAATCTTCCGCGACCTGAATGGCTGACATTCGAAGGTTGGCCGTCGTTAAGTCAAGTGTTGACCACGGGTCAACAGGTCAAAGCGACTTTACGGGAGTAGAGTAGAGGAAAAAACGTTCAATGTCGCGCCTATTTTTAGAAGCGGCGCTGGGGAGCGGATTTACTCGGAATTTTAAAGTGAAACGGGGATTTAATATACCAGGGTACCGAGACGAAACGTAGGTATTCTCGTAAGGTTACGGCGCCTTATAAGCCTGTCGTTTTACGATAATAAACCGCTGTAATTGGTAGTGTCATCCTTTCCATTCCGATACTTGATTGTGTAGGATTTTTTGTTTGTAATTATTCGATTCAGAGAATTCTACCTTCACCTGGTTGTTAAAGTACTTACTGAGGACTTATTTGCAAGCGATCGATAATTATCCTCCTAACAACGAGGAAACGAAAAAAACCTCAAACTACCGCCTACGTCTCCGGTCATTTTGTTTAATTATTACTTGTGAATAAAATCTGACTTGTCGCACGGTTCCATCAACGAATATACATAGACTTGTCAAGAGATAGCCTGCTTGTCAGTAACCGTCTCGGTTTCCCCTGTGCAAGAGAAGCAGAAACGACATAGGCAGTGTTAAGCCGAGCCTTGTGGAACGGCGGGTAACAAAGTCTTGAAACGCCTATTGTGCCACGCAGTGCAACGATACACTACATCATGACTTCAAGAAACTATCTTTTCCATGATTTTCAAATAGGTAGCATCGAAGTATATAGTTCAGATGAGCTTGAAGAACTGGCAGCTGCAGCCTGTCGGTATCACATTTTTGGAACGAACCATTTGGATTCCTAGAAAATCTTGATCAGGCCCATTCTATTCTATCAGCTTGATCATTTTGAGATAGGATTTCTATACGATTGTTGAGGAAAGTATATGGGAAATAATGTCGTTATTCTCAGAAGGGAATTTTCTTACATTAAAATTTGAGAGTACCCAATCAACTGTTGCGTACATTTCTTAAAACATTACTAACTTCACAAACATGAATGAAACAACGGTAAAGGTATGACAGCTTGTACCAGTATGTATGTGTCGCTATAATTCTTTATGCTATACAATTCCTTAAGAAACTTGAAAGCAACACATGTACCGACATCAAGGCAAAATTTATTACCCAAGAAATAACCAATATATCAATTGTTAAATTGAGTGAAATGCACTTAAAATAACCATCTGCCTAAGGCGCAGCATCACCTCTAATTTCATGTTAGTGAAGACCTTTTAAGGCAACAATATCTTCAAGTAACACCAATCTTTAAAACATATGTAAATTCTGCCTTAAATAATGCTCTTCTCACAGAAATAAAAGAAAATGATTATTTTGTACTCACATGCGTTATGGAACCTTCTTGTATATAAAGAAATATGCACAAGAGAATTCCTCAAATTTTATGACCTCTATGAAAACTAATATGAAGCCTATACAAATCTCTTGGGGATATCATAACAAGTAAATGAAACAATTATTAAAAAACAAAGGGAAAAAGTTGTATTAGCCTCAATTCAACAAAATAAATACATTAAATGGTATAACCAATCAGCTGGACACATGGCAGGCTCCATTTTTAAAGGAGTATCTGTTTTTAAAAAGACAATTCAATAAAATATCTTCAATATGTTACCAAGCATATTATTACCAAGTGCAGTTGTGTATATGTCGTAACCAAAGGTAAACAAAAAAACGCTAATGTCATCTTGCTGAATGTAAGGGCTGATGGTGAAGGTGAAGATGATGCTTGAAAATGGTGAGTGGCAAATATTCAAAATGGTGCAAAAAATAACGTACCGCAATATAGGTGTGATTATTGTTGATTGCAGTTCTATATATTTCAATGTCAACTGCAAAATTAAAATAAATATATTTACGTTCTTATAGTGTTTTTCTTCATTAAGTACTGGTTTCATTTACAGATTGCTGTTTATTATATATGTAGAAATTTCATTATGTTGAATGCTGCAGCTACACATTAATAAAGTGGAATAAATGAATAAAGTTAAAGTTATTCAATTAGTAATAATAAAAGTTTACACACAAGATTATAGAGATAAGTTATAATATGACATCTTTAATATTATATCTTTTAATCGGTCCCATTTGCTGCAGTTGTCTTGATTTTCATGGTATTTTTATGACCAATTTATTCTCATGGTCCATTCTATATTTTGAATGCGTTTTAAACGTCAAAATCAGTTTTTCAAAACAGCCGAAGTCCTTTCCAAATTCATAGATTCGTTGACAGTTTCAAGTTAAAATTCTAATGAACAAGAGAGACATTCAGACATAAAATGAGGATGACAGAGATATGCTTTGTCACCCCCAAGATACACATTATTACGAAAATTCTTCTCTATCTACAAATAACCTTATACTTCATTCCTTCTTATCACTCTACTATCATGCCTGGATCCTAAATCTTAAAATATATACATATATATATATATATATATATATATATATATATATATATATATATATATATATATATATATATATATATATATATATATATATATATATCAGTTAAAACCATTTGATGATCAGAAACAACCTATAATCTGATATATAAAAAAGAATGTGTTTAAACCTTATGCGCTATCATACCGTTTATCAGATTGTGATATGGATTATTGCTTAATATTCAGGAGATTCCCGGGAAAGTTAAAGGCTATAAGGGAGTTGTAATACTTAACCCCTTTTCCCCTAAAAATCACCATTCACTAAATGTCATATTGGACACGACATAATAGTAAATCATCGTTCCGAAGACAACCAACGGACAACAATAAAATGGTGTAAAACACAAAAAATATTTAGCCACAACAATTAGTATTATTTATAATAGCTATTGTTGAACATCCGCACGCTAACCACCATAGCGTATTGTAACCACTTGAGAGTTGTTGCATAACGTAAAATAGCGTAGGCCGCTATTACAGAGGGCGTTGTTTTTACGGTATTTCAGTAATTCGCTGGCTACGTTTCTTTTAGTTTTTGCAGAGCAGTTGAATAGCGTTATGAAATGTTGTTTGACAAACGGCAGTTGATAGATTCTCCTGTTTTGGGTTTCGGATAACCTATAAATTGTGGCTGGCACTAACATATTTTCGTGTTAATTTCTTGGCGACTTTAGTGTTTTTTTTTTACAACTTTAAAATGGAAAACATAATAGAAGCTGCTGCTTTAGATGGCTTAGATGACGAGGTAGTGGAAGAAGCAGTCCTTCATGAATTGCTAATGCAGAGTTCCACCATTATTAAGGGAGAGGTAGTTTGGTCATTTTAATTTAAATTTATTAAGTGACCAAGAGGTACAGCTAAATTTCAGATTTAATAGAGAAGACTTGGAGAGGTTAAGAATAGCTTCAAGGATACCAAATGAACTAAGGACACCTAACAGATATTCAGTAACTAGTATGTAAGCGTAAACCTAAACATACAGTTTTTTTATTACTACTTGCATTTTTTAAGCCTCACAGGATTATGCATGTATTTAAGGAGGCTCGCATATCCTGGATAGGCTCGCATATTTGCGGCGCCAAGTCCATTTTGCTGAATACTGGAGATCTTCAAGATTTCTAAAATGGTTTCTGGTTTTTATTGGTGATTACGAATCAGAAGGTAAAGAAGCTAACTTTGGGAAAGTATAAATAATTTAAACAGAATTGATTAAAGCTGATACTGCAACTTAGAAAATGAGATGTTCCAGAACTTCATTTCATAATTTACTACGATAAGTCAGGTAGTGATTCATTTGTAATAACGTCGATTTGTTTACAACAAATTAGGAGAATCACTATGAGAAATCCCTCATGTACACAGTAACAGAAGGAGTTGATCGGGTGCCTCTATTAGGCCTTCTAAATAATACTAGTGAATACATTATTTTGTTTTCTATGTACCTGTAGATATGTTTGTGTGTCTTTAAAACTGAAGTTTTTTTTTGAATAAATGAAACTGGTTTATTTTCAAATACTCCCAAGATTACTCTAGTATTACATGTACTTTTAACTTGTGAGATAGTTCATTTTTATATTTGAGTAAAATGTTCAATGGTGGGTTTATAAGATCAGGTCACATAGATAACATAACTCAAACATAGTAAAATAATTCACTCCAATGAACTATTGACTGTCCAACATGACTTCACTTGTCGAAGCAATGGAATGCAGTGCCGTATGTTAAGCAGTTGCCCAGAGTAAATTAAAATTAAATGGTACTGTTTATCCTTACTTAATTCGACGATAAGTCTATCATTAATTAAATAGCAATTTACATTGATGAGCTCTTCGTAAAATGAGGTGTTACCTCATTAGCAATAAATATAGAAAAGAAACGAGAACATTCTAAGAATCCATTTTTTTATTATTAAAATATCAATTATTGTTTTTTGTTGATCCATCACTTTTTCCAAGTTCTCTATGGTGCTTTGTTGCTGCAATAACCTTTTTTCTAATACTGTCAAAGCTATCAATACACACCAAAGCGCCAGAGACCAAAAGAACTAGCAAAAGAGGCAAAGGCGTCGCGCAAAACAACCACACGTGTACCCACAGCATCCCACAACATTTAGAACAGAAATAGTATTGTTCTGTAATTACAGAAAACCAACTGCAGTAATCAGCGCCAACTGCCAGTCGACAAATTTACTAAATTTGACCAGTTTGATGTTACAAAATGCCCAGGGTACCAATTCTTGAAACTAGGTAAAGTAACTTCCCTAGAGAAATGTCTGCAATTCCCTTGGTAATTACCTCAGTCATATTCTTGAAATCCTCTAGGTAACCACAAATCAGATTAAAACACCTTAAAATGCATGTTTATTAGTTCAAATGAACATAAAATAATTGGCAACGTCCCAAAAAAATCCCTTCAATTGTTCTGGGTACCTATTCCTGAATGTGGGTAATTGTAATTACCTAGGGAAATTTTAAAATTACCGTTCCACCAATAAGTATAAGTATTGATGGAACGCTAATTTTAAAATTTCCCTAGGTAATTACAATTACCCACATTCAGGAATAGGTGCCCAGAGAGCGTTGACGGTAATCCTCCGCTAATAGGTCGGGCGGTAACGTAAATAGCGGCAACGCTATTGAAAGTGCTTAATGCGCATGCGTTCCTGTCAAAATAAGGTAAACGTCAAAAACGGTAAAGGTAGACGTTATGTGAAATGCAAAAACTCTCTATTAATAGTGACGATTTACGAATGACAGACGGCTCCGGCGTTGACAGACGTCCTCCACGGAACGCATGGAACGCCACCTACTAAGGGCGGTCCCTATGCAACTTATCCTACAGCAGTGTTGTATTGTGTATTCTATTGTCTTACTTATTTCCTTTGTGTCTTATTATGCTTTTTGTTTTCGGTGAATATTTATAACGATCACATTATTTTGGTATTTTTTTTTAGGTACATTTTTAGGTACAAGTTTTCGTGAAAAGGATTCCCGAGTGAAGATGGATAAACCGGCTAGTTCCTAATGTTTATTTTAATTTGCTATAGGTTAGTACACAAAAGCATAGATAACCCCTTTTAATTCCTTCAATTGTTATTTAGTTATTCTCAATAAAAGCCCTATTGTCCTATATATAAAAGTTCCAATATAAAAAAATTGTTGCCTTCTCGGTAGTTTTCTTTTCGGTGCTGTTGGTATAATTTTACACTTTCTTAAGGCATAAAATAGGCAATTTGTTGCTGTAATGTGCAATAGTAGCTTAGTACATTTTGTTCTCACTACAATGGACTAAACATGTCCACCCAGTTCCACCCCAATTTTTAGTCATAACCTTATTTAGGATATCGACAACCACCAATACACCCTAATCTGGATGGCCTGTGAATGCACCTTACATAACCTCAATTTCACGCGTTTACTTACCTGTGGGGTGTTTATGTCTGGTGGAAAAAATGGATGGAAGAGTAACGTGGAAACCAGTGAAAATCGATGGAAAACTCCTTGCGACCGAAGCCTTCGAAGACCTAATCGGAATAGAAGAATGTTCCGATTACGACACCCAAGACTCCATCTCTATCTCGGTGAGTACAACTCGACTTATCCTTACCTTAATTCAACTCACACGTTCAATAGAGTCCAAAGCGGAAGAGTCGGAAAGTTGCTAAACCTCGCAAAAGAAAAAAAGTCGAACCGATCCTCGGTACGGATGAGTTAAAGCCGTCTAAGTATGGTTGTACGGGAAATGATGTCAAAGGAGTCGATGTTGAAGAGGAGGTGGTCCTGGATGAATGGGGAGCTTACAAGTTACCTGACTCAATATTGAAAGCGCTAGCTGATCAGGGGTTCACTAGTCCGACACATATACAGGCTCTAACACTTCCTGCAGCGAATTTGGGTAAGTTGGAAATGATTTGGTTTTCACGTTTACATATTTGACTAAATTTTCAGTTTGGAAGTTAACGCAGAATGTACAAGCATCACCATTTTGCATATTATTTCAAAATTGATCCAAAACTGATTGACCTTTATACAATATAAATGATATATGATGTAGATATGCTTTATAGTGTGAATATATATTACCACTACTATATGTAGATAAGCTGCAAGTAGTTGGATTACTTATGTTGCAGTTTTCTATTGTAGGTAGGAAAGACATCCTTGGTGCAGCAGAAACGGGTAGTGGCAAAACTTTGGCCTTTGGCATTCCCATTTTAACAGGAATTCTCAAAATCAAAGAAAAAGACAGTAAGACTGATGAGGAATCAGTGTCTGACGATTCGGAGGAATCAGATTATGAGAAAGAAATTGATGATGATGGTAACTAACATTATTCAATTATTTGAAAGTTATCGTCTTTCTACTAATTGGATCTTTGGATTTTTAGACACTGGCTGTGTAAAATCGATTAATCTCATTGATGGCAATACAAAAAAGCCATTGTATGCTTTGATTTTGACCCCTACTAGGGAATTAGCCATGCAGGTGAAAAATCATCTAATGGGCATCGCAAAGTACACGGGTAATCCTTTTTTGTATCATATTGTAATTAACAACCTAATTTAGTTTAAAAGATAAAAATCCCACAGATATAAGTCCAAATCCTTCCCTATCCTGAATTTGTGTTGTTTTTAAAAACATTTATGTTCATTTTAAAATCTCAGTTAAAGAAAGGCCTGTTCTAATTTGAATAAAATTTTAGGGATCAATGTAGCAGTAGTCGTAGGTGGTATGGCTGCGGTGAAACAAGAAAGGATTCTTAGCAAAGGTCCTGAGATCGTAGTCGCAACTCCTGGACGCTTATGGGAACTCGTACGGGAAGGAAACAGTCATCTGTCACAAATTGATGGTATAAGGTAATTACTTTATGTTTTTTCCAATGCTTGGCGTAAGTCCCAATTATAAAACAATATAAACCAAGTATAGCTAGTTAGCATAGATCCAATTCTTCGTAACATGCCGTATCATTCCTAAGTTGGAATGTTCCAGGTTAAAAAGGGTTTGGCTATCTTCTAATGAGGATGAAGAGTGGAATCAGATACGTGTCGTTAATTCAATGTGAAGGTCTGGAATTGTCGTTTATAAGTATTTTCATAATTGTATCTAAGGCACTTCCAGTAACAGTTGGTCCAGTTAAAAAACAAAAATATTAACCGACTTTATACCGAGCGCATTCAAAATATACGTTTTTACCTTACACTAAAGCAGAGTATTGATGTAACGTATCGTTTAACCTTCCCCTGTATACTTGGTGCGGAGAAATGTTGTCAGTCGCTACGATACATGCTTATATGTGAAATGCCTATTAGTATCGAGAATTAGAGCAGGTCTACTACAGCCATTAAATTTGAGCGCCGTCAGGTGTTCATTTTCAGTCGTCATTAGAATTCAATGGCTTAAGGTAAGTCGCAATTATTATTTTAAAATGGCTTATTGGAGACCTTTCGACGTGGACGAAATTAATGATGGCAATGATATAGACATAAGCAATACAAATAATGCTACAGAAACAAATGAGGCATAAATTTGGGAATTTTCCTAGAATGACTTGCACGTTCAAACACAGCGTATAATTTTAAATATTTATGTTTGTTTAAAAGGAGAGTTACCGCAATATTCTTTATTGAATAGTTGAATTAACTAAATTACCGCGAATGACGATTTGTCGTATTACTAAACAAGGTAACCTTATAGATTATCAAACAAAACGTAAACGTGTCGCGGATTGTAATACAAATATTGATGATACTTTTGAGGACGTCATTCGGCAAACAATTTACGCTACCTATAAAGAAAACAGTTCCGAATTTACAAATCGTTACCTCAAAATTACAAAATTCCAAAGAATACAAGTATCAGTCATTAGAATCTCTCCGTGATATAGTTTTGAAATATGGATTTAAGTATAAGAAATTAGACTCGCGAATGATACTTATGGAATCACCTCGTATCGCTGAAATAAGACAAAATTATCTAAGAAACATTTGGGCATACCGCGACAATAATTGAAGTATTATTTATTTGAATGAAACCTGGTTTGGGGAAAGAGGTTATAACTTTGCATACTGGAAATGAAAACGGTTTTATTCCAAACGCCTTACTTCTTTCAGCAAAAGCCATCACACAAAGTTGTGCTGACTATCATCAAGATATGAATGTGACATTGTTTAAAAAGTGGTTTGCGGAACAACTTATATCAAATATTCCAGTTAATTCGATAAATGTTATGGATAATGCACCCTTCATTCCCGGCATCTGGAGAAAGTTCCAAATTCCTATACAAAGAAACCTGAAATATTAGATTTTATGAATTTGAAGGGTTTAAAAGTTCCAAATACAGCAACAAAGAAATTTTTATTATGCCTTATCAAAAATCATAGTTTTAAACCGCAATATTTTATTGACAGTTTAGCAGAACATGGATACACTGTTTTAAGGTTGCCACCTAATCATTGCGTTTTTAATTAGTTTAGGCTACAGTAAAGAGTCGTTTGCGAAAATATGGCTTCCTCCACACTATCAAATGTTGTTTTAGAAAATAGTTATTAATCCTAACATCGATTCCTCCTCCGATGAATAGGGAATACATATGCAGGTATTAATTACACTTAAAAATGTAATTCCAAGAGGACATTCGTGGTCACGTGTAAAAAAATCAAGAAAAGAAAAAATACACATAAAAATTATAAAGTATTATAAAAAATGCTTTATACTGCTTTATTTTAATTATTTATGCTTTATTTACTGTTGCTATTCATCTCGCATTAGTTACAATTACTTTTTTTTGTTTGAATTTTAAATTAACTTGCATTTATCTTGCCAACAACTAACGACCATGCCTCCTAATAACTATACCAATCATATTTCCTATCCAAGCTAAGTTTACTCACACCTCCTCGTGGTCTTCGCCTGATAATGAAATTTTTAGATATTTTATTTATTTAGTTACTTACGTCAGTTATTTTGTTATATTACTAACTTTTATGCCAAAGGATCAACTCCACTAATGTTTCCACTACCTAAACCCCGTCATAAAATTTCGATGACAAAGTGAGTAACAATCTTTTATATTTCTTTAAATATGACACGCCTATGGGTCGGTTTCTCGGTATTTGTGTGTCCTAGGTTGGCTGTTAAATTCTATTGTTTTTTATTCAACTGCAACAATTCATACTGGAAGGACTTTACCTGCACCAACTGTTTTAGAAGTAGGTGAATATTACCACTGACTAAGAGTTCGTTCACTTATGTTACTTACACATTTGAAGTATAACTGCGTTAAATACTTGTGCCATTGACAGTACCATTAATTAGTTTTAATTTACATGATTTTAAATTAGGAAATTTAAGAGTTCATTGAATTCAAATAATTAAACACAAGGTTTCCTCACATGGTTAAAGACAAGTATTGTATCAAGAGAAACCATTAGTACACACCCATTGTAAAATATTTTCATTCAGTTTTGTTACCGTTTTTTTTTTTGTATATTTTAGAAAGACGCAAAAACCCTGCTGTTTTCGGCATTAACTCAAATAAAATAGTATTCAAAAAAAAATCCATTAAACAAGAACGCTGGAGTATTTATTGTTAGTGCATATCAAAAACTTCCCATTTACTTTATTCTCAGGTTCCTCGCCATCGATGAAACGGATCGCATGCTGGAGAAGGGCCACTTCCAGGAGTTGCACGACCTGCTGGAGAGGATCAATATGGATGAGACCAAAAGGCGTCGCCGTCAGAACTTCGTTTTCTCGGCGACACTTACGTTGGTCCACGAGCTTCCCCTTTATTTGAAGAACAGGAGCAAATTAGGGAGATCGAGAAGGATTGACGGCATGTCCGCCGGACAGAAGCTGCAGAAGATAGTCGACCTGTTAGGGATGAACAGTCCTAAAGTCGTGGATATCACGGAAGGGAAAGGTAAAGAGACAAGAAGTTGAAGTGATACATGTACCTCCTCACCTCTCTATGCTCCTTCGTTTTTATTTACAGAAGTGTAAAAATGTTTATAGTCTCCTACTTGTTCGTTCCTCTGCCTTTTATCATTGTTTCAGTGAATACACAGAAGTCTACATTTAACTCTCCAATTTTTTAAAGAATTTCCGTCTTTTTTGTGGCGAGACCCTGTACGTTCCATGTTAACGTATAGAGTATCCTATTCCATCGCTGAAGTCGTCATTGATTTTATCCGTCCGTATTCCGAGGCTGAATGTTGAAATGTTTAGCATTTTTTGGTATTTTACGGATAATGGAGTGCTGTGTGTCCAAGTGGTCATTTTGGCCTCTCTAATTTAATATCTCACTCGATATGGTAGAAACATAAATTATGAATGTATTGAATGTATTAAATTCGATTCAATAGGTCTGGAATTTCCATCTCTTACAATTTTTAATAAATACTATATTTTAATCTTCTCTATTTGAATGATTTACTAAAAGTACTATAACTATAAAGCTTACTTATTGTTTCCATTTCATTCAATCTTCATATTCACGCAGGAACCTCCGAGACTTTGACGGAATGCAAGATAACCTGCCCGTTCGACGAAAAGGACTATTACGTCTACTACTTCCTCAAGAGACATCCTGGCAGGACTTTGATCTTCTGCAACTCCATCGGCTGCGTAAAACGGCTCTCCGCCCTTCTCAGCCTCCTTAATTGCCACCCTCTCCCGTTACACGCGTCCATGCAACAAAGGCAACGGTTAAAAAATCTGGAGAGGTAAAGGAAATGTCTACCATTATTCTTTCAGGAGGGATAGGGTACTTGCACAATATTTTATGTCATATGCGAATATAATTTTTCAGTTTGAGTTGAATTACGTAGAGTTAAACTAAATTAAAGTTAAACTAATTAAACTAAGTCACTTTTCATAAGTGACATCACAAGTTGGTAAATTTTTAGGGACTGTTTATCATTTACATGATACAGAACACTTTTCACTCTTATTTGGGACTTAAGGTCATTTTCTGGATTTTTAGTTATTCATAAACCTACAAGATTTTTAAGTAGCAAACTACCAAGTTTCTGGAATCTGAAAACCTAAGGAAATTTGAGACACCAGTACTTGGGAAATTTACAAAAGTTCTCAATTTCTGAAAGCCAAAATGTCAAAGCGGCAAAGCAACAGTGAAGTCCGCAACATCCAATTACATTAAAATGGTACACAGATGATTTAGAAACGTTTTTGGAATATTTGCCCTCAAAGCAGGATACTAGCTATCACAAGTGCATACAATGCACATTATTTCCCAGTGGTCTTACAATGGGTATCCATTTTCTAGAGGGTGTGACACCCAATGGATTTCATGTAGAAACCACCTGTAGAAAACATGGACATATATTGGATCTAAATGGGATTTGAATGGACGACTGGACGTGATAGTTATGTTATGGACCGATGGATACCACAGTCGAAATATGCTTGAAATAAATTGCATTAGTGCCAAAATAGTGAGGCCAAACTAGCCACTGTGCACCATTAGTGTCAAATGAAGGAGTCTTAAAAGTGGTTGCAATCACTACAGCCTATCGACTTTAGATTAACTGAAGTGAAATTGTTTTCAGCATCTACATTCACAATGACACTTTGATTTGACGTGCTTAACCCACTTCTAAATTTGTTAATTAAACAGCAGAACTCTTATTTTCTCTCTTTCTTTCTAGGTTTCGGGACGACGAGAACAGCATCTTAGTGGCCACTGATGTTGCTGCCAGGGGGCTCGACATCCCACGCGTGCAGCATGTGCTTCATTACCAGACTCCGAGGACCAGCGAGAGTTACGTGCACAGATCCGGGCGGACAGCCAGAGCTTCCAGGCAAGGCCTGACGCTGCTTCTTATAGAACCCAATGAATTAGGGAACTATTTGAAGTTGTGCAGGACACTAGAGAAAAGTTAGAAACTGTCATTTTATTATTATCTTTTTTCTTCTTTTTAGTCTTTTGTATCGTGATTTCATGTAGTGGTTTCTGTAATGGTTTTTCATTCCTGTCGATTTTCTGCCATTTTTGTATGTTTGTATCAGGTTTTTACAGGTTATTTTTGTTTGTCTATCTGGTTGGTCTATAAGCCTCTATAGTGTAAAGTCTCCTTGTAATGTTCATACCCTGTGCGCGTCATTCCGTATATGCATGAACGTGCATCCAGTCAGACCAGACCAGATCTACACTGTATTTGTGATTAAAAATTTGTTCTTAGTGCAGCATTGCAGTAATTGTTCTCTCACATTTCTTTCCCTCGAACCGTATTTGCCGATCATTTTGTGTACATCATTATCTTGTAATGTTGTGAACCTTGTAATGTTCATACCCTGTGCGCGTCATTCCGTATATGCATGAACGTGCATCCAGTCAGACCAGACCAGATCTACACTGTATTTGTGATTAAAAATTTGTTCTTAGTGCAGCATTGCAGTAACTGTTCTCTCACATTTCTTTCCCTCGAACCGTATTTGCCGATCATTTTGTGTACATCATTATCTCTAGGCTCTTTTCCGACTTTGGCCTTATATTCACCTATTAGCATTGTGACTTCACAATTTGAAAGTGTGTAATAGTTGTAATTAGTAATAACATTCTTGTACCTCATCGTGTGGTGCCTCGCTTGTTGGAAAATACACTTGAACAATATTCAAATTTACTGGATGAGCTTTTAATCTAACATATGTATTGGTGTCTTGCCATTTTAAACCTCATAGCTTTGTGAATTGTAGTGTATTGCTCGGTAAAACATATTTCTTGTTACTCATCACCAGTGCTTGTCAATAGAGATGAATTTTCTTGGATCAATGCATAACGCAGTGGAGCCCCTGGTCTTTCTCCGTGGTTTTGTCACACCCTTTTCTCGACTTCTGTTACTAAAAAAAAAGTTTGCTATGCATAATAATAGTACTCTTTAAGTCATTTCCTTGATTTTACACACAACTTTCACGACCTGATTTCTGTAATGGGTTTCCATTCTTGCCAAATTTCTTTAAATGAATGTATCGTGCCCACATGTTGGATGAACATAACTTTGTTTCAGACGAGGATCTGCCAAACTTTCCTATAGAACAAGATTACTTGAACGCAGTGAAGCAAAGGGTAAACTTGGCCCGGGAGCTCGACAAGATTGAGCTGCAGGTCAAGAAGATAAACTCGGAGAGTGGTTGGTTGCAGAAGGCAGCCGAGGAGATGGATATCCTCGTAGACGATTTGTATCCTTATTTAGAAAATTATTTTCAATCGGATCCTTGAACATGCTAGTACTTAATAGTAGTGAAGGATGTTATGATAAACAAAATTCTTTGTTCTCACAGTATGCTCATTGGTCTCAAGTACGGATGCACAAAGTTCTAGAGACTAAGGGCTATCTAAGTTCGTTAGGAATTGTGAGGGTCGCAATGCTCCATATGGTTCATTTAATTTTATGCATAATGTTGCATTAATTTTACCATCGATTTAATAATTACATTTCTCCTCTGAAAATAGTATTATCTAATTTAAAGGGTCAGTTTTACACCAATTTTTCTCTGGCGATCCTTTCCAAGTTCTAATTGAACAGGCGCAAATGTGTGTGACCAAAAGTAACATGTTTTTATCGTAATTTCCTACTTTCTGAAAGACCTCACAGAAAACAATACCATCAATGTTTATTCTTTGAAAATGCACATTGAAAATAACATAGGGGAAATGTTTCAAAGAAGTTTCATTTGAGGGTAGAAACTAGACTTCAAATATTAAAATATTTCGTTTTGAAAGAATGCTAAAAGAATCATTTCCGAAACAAGAAACATTTCACATTTTTTGTTAGAAGACGAGGCTTTTACTGAGCCCTATGAAGCTCAGATAATCCCCATCAGAAAGTTAAAAAAAAAGAAAGTATGAAAAAATAACATGGTAACAACCAAGTTTTTGAAAAGTTTTTTTAAAATTACTTTTAGCGGTCATTTTTACGATTCTCTCTCGTTTTATTAGCCCTAGATAAAACTTTTCTGAAACATTTACCATAATTTCTTTAACTGTACACTGAAATAAAACTTACGATGTAGCCTTCTCCTTAACGATTCGACAGCTCGAGAAAATACGACGGCGAGGAATCGAGGCCTCTGAAAAAAACGGCAGAGATGAAAAGGAAACAGCTGTCGACATTGCTATCTAAGCCGATAGTCGTCAAGAATTTCAACAGTAGGTATCCAATCATTTCTGACTGGCCGTTCAGGATGGAAATTCCCAGAGGTGATGCCGTTGACTTAGTAAAAAATTCCCTGGAGACCACCTCAAGGAAGAATAGAAAGAGGAAGGCCCCGATATACAAGGCTAAGAAGAAGAATGAGGGGAAAAATAAGGGTTTCAAGGGAGGGAAGATAACAGTTTCAAAGAAGAAGGATAATAAAACTGCTAGAAAATTCAAGAGGAAACGATGAAGATTTTTAGGATCCACGGCTATTCTTGTAACATATATGATTAGCCCAATAAAATGCTGTTATTTAAAAAAAATGTTAAAGCACATTTTTATATCATTTGAATTGGTACCCATAAAAACCGTTTTTTTTTTCTTTACAAATTTGTAATATGATTCTACAATATGAATAACTACTTTGTAGTTACATCTCTGGTAGGCCGAAGGAATAGAATTCTGAATGGTGTCAGTTGGACAACAAGCGACGTTCGCAGTTATGGATCACCTCCCACTGTTATCTAGTCTGGATTTTGCCCCATCTGCACATTACATCTGTCAGAGCAGGTGTGTTACCTAACCTGAATTAGTATTCTGTGATTTGCATATGATTGTTTTGTGAATGTGACGCGTCTCACTTTGTTATTGTGTGTCACCGCTTGTGTTTTGTGTCGTTAACCTCTTTTTTTTTCTGAAGACGATCTGGCGATGTGACCGTTTTCTTGTAGTGTACTTTCACTACTCACAATTCTTTAGTGTAGTGTTCGTGACTATTCGAGTAGTTGTTTGCAAGTTACAAATACCTAAAATGGCTTCAAATACCAAGAAGTCGTGGTCGGAGGTCAATAAAATTCGTAAACAAGAGCGGAGGAAATGGAAGGATCAAAACCTGGCGAAAAAACTGAAGAAAGAAGCTAAAGAAGCGACCTCCAACATTCAACAAGAAATAAAACAGGAGGTCAACAGCATACCGACGATCTCCATAGCCGTACCGGGTTCGATATTAGAAAACGCCCAATCCCCAGAACTGTGTACTTATCTGGCCGGGCAAATCGCGCGCGCCGCGTGCATATTCCAGGTGGACGAGATCGTCGTCTTCGACGACTACGGCGACGAAACCAATGCCAAGAAGTCGACGCTGGAGCAGGACAGAGGCGTGACCGTGTCAGCGAGGAAGTGTTGTGTGCAGCTCGGCAGGATACTGCAGTACCTTGAGTGCCCGCAGTACCTTAGGAAGCACTTCTTCCCAATCCATCCAGACCTGAGGTTCTGTGGGCTGCTCAATCCGTTAAATGCGCCACACCATTTGAAGCCGGATGAGCACTTTGAATTTAGGTAGGTGAAACTAATGTATTATTTTTGCTTGTTTTGTTTTGCACAAAAGTTTTGTTGTTTTGTTTTGCGCTTTGTTTTTGCACAAAAAGAATTTCGTGCACGTAAGTGGCTGTATGTGTAGACGATGTTGAAGTGAAGCTTTTTTTACGAAGTTACGACGGAGTTACTTTCTTCAAATATATGATATGCGGTTTTTATGAATTGAAATGCAAATTTTGAATGTAGGTCGTATATTTGGTTAAAATTGTTCATGGATGCGTTACTTATAAATATTACATTTTTTAAAATCGTTTATTATTTAAACAAATATTGTTAAGCATGTTTGTTCCTTGTAGAGGGGAAGAACTGAGAGTATTGTGCCCCTGATATACCTGTTATAAGGTGCTCAGCGGCTTTTAGAAAAAATGTCGCTAAAAATGAGAAATACAAATTATTGGCTTATATATTGTCCAGACTCCTGTTTTTTTTTTCTATATTTTTAATAATAAATCCATAGGATCTGAGTGCCTCTGAAACTATTGGTGATACAAATAAGTTTCCGCCGTTTTTATATAAAAAGTTATCAATATAAAAAAAAGTACGTTAAATTTTATTCAAAATATTGTCCCTCATTAGCTACTACTTTTCGCCATCTTTCTGGTAGCATTCGGATGCCACATTGAAAAAACTCTTCATCTTTTGAGACTACCCATGAATCGACCCAATTTTTGGCTTCTTCGTAAGAAGTAAAGTGTTGCTTTTCCAGAGCGTGAGCCATCGATCAGAACAGGTGGTAGTCCGATGGAGCAATGTCTGGTGAATACGGCAGGTGGGGTAAGACATCCCATTGTAAACCTTCCAAAGTATCCTTGACGACTTTTACGACATGTGGCCGAGCGTTGTCTTGCTGAACAATCACTTTGTCATGTCTTTTGGCATATTCGGGGTGTTTAAGCTTCAATTCTCTGCTCAATTGCAAGAGTTGCTGTTGATAACGTTCTCCAGTGATAGTTTCCTTAGGCTGGAGTAGTTCGTAATAGATGACTCCGAGCTGATACCACCAAATGCACAACATTAACTTCTTGCCATAAACATTCGGTTTCGCCATTGAAGTTGGTACACGGCCGGGCTTACCCCACGATTTCCTACGCTTTGGGTTGTCATAATGGATCCACTTTTCATCCCTCGTCACTATTCGATCCAAAAAACTTTTGACATTGTCTTTGGAGAAGTTGTTCGCACGTGAAAAGACGGCCCTCGGCGCCTCTGGGTTTCAATTCATGCGGAACCCCATTTCCTTGTTTTTGTACCATACCAATGGTCTTGAGACGGTATGAAATCGCTTGCTGAGTCACACCCAAGCTTTCTGCGAGCTACTCTTCATTTTGGCATGAGTCTTGGTCCAATGATGCCTCTAACTCAGCGTCTTCAAACTTGACTGGCCTGCTTTCGCGTTCTTTATCTTCCACGTCAAACTTGCCGTTTTTAAACTTTTGAAACCATTCACAACAACTTCTTTCACTTAAAGCAGCATCACCGTAAACTTGTACAAGAGAACGATACGCCTCAGCGGCAGATTTCTCTAAATGAAATAAATAACTCGTACTTCCCGCAAATGACGCTTATTTTGTACAAAACTCGACATTTTCGAACAAAAAAAAAGGTATACTACCAATACAAAGATAATAGTATTTTAAGGTTATGTTGTTGCTAGATGTTTAAACTTTCTATATGGCATCTTACATCTGATGATTTCAAAGTAATCTTGTCAGTGGAGCCATATCTTGAAAACGGCGGAAACTTATTTGTATACTCTATATTAAGCCTATATGGTCCCTAAAGGTAAGCTTCTGATCAAAAATTGCTTCTAAGTCCTTAAACTGTTTGAGATGTTCCATCCTTGAGCCATTAACTTCATAAGGGTACTCAGTAGCATTTTTCTTCCTTGTGTAACTTACTGCT
This sequence comes from Cryptocephalus primarius, assembly GCA_963576515.1. Lineage (NCBI taxonomy): Eukaryota > Metazoa > Arthropoda > Insecta > Coleoptera > Chrysomelidae > Cryptocephalus > Cryptocephalus primarius. The sequence continues at coordinate 11,826,483 of OY754946.1, forward strand.
TTGCAATATTGAAACATGGCTGATTATCATCATACCATCTACTAACAATATCCAGTTCATTTTGTATCAGGTTATTCGATAATTTTTTCATGTTTTTATTATATTGATATATTGATTATATTATATGTATTATATTATTATTATGTTATATTATGTTATATTATATTGATATATTGACCGTTTTGTTGGATGACCTTTTGCCATCTTGCGGTAAATCGAAAAATTCCATGTTTGAAGAAGCCTTAGTTTTTAGAAGCGAAGATCTGGTCCAACTCACTTTTAACGGCCTGATTGGAATCGAAAGTTTTACCATTCAAATGGTTTTGAAGGGAGCGAAACAAATGATAGTTTGATGGTACTAAGTCAGGGCTATAGGGTGGATGTGGCATCAGTTTCTAATTGAGCTCCAGTAATTTTTGACGGGTAATCAAAGAGGTGTGAGGTTTGGCGTTATCATGATGGAACATCACGCCTTTGCAATTGGCCAGTTCAGGGCGGTTTTTCTTGATTGCTTCATTGAATTTCGATAGTTGACGACAGTAAACATTCGTATCAGTAGTTTGGTTTATTGGAAGCAGCTCAAAGGAGACTACACCCTTGTAATCCCACCACACGGAAAACATAATCTTCTTTTGGTAAATATTGGCTTTGGATGTCGATCATGGGGCTCATCTTGCTTGATCCATGATCATTTTTGGACTACATTATCATACACAATCCATTTTTCATCACCTGTTATGATTCTTTCTAGAAATGGGTTGTTTTCATTACGATTCAGCAAAGAGTCGCATATGTTAATGCGTTTGGTGAGATGGATTTCCTTTAATTCGTGAGGAACCCAAACATCCAGTTTGTTTATGTAACCAAGCTGTTTAAGTGCAAGTAAACGGTTGAATTCAATATGCCGAGCTTCTCTGCTATCTCTTGAGTTGTCATAGGCCGGTTAGTTTTGATTAACGCTTTTATTTTATCGTTATCAATAGTTGTTGAATGACCAGTATGTGGTGCACCTTGCACGGCGTTCAGTAAGGCAGTCCTCACCATAAACTTCACACATTTTCAACTTAATTTTAACCAACTTGTTTACTAATGACTCTCAGTTTTTGACAGATAGTGTAAAGTCTAACATTTATAATAGTATATAATAATATAAGCCACCTAACAGCTACTACATGAAATATGCAGTTCACGCCATCTATGAGAAAAAAAGCGACATTAATTATTAAACAACCCAGTAGTTTGTAGCAATCATTTAGGTTGTTGATTAATGAAGATAACTGTAGATAATCAGCATAATATTGTAGCGGTTTCTTATACAACAGGCTTTACTCTTCTATAATTACAACGGTCTTTACACACAGAGATTTAGTTCTACACTGACGTCAGTATTTTACATTTCACAATTACATAAATAACTACTTGTTTTTCCATAACAACGACCTATATGGGGCATTCGCTACAATATAAATGATGAATATTAATTGTGTCATATAGGTTGTTAATAAATAACAATGACAACAATGGGCCAACTTAATAGGTATCCAGAGGTACACCAGATAAAGATGTTTTAAATGACAAGAAGGCTGTAACCATCAATACACATATATGTATGGTCGGTTGCCTATGATTCATTCTCTTGCAAATAATGAGCCATTCGCTATAAATATATGAGTACAGTGTATTTGAGGAAGGCAATGGCATCATTAATTTCGAAAGTATTTTAAAAGAATCAAACGATTGAAAAGGGTAAATCCGAATGTTAAGCAGTGAGTCGCAATGCGTTCCCTTCAGTCGATTAACCACTACCATTGAAGTGTCAACATCATGTTGCTGTTTTGATGTTCCATGTGAAATGGATGAAAAATGTAATGAAAATGGACATGTCGATAGAAATTTGTTAATTTATATGTGTCATTGTGAAAAATCGTGTGAAAATTAGTGCATCACGTGTAGAAGACATTCCACGGATGTGGCAGAAAGAGAAATCGGTGTCCACACGTACTTGCAATATCGATTAGAAGTCGACGAAATAGCGGTTCGCGGAAAAGTGTGGTTAGATGAAAAATAATTTTTTTCTCAAAAAGTAAAAGCAAAGGCGAAAATTGAATGCGCACATCGTTTTCTACGGTAAAGAAGATACAGAAGACAAAGAATTTCTTGAAAGAACACTCTGAACTTATGATAAAAAAATCTGACACAGGTAACGCCACAGTAATAATAAATAAAGATGTTTATGTTTGGTTAAATGAAGAGAACGACATTAATAGCTATGTAACCATTAAACGAGAACCAACCTCCACCATTCAGCAGAAGGCAGATAAACTTATTTCAGGTCTTGAACAAAGCAAGCATTTAGAACCTCACATAGCGAAATCTTTAATGATTTACAACTCAGTTTGCCCGAAGTTCTACGATCTCTCTAACTTAGTTCCTGCACTTAGTTCAGTATGATATTTTTAATAATAGTTGCATGGAACCAGGGAGGATGGATATGGTTAAATTGCTTTAAAGTTGATATGTTTTTATCAAACAAATAATATATTTAATCATCAGATATCTTCAAAGCAACATCTACGTCTGTAACATTAAATAGGAAATTTCAATTTGTATCATACAACTCTCTGTATAAAAGGGGAAAATTCTCCTTCGTGAAATTGTAATTAGCTTGGATTAAACTAAACCGAAATTGGGGCTTTTTGATTACAATATGAGGAATATTTATTGTAGTGACGACTCGCCACTTATCATCCCACAATTAAAGTGATACAAACATATTTATCTGCTATCTGCTACTAATTATGCATTAAATTTGATTTTTCATGTATACATTGATGATACATCCACATCAAAAATCTTACCGATCTTCCGTCCTGTCTTCTGTTTTAGAGAAGGTGTTGTTTCTAACAAGCCCGTGAAAAACGCAGGTTCGTACGTGAACATAGGGCTCCTGAACGACGCCCACGTAGACAAGTCGTTAGTCCCAGGGATTCGATGTACGGTTAAACTCCTGCCTACACGGGAAGGCTCCAAGAAGATTAAAGGAATGGTCGTTCCACCGGACGCCCCACGTAGAGAGACAGGAACCTACTGGGGCTACATGGTGCGCATCGCCACATCACTGTCCAAAGTGTTCACTCAGAGCCTCTACAAAGATGGGTAACTATTCAGTTAATTTATTTTTATTTTGAAGTATGTTATGTGTATGAAAATAGTGAACGAGACTCAAGTATTATACAGGTTGTAAAAGTTCACTTGAACCTATCTTTAGTTCTTTAATGATTCTGAAATAACTACACCTAATTAAATTTCTGCATGAACAAGCGTTGTTTTTGCTTCGGTATTCTGTCACTTTGAATCTTAGATATATCTAGTCCAGCTTTCATATACTGACAATAGTGTCAATAAAAAAATACGTAAGTAGCAGGAAATAACAGTGTTTATAACAATTTTTTCGGAACGAAGATATTAAAATGAAAAAAAAAAGTTATATTAACTATCCCTACTCCAATATGTCTAAATCTTACTAAAATTTTCCCAATTTTCAGGTACGATTTAACGCTTGGTACTTCAGATAAGGGCACCTCTATCGACGAGTGCACCTTACCTCCGTACAAGCACCTGTTAATTGTATTTGGGGGTGTGCAAGGGCTCGAAGCTGCCATAGAGAATGATCCCACATTGGACACTGACGATCCTAGTGTAGTATTCGATCATTACTTGAACGTGTTGCCGGAACAGGGATCGAAAACGATCAGAACTGAAGAGGCTATCCTGATAAGTCTGGCAGCGTTAAGATCTAAAATTAAAATAGCGAAAATGGATGACAGTTAGTTCTAAAATTAATGCAAGCAATTTTTGCTTTGTTTGCATGTTTTTAATATATGTCTTCGTAAATAGATTACTCACACATACCCATTGTAACTGCCCTTTTGATCGTCGATTACGACAAGACTATTGAAATTGGCGCTTTTTAGGGTTCCGGGATACTAAGATTAAGGATCAGATGCTCAGGCGCCGGATTTAAAAAGTTTACTTTTTTTTAAATGTCCAGAATCATTTATCCGCAGGAAAATGCCGGGGTGTCCCTGAAAATAAATACAAAACTCGGAAAATAAATCTTTTTTTTTCAAAATCATTGGCAAGTATTTACAAAAATATTTACATTACTTCTGAAAATAAATGCAAATGGATATACAACATATTCTCTAACCAATGTGAAAGCCAGTGTACTTATGTACAATGGAAAACGGTTGTCAGTAAAGAGATTATAATAGCTATGCAAGAGAACTGTACAATAGTTATGTACAAGTTGTGACGGAAGGTCGGAAAATTCGCGATCTTAATTTGCAGAGTTTGGGAGAGTTGCGGTTTTATCGGTGACGCAGATGCAAATGGACTATGCCAGTCGGGAGAAGAACGGAAAACTCGCGATTCTTAATTCGCCGGGAGTGGGAATTTACAGATTTATCGACAACATAGATAATCGCCCAGTAATGGTTCTACTAGTGGAAGGCGATCGGAAAATTCGCGATCCTAATTCGTCTGTATTGGGGGATTCGTGGATTTATCAATGGCACAGGCAGTCAGTCCATGAGTCCGAAAAGTGTAAGAAGTGCGCAATGCACAAAAACGATATATATCATCCGGACCAGTCCACCATTAAATTTGGGGTAAGGTCCGTAGTCAGTGTTATAACTACCAGGCTGCTATGAATCTTGAACTGTTTTACGTATTTTTCATATTTTTTTGCTTTAATTCTCCATCTCCTTTTTCCCTAAAAAAAACTGCTTCAGAACAAAAATACGTTAGACTGCAATTTAATAGCCTTCCTTATAATATCTATAAAGTATGGATCGAAGTTAACGATCCAATGAGCCCATGTACATCAAAATCGGTAAAGCCGTTAGGAGGTTATGGTGGTTAAAAGATGTGTTAATAGAGAGAGTTACAATAAACAGAAATCAAAAATACTATAATGAAGGTCGTGCCATGTAAATGAATGCTGTTTTTGAGATTATTTAAAACAATTACGTTAATAACTAAGAGGAACATCAGAAAGCATTTAAAAACAAGGGAAATACAGTTCATGTAAAACAAATCTGATATGACATCATTTATGAAGGGGGTTAATACTATCGTCGCGGTTTTCAATAGGTAATGAGATCGAATTGGCTTAAGGTCAATGATTTTCCTCTTACTTTTTTGGCACATTAAATACACATGTATTCGGTATAATCCATTCACAAATACGTCCTCAAAAGGACAATTGATAAACTGAACAGTCTTTATGATTGTATTTAATGTAAACTATACAAATCCACGAACTTTAACCTAAGCAACCATTCAAAACCGTCCGGTCGAACGTACAAAGGAACCGATAATATCGCCCATTCTTGCCAACAGAAGATACGTAAGTCGATTTTAATTCGCTGATGTAAAAACATTTTATAATTTACCGACCAATTTGTCGTTAAAAATCATGAAATGTATGCATACAACTAAATAAAAAACTATTTTTGTGTATTTGTGTAATTTGTTTCCCATGATAAACTGTTCTATCGCTCTACCTCTATTCAAGTGCTGTTTTGTACCCGTTTCGCGTTCTGCGTTCGGTTTTTCACAGGGGCTTTTAGTTTAGTAAAAAAATCCGGTGCGTTCTGTATGGAATCAAAGCCGCAGTGAGGGTATAATATTGTAGCGAATGCCCCGTATAAGCCGTTGTTATGGAAAAACAAGTGTTGTTTATGTGATTGTAAATGTTACGTTGACATTAGGTAGTAAAACCTCTTTGTGCATGTAAAAGCATTACAATGGGGGCTCGTCCGGGATTTTGTGAACCGGAATAGCGGATAAAGGTTTGGTGGACCTGGGATGGCGTACGGAAGTGATGGCGATGGCACGCGGCGGAGAGGCGAGGAGTGCAGTCTGTGCGGCGTTGTGGAATTGTTGGGCGGCTGGCGCAACTCGAAACGCTACAGAATCCGAAGCTAAGTACCATTACACAAATACACACCACTATAACACCAAGGTTTGGGATAACCTAAACAGGTTTAGATTTAGGAAAACACTCGAATGGATTGACTGCGTGCGGCTGGCGCGCGTGGCCCGTTTGAGTGCTACACTCACATTCGTGACTCTTATTGGGAGACGGGCGCTGTTCATCTTTAGTACAAGAATTGGTGATGGTTGACCACTGGGTTGTGTGTCTGGAGCCATGAAGCAGTTGCTGGGGATTTCAGTAACTGCAGGAGCAGCGGAGGATTTCAAGAGACAGGTCCCTCTTCTACCTGGAGCATTGGATGGGATTGGTCATCCCTGGTGTCTCTGATGGTCAGAAGTAGGATTGGCCTGCTTGGAGGATTTCAAGAGACAGGTCCCTCTTCTACCTGGAGCATTGGATGGGATTGGTCATCCCTGGTGTCTTTCATGGTCAGAAAGAGGATTGGCCTGCTTGGTTTCGATTTGCTGCTGATGAATTTTTGTACAGGATTTGCAGTCCAACCCGCTCAATGGAGTTAATCGCACACATACACATACACACAATTACACATATACTTGCAATTTATTGCAAATGGATTTGGCAAGGATACTGGCGTGTTTTGTTTGATTTTTAGATCAACTATGGCGAGATTCCCCGAGGTGGATATCGCCTGGAGAGGACAACTGGCTCTCGATGGATAAGTTCTGGCGGAATTTCAGAAGAAGGGGAGGAGCGGTACGCATGGTAGCAGTAGCAGTAGCAGTAGCCGAAGCAGTAGTCGAAGCATTAGCCGTAGTAGTAGCAACAGTAGCAGCAGTAGTAGTAGCTGAAGCAGTAGCCGAAGCCGTAGCGGTAGCAGTAGCAGTAGCCGTAACCGTAGCAGTAGCCGTAGCAGGAGCAGTAGCCGTAGCAGTTGCCGTAGCAGTAGTAGTAGTAAAAGCCATAGCCGTAGTAGTAGCAGTAGTAGTAGCAGTGGCAGTAGCCATAGCAGTAGCAGTAGCAGTAACCGAAGCAGTAGCCGAAGCATTAGCCGTAGCAGCAGTAGCAGTAACCGTAGCAGTAGCAGTAGCCGTAGCCCTAGCCGTAATATTAGCAGTAGCCGAAGAATTATCCGTAGCAGTAGCAGCAGTAGCAGTAGCCGTAGCTGTAGCCGTAGCAGTAGCCGTAGCTGTAGCAGTAGCAGTAGCCGTAACCGTAGCAGTAGCCGTAGCAGGAGCAGTAGCAGTAGCAGTTCGCTGATATGTTAATCATTCGCTGATATGGAGTACTGAGGAAGTAGATCGTCCGAGGGTCGAGGGCGACCCTGAAGACGGGGAGGGATAGTGTAGCGAATGCCCCGTATAAGCCGTTGTTATGGAAAAACAAGTGTTGTTTATGTGATTGTAAATGTTACGTTGACATTAGGTAGTAAAACCTAATGTTTTTTTACATTTTTACATTTTTTACATTTTTACATGTACAAAGAGGTTTTACTACCTAATGTCAACGTAACATTTACAATCACATAAACAACACTTGTTTTTCCATAACAACGGCTTATACGGGGCATTCGCTACAATATCAACAATATGAATACCTTCTGTACGGTAGAGTTCCGAAAACGAATGTTTTGTGTACGTATATTCTAGGGAATCAAAAGAGGGAATACGTAACGGACGAGTAAGTGGGGACGGCGCGGAGACGCGAGTCCGGTCAAGAGAAAAAAGTCAGTCGAAGCGAATCGTTGAGTGTGCGTTAAACTTGCGAGAGCGTTAAACAACGAGGTGTATACGATATTCATAGTGACAACATTGCGTTTGTATAGCGGTGAGTACCGACTGATATATTGATTTGACGAATGTCACACAACGATCCAACTTACATCAAACTTACATACTCTGATCTAAACAACGACCTTATATACGGCTAAACCACATAACGCTCACACTTACGAATTCTAGTCTAAGCAACATCATACATTGACAAGACTACCCAACGATACAGGTCCCATACAACGGACCCACGGTCTTAACCGACCCAACGATACAGTTCTTATTCAATGGACCCACGGTCTTACCCAACAATACAGGTCCTATTCAATGGACTCACGGTCATACCCAATGATACAGGTCCCATACAACGGACCCACGGTCTTAACCGACCCAACGATACAGTTCTTATTCAATGGACCCACGGTCTTACCCAACGATACAGGTCCTATTCAATGGACCCACGGTCATACCCAACGATACAGGTCCCATACAACGGACCCACGGTCTTAATGACCCAATGACTGTTTACTGACTTATCTAGTACGACCTAACATACATTTCGTCACTGAAGGGTTGCTCAATGGCCCTATACTAACCGAGAGCAATAATTAATCGATACATATACCTTTCACTCTTTTACACTTTCATATATAGGGAGAAACTCGTGTATTTTACTTTGATTGTTTTTTGTTTAATTTGTGTAATTTAAGGTTATTTGTAATTAATGCATTTCATGAAACAGGGAGTCTTTTCCTGGTTGGTCTCTGTACTGGCCAGGTTTTCCTGCTGGAGCCAATAAAGTCATGTATGAGCCCCAAACCGGCAGTTTTATTAATTCCCGTTTTATTTATTCCTTTATAATATTACAGTAAACGTTAAAAACACGGGATCTCGGCACCTTTCACTCTTTTACACTTTCATATATAGGGAGAAACTCATGTATTTTACTTTGATAGTTTTTGTTTAATTTGTGTAATTTAAGGTTATTTGTAATTAATGCGTTTCATGAAACAGGGAGTCTTTTCCTGGTTGGTCTCTGTACTGGCCAGGTTTTCCTCCTGGAGCCAATAAAGTCATGTATGAGCCCCAAACCGGCAGTTTTATTAATTCCCGTTTTATTTATTCCTTTATAATATTACAGTAAACGTTAAAAACACGGGATCTCGGCACATTGACGAGGTTCCGACGAAACACCTTCTTTTTGGAATACGCTCCAGACCACTGGAATAAACGACAAACGCAATGGATATCACGTTACGACGTAAAGGACAACACATCAGAGTACCGACAGGTATCCTACGAAGTCCAACAAGCAGCTAGGACACCTGTGAGAATCAGTAAGATAGAGCGAAATCAAAATATTCACGATTTCGGGCAATTTTTACTTCGGGAACAGTCGCTATTAAGCATCCTCAGCTCATCAAGTAACATCTATCGTGCACGTAGATTTGTGCTTATAGAAAAAGAATTTCTAAACAGGGCGTTGGAACACAACCTCGATTATCGACGAATGGGGATGGCCATTTTATACCGTCAGTGCAATTTTTCGGATACTTTCCATAACTACGGATCCAACGCTAAGGTACTTCTGCTTCTACAAGTATTAGATTTCAGAGCTTCTACTTCATCCCATTTCAGTACCTATGGTTCATCATGTATTCCCGAAAACGCCTCAAATTTTTTTATTGATTACATAGTATATCTAAGTGAAAATTGAGAATCATTTTAAACATTGCTTTTGTGAGTAATAGTTTATAGCCTTCATATGTATGGTATATAGTTGAAAAGTGTTTTTACTTTGAATCGTGTACTAATGTCACGTAGGCTAGGACGTTAAGTTGTTTTAAAGTATATGCACATTATTGTTACGCTTTGAGTTATATTGTTTATTTACAGGACTTACCCTGTATGCCTAGTTGTAACGTTTAATACTTCAGACAATAAATTTGTATCACCATTATTTATTGTTATAGTTCCGGTTATTATCACTAATGAAGTCTGAATCCCATTTTGGTAAAATCTATTAATTAAGTAATTTGCGCTTTTAATTACAGTCGACTTCGTATATAATTGCCTCGAATAAAATTGATCACCAGTCCATTTCCAATTGACCAATTCTTCCAAGAAGCTCACTGTAACCGAATACGAGATAATGAGATTTTATACCCTGTCAAAGAATGAGGCGAAGTAATAAACCGATTATTTCGCCGCTAACCAGAGGCGTTCTTAAAGAAATCAACGAATATTAATAAATGCATTAAAATTGTCTATGTAATGTTGAGTTTCCTTAAAACCGGTACAATTGATTTATTAAAAGGTAGGTATTACGACCGCGATTGTTATCATCTCAGGAACGCTTCCCTTTTTACCTGAATTGTTGTTAACTCGTCATTAATATAACATATTACAATATTGGAAATCGGTATTTTTTATAATATTTTACGGTAATGTTTTTTTTTTCATACTGTTTGTCTAATAAATCCTCGGGATATGGAAGAAACGAAGAGATATGAAAATTTCCTACCGATGTACAAAAGTGGGTGCTGTCTAATCGAGGTGCAGATAAATACTAAAGTTCCTTAGACGAATTTCTAAAAAGGGGACTACGTCGAAAAGTTCACGCTTTCTTTTTCCGCAACGAACTTCCAACACTAGATAAAATTCTATTGTCTGTCCAAGAAGACGAGGACTTTCCAAAAATGAGCCGATGTACATTATGGACGATTTTAAAGGATTTGGGATTTCGATGGAAGAAGCACAATAGAAAATCTGTATTGATGGAAAGAGATGACATCATTGTGTGGAGAAGAAGTTACCTGCGCGATATTCGAAGGAGTAGGCTAGAAATGAAAAAAATTTTCTATCTGGACGAAACTTGGATTAACGCAGGACATTCCGTGCCAAAATTTTGGCAAGATACCAGTGTAACTAATCGAAGGCAAGCTTTTCTAGAAGGTTGGTCCACCGGTTTAAAGCCTTCGTTGGGTAAAAGGCGACGGCTTATTATTACCCACATTGGAAGCGAGGATGGTTTCGTTGAAGGGGGAGAACTAATTTTTGAATCAACTAAGACAGGAGACTACCATGAAGAAATGACTGCGGACGTGTTTGAAGAATGGTTTGGTCAAATGATCGATCTAATTCCGAATGGTTCCATAATAGTTATGGACAACGCTAGTTACCATTCCCGATTAGAAGAGAAATTACCAAATAGCTCTTGGCGAAAACAACGTATCGCAGAATGGTTATCCTCGAAAAAGATCGAATGTGCCGAAAACCTATTAAAAGTAGAACTCTTGCGTTTAGCCAATTCACGTAAAGGTGATTTTAAAAGGCACGTCGTCAATGAATTAGCCAAGGCGAAAGGAATAACAGTGGTTCGGCTTCCTCCGTACCACTGCGACCTGAATCCCATTGAGCTAATATGGGCACAAATAAAAGGGGACGTGGCGAGAACAAATACAACGTTCAAATTAGCAGATGTCAAAAATTTGCTTAAAGAAGCAATATGTAAAGTTTCCAAGGAAAATTGGCAAAAATGCATAAATCACGTTCTGAAAATTGAAGACCAAATGTTACAGTTGGATAACATTTCGGAGTCGTTGATAGAATCAAGTATTATCAACCCAAATGATGATTCTTCTTCAGATTCCGATGTTTGGGAAGAATTCGACGATGGCAACGACGACTGAGGTTACCAAGGAGAAGGTGACGGCTGGGAAAAACTTTTCATAAACTGGCCCTTCTCAGGGCCGCAAAATTTCATAAACTAATGCACGACCATACATGTACTGAAGTGTTGTCTTTCTTTCCCTCTCTATCTCGTTCAAGCGCGCGCCCACACACAAACACACACACACGCACGCACGCACACACACACACGCGCACGCACACGTAATTTTTTCAGTTATCGATTATTGCACATTTCGTCATTTTTCCCGACCGTACGCCAGTGAGTGGTTCTTCGCATGTGCCGAGGCGTACAAAATAGCCAATGGTCAGGGAGAAACACTCGTAATATAAAGAGATTACGAAAGGTAGCGTGCAAAACATTAGAGAACTCGACATATTTAGTGGGTGCCACCTTGTATCGGTTTTGCATTTATAATGAGTTTTTATTACTTCGCCTCATTTTTAGACAGACTATAGTAAATACTGAACAAAAAGCCATCCTCTTCAAAATCAATTTAACAACAATCATGGTTATTGTTGAACGGGAAAGTACCTAAGTTGGTAGGTATGTACTACTAAAATTACTAAATTTTCACCGAAATATGATCGTAGGGATTTAGGGATAACTGCAGGTAGTATGAATTTATAGAAGAAATTGAAAGAAATGTCTTAGATGTTAGCTAATCGCTGGTGTCATGAGACAAAAAATATCCGAAAAAATCCCAAAATGTTACACAATCCACTTGGAATGCAGTGACCGCCTTAGATAATTTCATATCGACTCAGAATTTGAAAAATAAAATTCAAACCAAAATTTCAAACTACCTGTTGTAATTATGATTATTGGATACCTAAGTACATAATATATATATATATATATATATATATATATATCAATTATATCGCTGATTTAGAGCAAGATGGTGGCATCTCAAAATGTGTGTCTAAATGGGGACACCTCTTTGTGTGTGTCTACAAGGTGACATCTCAAAATGGGGACATCCCTTTATATACGTTTGTCTAGAAGGTCCCAATTCGAAGATAATTTTATTTTTCAAAATTTATAGTGGCGACTATAAATTTGAGTCTTGGAAAGGGAGTCTTGGAAAAGGCGTAATAGATTTGAAATAAAACCTAGCGTTGATGGAATAATTTCAGAGTGAAGCGGGTTCTGCAAGATCAAGATGATTCTCTTGAATAGATTTTCGGAATTTTGGTCATGTTTTGCTTAATGGATTGTTGATAAATCCCTTGAATTTATCCCTTCCCCTCTGCATTTGAGCTTCAAGTTGCGCCAGGGTTTTTTACATTTTTCCAGTTTTAGTAAACTTTACCAGAACTTCATTCGCATCCGTGTTCATAAAACCATTTGCCCGAAAAATGGCTGAAAATATAATCCTCCCTCACCATCTCTTTTCCGATCAGAGAATGAAGAATTCATGCTTCGTCTCCTCATACTAGAAACAGTGCTACCACTAGGTTTTTTTCGTTTCCAGAGATGGCACCTTTCAGAGAAACGTAAAGAGATGTCCCCATTTCGAGAGCAATTTTGAGATGTCACCTCGTAGGCGCACGCAACGAGGTGCCCCCATTTAGACTCACATTTTGAGAGGTCACCATCTTGCTCTAAACCAGCGATATGTTGTGTTTGTGAATATTTAGCGTTAAATATGTAGTAAAAACTTGTCTTACCTTTCCCAAAGAAATTCAGAAACTTAAATCACAAACTTTCTCTTCAGTCACACACACAAGTCTTCTCACAAGTCTCTTCTAGTTGTGAAAGTTGACTTCTTTAAAAATATATCATTTTCTGTAATAATTTGTAGAAATTTCCATAATAATCGTTTATATGCCAGGTTGAGCTTCCTTGAACTCTATAAACAATAATTTTTTACTTGATTGCCTGCTTTGTAAACAAAAACTAACATTCATCTTTTGTAATGTTAAATTTTATTTTTCAATATAAAATCCAAATTGACAAATATAACACCTTTTTTATTGCTAATCAACAATATTGTAAATAATTTAAAAAAATATTCACCACCATTCAACACATAACGACAATAAAAAACATTTTTAAAAATTGTAAAAAACCCATCTTACCCCTGATTACCATACAAGAATGATATTTATTACAACTCATTGAAAACCGAAACAGCTAGTGGTTCGATCGCGGCAGAAGTCCCAGATCAGTTTCAACCAACGTGATGTTCTGTATGTTATACTTTATTGTCAGAATCAGTTTGGGACTTCACCCCGAACAGATCCATCTTATTCCAAAATTCCAAATGATTAGAGCCACTCCAAATTCTGGAGACACAAATAAGTTATTTTAACAAAACTCACCCTGCTTCTATTACATATTAGTTCGTGAAGTTATCTAATAAAAACTGTTATTAAGTAAGTTTGGTTAAACTAACTTGTCACCTCAAGAATTAATTCAGCTGGCTATTGTTGGGATACCCTTTATATTAAAGCTCAACATTATAACAACCATACTTTCAACGTTGCCCTTGTGTTGTAAATTTTAGTTATAAACAATTTTAAAAAGGAATCACATTTATACGTTGCATTTGTGTATGGAACTCTCGACTGTCTCTCTTAGGCTCGCTATGACTTGTTTCTGGTCGTTGGATCTTATTATCGCTGTACCTGCTACGATCATATTGGCGCCAGCCTAAAAAAATATATATATTTAAATGTTATGGACACATTCGATTTTGCATAAAAGCAGGGATTATTTATATTTAAATTATGTATATGGCTTCAGATTATCCACAATTCAATTATTTAGAAAGGTTAGCTACTCAAACACTAATAATTCCCCAAGTGACTCTCCATTAGTGTTCTAAGTCACATAGCGTAAATGTAAATGAAATATATTGATTTTTGTTGCTTTACATTAATTGCGCAATATTTATGCAGAGTTGCTAACAACATTGTAGTAGCTTAGTACATGCTTTGTAATACTCTATTATTACATAAAATTAGTATAATTCAAATATTTACATTCTTATTACTATTCTTGTTTTTGTAATATATTTATAAAATATACTAGTCGGTAACCCTCGCGGCTTCGCTCGCTCACTTATTTAAAACAATTACAATTCGAATATACCTAAAATAACAATAAAATTTCCTAAATATAAACATTTCTTGGTGTGCATTGCAATACCCTTCAAAGAAGCAATGTAATGGAGTCGTTCGATTTCGACTTTATTTATTGGAAAAATTGACGAAACTTTTTCCTTGCTGAAATACCCATTTACAGGACGATTTGTTGTCTGGGTATAAAAGTTGATATACTGCAGCGCCATCTGGTAGCGAATTACAACAAAGTGAATAGCACAAACACCTTCCCCACCAAAACATACACATATGTACCAGCTTTTATGATAGGTCAAACGATGTCAAAGTCTATTAATTTGTTACTGAATCCAAACGCTGGGAGTATCGTAACTCCTCGCCGACGATTCGCGATATCTTGAGAAGAAAATTAAAAATTCTCTTCAAATGCATGAAGAAATTTTTATCAGTTTTTAATCAATTTCTTAAATTGACTCTCATGTTCCATTAAAGAAAGTTTTCTAACGTGAGATCATAAATAGAACGCTTTGATGCATGCCTGATAAACATAAATAAGAACTACTGGTAGTCTTTGACGAAAATTTCCAAAGAGTATCCTAAAACCGCCCATCGCTTTATTAAAATGTTAAAATTTTTGAGAGTTTCCCAACTTTTCGGTCGTAGTACTTTCATCTCAGTTTATTAAGTTATGCTGAAGTAAAACTTTAGCTAAACTAAAGCAAGCTTGTCTTTACACCTTCTGTATTTGCCATGGGAACACTTCACAAGTCATTTCACATAAGCACAACTCGTCTACCATCTGCCACAAATACACTTTCCATTACGCCATTCGAAAGAGCTATTCATTTCCATCCTTTTACTTCTGGAAATGATCTATTTATTTATTGACATATTGCTTTGTACTACTGTTATTATCTTCAACTACTTTGTTTATTACAATAGATATACTATATTATATATCCACTAGATATACACAATACCGCAACGCCTGCCATCTTTAGAGTAGAAACTTGGGCGGGTAAATTCAAATCGGAAATGTTGAATTTTTTAAATTGTTCACGCCACGATTACTACTACTAAGCTTGTTAAAACTTCGCACAATCGATTAATTATTACGATTATTAATTATTATTACAAACTTAAAATAATTATATAGACTTCACAAATCCTAATTTTTCCATTTCTAGTAACTGTAGTATTTATATTTTAACGGTGTTTTCCCTTTTTGTAATTTTGTACAACATAATGTACATTAATAAATTTAATTCTATATATCTACCTACTAACGATTGTACAGTCCTTCCAGTCAGAATTGGTCCAGTTGAAAAAAAAACAATAAAACTTAATAGCCAACCTACCACCACACAAAGACGGTACCGATCCATAGCCGGCCCCATATCCAAAGAATTATAAGATTATTAGTCACTTTGTCAACAAAATTTCATAACGGGGTTTAGGTAGTGGAAACATTATTTTGGAGCTAATTTTTTGACATAAAAGTTAGTAATATATCAAAATAACTGAAATAAGTAACTAACTAAAGTATCAAAAAATTTCATGGTCCGGCGAAGACCACGAGGAGGTGGGAGTAAACTTTGCCTGGATAGGAAATATGAATGGTATAGTTATTAGGAGGGATGGTCGTTAGTTGTTAGCAAGATAAATGCAATTTAGAATGCAAACCGAAAAAAAGTAGGTGTAACTAATGCAAGATGAATAGCAACAGCAATTAAAGCAGTATCAAGCATTTTTTATCATATTTTATAATTTATATATATATATTTTTTTTATTTTTCTGTCCACGTAACCACAAATGTCCTCTTGGAGATTACATTTTTGAGTGTAATTAATACCCGCACATGTATTCCCAAATTAATCCCAAAGTTAATCTGAGGAGGAATCGAGGTTAGGATTAATAACTATCGGTTGAACAGTTGCGGAAACATGCTACTCTTTTTCTAGTTGGATGACATGACGAGTGCGGTTTTTCGAAATAAGTTTAAAGGAGTCGCCATTACAAACAGTGCGAATATTTTCTAAAGCAACATTTGATAGTGTGGGGCAAAATTATATTTTGGTAAACAACCCTTTACTGTAACCCAAACTAACTCTGTGGGATTAAAAACGCAACGATAAGGTGGAAACCTTAAAACAGTGTGTCAATGTTCCGCTACTAAACTGTCAGTAAAATATTGCGGTTTAAAATTATGATTTTTGATAAGGCATAATAAAACTTTCTTTGTTGCTGCATTTGAAACTTCTAAACTCTTTGAATTCATAAAATCTAATATTTCAGCTTTCTTTGTATTGGAATTTGAGTGATGGATTTTTCTGAAAGAAGTAAGGCGTTTGGAATGAAACCATGTTCATTTCCAGCATGCAAAATTATAACCCTTTTCCCTCTCGAGCAAGGTGCATTTAAGACACAATTCTGAGAATTATCTACCCAACCGTATTGTCGCGGTATGCCCAAATGTTTCTTAGATATTTTTGTCTTATTTCAGCGATAAGAGGTGATCCCATAATTATCACTCGCGAGTCTAATTTCTTATACTTAAATCCACATTTCAAAACTATATTACGGAGAGATTCTAATGACTGATACTTGTATTCTTCGGAATTTTGAAATTTTGAGTGAATGAACTGTAGTCGGAACTGTATTTTCCTTACAGATAACGTAAATTTTCGCTGAAGAACGTCCTTAAAAGCCTCATCAATATTTGTATTACAATCCGCGACACGTTTACGTTTTGCTTGATGATCTACGACGTGATCTTGTTTAATAAAACGACAAACGCTGTTCGTGGTAATTTAGTTAATTCAACTACTCTCCGTAGAATGGAATTCAATAAGTGTTGCGGTGACTCTCCTTTTAAACAAACATAAATATTTAAAATTATACGCCATGTTTGAACGTGTAAGTCATTCTGGGGAAATTTGTGCCTCATTTATTTCTGTAGCATTATTTGTATTGTTTATGTCTATATCATTGCCATTACGTAGAACGGTCCCCAAAAAGCCGTTTTCAAATAATAATTGCAACTTATCCTAATAAGTACACACACCACTGAACTCTAATGACGACTGAAAATGAACACGTGCTCGGCGTTCAAATTTAATGGCTGTAGTGGATCTGTTCTAATACCCGATACTAATAGGCATTTCATATATAGGCATGTATTGTAGCTACTAACATTTCTCCGCGCCAAATATACGGGAGAAGGTTAGACGTGAAAGTGGTGTTCACTAACCTAAGGTGTTAACCTAACCTTTTTTCCGAGTTCCGGCGCAAGACCTCGTACTACCACAGCACTTATATCGATAGCCAAGCTACCGAATGGCCGGGTACCATTCACCGGGGTGGGGTCCTACGTCACCCTCGGCTCGGACGTTGTTCTATCCCGGTCGGAAAAATATGCACTCCATCCAAGGGAGAGGGATCGACCATAATTTAATCCTACGACCCCCCCCTAGGTTAATGTGTGGCAGGAACCAATGAGTATTAAGTGAAAGAAAGTCGCTCGGCCGGCATTAGCCGGGCTGCCGGTTCGTGCGTACCCCATACGTCCCCCCAGTGGGAGGTTCAGGGGCCGCTATACTCAGCATTAGTTGACAGGCTGAGCATCCCTCTCAGCCTGCAATTCTTCCTTAGCACGGGTCTTCAGTATCGTGGTCACTAGCCTATGGACTTCGTCCCATACCGACTTGTCCTCCACCATGGCCTTTACCAATCCTTCAGGGTTCCACCTGTCCCGCCCCACGACGCTCCTAACAGTGGATGATACCCTAGACCACCTGGGGCATTCCAAGATGGCGTGCTCTCGCGTGTCCGATTCCCCGCAGTCCAGGCAGTCGCTACTCTGTGCCTTCCCTATTCTACAGGTATACGTACTGAAGGATCCGTGTCCTGTCAGGAACTGCGTGAGCCAGTATCCACACCTTCTGTGCGGACACTCCACCCAGCTCTTGATATCCGGGAATAATCTCTTAGTACATTGAGCCGTGGCATCGTGGTCGTCCCACCTTTTTTGCCAGGCCTTTATCGTTTTGGCTCTGGCCATATTTCTTCTGCCAGGTACGGCCCCGCGTCCGATGTTGCACAAGAAAGTTCGCTCCCTGACGAAGAGGTCAATCGGTGGGGTGGCCGCCAGAACCTGTACTCCCGCCGTCGCTACGTACGGTAGGCTGACACGACACGTATCAGCGTGTCCTGCGCTGGACTCTCTCTAGTGCTGCCCTATACTTCTCCCACTTCAGAGCCGACTGCCATATACGGCGGTGTTACATGAGCGGTGAACCGGAGTTCTTCATTCATTAGAACGCCCAAATACTTTATCTGTTTAACGTTTGTGACTATAGCGCCCCCTACCTGTAATTGGATTCTCCGGTTTCTCATGCCTGTTCGTCCAGTTCTTAATGCTACTACAAGCTGCCTCGAGCGCCCTGATAATGTCCTCAGGACTCCCGGCCTTTGCTATCACCGCCAGGTCGTCAGCGTATGCCACGCACTAAACGCCTGGCGTGAAGCAAATCCTCAGCACCCCATCGAAAAGTACTTTCCACAGGGTGGGGCCGAGGACCGACCCTTGAGGTACTCCCATACGTGTCCTGATCCTATTCTTAGGGGACACCCTGATAGATCTATCAGACCGGTAGCTTTCTACACTTACTATAATGTAATCCGAGACTCCAGCAGATCTTAGAGCTCGGATGGTACACCTCCAGGAAGCCATATTGAAGGTGTTCCTGATATCGAGGGTTAGGAGGCAAACCCACTTACATCTCCCACCTCCCTGGCTATCTCCCTTAATGCAGTCACCGTAGATCTCCCCTTCTGGAAACCAAATTGGAAGGGACTAATTGCCCCTTTGTCCTCCAGCTCTTCCTCTAGGCGATCGCGGATTATTGCTTCCAGTAGTTTCCCCATAACTGGTAGGAGGCAGATTGGTCAGTAGGCCAAGGGAGAGTCCGGGTCTCGTCCATTTTTTAGTACCAGAACCACCTGAGCCTCTTTCCATTTCTTCGGGAACATCTGCTTTTTTTAAGTACCAGTTTAATATGGCTAGAAGCCTGTCTGGCATTTCCTGATGTACGATGCGTAGGGCAGCCGTTGCCCGCGTTTTCACCTTTCCCATACAGATGTCAAATTCAGTCCTAGACAAAGATGGGACCTCCTTGGCCGGAGGGGATCGTTGCCAATCCCGTCCACCCCTCGGGAAGAGGGCTGTGGCTATCTCCAGCCGTTGTTGAGGGGACATTACCGTTCCTAGCCCCCGGGTTCTTAGTCCTCTGGTAACGATCTTATATCCGCGACCCCAGATGTCATCGTTTAGGTCGCTAAGAGTGTCCCTCCAGCACTGCCTTATGGCGGCCCGGATCGCTCGTCTCAGACTGCTCTTAGCCGCTTTGTACTTCTGCCTAAGGTGTTAACCTAACCTGAAACTAAAAGGATGGACCACACCATATCGTAAACCTACCGGCTGATTAACTTAACACCTTTCATGTTGAAAACATTCGAAAAGGTGTGCGAGCAATTCATAAGGGTAGCATAGTGGTGAACAACCCTCTACATCCCAATCAGCATTCATACACATCGGGAAGATCGACCGATACGGCCCTACTTTCTGTAGCGAGCCACACTGAAAGATCACTGGACAATAAAGAGCCCACCCTTGTTGTTTTCATAGACATTGAAGGGGCGTTTGACAAAACCACCTCCAAAAAAATGAACTCATCCTTAACCAGCAAAGGCATTCCACCTGTTGTTGACGAATGGAGTTTCAATAAGTTCTCAAAAAGACGAGTGCAGATACAAATGGGAGGCACAATTGCAATGGGTTGCCCGCAGGGGGCGTCCTATCCCGCTTGTTGTGAGACACTGTTCTGGACAGCCTTATGCATCGCCTCGACGTTAATGGCTTCTACGCAATTTCTTACTCATTGCAAGAAAAGAAGACTCACTGCAACTGTTAACAGTTGAAGGAAAGGTAGAGGGGAAACGTCAGAAAGGAAGGTCACCCAAGAGGTGGGTAGATCAAACCAAAGATCTAACCGGTCCAGGCCTACATCTAAAAGTAAATACGGCACTTGGCACTAAATATGTATAACACTGTTACAGTAGTCACTCACCCCGTTTCCAAAAAAAAGATTGACCAAAAGGAGAGGGGGGGCGGAGGTAGGGGGAGCGAGGGAAGAAGAGGATTAAAATTTTGCAAAATCCTTTCTTAGTGAACACCTACAATTTAACATGAACCGTTCCTGAAAATTAAATATCTGTACTTATGGCACAGTGGTTTTAGCTGGGCATTGAATATGAATCAATCAGTCACCAAAAGCAAGAATATTTGTATATATTAAGTATACCCTCAAATTTCTGAAATTTAGATTATGCTTAATGCACTTTATATCACATATTTGTTATTTGGCACAACTACTATACTAACTTTTTACACGAACTGCTAAAAAGGGAGTGTATATGTCTTAAGCTGTAGGTCGATTTGTAATTTAACGGTGAGAGACATACTTGCCTCTCCAAGGGCCTTATTACTTGTTTTTTTCTGATAACTCTGCAGCTGTCTCGAGAAGTTTTTCAGGTCTCTTGAACAGTAATATTGCAGCTTCTTCATATTTTTCTAAATAAATGTAATAAACAGCAGTAAACTCATATTTTCCATTCTGGATCAAGTACGTGATCCATTGCTGACAATGTTTGTGACAGTATCAAATTCTTCTGTTAACCTGAATTTTGCAACGCTTCATGATACATCCTGACCATATGTAGCACATCAACAGCCTCGTTAACTTTATAGCAAGCTATATAGTGAATGCGGTCTCCATAGGAGCCGTGTCTAGTTCTTCTGCTAATCGCTTAGCATACATTTCACAAGCATCTTGCCATACTTTGCTAGATATCAGCTGAGCTAAAGTTACGATTCTTGGTGTGACACAATGTTCGCTAATTGCTGCTTGTACGGAAGAGCTAATATCACCTCTAAACAGTGATGGTGTTACTTCTGTGTCCATTTTTTTTTTCTTTGGGTTTATATTTTTGATTTAGTTTCAGTATATCAATCACACCATTTGTGTTTCCAAATACGCTATAGTAGAATCACTTTCAGTATCTTGTTCTTCGGGATTCATCTGCCAAGTTATATGTTTCCTTATGTTAGTGATCAGATGGTCTGAATCTCTTATATAGAATGATTTTAGAAGCAGTTTATCAGAGCCACGCTTTTCCTTACTACCTTCAATTGATGATTTGTTGTGTCCATCATCAGTGTGTTAATCCAGGCCTCGAATGGAGCTGCTTGTAAACTATGTCTCACAATTTTTTGAGTTCCTTTTCATCCTTGGAATTGTGCTCTGAAATTTACCATATTTTAAGAACATTCTCCCTACAACTCATCATAGTTCCATCTTCAGAAGTGAGCTTCAAATCGTACGTACTATGGATTCATAGAACGAGTCAACAGAAGGCGAGAGAACACAGTTTTCTACAGCGTTCCACTCCTAAATTTGCAGCACAAATAACTATCAAACTGTCATTAAATGGACCCCATGTCACTGCAGTAACAACGCTGCCTTTTGCTTTGAATTCAGAAACAATTTCAATTGTTCCAGAAGTGAAATTGTTCACTAGAACATCATCCCATTTTTGACAATTGTGCAGTATTCATGATATCTTGAAGTAATGTTTTCCTATACTAACACCTTGTGAGCGCCAAATACTTTCAGTTTTGCTGTCAAAGTACATTACAGTACAGATGATACTTACAAATCTTTTGAAATGGTGACTACAGGTCCAATTTTAGAAGCAAAATATGTATTCTCTTGGGTCTTTCCAGGCAGAATTGAGACAGTAAAAAAAACAGAAATCACTGATATGGGTCCGTCATTTGTGGCTAGTCCAGATAATAAAAAGCATTAAGCATACTTAAAATTGTTATACCTGTGAACCACTCGGCATAGAAATTGGAATGGGAAAAAGGCAATCAAATGGAAAACCGGATTTCCTTTTCCTCTAGTCACCGCGAGGTTCTCAGCAGCTGCACATTTCTTACGTTATATTTGTATCACGACGAATAAATTACGAGTGTAGTGCATCTGATAAATCTCATTTTTGAAAACGGAATTTGCCTAAACCATTGCAACACCGCACAAATTATACCTGTATTTAAATCTCGTGATCATAAACTAGCAACAAATGATAGACCTATATCAGTTAATACGTCATTTATCAGTTAACTCAGGCTAAGTATGTAAACCATTCTATTTTTATAGTCCATGTCGGCGCTGAATTTTTTGTGAGCTATGAATGACTTTTCCACCTATTGCGGAAAATATTAAAATAATCTTTGATGGTTGTTCGATAATATGGGACAGAGGCGTTCCATCTTGTTTAAACTCACAGTACTTCAACATATCGTGATTACTGCACAACTGTCAGAAATGGGAATGATGTTCTAGTGAACAATTTGGCTTCTGGAACAATTGAAATTGTTTCTGAATTCACGGCAAAAGGCAGAATTGTTACTGCAGTGACATGGAGTTCATTTAATGACAGTTTGATAGTTATTTGTGCAATTTTAGGAGTGGCCGAGGTATGGAATGCTGTAGAAAACTGTGTTCTCTCTCCTTTTGTTGACTAGTTCTATGAACCCATAGTACGCACGATTTGAAGCTAATTTCTGAAGATGGAATTATGATGAGTTGTAGGGAGAATGTTCTTAAAATATGGTAAATTTCAGAGCACAATTCCAAGGATGAAAAGGAACTCAAAAAATTGTGAGACATAGTTTACAAGCAGCTCCATTCGAGGCCTGGATTAACACACTGATGATGGACACAACAAATCATCAATTGAAGGTAGTAAGGAAAAGCGTGGCTCTGATAAACTGCTTCTAAAATCATTCTATATAAGAGATTCAGACCATCTGATCACTAACATAAGGAAACTTATAACTTGGCAGATGAATCCCGAAGAACAAGATACTGAAAGTGATTCTACTATAGCGTATTTGGAAACACAAATGGTGTGATTGATATACTGAAACTAAATCAAAAATATAAACCCAAAGAAAAAAAAATGGACACAGAAGTAACACCATCACTGTTTAGAGGTGATATTAGCTCTTCCGTACAAGCAGCAATTAGCGAACATTGTGTCACACCAACAATCCTAACTTTAGCTCAGCTGATATCTACCAAAGTATGGCAAGATGCTTGTGAAATGTATGCTAAGCAATTAGCAGAAGAACTAGACACGGCTCCTATGGAGACCGCATTCACTATATAGCTTGCCATAAAGTTAACGAGGCTGTTGATGTGCGACATATGGTCAGGATGTATCATGAAGCGTTGCAAAATGCAGGTTAACAGAAGAATTTGATACTGTCACAAACATTGTCAGCAATGGATCACATATACTTGATCCAGAATGGAAACTATGAGTTTACTGCTGTTTATTACATTTATTTAGAAAAATGTGAAGAAGCTGCAATATTACTATTCAAGAGACCTGAAAAACTTCTCGAGACAGCTGCAGAGTTATCAGAAAAAAAACAGGTAATAAGGCCCTTGAAGAGGCAATTTTGACTCTCACCGTTAAATTACAAATCGACCTACAGCTTAAAACATATACACTCCCTTTTTAGCAGTTCGTGTAAAAAGTTAGTATAGTAGTTGTGCCAAATAACAAATGTGGTTTATAACACAAAAATATGTGATAGAAGGTGCATTAAGCATAATCTAAATTTCTCTATGGCATCTATGGCATATGAAGTTCCCAGATTCGTTTAAAAACCATATAGCAAATCACCAACAACAAACCACATGCACAACCATTTATGATAATGTATGATTCTGTTGTAAAATTAGGTTATCCCAGAATACAAATTTTGGAAAAGGGAAAAATACCGAGTATGGGTGGGTCTATCATTTGTTGCTAGATTACCACCTTCAGTCATATTGAAATTATATGGACAGATTCTATCTATCAGTGCTATATCGGATACACTACACTCGTGATACACTTGTCACTTGTATGACTGGTCACCCGATCCCTGGTCACTTTGAAACTACATAATCGGCGCAAATGGCATATTTTGTACATTCCATTAAAGTTCATGGATAGAGCAGTATTAAGTAATATGATACGGTACTATTCATTATTCTCTCTTTGTTTTTAATTGATTATCATCATTTTTGAAAAAAAAAAATACTGAAATGACCAGTTATAGTGTTCCCTTATTATACTGTTTCTATCGTTTCCTTCATACAAACATGTTGGGTACATGTAACAACTAAAAGAATCTAATATAACATGGCCAAACTATTAAATGAAACCTTGAACAGTTACAGGTACAATGAAAACAATAAAAGCTACAAGTCCAGATATCCACAGAATGGATAGTTGAAAAATGATGAATTAATATGAGTAAGACCCAAAGATCTTACTACATGATCTGAATTTATATTACATTACCTCTGCACAGGCCGTTATTGTATTCAATCCAACCCCACCATCAACCTCGATGTCCAACAGTGGGTAGTTCTTCCTCAGCCACTGCACTTTCGGCATCATGTCGTTCATAAAACTCTGACCTCCGAAACCCGGCTCGACAGTCATAACTAAAATCACATCGGCATGCTCGATGTATTGCCTCACGGCCTCGATGCCAGTGCCCGGTTTCAATGCAAGACCGACCTGCATGCCAGCCTCCCTCACCTTCCTGCATACCTTCAGGATGTCCTGCATGACTGCCTCTATGTGGAAAGTGTATAGGTTCACTTCCGCATCAGCCATCGGTTCGATCCACTGGAAATACAACAGGGTCAACAAATTAGTTGAGAGTTGCACAATGTTAATATTAAGTGTGGTCAAGCTTTAGATATCCCACAGTCCAGTAATAGTTCGTACAAATCTGTTGTATTGTACAATATTGACTTAAAATTTAATCAATGTCTGATCCTACCCACTGACTTAGTTTTATTTAAAAGGCTGAGTGCACATTTGTATATTTTATCATTAGAATTATATTAGCGCACCAGCAAAATCCTCTCTTGGAGGACAGATGAGATTCAATGAACGTTTCAATGAGACCATAAAATTATTTAACCAACAATCTTAATGTAAATGTAGACGCAACATAAACAAAACTTAGTGAAAACATAAGGTCAATGTAAAATACAGGATTACTTTTACCTTCAAGGTTCACGGACCTAATAATATACAAGTCGATAGTGGAGGGCATGGAAACGAAAGGCCAAAAACCAACAGTAAACTACAATAAAACCTTTCCTTACCCTCTCGGGGTTGGAGACCATCATGTGAGTCTCAAAGTACACATTTGGTATCTTATTCCTTAGGCATTTGACGACCGGATGGCCGAACGTCAGGTTAGGAACAAAGTGACCGTCCATTACGTCGAGGTGCAAGTAGTCGGCGCCGTTCTGCAGCAGCGTCTTGGACTCCATGTACAGTTGGGAGAGGTCGGAGTTTAGCACCGATGGACCGATTTTGCATTTCAGCGCTCTCGCCATTCTATAAGTCTACGGTGGTGGTGGATAGTCGGGTTCAGTCTTAATTCGATTGGAATGATTAGAGGTTTTGTTCGCTTACCACTTATCGGGCATTATTCATGAAAAATTTTAAACGTGACGTTGACATTGTTTCCGCCAACCTCAACACATAGACCACAAAACATTCTCGCCAATGTCGAAGCTACGAAACAACTAAAGATTCTTCGCGGTGTTTATACACAAATATTTTATATTTTGCTAAGAACTATCACATCTTAGTTGAAATACCCGATAAATGTATATCAAAAAGTAAACGCATATCATATCATCATATATCACAATTTCATGATACATTCAAGTGCCAACAATCAATTTAAAGTGTTCTGTCACTTCAGTGCTGTCCTAAGAAAACCCGCCAAAAAGTGTTTTAGTGCACGCCATCACATAGTGTTTAGTTTATATTTCAGTGATTGCAGTTGTAAAGTTGCAGTGTGCTATTATCATTTAGTGTTTCTATATTAAAATCTGTACGCTCTTTGCAATGGATCAAGATACGGATCAACGTCTTCGCGATATGCAAAGGGAGTACTTGGACTTTCTAGATGATCAGGTACTGAAATATAACCCCTGTGCACTTACTGGGATCAGCACTTTATAAACTCAAAATTATTGTTTCAGTTATTTGGGTATAACTATGTCGCCAACGTTTTCAATAATTCTGCTGCAATTAATGAATTTCTCTAACATTGTTTTTTCAATCACTATTATAACATTCTCTGCTGCTTAAATTTACATATGTATAGGTAATTTTACTACATAGATATGGGTATAACTCGTACCATTTGTTTTCTAAATCTAGGAGGACCAAGGTAAATACTACCAACTAGTCAAGAACATGTTAGCAGACAACAACCGTCGCCTGATAGTGAACATTAATGACGTGCGTAAGAAGAATCCGGTACGAGCCCACTCGCTCCTCAATAATGCCTTCGAAGATCAGTTGGCTTTCCAGAGGGCTCTGCATGAGTATGTTTCTCAAGTCTCATTGGAACATGTCAAATCCACTGAAGAGTACTTCATCGGATTTGAGGGGAGTTTTGGGAGTAAACATCTCACTCCTCGGTCCTTGTCAACACAATACCTGGGCAATCTTATATGTGTCGAGGGCATTGTCACATCATGTAAGTGGAAACTTTCAAAAGAAGTACATTTTAAGCCATAAGTTGTGCAAGAGATTATATAGTATTAGTGGTAAAGCTGGCACTTGATTTCGTGCTGAATCGTAATTTATAGTATTATATTGTTACAAATAATTTATTACTCATCTAAAACCTCCATTTATTCTCGTTCATTAGATTCATACACCGCCAGCTACGCTCATTCAAATAATAATGTCCATCTTTTGTTTCTCCGCTCACTACTCCGGTTACTATCCGCGTTGGGAATCCCCGGTTCCTCGGCCTTTCCTCTCATTTCCCGGTAGTTCCCCGGGTCGTAGCCACGTCAGCTGATCCTACCATCCTCCATTGTTACGTCAACTTCTCGATCTTCCAAATCGAGCCTTCCCTTTAAGCAGGACCTCCCACAGCTGAGAAATCGAATCACTCGACTTCCTGTTACCACTGGAACCTCGACGGTCTCTCCGAGCTGTTGGACTAGAGGTCCCTTTGAACTCCTACCTCGTTTCTTGCCCACAGAACATTCCTGTTCTGCGAAGAAAACGGGCATCGCCTTCTCACCCTTGAATGGAACGACCGCTGTCTTGGCTCTCGGGAACGGGACGACTGCTGTCTTGGCTCTCGGGAACGGGACGACCGCTGTGATTCCTTCGGCATTTTCAAGATGCAAGAATGCAGGAATCACACAACACAACACTGAATCCTTTATCTCACTTCTGATGTTATAAATAATTTATTACTCGTCTAAAAACTCCCGTTTATTCTCGTTCATTAGATTTATACACCACTAGCTACGCTCATTCGAATAATAATGTCCCTCTTTTGTTTCTCCGCTCACTCCTCCAGTTACTCTCAGCGTTGGGAATCTCCGCTTCCTCGGCCTTTCCTCTCATTCCCCGGGTCGTAGCCACGTCAGCTGATCCTATCTAGTGGAGATACATAGTAATCTAAAGAGAAGACATTATTAATATTATGAATAATTTATGTATTATCTTAGGAATAATATTGTATTAAAACGATTTGATTTCTTTAATTTTAGGTTCTTCTGTATACAGTAAGCTTGTCCGAAGTGTGCATTATTGCCCTGCCACTAAAAAGTTTCTGGAGAGAAAATACACTGATTTCACCTCCTTCGAAGCTTTCCCCTCTTCTGCCGTGTATCCCACCAAGGTTAGGATTTTTACTTACCGCTTACTACCAAATGATTACGAGTATATATATATATATATATATATATATATATATATATATATATATATATATATATATATATATATATACTCACAGACAGATGTGAGAGTCACTCACATTTTTTTCTAAAACTACCTTCATAAACAAGCTTCTTACTAGCTTATATCAATAATAATAATAATTTAGTGTACTGCCCAACAGTTACCTATATTTACAGAACAATTTTGATGAATATATAGTAAAAAAATATAACAGCAACCGTTTGAGTAATTGAGTAATTTGTATTAAGAGCATAACGCAAAATAGAAAACTAAAGGAAAGGAAATATGTTTACAAATACAAAGAAGACTTATGATGAAATGACCAAGCATGCATGTGGTATGTCCCAAAAATAGTGGATCAATATTTTTAGAAATATATTACTACAATGACGACTCTTTTTAAAGTATGACCGTTTGTGTCAATACATTTTTTCCGGCTAGGTTTCCGCGCTATTCCGTTTTTTATTCAAAGTAATGTCAATACAAGTATGCATGTGTTTATCCTTATTTACACTGCGTATAAGTATGTATAAGTGTGATCAATAACAAAATTGTGAAATATTTTATTTTTTATATTTACATATGAAATGCTCATGGTGAACAATGGGCCTATCTAATTTATTTTCAAAACACGTTGTTCTCAGGACGAAGATGGGAATCCCCTAGAAACAGAATTCGGTTTATCCACATACAAAGACCATCAAACAATAACAATACAAGAAATGCCCGAAAAAGCTCCTGCGGGTCAGTTGCCACGCACCGTTGATATCATATGTGAAGACGATCTGGTGGATGCCTGCAAACCAGGGGATAGGATTCAGATCATCGGGAACTTTAGGTGTTTACCCAATCACCAAGGCAACCTCACCAGTGGCATTTTCAGGTTTGTTTTTATTCATGCATACAGCCTTTTGTGAAGGATTATCGATTCTCCCACTTTTCTGGTAATTTGGTGAGATTGAAGCACAATCAAACTTTTGGTTTATAGGACGATAGTCATAGCAAATAACATAGTCCAGTTAAGTAAAGAAGCTGTACCATCCATTTCAAGAGAAGATGTATCAAGATGTAAGCAATTGGCAAAGATGACAAAGAATGTATTTGAACTTTTAGCAAAGTCTTTAGCTCCTTCCATACATGGACACGATTTTGTCAAAAGAGCTATCTTATGTCTTTTATTGGGAGGTGTCGAGAAAGTTCTTGCGAACGGGACTCGACTTCGTGGCGACATCAACGTCCTTCTTGTCGGTGAGTTTAAACATTAGAATTATATGGTGCAAACAATGTCAGTACAAACGATAGTGTGGACACTCATCTATTTTGATTTTAGGTGATCCAAGCGTTGCTAAATCTCAACTTCTTCGATATGTGTTAGCGACTGCTCCCAGGGCCATCGCGACGACCGGTAGAGGTTCCTCAGGTGTCGGTCTGACAGCTGCCGTTGTTAGTGATCAAGAAACGGGAGAGAGGAGATTGGAGGCAGGTGCCATGGTTTTAGCAGATAGAGGAGTTGTAAGTACAGATAAGATCGGTTCTGATGTGTTTATAAAATCTACATCTTGGAGTATCAGAATCTTGGGTAACTTGACCAACATATAGACTCATATAGAAAACCGTTTTTAAGGCAATGTAACATTTAACTCTGATGTATTTTTTGTGGAACATTTTTGATTGAACAAGTTTTATATTTCGTCATTGTACAAATTTTGATGGTTTATAATCAGTGGGCTCAGTTTATTTCTAATTTTCTGAATTAGTAATGGTCTTTATTATATTAAAAATAACACATTTAGGATGTCTGGTAATCTACCAAAGTTACATTAAGTTTAATTGTAAGCTTGCCTAAGAGTTGTGATAAAAAATATTTTTGTAATTTGCAACTATGGAGCCCTATAACTCACGTTAGAAAGAAGGCTCATGGAAAAAGAGTTACGTGAAATGTCAATATTATTTCAATCCCAGTAGTTTCTCTCATAAGAAAATATGAAAACTAAAGTATATAGGTGTATATGTATAGTGGACGTATGTATATATTTCTATAAAGTGCATTTATATATAGTATAGAATAGTATCAAAACAGATATTGAAAATCTTTTACAGTCTCCAAGGTGTATTAAGCTATTGAGCAAAAACCTGAAAACTAGGATTAAACTGCAATTAGAAAACTCTTAGTGGGAGTTTCGATAAGTTCGCAAGAGATATTTATTGATCTGTTCTAGTATCATAGAGCTAAAGAATTTGTATATATTTGAACGTGTTGATTTCAGGAACTACCAGTCCAATTTAAAAAATACTTTTTGCGTTAGGTAGGCTATATGACACCACACTACGATCCATAGGAATGGAACAATAATCGTAGACATCAACCAAACTGTTAAAATTGTAGGGATTGTAGGCAATTATGCAAAGCGACATGGATGAGGGGCGAAGAGTCTGGGGCTATTTTATTTTATTTTTGCTTAAGAAATGTTACATATGATGTATGTCGAATATTGTGTACGATATAACTACATTTTTATTGCAAATTTCTAAAATAGTGAGCGAACGACGGGACGCGGCTAGTTATTATTTCTTTAACAGTACTTAACATTGAACGAAGTAAAATTTTTGAATTTGGTGACTTTCTTCTACTGTTCTATCATCTTGTTTTAAAGGTTTGCATTGACGAATTTGACAAGATGAGCGACATCGATAGGACAGCCATACATGAAGTAATGGAACAAGGTCGTGTGACCATAGCTAAAGCTGGAATCCATGCTAGTTTAAATGCTAGATGTTCTGTGTTAGCTGCTGCTAATCCTGTCTATGGAAAGGTACAGATAAATAACAAATTGTAACAAATGTTATGAGATTTAAAAGTGGATATATTTATTACATGAATTATTTCGTAATTATTTTTTCAGTATAATCAGTACAAAACCCCTATGGAGAACATTGGTCTGCAGGATTCTTTACTTTCAAGATTCGATTGTCTTTTTGTAATGTTGGACTCTATTGATGTATTCCATGATTTGAAAATCGCTGATCATGTTGTTCGTATGCACAGATACAGGTAGGAAATGCATCAAATCAGAGTTGCGTTCGTTTAATTACCTTTGACTTCAACAACATCTAATTCAGAAATGTTTGAATTGAAAGTCAAATACCAGTATAACGATACAATTTAATAATGTATAAAATAGTAACCAAACCTGTTCTTTTTTCTGTTTATATAATGACGGTTAATTTTTAGTCCTCTACCCAACATTCCCAAAGAATGGATAAGTTTAATTTCTTTGTTACTAAATAAGTCTATGATTAGAAGAAAGCTGTTCCAGGTATCATGAAAACAAGAACTATCTACATGTGTTTAAGCATTAGTTAACAATCGATTAATCAACCATGTATTTTCTGTTTTAAAAAAATATTCACAATATTGTCTATATTCAAGAAATGCCCTGGAGCCAGACGGAGCAGTCCTTTCAATGAATCCGACCGTCGACAGGTTAAGCACTCTAAACTTGGAAGAGGAAGACGAAGAGAAATCCGCCAATATATACGAGAAATACGATCCCCTGTTACACGGCCCTATGCGCAGGAGGACCGATAAAATTCTCAGTGTGGAATTCATGAGGAAATACATACATTTCGCGAAAATTCTGAAACCTTCTCTAACCGAGGAAGCATCAGAAATTATCGCCAATGAGTATTCCAAGTTGAGATCAGAGGATATTTTGGAGAACGATGTTGCTAGGGTGAGATTATTTAAAATATTAAAACGAAATGGTCAGTGTTGAACATGTACTCTGTCAACACATCAAATCCATTCACATGATTATCTCATTATAGCCTTTATGTCCTTCAGAGATTTTGATCAAAGCATTTAACGTTATTTTACTGTTTTCCTCTGCTGGAAAAATGTATACAGTTAATACTATATTTATTTAAAACACCAACACTAAATTCATGTTTGAGCAGATCCAACTTTTTATTAATTAGTTTACAAGAGTATTATAAATGCAAGCATTGCATTAAATCCAGTTACTAATCGAGGAACTTATGAAAGGTTTGGTTAATGAACTTATTAATACTTACATCGTGACCTACTTAATATCACATACTACTTATATTCTTTTCCAACAAACACGTTTTATCTGTGACACCAACAGGAACACCAGTATCATTCGATGCTACCTATAATCCTCAGATTCCCCCATGGATATCAACTTTAAGAACGTATTTCATAATTCAACCCTTCAAAACCCATTTTTCTTCTAGACTCAGCCCGTGACCCCACGTACATTAGAGACGATGATCAGATTGGCCACAGCGCACGCGAAAGCTAGAATGTCCAGAACTGTCACGGTAGAAGATGCGGAGGCGGCCATTGAGCTAATACAATACTCCTACTTTAAGAAGGTCCTGGAAACGGAAAAGAAAAAGAGGAGGAGAGCGGAGGAATCCGAGGAGGAGGACAACAATGATCGAACGTCAAAGAGGGTCAGAGAGGTAAATGGGAATTTTAAGGAAGTTGATATTTTTGAACGAAAATTCTGGAAAGTCTTCGAAATTTTCAAAATTACTGAATCTAGAAGGTTGGTTCTAAAAATTTGCAATGTATCTGTAGAATCCAAAGCTTCAGTCTTGCATGACGCCTCTAACATCATCATCATCATCAATTAGTCCCTACTGTTGAAATGAAAGTATTTTTTAACTTTTTAATTGTACGCTGTTGAGTTTCAAACGGTTGTGTAAAAATGTCATTAGTCAGTTATGATTTTTTGTTGTTGTTCTATAAGCAATGGTTTAATATTAAGGTGTATTTATTATTTACTTGTTATTGGATAACTATATGTATATAATAAGGTACTCGATAATAATATTCGATTTCTTCCAGAGATCGGTGACTGGATTAGAATCAGATGAAGAAATCGTACCAACGCCGAGCTCTAGGAGATCGCGCCAGGAGTCCGGAGGTATAGAAATGGACTCGAATGAAACAAATGAAATTCATGTGGAAAACCAAACAGAAAGCATGGAAGTAGATGTTCCTGTCAGAGAAATCACCGATGAAAGGTATGTATGGGTATATAAATACTAACTCTTTTTGAGAAAAACAGCAGTGTTCCAATAATCACAATTTTTCTTGTGAGATGAATAGTCTTCTACGCTTTATAGTTTACAATGCATAATTACAGAACTTCCTCAAACTTGCCTTCTATTTCAGATTAAACGACTTTAAGAAACGTCTTTACTACGCCTTTAAGGACACTAGAACTCAATCTTTGGGTTTGACCAGAATTAAGGAATTTGTTAACGCAAACAATGCCACGCCGTTTACTGAGGGAGAAATTGATGCTGCTATTATGAAAATGACGGACGCAAATCAAGTCATGATGGCCGATGGAATTGTGTTCCTTATTTAAAATCAAAGAGGGCATGCTTTACGTTGTTTTCTACCATAACAAATGTATTTTTTTAGATTTAGATTTGAAAAAAGTTTTACCAATACCAAATGCCTTGTTGTCGTTAATGCATTCGGGGTGTTACTTTTTTAATACAAAAAATTTAATACAAGCTGTTTGCAAAAAAAATGATTGATACAAAAAGGCGACCATCCACATTTAAAGAAATTCGTATTTTTTTTATAACTGGGCAAAAAATATGTTTAGAACATGTTTAGATACGGTGAGAAAAGTGTAATTAAAAATATCACCACCTTTGATGGAATTGTGTTCAAACTACGCTACCAATAATTTGTCCAATTAATTTAAATATTTTTCCTAGGAATCTTAGCGATGATTGCGATTTCTGGTTTACCCATGTGAAAGCTGCTGTAAAAAATCCTGTAGCATTTATCCTCATCTATAACACAACTGCTCCTTCGCAACTTTATTTACAGTACTCTTTGATAATCCTAGTTCGAAACATAAACGCCTACAGACTAATTTCGGATTTCCTGTGCGTACACTGAAAGTGAGGCATGTCAGTATCGCGTCTTGCCGAAACGAGAATCAGTCGACCGATCATCCCGTTATTTACCATCTTTATATTGTCGTTGCTTTCAGGTGTTTGTTTTCTGTAGTATAACGCCGTGACACATGAATCTTACACGATAAATGATACATGATCTCTTGTACCATAAACATTGTTTGTATAGTCGGTACGTGATGCAGTCGCACCAAGGTGTTGACTCGGTGTATGCAACCCAGAACCCTGGCGTTACCATGAAACATGACCATACGTTCGATATTCCCATATTTTCGAAACGCTTAGTTTGAAGATACCGACCTACTAGACAACCAATAATGTTAGGTGGCCGGTAGTCCTCCATTGAACGAAGTTAAGTGTATTTGCTACCCCTTTCGCTTGCTTCGCCCTTTGACTGCCTCTAAAATACTTAAAATTATCGAGGAAGAGAAGAGAGTGGAAAGAATTTCAAACCCTGTGCGTAAGACAGAGGTGGAACAAACAACGCACAAAACATAGTGTCATATAAAACCTATATGTTTTGTGTGTCATCACCAGTCATCACTCAATGAATGAAATGCGTAGTCTGCATAAGTAGCACCTAACCTGACCTGATCTGTGATAAGTAGTCTGTGTCTACTACAAGTCTATCTGTTGTGAATAATTGTATTGTGGATTGAGGTTAGGTTTACAAATTTAAAAACAACTACGAAATAAGTATGTTATTAATTACCGGGCCTCCGGGTAAGTTGAAGAACTTTTTTTTAAATAAGTGCCCTAAATTTAATAAATATGTTTACTCGAAATACAAATGAAGTTATTCATGTTTAGAAATTTTTTTTTTTTAGGGATAGGAAAGACTACATTAATTAAAAAACTCAGTGACTACTTATTGACGATGAATATTAATTGTATCGGATTTTACACCGAAGAAGTAAGAAGTAATAATTCTAGAGTGGGTTTCGACGTTGTAACTTTGGAAGGCAGAAGAGGAATTTTAGCTAGGAAAAGGTGAATTCACTGAATTGAGTCCTTTTGCAGGCCTTGTTTTGTATTAAAGCTTTGTTTCTAGCACAAGTCATTCAAATAGGCCCAAAGTGGGACAGTATGAAGTATTCTTGGAAGATTTTGAAAATTTATCCTTACCACTTCTGGAAAAGGTTGCACTTTTAAATTCGAGTTATTGTGTTATCTACATATATAATGTGTCTTTTCTAGTAGCCTTGTGATGTACTGATAATAGACGAGATTGGAAAAATGGAATTGTTTAGTAAAAAATTTGAAGAAGCGATCAAGAAACTGATCCAACAGAAAAAATCGCAGGTTGTAGCAACAGTACCTGTAAGAAACCTACCAGGCATAGTGCAGAATTTGAAGAAAGATAAAAATAACCGTTTGATAACGGTAAGGTGCTGATCTATTTAATATTAAATAATCATATTTATGATCATATATGTTTTTTATAGGTGTGCCATGCAAATAGGGATGACTTGTTAGAGGAACTTATTACATTGTTGAAAATTAAGTGAAGTAAAAATTGTATGTCGGTAGAAATAAAAATTTATTGTAATTTATATTTTTGCCTATTTAATAACATCTGAACGCAGGCATCAAAAATGGGTCATTTTGATGTTCAAAAATCATGTCAATATGTCACGGATGATTTACATTATTTTGTAAAGTAGAAATCTGGTCAAATTTTTGAATAATGTTGGTGCTGCTGCTGATGAGCAACACATGCTTGCTTGATCTCAAACACAATTTATGAATATCAGTGTAGTCTATTCTATAATCTAACATTTGGATATTTACTAGATTTACTGCTTTAAGGACAGAAAACCAGAATTGTAACATTTATTATTGTAGGGGAGCCCAAGAGGCTATATGGGAAGTTATTCAAGCGTTGCGGGAACCTATTAAATTGTGAAGCTTAGATACTAAAAAGAAAAAAAGTTTATATGATATATGCACATTCACTGTGGGGGTAAGTGTGTACAAATTTTCAAAAATGTTAAAAAAAATTGTTACATAGAAATACTAGAGCGCGTCAGACATTAATATCGTATACGCCCTACGTGCTTTGATAACGAAAAAATATTTATCTGCCGGCTTACAAGGTGGGGGTGGCCGTATGACGGGGTTGAAAATTAAAAAAAAAATTTATTCGAGCGTATCAGATATTCAAAAGGAATTTCAAGTGAACTGTAAAAGGTATTATTTTCAAAAGACTGACGATTTGGACGCGACCAGAACTCACGGCCAATTTTTGATCATGTAAAAAAAAATCGTGACGTTGAAATACTCAAGCTCGTCAGATTTTTATACAGACGTTTCAGCTTGATGTCCTTGTTGTGCTGACCTAAAATCTGACAATTATGTAGAGGAATTCCATTGTTCTGACAGTTTAAAAAATAATTTTTATTTTTTTTTTCATTACTCAATGGAATTACAACAAACAGAAAATAATATATAAAATATATAAATATATGTGTAAACTTTCACCATTCATTTATAAGAAAATAGTTTAATGGTAAAAGGAAGCAGGATTTTTTTAATCTTCATCATCAGATGAATCATCCTCATGTTCGGAGTTCGAATTAATTTCATCATCTACATCTTGCATATCTGTAATCAGAAATGGTTATGATACTTGACAATATTGCATTTATTTCATGATATTAGTAGTGTATTAAAAAGAAAACATACCTGAATCCGGAGTATCCCCTAAAATGTCAGGTGTTATGACAATATCTTCATATGCTTCTGGTAGTTGATTCCCAACAAACCAAATCATCTCCAACTTGCCATCCACATTTTTCCACCCGAAATCTGTTGGTGACATCTCAGTGGCAGTTTGATAGTGGGCATTTCTCCATAAGAACGCAATGTATTGCGTTCGTAATACATGTTGCCGTAGCTCTAATTATTGATAATTTTAGCTCTTTTACCGCAAAGAAACCGGCAGATTATATTATATCCGTAATTCTTACATGATTTCCTTCAAAATGAAAAAAAATTTAACCGCGCTCGAATACTTCCAGGTGACGTTTTTTTTTGCAAACTCGTTACTCGCTTATTTTCTTACGTCATGGTCAAATCGTCAGAATATTGAAATCTACACTTTTCTGCATGTAATCAACTTACCTTGTGTTAATCTGACGAACTCGAGTTAATTCAAGGGTCGTTTTTTTTTTACTAATCTGATCGGCTGCCCTAGACGCACCCCTTTACATTAAGGGTTCATATATGATGGTGGTTCATAACAGGGTGCAAGGCTTCTTTCCTTATGTTTTTCTGTCGCGCTTAAGTAAAACCCAAAATCCCCGCTTGGGCTCCCCTACTATTATATTTATAAAAAAAAAAACTCAAAAAAAATAAGGGTACATAAATCAGGTAGTCAGATAGTAATTTCAGTGACAATCCAGATATGCCTTTTACATCAAAAAAGGTAAAACGATAGAAACTATCTACCCAAAAGCTCTCTGTCCCAATGTAGAGAAGACTGGGAGAAACAATTTCAGTGGATTACGAAAAATAGAAAAGGGCCATATTTTGAATGCGGTGATTATTGGTAGTTAATAATATTTAATTAAATGTTTTCAATTTCCAGGTGCAAAATATACAAACATGTATATATGATTCGCTAGTTGCAGAAAAGGAGACCTGTTGAAACATATCGAGATGTTGAAGCACAAAAATTACTCTAGATTCGTCAGAGTCATTGTTGGACAAAAGTCAGTATTTGAAAGGTTTATAATTGAGAAGAAATCTATAGATCTTGAAGTGAAATCAAAAGAAAGCATTAGGATGGAGGCATCCATTGCAGAACATAATTTATATTCAATTCCTAGTACATTCAGTATGTACAGATTCTGAAATCGGAAAAAAGATTCAGTGTGGTCGAACAACAGTAAAAGCTATTATAACTAATGTTACAGTAGAAGTTGAAAGGGATTGTGTTATAGGTTCAGTAAAACTAAATAGGTTCAGCATTGTTCTCAATGAATTAAGTGATCGTTCATGTACAAAATTGTTCTGCATTATCCCTCGTATTGATATAAATAATGAACCCATTAAAGATCACTTTTTAGCTATCATTCCACTTCAAGATACCACAAACTGCATTATTTCATCATGTATTATAGTTTCATACTTAAATCAATATCAAATTTCATGTAAAGAGAACTGTACTATAGATTTTGCTTCCGATGGTACAAATAACATATCACGGAAAACATAATTTGGTTGTAAGCAGAATTAAAGAAACTGAACCTAATATTTTTATTAATATATTTGTCTCAACTTCCATTTATGTGCTTCTCATGCATTTGAAAAATTGCCACCAAAACAGGAGATATTCCCAAGAGATATATAGTTATTTTGCCAATAGTCCCAAGGCAGTCGGAGAACCGAAGAAATTTTAAGAATTTGCAAATACGTCCCATTTAAAAGCGTTACATCTTCCTATAGCAAGGTGGCTATCATTAAATAGTTATATAAAAAAATATTGGGACAGTACAGTGGACAATTTTGTATTTCACTGATCATTCACATAAGAATGTTTTAGAGACTACTTCCATCCTAAATATTTTACAGAATTTTACATTATTTACATTAGAGCATTTCTCAGTGAAGATCCAAACAAAATTTAGATGTGCTGTGCATGGATGCGATATCGATAATCAGGGAAAAGATTTTTCGTCTCACATAAATTTCTTCAGCTTTCCAAAAGATAAGAACATGCAGGGTATATGAAAACGCATTTGTGTAAACGGATCAACTTTAATGTTTAATGCTCTTTAGCAAAGCAACTTTAATAATGCTCGTATCTGGTCCAAACATTTTAGCAGTATTGGCACTGTATTATTTTAAAAGCTGACGTTAACTACCACACGAATAAAAGCTCTAAACAATAAACATTATATGAAATTCCCATGCGCTAATGTTCAAACGCTCCGCTATTAGCTCACATATGTGTGGCGTCGCCTCCACTGGCGGGCAACCACGCGCGCCCCTCTCGGCGGAAACAGACACTCCAGCCGAGAGAGGTGTTCTGATGAGTTCTGTGTCCTGTGTTCGGTGTCCGAGATAGACTTTGACGTACGACACGCACGACTTCTCTCTCTCTCTCTCTCGAAGCGAAATCGAAATTAAACACATCGTGCCTCGCTCGCCCTCGCCATTTTATACGTTTTCTAAGTTAAACCAATTGTCTTGCCTTAAGTGAATAAAGCCCGGAACATTGCGACCGTCGTTTCTCTCCAGTGGATGCCCCTATCTAAATAAAACTAGTGCGCCATAATCGGCCACACTAAAGTGGTGACCCCGACGATGAGCTGATAGTGCGACACCCCTCGCGACCCTCGCGGTGTTCCTCGTGCGGCTAACGCAGCGCTTTCGTGCCCCAGACGACGCGTCCGGCGACAAAGGCAGGTTTAACCTAACCTACTCGTGACTTCACGTGCTCCACGCGCTTCGCCGCCATCTTGACATTTCCGGTTCCGCCGGTTGTTCGGCCGTTCGTAGCGCCACTTGCCGACCTTCGGCGACACTCTGACTCGTTCTCAACGCTTACGCCCAAGCCCAGAACGCAGCTCCGAGCAAGAAGATGCCAGACGTCGCCAGCGGAGTCGATGGTCCCCCGGAGCCTTCCGGTGAGCAACACTCTGAACCTACGCCCGCAGCGCAGGGTTCGGCGCCATCGCCGGCAATCTCAGCCGTCAGCCACTGCAAGCTGCCTCCTTTCTGGCGCACCAGCCCCGAGCTCTGGTTTTTCCAGATAGAATCACAGTTTCACGTTCACCGCATAACCAGTGATCCCAGTAAATACCATCTGGTTGTGGCCGCCCTCGACTTCGAGACGATCGGGGAGGTTTCGGACATAATCCGTACCCCCCCGGCGTCCGGCAAGTACGCCGCTCTCAAGGCAGCCGTCCTAAGCCGCCTGACTGATTCACCTGACGCCCAACTTCACAAGCTCTTCACCGGTCTGGAGCTTGGTGACAAGCGCCCGTCGCAACTCCTTCGCAGCATGCGTTCCCTCGCGGGACAACGCGTAAGTGAAGATGTCCTCCGCGTCACCTGGCTGGATCGCCTGCCGCCTCCTACTAGACGACTACTGAAGATCCTTAAGACCTCCTCGCTCAACGAGCTCGCCACCGCCGCGGACGAGATCCACGTCATGGGACCTTCCGTCATGGCCGCCACGTCGTCGGAGCCTTCTGGCAGCTCGACAGGCCTCCATTCCCTGGATCCTGTCGCACAGGAGCTTGCAGCCCTACGTTTGGCCGTCACCCAGCTTTCCAGACGCACCCCGGAGCCCTGGAGAGGCAACGCAGCCCCCCAGGAGAATCGCAGTCGCTCACCAGCTCGAGCTAACCCGAATGCTCGACAGCGTTCGCGAACCCCAGGTCCTGACGCCAAGACTGGGTTCTGCTGGTACCACACGAAGTTCGGCAAGGACGCCAAGCAATGCAGAGAGCCGTGCTCGTTCAACGCGGCGATCGCAGCTCTCCAGCCGGCCCAGGAAAACTAAACCCACCGGCGGCGGTAACACTCTCGGAGGTCGCCGCCGGTTTTTCAGGATCCGAGAATCGCCTCTACATCACCGAGCGCAACTCAGGGTTGCGTTTCCTCGTTGACACCGGTTCCACGCTCTCCATCCTGCCACGTCGAGCTGTTCCAGGCCAACGCTCGCGACAAACGCTCACACTCTTCGCTGCCAACCTATCACCCATAGCAACGTACGGCACGAAGAGCCTTCTCCTCAACTTGGGCCTACGCCGGCCTTTCCAATGGGACTTCATCGTGGCGGATGTCAGCACGGCCATCCTAGGTGCGGACGCCCTCGAGAAGCTGGGTCTCCTAGTCGATGTGCGAGGCCGCCGCCTCCTCGACGAGGTCACGAATATCGCAACCGCCTGCGTAGCAGGCCCGGTCCCTCTGGTCCATTCTGTCAAGTCGGCAGCGCAGCTCGCAGCCATCCCCGAAGAGCCTCTCGGCAACAGATACCGCCTGCTCGTCGAGGCCTACAACGAACTGACCCGCCCTCCGCTCGATGCCACTCTCCAGGCCAATAGGCCGGTGGCACACCAGATCGTCACCGATGGACCACCCGTCTTCGAACGTCCCCGCCGACTCGCAGGCGAACGCCTCGCCGCCGCGAAGGCCGAGTTCGACGCCCTCCTCGAGCGAGGGGTCATACGCCCTTCCTCCAGTCAATGGGCCAGCCCACTGCACATGGTGCCGAAGCACAACGGTGGCTGGCGAGCGACAGGTGACTACAGACGCCTCAACAACGTCACCAGGCCAGACCGACACCCACTTCCGGTCATCGAAGACCTCCTGCAGGAGAGCAAAGGCAACGTCTTCTCCGTGGTGGACCTGCACCGCGCCTTCTACCAGATCGCGGTAGCCCCAGAAGACGTCGCCAAGACGGCAGTTACAACTCCCTTCGGGCTTTACGAGTTCGTAGGCATGCCGCTAGGCCTGCGCAACGCTGCGCAGACGATGCAGAGGACCATGAACGAGGTCCTGCGGAAGCTTCCCCAGTGCAAGTGCTACCTGGACGATATACT
This sequence comes from Cryptocephalus primarius, assembly GCA_963576515.1. NCBI lineage: Eukaryota > Metazoa > Arthropoda > Insecta > Coleoptera > Chrysomelidae > Cryptocephalus > Cryptocephalus primarius. The sequence continues at coordinate 11,868,429 of OY754946.1, forward strand.
CGTCTTCTCCTCGTCACACGACCTGCATCTTCGTCACCTCGATGAGCTCTTCTCGACGCTCCGAGACGCCGGCCTCGCAGTCAACTGGACCAAGTGCCACCTCGGCCAGGAGGAAGTCACCTTCGCAGGGTTCCGGGTCTCCTCTGACGGTTTCCGGCCACCTCAACCCAAGGTGCAGGCCATCGTCGATTTCCCGCAGCCCCAGGACTCCACCCAACTACGTCGATTCCTGGGGATGTTTAACTTCTACAGGCGGTGTATCCCGCACGCAGCCACTCTCACGGCTCCCCTCTCCGAGCTGCTCAAAGGCCAAGTCGCAAAGAAGGCTGCACTCACCTGGACGAGCCACTCCAGTGCCGCGTTTGAACACTGTAAGGCAGCCCTCGTCGATGCTGCGACGACAACCTTCCTCGTCCCTTCCAGACTGTTGGCACTACGTACCGACGCCTCCAACTCGGCATTAGGCGCAGCGTTGGACCAGGAGCAGCCTGATGGCTCCTGGAAACCCCTCGGGTTCTTCTCCAGGAAGCTATCCCCAGCAGAGCAAAACTATTCGACGTATGACCGAGAGCTCCTTGCTATTTTCGCCGCCGTCAAGCACTTCCAGAGGATCCTCGAGGGCAGGCACTTCGCCGTCCTAACCGACCACCGTCCCCTCACCTTCGCCGCCAGGCAACGATCCGACAAGGCCTCACCGAGACAAGCGAGACAGCTCGACTTCATTCTCCAGTTTGACGTTGACTTCGGCTACACACCTGGAGAGGACAACCTCGTAGCGGACGCGCTCTCCCGCATCAACGCCATCGCGCTCTCAGCTGCACTCGACCCAGCCACCATCTCCCAGGCCCAATCGTCAGACGAACAGCTTCCACATCTGCTTAAGAGCCCTAAGGTATCGCTGCAGCGCCTTGTGCTCGACGACCATCAGTTGTACGTGACATCCGGGACAGACACCTGCCGTCCCTACCTCCCGAGCGCCCTCCGCCGTCGAGCCTACGACGCAGTCCACCACTTGGCTCATCCGAGCGGACGCACCACCGCCAAGCGCTTAGAGACAAACTACTTCTGGCCCAGCATGCGCAAAGACATCCTTCGTTGGGCGAAACAATGCCTGGCCTGCCAGCGTGCTAAAGTTCACCGACACAACCGTGCTGAGCTCGGCAACTTCGCCACGCCAGATGGACGCTTCGATCATATCCACCTGGACCTAATCAAGCTTCCCCTCGCCCTGGAATACCAGTACTGTCTCACCATTATCGATCGGTACACGCGCTGGCCCCAAGCAGTTCCACTCAAGGACACCGAGGCAACCACCGTTGCCAGGGCACTTCTCGACCATTGGATTGCCTTCTTCGGCACACCTCTCACCCTCACAACCGACCAAGGACGACAGTTCGAAGCCAACCTCATGAGCCAGCTGTCCATCCTCCTCGGAGCCGAGCACATCCACACGACGCCCTACCACCCACAGGCCAACGGGTTAGTCGAGCGCTTCCACCGGACACTCAAAGGAGCGCTTAAATGCTCTCCAGAGACCCCGTGGCCGAGGGCACTTCCCGCTGTGCTTCTCGGCCTCCGCACGGCCTTCAAAGAGGACTTGCAAGCCTCAGCTGCCGAAATGGTTTTTGGAACCTCACTTCGCATCCCGGGAGACTTCATCACCCCGCAGCAGGCGCCGGTCTCCAGCTCGACGTTCGTCACTGACCTGCGACGCCTCTTCTCAGCCCTTCGCCCCGTTCCGACGGCCAGGCACAGCACCCTCCGACCTTTCGTGTTCAAGGATCTCAGCTCCTGTGAGTATGTCTTCCGTCGGGTCGACGCCATACGAAAGCCGTTGGAGCCGCCCTATACAGGCCCCCATCGCGTCATCCAGCGCATCGACGATCGCACCTTCGTCGTCGACGTGAACGGCGTCGTCAAGACCCTCTCGACCACTCAGTTGAAACCGGCCTACCTGGCTCCGGAGGACGTTTCGCCACCCCCGGCCCAGCCGACCCCACAGCATCAGCAGGACCTCTCCGCCCCGCAGCAACAGCAGGACCTCCCGGCCCCTATGCAGCCAACGCTCCACCCGTCCAGTGAGGACCCCGTCTCACCGACACGCGCCGCCCCTGCCAAGTCAGTCACCTTTTCGCTCCCTCCGCTGCCCGCGCAGCTCACTAGGGGGGGAGTGACTGTGGCGTCGCCTCCACTGGCGGGCAACCACGCGCGCCCCTCTCGGCGGAAACAGACACTCCAGCCGAGAGAGGTGTTCTGATGAGTTCTGTGTCCTGTGTTCGGTGTCCGAGATAGACTTTGACGTACGACACGCACGACTTCTCTCTCTCTCTCTCTCGAAGCGAAATCGAAATTAAACACATCGTGCCTCGCTCGCCCTCGCCATTTTATACGTTTTCTAAGTTAAACCAATTGTCTTGCCTTAAGTGAATAAAGCCCGGAACATTGCGACCGTCGTTTCTCTCCAGTGGATGCCCCTATCTAAATAAAACTAGTGCGCCATAATCGGCCACACTAAATATGTATCATGTCTCCTTGTATCGTGGTTGCATGCTGTTGTGGCTTGTATAGGTAGAGACAAGAATGAAAAGCGGGCGGAGCAAATTACGTTATGACATATGTTCCAATAAAATTTAACGTACGTTACACAATACCCACCATAAGGATGACTCAAAGCGTCCCACTTAAGTCGTGATGAATTATGTACATAATATCCACTAACTGTTTAAATGGCTCAATATTATAGTGGGGTGATATCTATAAACCTCAAACTCTCAGAGGCGCGCTTCTAATATTTTTCGATGCTTTTCTACATATATCATTAAATTAACTGTTTAATCATTTACACTGGTACCCTTTTAATTTTTACTGCATGCTCCTGCATATAGCCGATTACGAATCCGCCCATAGGCCACACCAGCTTTTCTTTCGTGGCGAGAAATATATGTTTGTAGCCGGAGTGACTTATTTATTGGCAATGGCGCGGCTCTGCTCATATCATATAACATAATCACTTTGATTATATTTTAATAATTAGTAACTATCCATTAAGCTCTGTTAGGAGTTACAATTATAATTCCACCCTTGCAGTCCTCCGTTCTGTTCATCTCATTATTTTTACTATACTCCATTCGTTTATGGAACTTCATTTCAAAGAAAAATTTGAACCATTTTAATATTATGATATAAGATTAACGACCTCCAGCTGAAAGTAAAAAAGTTGGGACTATAGGGCTCCACGATAGCAAATATGTTTTAATGCGTTTTCAGATGGTATGCAACCAACCATCAGCCCACCAACCAACGAACCATCAGCGTCAATAACCTCCAATTTTAGATCAAAATGTACATGTCACCATTGTCAAAATTTTGTTTTATTTGCTGTATACATAATACGTGGATTGTTGGGGACATATCATGAAATGAGAGTATCGTCCGATTTTCTCTCTTCGAAGTCATAAATTAGTACACTTAAAATGCGACAGTAGCGGCAGTTTGTGTTTGCATGGATTATCGCGAAATATGGTGAGAACTTGAGAACATGTCCGGTTTTCTGCCAAACATAAAGGCCTACGTGGGTAAGGACTTCCATTGTTTGATAGTTCAAAAAACAAAATGAGTGCCGAATGACCTTTAAATTTTGATTATACCCATTGGTGTTTATGTAAAACCTATGCTATGTACATAATTGACAATGGAAATATAATAATATTTGAATTAATCAAATTGTATGCAGTGTTTCTCAACTGTTTTGATTGTCACATTGATTATTTCCACGTGTGCCCTTTAATTCTTAAATTAAATTTTATGTAAATCATTCATCAATAATTTAAAACTCTTCTATTAACAAATTCTGTGTGCTAATGTCCTCACATTTTGACATCAACTAGTCATAGTTTTTTAGCATTAACATAGCTAGCATTTTTAGCATAGCTAGCATAGCATTTTTAGCATAGTTTTTTAACATTAACATTATCATTACCTATATAGCTAAGCTTTATGACTTATGGTTGATTTAATGATACAGCACATATACTACTTACTTTCACAGGGAACTTTCAAGTTCCCATACCCAAGGACACAAACAAGAATTGTGAAAGATTTCCAGGCTTCCCTGAATAAAATATAATTTTCAAAAAATAAGTTTAATTATGACAATGTTTCATTCACTAATTCATGACATCATCAGGGTCTACCAGTGTGTTAGGGTAGCTTTATGTATAAAATTATACAAAATTAAATTATTAAGCCAAGTTCAGACATGTACATGTTCGTTCCGTACAGACATGTAAGTTCAGAAAAATGGTAGTCATGTACAGAAAAACAGACAAATTAAAGCAGTGTCAATAGATAGCGCCATAAACAAAATTATATAACATGTATGTTGGGCCAAGAGGACTCTGTGGGTAATGGTCAATATAGGAGTGTCTAAATATTGGTGTAAACCCATAACTAAGACACAGCCTCATGTATTGAAACTAGGCTTGGGAAGTTGTGAGTAGTGACAGACAATAGCATTATTCTTAACTATCATTTGAAAGGAATCTATGACTGTACAAAAGTTTCTGCTGAGGATCATTATTATTCCCAATTTATGTCTTCAACCTAATCTAAATTTTGATGTTACAGCTTAATTAAATGTTATTTTCAATGATTACATATAGTGTATTTCAGTCTAGTGGTGTACAATTATTGAAACAAGATAATTGATGATAAGATGATAAGTGATAAGAGCTTTGGAGAGGAACAAACTTAAACTTAAATAACATCAGGAGTGTCATCACTATTGCACCTTAGCGACTCAGTGAGATATGAATTCGATACAAATGTTGGTCATTTTCGAATACTCTTACATATCAACCTTTTCTACCCCCACTCTAGAGGTGCTAGTAATGTCTTATCCGTACAATACGTATGTCCAGATTGTAAGTCATATGTTGGGATAGAATTAAATTGGGATATATATACGTATGTATACAACCCATCAACATATAAGAACATAGGCGTTTTACGGGTGCATTATTGAGAGGATTGATCATTGGCAATATATTTTTCGGAAAATTTTTTAATTAAACGGTTGAAATAAATGTATCATTAATAAAATGAAAAAATAATTATCACCAAGTAAATTATCTGGGCCAGAATCGCATTTTTGTGCTCATTGTAATGAAATATCACTCAGTAGGTTTGAAATAACTCTATAGCCTGAAGAGATGAAATGATTTATGAAATGGTTTATCCACGAAATCATCCATGGAATTAGAAAATAAGAGGACAATCATAGTATCAGACGTCTTGCCCCCTCAATTATATGGGCTACCGAAGGTCCACAAACTGGATATACCTTTACGACCAATTGTCAGATTCATAAGCTCCACCTCCACCTTATTACTATGATCAGATATAGAAAAAAGTAGCTCATACATAAAGAATTCAACACAATCTCTAGAGAAATTGAAGGACATTTCTCTCGTTTTAAGTGACCTGCTTGTCAGTTTTGATGTCATCTCACTGTTTACAAAAGTCCGGGCCAGTGAGACCCTGACCTATATTTCAGCACTTTTTCCAAGAGATATCACAGTACTATTTGAACTTAGCCTTACCACTACATATTTCCAATGGGACAACGAATTTTATGAACAGACCGATGGACCATGGGAGACCCACTAAGCCCTGTAATAGCGCAGCAATACAATCAGCACGACAGTAACCCAAACCTTGGTATCCCCTGTAGGCCTAATCCACGATTAGTTATTTACTAATTTCTTTTCTTCCGTTTCGATAACCTAGATGATCTAGGCTCATTGACGTCCATACCTTCTCTCAAATTAATTTCCGCCTCTTCCAAGTTTTCATCTTCTTTGTCTTCTTGTACTCCTGGTCTCCAATTTGAAGTATCATTTCTGCTTTCCAACCTCACAATTATGCTAAATACTTGTGCCTCATACCATTGTGAAATGAAAACAAACATTGAGAACCACTGTTCTAATGAAATATCAGTGTAATATACTCACTTATTCATTAGTATATCTAATAAATGTAAGTGTTAAGTGAATCACATCGATTCATTTACCATCATAATGCTTGTCTTTACAGTCAATTACATCGACATCGACTACTCCCTATGGCTGACATGGTGTCTCGCCCCTCTTCTGATAACGTTTCTGCTTCCGATGCTCATCGCACTCCTCTTATATATCAGCGCTTTCATGCTCTACATCTACAAACTCCATTGGAGGAACATCAGGATAACGTTGCAAACGGGGGATAAATGGGAGACTGCTAGGAAGACTGTTGGGGCTTTATGGGACGCCCACGGATGGATATGGCACGGTAAACTTACCCTATGTCAACGTCATATCAACAAAATGTAATTCATATTTCTTCTCAGGATATGAAGTGCATGGTATGGAGAACGTCCCAGAGAACACCCCCGCCCTGTTTGTTTACTACCACGGCGCCATGCCGGTCGACCTCTACTACCTGTTATCGAAGGTATACCTATCGAAGAACAGATTGATCCATACGGTTGCCGATCATTTTTTATTTAAGGTACCAGGTAAAACTGCGACGTTTCAAATCACAATTCGTATGTTCAACGCCTCATTACCAATTATCGTTAATGCTATTTCCAGGTTTTAATATCCTCGCTGAGTGCATGAAGGTGATACCGGGGACGGTCCAGACCTGCGCTAACATCCTGAAGGAGGGCAATCTATTGGCAATATCGCCGGGCGGTGTGTACGAGGCGCAGTTCAGCCATCATTATAACTTAATGTGGAAGAGACGTTTGGGCTTTGCCAAGGTCGCTCTCGAGGCTAAAGTAGTAAGTAAAAGCAGTAAGGCTGTTGTGTATTCTCGATGTATAATCAAATTTGATTTGTATATAATTTTTTTATTTTGGTAACAGTTAAAATTGACGGTCTTTATTCTATTTATTTTTTCTTTCGATTTCAAACAATTCCGCTATGGCGGATTTATATTACTGCCTTTTTTCAATGTAATTATAACATACCTAGGTGCTAGGGGTGTCTTAACTTCCAATACTTCTTTTTCTCTCTTTACACTGACACAACGTTGATTGATTTCATCATCAGAATTTCCAAAGAAACAAATCTGAAGAAATTTGTGATCAGCATTCATTGATGGCAGTAGGTGCAGACACCAACACACCAATTTACCACGAACTGACATCAATTCAATCTTTGCAACACAATACATTAATGAATTTTATGGTTTGAACGCTCCAAAGAGATGATATCACCAAAATATCACCTTCAATTCAATTATTTTTTGCAAAATATTAAATTCAATGCGGAATTTGTTATTGTTATGAAAACATAACTGCCAACCTCAGATTTTGTTGTTGTTGTGATGAAGACAAGAGAACTGTCAAATGGAAAGTCACAAATTTTCATACAAAATATCGGTCATGTTTATTGTATTACCCGTTATCATAAAAGAGATGTGATGTATCATAATGAATGTGCTGTGTAGCACAAAGGCAATTTTGGTCTATTGAAAATTTAAATTCCAGCCTATAATCCCAGTGTTTACGGAGAATCTGCGGGAGGCCTTCAGGACCGTGAGCATTGGTAGGAGATTGTTCCAGAAAATATACACTACTTTCAAGTTGCCCCTCGCTCCGATATATGGAGGGTTCCCCGTAAAAATGATAACCCACCTCGGAGAACCGATACCATATGATCCTAATTTGACGCCCGAACAACTGCAGATCAAAGTAAGTGATTTTGTAATAATATGGAAGTAAATGAAGTCTATCGAGCTGCACCTAGAAGCTATCAGTTGCCATTATTTGTTGCGTTTTTGAAATTGAACTAAAAAGAGTTTTCGGAAACAAGTAAAGTTTCTTAAGCTGATAAGTCATATCAAAGTAAAAAAGTATATCACGTACGTTATTTAGCCCCATCCGACAACCTATCAATGATATAAATTTCGACCATTAAAGTGATGGACGCGGGAGAGGAGTTCATTTCGTCATGTTTCACGCGATAAGTCACCCTTAGAAAATTAGATTTATAATCGAGTCGTTTTCTGAAGGCGAAGTTGCCAATAAAATATCAAACAAGGACGAAAATATCTCTTGCCCATTTTAATTAATAGGGCAAGATAGGATATCTCGGCCTTACAGCTGCAGACGGTGTCACGAATTTGTTTCCTCTCTATCTAAGCAGCCCGTCGCAATGGATGGGAAAGAGACAAATAGTAAGAAACGGGGCATTGACACAGGAGAAACAACAGTCCTTTTTCGTCGGTAAAATGGCTGCTAGAAATGTCACTTCGATAAATTGGCTACTGAAGTCTTGGCTGCTAATTTCACACCAGTACCAACTTTGACCATCACTCTTGCTCAAAGAATATACTCTACCATATGCTAGCTAGCAACACTTTGGTAACCGAAGACATTCATGCAGGCAGATTGAAGGGGATGCATCCTTAAATGTCTAAATCTACTTGCACAGTTAACAATTTACATGTAACTCTGTTGAAGACACATAACAGTCATTACCTAATTCCTTTAGCGTCATCCTTAGTCAGCTAATTAGCAAAGTTATAGTTTGAGAAGCTAACAGCTACTGTGTCCTTTCGTTTTCAATTTCAAAGGTTGACTATTTACATTAACATTTGATTGTTTCTTAAATAATACCGAAGTCAACTTAAACAGTAAGTTTAAGTGCTTTCCCCTTGATTAAAGCAACAGGTGATTAGGATAACCAACCCTTCTAATGTGGTATTATGTGATAGGGTACTTCAAAAGAAGATCCAACTTATTTTTTAATTTAGTTACCTCAATAAAAGATTTTCAGGGCGTTTCATTTTATTTTAATTTAAAAGTAAATTTACAGTTAAAGAAGTTTTGATTAGTATACAATGTAAACTTTCAGTCAGTGTAGAAGTATTGGTCACTTTCACTTTAGTAACAGTTTTTAATAACAGTAACAGTAAAGATTTCACTTTAGTAACAGTTTTTTTTTTTTTTAACGAATAATGGCAGTGATGAATTTAACAGTTTTTGACAACTGCAAAAAAGAAATTGATCTTATCTGATAGGTCGCCGCTGCAATAGAAGCCCTCATCCAGCAACACCAGAGGATGCCGGGTAACATCCTCTACGCTCTGCTAGACCGAGTGCCATACTTCAGAAAGAAAAACGTTTGAAGTCCTAACAGTATGTGCGGCTCTGAACATTCCGGCTTTGTACTTTCTGTTTCTTTGTAATGCGAGCTATTTATTAAAACTAAACTAGTTAAAAAAAATCGTATTTATTACTTTTCTAAAAGGAACATGTTGTACAGGCGCTTCTCTTCTTCGTTTTTGAAGTCTGGCACAAAGGGCACTTTCACAATACTTTCAAAACCTTCGGACTCGTGAGGCTCCTCATAATTCTTCCTTGTGCTGTAAATGATCATATCGTTAACTGGTACGTGAGACTTATCGGTTATGTCTCTGAACTTGTTGTTATGCCTGATGTGGTTTATGTCTGTTGTCATTACATAACAATGGCATTTCACGTTGAACTTCTTTGTTACTTCCAAGTACCGTTTCCTGGATTCCTTATCGACATTCGTGTTGTCTATCACACAGCTTTTTCTGTCTTTCAACTCATCTTCTAACGACTTAATGCATTTCTGCCATGAACCCAGAGTGTCTCTGTTAATATATACATAACCTTGTTGGATTAATATTTTCTTGCAGAAATGGCTCTTGCCTGAAGCTGGGAGGCCTACCATCAGGATGACTGTAGGTTGCGTGTGATTTACACAAGGGTAATGTGCATCTGGTAATGCCTTGGGGTCGAAATCTGGCATTTTGTAAGAGTACATTTGGGAGGTTTTAGAAAAATATTCTTCAGGGGTGTAAAACGGAAGACCGATGTTTTTTGCAAATAAACGATCGACAATGGAATGGTCCTTCTTTTTATTACTGTAGATGCGGCCTGCTGCATCTCCTACGTAGAATGATTCTGAAATATTAATTTTTACATTGCCATTCTTGTCTTCTTTTAGAACGTTCCACATTCCTGGGAGAGGTTTCCTATACATCCCCTTGCCTAAGGACACGAAAACCTGACATGGGACTTTTAATACTTTCAGTAAATCATTAACCTTAGTTTGGAAATCTTTCACTTTAACAGGGTCTTTATTTATACCTGATTGGTTAGTGAAAATTACTATTTTAAAACCTTTTTCAATTAAATTTTTCAGCTCTCCAGTGATTTTCGACTCTGGGAAGTTCAGTACCCAATCCTTATAATTAACAGGGAACCTTTTACCCGATTTCGTTTTTATAAGTGTTCCATCCATGTCGAAACCGGCGATTTTTGATTTCGGTTCCAAGCCAGTTGGGTTGAATATAAGAAGCTCCTTTTTATTCTCCCACGTACCGCCAACATTCTCACTAGGTCCTGAAGAATCCAATTTAAGTCTTTTAGGTGCAGGACCCGGTTCTCCGGCACTTTCCTTCTCTGGTGGTGGTTCGAAACGAACCTCGTAAAGGTACTTCTCTAGCAGCAGACCGATCCTACGCCCATGGCCAACAACATACTTTTTACCGTTCATCGTGGAGTAGCCTTCGATGCTGGAGGGATTCGCTCCGACGGCTCTAACCTGGACCGTGCAATCTGAGACGGCGGCGAAGCACTCGATCTGCCTCCTGGAGACCAGCGGATCCCTTATCCCAGTCTCCCGGCTGCGACCCAGTGTCTTCAGCTCATCGTTTGGTAGCTCGATCTTTTGGTCGATGCCTACGCCGACCAAGAAGCACTTCCTGGGAGTCATGTTGAGCAGTGGGCGATTTAGGGGACTTATTAGTGTAATGATGAAGACGGGAGACCGGATTTTGCTGAGGTTAAGTTTCGTCCACATGCCACAGAACGTATTACGTTATAGATAGTCAACTTTCTGCTATCATTTTGTTTACAGTTCAGCGCCATCTCGTAACGAGATAATGTACCAAACTATCAAATATAGCGGGAAATTTGAAACATTGGTATCTATATATTTCATATTAATTCCAATCAATCGCATGATACACTGCAAAAATTAAACTTTAAGAAACGGAAATTTACAGTACACATTTCCAGTCGATAAAGTTTAACTTTTGCAAAGTATTTATGAAACTGATTGAAATAGGGCTGTGGAAAGCCTCATGTAAATAAAGAAAGAAAATTTTCATTTGGACATTTGTTTATTAATAGTTATTAATATCGTAAAGATAAATAATAAAAAGTAAAAGTACACGAAATTTACCATTTGTGAATAAAAAAAAATACAGTTTTCACACATATAACATGCATCCTATGTATAAAAATATGACGTTTAATACTTATATGACAATTATACATGCATTCGATGCGACTAAAATATTATACTGCGTTAATTTGCGGTAATGAAATAAATAAGACCAGAAGAACTCATGGAATGAATGAAACTCAATGAAATGAAACCAGAAAAAGTTTTACCTGATGGTAAACTGAAAACTATGGATAAGAATCGGTAGTTCTTAGAACATTGTTTATAAGCCGCTAGTGCGAAGATCCTATCAGGGTCCCTATTCCTGAATGTGGGTAATTGTAATTACCTACGGAATTTTAAAACTACTGTTCCATCAATAAGTATAATTATTGATGGAACGGTAATTTCAAAATTTCCCTAGGTAATTACAATTTCCCACATTCAGGAATAGGTGCCCAGCAGTAGTAAAGCGTCTGTCTCCCTCTGGGAGATTGCTTTTGGTTCCGCATTTGGCATTCGAACAATTTGACTCTCTCTCCATCTTTTCTAAGACATTACTTTTTTTCAGTAATCATAATTTTTCCTTAATAGCTAGACAACTCATTTTTGATCATCTAGCCATTCTTTTGGATTTATTTAATTCATTTTGCATAAGGCAACGTTGCTGTTTTAACATTTCACTTGTTCCTTTTCTTTTTGGTTGTAATAAAGATGCTGAAAGATACACAGAGGTTAAGTTACTTCGTTATTAAAATCACCTGTGACGCCTCCTTGTTCACATTGTGTCCACAATAAGTGAGAATGAAGTCAGTAAAACATTATCATATATGCACTATGCAAAATACGAAGTGACGTATAGTTCATGTGCTTGAAGTATATAAGTAAATTTAATAGATTACCTTGAACTGTTAATCTAATTTATTGTATGTATTGTTAATACATGTAGAAGAATTGTTATAAATGCTCTTACCGGTTTTTGATGAAACTGATAGAACTGACAATGGCCTACTCACCGTAGCGTCCTCAAGTTCAGCCATTTGCACTAAAATGTAAATTAAATTTAATGTTGAGCTATTTATCAGTTACTTATTTAGACTAAATGAACATAATTATCTGAACAAAGATTATAAAAGTTCTATGATTAAAACAACGATAATATAACTAAAAATTAAATTGAGGCACGCATCCCTTAAAACAACTTTACCTTCTTTAATTAGAACAAACTTTGACTCATAATGGTATTTATTGTTAATAAAACATTTATTATTTGTAGACTGCACTTATAAGTATACTTATCGGTAAACATTTTTCCTATTGAACTGCGATCTCGAGAATGGTAATTTTTTTAGTAAAAGAGGACAGTATTAGAATGCTGGCAAAAATAATTTTAACTTTAGGAAACCAGTAGTTTTAGACAAAAAAATAAAATGTGAGAAGTTTTGCTAAATTTGCCGGTTTTCAAAGTGAAATTTTTAAATGTTTTCATATGGTATTCTCATAGGGTAAACGGTAATAGTAAAGTTTGATTATTCAACTATACGACGATATTCAAACTTCGTGAAAAGAGTATGGAGAAATAAGTGAAAAACGATTATAAACTGCGCGGTTTTCGCGCCTTCGCCATTGTGATATTTTACATACGGGTGTGCCTAGCGGAGATATGGTAGTGGCTAAACGACCGTCGTCGTTTATATCATATGTCGTACTTTATAACGTTTCTATTAAAAAAAAAAAATAACAAAACCGCCTAGCCTAACTCTGGTTTCCGGAGGATTCTACACAGGAACTGGTACTTTATAATATTTCTAAAAAGAAAAACAAGCAGAATTACAAATTAATAAGGTTTAAACGCGTTCTCCTCAGTCGATTAACCACTACCATTTAAGTGTCATCGTCGCGTGATTACCCTGTGATTATTTTCATGTTCCATGTTAAATGAATGGGAAATCCGATAAAAATGGACATGTCCATAAAAATTTAATTTATGTGTTATTGTGGAATATCGTGTGAAAATTAGTGCGACACGTGTAGAAGACATTCTACAAGACATAGAAATTGGTGTCCACTCGTACTTGCCGTATCGGTTAGAAGTTGACGAAATAGCGGTTCGCGGAAAAGTGAGGTTATATGAAAAATAATTTTGTTTCTCAAATAGTAAATGGAAAAACAAAAATTTAATGCGCACATCGTTTTCTACGGTTTTTATTGATCAGTGGTGATTTTTTTGGTTAGTTTTTAATTTTCACGCTGTCAACACCTTACGGAAAATCGCATTTTCAAAAGGCTATAATTTCATTTTTCACGACGCCACTGCCTGTGTTAGAACCACGGGGATCATCTTACCGATTCAATAGCGTCATCTATCAAAATCAGTTCGAATTTGGCCTCCTTAGTTCATGGTGTCGTCGAAGCCCCTGTTTTCTGCCAAACCAGATGCGCCTATTGCAGTTGCATGGCTCTGCATAATCGCATATACGCGATGAAAGTAATGCCGTATGAATTTTGCACAGGGGATGGTAAACCCATGGCAACTGTATCTATACAAATCATTTCTTTATGGGAATTTACATGGGGCACACTATCAAGCAACCGGTTCTTTATGTAAACAAAATCTATCCACTATAGGCTATGTGTGATTTGATTGATTTCCAAGCGGAAATTTCGCTGTATTTAAAGTAGGTGCCATTTGTCAAACGGTTTAACAATGACAATTTGTGAACCAATCAAAAACGAATACGAAACGAGAGTTGGGCGTTGCTTCCATCCCACTCTCTTACTTCTTTTTATTCTTGTGACACTTCAAAGCAAAACACGCAAGCCGACAATCGCGAACCCAAAGGACCTCAAGAATAGTAAGAAATGAAGGGAAAGCAGTGACGCTTAATTCTCATGACGTTTTCGTTTTTGATTGGTTCACAAATTGTCTTTGTCAAACCGCTAGACAAATGGTCCCTAATTTGAATGCAGAGGATTTCACCTTCGAAATAAATCAATCCTCGCGGACAATTAATCATGTATCTTTTTGTACCAGAAATAAATTTATTAGAAATTATAGATTTCAAAGTTTACTGTTGCACACAGCCTACTGCACAGCCAGCAAGAGATATTGTACGTAGAGAACCAACTGCCTGAAAATGTGCCCCATGTAAACACCCATAAGGAAGGGATATTTGTAGATGCAGTTGCTACGGGTTACCACCCACTCTCCAAAATACATACGCCACACTTTTATCGCGTATGCCGGCTCCTATAAAAAGTTGTAACGCCGACTTTAGCCTTCTTACAATGGCGCGGAGTAAGAACGCAGCGTGTGGGAAACAAAGAGAAGAAACTTTGAGTCGCATGCGTAAGACACAGATAGAACGAACAACGCACAAAAACATGGTGTCACTGGGTTGAATGAAATGCTCACAGTCTTTGTTTATAGATTGGGAGCTGGTGACAGGTTACAAACCGGTCTGCGTAATTTTAGGTAGTTGAGGGTTTTTGAGGGTTGATATTAACCCGATAAAAAGGAAAAAGGAAGGGTTATTTGGACAAGGAAATTGTCCGAATATTTTGGATTTAAAAAATTTAAAACAAATAATTGATTTTGGAATTTTTTCAATGTTGGACTGGGGGACGTGCATCCCAATTTTATCGGTTAAATTAATATTTTTTTAGTGAAATACAACGATATGCAAATTAATGTCATGGAAATTTTTCGAAGTTTTTGTGAAACTTTATTTATTACATATTATATGTTGAGCTTATGCACGCCATTTCTAGAGGGGAATTATTTTATTATAAAAGTTATAATTATCTTGCTTTGCATTATTAGTTCATGATCAAGCAAAATAACGTAAATAAAAACTTGAATTCATTTCATCGGCATGAAATTCCAAAACATAGAAAATCGACAAAAAAAATTCTTTGCAAAAAACCTGTCGAACCGTTTGTGCTTCTGCGGCGTGCATGCTTTTAATCTATTAAACCTTAAATTTGTTCATATTATCTTATCTTGAAAGGCAGGCAATCAGAGATGACGGAAAAGCACTAAAATTTTTCCCTAAGGGAAATTCAGTTCTCATCATGACGTGCACGAGGGGGAATCTAAATAACCCTTCCATTTTTCTTGTCATCGGAACCCTCAAAAATGCATGCTGCCTGAAATGATAGACGCCCTCCTGTCACCAGTTCCCAGTCTATTACAAGTTTACGAGCACTTCCCGCAATCGAGTGACCTTGAGACTTAGAGTATTTATTTTGTGTGTATGTAACGTACGTGTGCTGTGTGTTTGGCTTTTATCAAACGAGCTATTGGGATACGTTTTGAGAATTCGGAGGGATGGCGCTTTGGGCCAAGGTTCAGCAGCTCCCACAGGAGAGCCTCGACCAGATCCGGGCGCTCTATGGGCCGTACTTCCCTATCGAAGTCAGGCATTATCTCGCCCAGTTCATCGAGGAGAAGTTTTGGTAAGATTAAGATAAGATTGACAACAAGTTCAAAATTGTCACCCTGTGGATAGATATGGTGAAGATTTTTTGAGCAGGCGTTTAATCTCGGCGCCCTAATCAGCATCCGTACTTATGAATCCAGTTATTTGCTTTATATCAGCTATTTTTTAATATCATAACTTGAGAACTGCATTACCTACATGTTTGTTAGTTAATAGATGAAAAGGAAAGTTGTAATTGTGATCCAAGTAGTGGCAGATTTTTCTATCCTAGAAAGTAGATTGTACCCCCAATTTTTTGTTGGATAAATGTTTTTTTCTCATCGAGTGAAAATTCATGGAAAACTGTACAATCGACAAAAGTTGTGAATAATTGGAAAATGAACTCAATAAGGTGTGGTACATTGAATTTGATGGTCCATCATCTGAAAACCTAGACCTTCTAAAATCTAATCTTAAATCTCCTAAACTTAATAGTTTCCACTAGATCCTAAAGATCCATAAAGTTAATAGTTTCCATTAGTTAATAAATTTGTGATGCCTATGAATTTAGCCAAGCCTTTATAGATTTCAGTTCTTTTTAATATTAACTGTATTCTGCCTTCTTTGCAAAAACTTTTGATTTCATCAGTGTTTTTGACTAAGCCACTTTCGAATTTTAAAACAGTTTTTGCACCATACTGTGCTCATGTTGTGCTAACTTAGGTCATTAAAATAATTTTCATTGGACCAGTAAAAGACAAGTTCAAGCCAGTTCAGGTCATTGACGAGGGGGATATACTGGACCGAGTTGGTACCATTCAATTTGATAACCCAACTACTTTTAACAATCAAATTTAGATCCAATGGACTTCGAATGGAGGCTCATGGTGTTGCCAGTTACAAACGCCTTCAACTGTGTATGTTTCTTTATAGGTCGAAGTTCGAACCTGTTCCAGCCAATCCACAGCATGAGCAGTATGTAGCCGGACTGGTCAATTCTCTAATTAATGAGATTGAGAACAAAGCCACTGTCATAATGGATGCCGAGATCCTAAAGCGGAGGCTCGCAGAAGCTGCTAAAACTATACGTCACAGATATAGGTGAGAGTGATAAGAACTTTTGATGACCCCATTTCCAAATTTTTACGATAAAATAAATTTCTAACCACAACAAAGTGATTAAATACAATGATAAATCCAGTACCCAATAAAAATAGATTTCCAAAATAAAATGAAATATCAACAGAAAACATGAGTGATACTTACATATAGATAAAATATTACCTACAATGATTCATAGTGCCGATTGAATTTATTCCCTAGTATCCTAATTCTATTGACAGGAGAAAATCTTCCAGAGTTTGTTGAATTAAAAATAATAACCTGTATCGAAGGACTCAGGTTTTGTATATAAGTTAATTAGACTTAGTAAATCCAGGCGGTCAGTACAATAATTAGGCAGTTTGTAAGCGAAAATCAGGTTACACCTACTCTTGTAATACTCAAGAGAACCGATACCCAATTTTGATCGTAGCTCCTCCAGTGATAAATTTTGCAGGTTTAACCTTCCAGCATAAGTTCTTAAGATTGGTCCTTAAGACCAATCATAGTCTCAAAAACTTCAAAAGGTTAAATTGAATAAAAGGAATATTGACAGAATTGTTTAATGTACAATGTTAGCTATTTAAATCCACTTTATCAGAACACTACGCACTGGAGAAGTGACTAGCAAACAGGTTTGCTTTGGCTTTGTTTAAGTCAACTGACAGATCTTTGAAATGCATTACATTTGCAATTGCATGACCTGTTGAAGAAATTGACATGTTTCTAAGAAGGCTTGGAACCTGGATGAACCGATTCACTATTTGAGGTAATATAAGATTTATAGCACTGCTCTGTTAATGCCTTGCACTGCAGCCAAAGATTGGAAAACAAGACTTTTTAACTTCGGAGTAAACCGACGAGGAAACCTGGAAGGCATTTGAAAACACTTCATAAAACTTGCTTACTGGATAGTTATATTTGAGTTGTCAAAGAGGTCCAGTGAACTGATAAAACGTAATTATTTAAACCTAAAAAATCGCATTCCTAAAATCCCAATATGTGGTTTCATATCATGATTTGTAAATAATGCTGTGAACATCACAAGCATAGGGTATTATCACAAGTAACCAACACATGATTGAAGTTGTTTGGAAGTACTGCGTCAGCTGTTTGTTGAACTGTCAGCATCTGGTAGTCACTGATGCTGTTGAAGATGAGACCAAGAATAATCAATGATGATTAGGTATCTTATTTGATTGCTTCAGGTTCAATTAAGTAAAAGATTCACATACTAATTTTGCTGGATAGTTCAGTGGACATTCAACCAGAGGACCATCATCAGTTAAATAGTCCCAAGCAGCCAGAGGTACATTGTAATCACCAAATAAAAAAAAACGGTTATTTCAGGATTCATATTTATGATGCTTTCAACAGCTCAACAATGAGCGATGTAGACACCACCCATGGATGGATGATCAACAAATAGGTGCTCCACATTCATTTCCTTTTTTTTTGGATTTGTTTAGCTTTTAAATGGTTGCATATCAACATCAAAGCTCCTCCACGTACTTTGGTGCTAGTATTTAAATTATAATCTAACCTAAAGATATGGAAGCCTGAGAATGATAAAATTTAGTTCTTGGATTTAAGAGACCATAGAACTCAATGTAAAAAGTGCATTCTCAGAATAATAAATAAACAGCTAATTCTGTTCATGTTATCAAAATATTTCACAAAGAGATTCTTCTGAAAAAAGTGTTCAGGTACTTGTGGTACGAAATGTTCAGGTACTAATTAATTTATTATCGTGATCGTCTCATTCATATTTCTTATTTACTCAACAACTAGCTGATAAACAATCAGGGGTCATCCTACAAGTCAAAAAATCATTATGTCCCCGCGAATCTGCTGTAAATAAATATTCTCGAATTAGTTTTCGCTTAGATAATGAGTTAAAAACAAATATATTCCAGCGGTAATCCAATGCAACTATTCAACTACATCCGACAGTGTTTGTCCACGGAAATGACGTTTATCCGAGCCACCGGGGAGAATTTGCCTGACTTACCAAACTGGATCGTTTCTAACAGTAATGCGGAAGTGATGCACAAAATCGAGGTGCTGAGGGGGAGGACTCAGGTACTGTAAGCTCCGAGAAAACGGTATGAAGTAATTTGTGTTACATTTAGACCACTGCCGAGGATTTGAGGAGGATGGAACAGGAGCAGGAATCCTTTGTTCTACAGTATCAGGAGTGTATGAAAGTAAATGGTATGTTCATGATAACTCTTCATTTAATTTGATTTTCTAATAAAATTCTGCTTCTTAGCTTTCCTTCAGCAGATCACTAGTCAACCAGGCATTCAGCAAACTGAGCACATCCAGAAACTTCAAAGGCAAAGAGAGATCCTGGAGTATGGCTTGAATCAGAAGGGGGCCAGCGTGATGCAGCTGAGGATGGCCCTGAGCGAGAAACTTAAAGAAACCTGCCAACTTCTGATGCAGTTACAAACATACGTCCTTGACGAGGAACTCGTCAAGTGGAAAAGGGAACAGGCGTTAGCAGGAAACGGTGCCATATTTAGTAATAATCTAGACACGATACAGGAATGGTAAGATCTATTAACTTTGATTTTAAAAGTGTTAATAACATTTTCTTTAGGTGCGAAAGTTTAGCCGAGCTGATTTGGCTGAACAGGCAGCAAATAAAAGAGGTGGATCGTCTTAAGCAGAAGTTGGCATTGGACCCGCCGGGGGTGGTCAATGTTTTGCCACAGTTGTTGCAAGAGATCACCCAACTTTTGTCCACTTTAGTTACATCAACGTTCATAATTGAAAAACAACCACCACAGGTTATTAAAACAACCACGAGGTAATCGAAATGAAATGTTTTGAAAAATACCAAAATCAGATATGTGGTAGTAGTATCAAATAAACAACAATAATAAAGTAAGGATCATAATAAAGAAAAATGTTAATGACATACAAATATTTCGCGGATATAATGTCTAAAACATATAAATACCCATTACTTATTCAACCAATTCGTTGTCATAGGTTTACTGCGACGATCCGACTGCTCGTCGGCAGCAAACTCCATATGTATATGACGCGACCGCAGGTGAAGGCGACGATTATCTCAGAGGCACAGACACACATGCTCCTGAAACACAACAAGCTAATGAAGAGCGGCGAGAGCTTAGGAGAGATTCTCAATAACACTGGCACGATGGTATATCAGCAGGCGACGAGGCAGTTTTCAGTGAGTTTCAGGAAGATGCAGTTGAAGATGATCAAGAGACCTGAGAAGAAGGGGACGAAGAGCGTTACGGACGAGAAGTTCTCGCTTTTCTTCCAGTCTCAGTTCAATGTGGGGGGCGGCGAACTTATTTTCCAGGTAAAAGGATCTTTATGCTTATGCTTACTAGAACAAGTGTACAAAGTTATAAAGTTCCTGGTCCACATTTTTCCTTTTCATTTTCATTGGTGGTGTTAGAGCACTTCACAAAACTAGAGAGTGTGCAACATTAAACTAATATGTTTATAAAAGGCAACCCCTAAAAATGGGCGATAAAGACAGAGAAACTTTACCCAAGCAGTTGCTCCAATAAACCTGTGGTTCGCTTGGTTTCTTTAAAAACTCTTATAACTCCCTTAAAAGAAGCATAAATCACAGTAAATATCCACTTCTGGTAATAGTTCTGCGTTTTAGAAAAGTCTTCTGTTCTAGGTGTGGACTTTGAGTTTACCAGTAGTGGTGATTGTACACGTGAACCAGGATCCGGACGCCTGGGCGACCATAACATGGGACAATGCCTTTGCAGAGCCTGGAAGGATACCTTTCCATGTACCTGATAAGGTATTTTAAATATGGCAAACGAGTGGAGTAGAACCACTTTTCTCATTTGCATTGTCAAGTTTTCAAAAGTCTCGACACGTCAGTAATTAATTTTTGAAGCTTGCTTCTTATCGCAGGCCTTGGGATGGCAAGTGATCTGGTTCAAATCGTTACGCGGCCAAGTGTTGCGACCCATCTCAAGCGTTCACGATGACTCATCATATGCAAGCATGCTGCTCTCTCACGTTGCCTCTCGTTATCTGCTACGCGCACGCACACACACACACGCGCGCGCGCGCACCCACACAAACACACACACACACACACACACACACACACACACACACGCGCGCGCACACACGCACACATACGCACGCGCACACACGCGCGCACCCACGCACGCACGCACACACACACACACACACACGCGCACACACGCACGCGCATACGCACGCACGCACGCACACACCCGCACACACGCGCGTACACACGCGTACACACGCGCACACACACACATATTAAACTATACTATAGTACTATAGCACTATAGTAAACTCGCAGTCTATTGTGTATAAGAAGCAAGCTTCTATCGGCGGTCCGACGACCGCTCACTTTTAATTTGTTTTTTAATTCCGATTGGCATGATACAAAGATACCGGATATAAGATAAAACACTATATGTTTAGGGAAAACTGGTACAAAAGCCATTACAGATGGTAGATTTATTAAAAATTATGTATTTTGCAAACATTGTATCGTAACAGGTTCACTGGAATAAGGTAGCCGAGATGTTATCGATGAAGTTCAAGGCAGCGACTGGTAGAGAGTTAACAGACGACAATCTGAAGTTCCTGGCTGAGAAAGCGTTCAGAGGGAATTACGAGACGACCAACCAGATGTTGAGTTGGGCTCAATTCTGTAAGGAACCGTTGAACGGCAGAAGTTTCACTTTCTGGGAATGGTTTTATGCCATCATGAAGCTTACAAGGGAGCACTTAAAGGCTCTTTGGATGGATGGGTGAGAAATTTTTATTTCAGATCGAAATCGAAAACTATACTTTTGTCTTTCAGAGCTATAATGGGTTTCGTAAGAAAGAGGCAGGCAGAGGAGATGCTGATGACTTGTCCCTCTGGTACCTTTTTATTAAGGTTCTCTGATAGTGAGTTAGGAGGGATTACAATCGCTTGGGTTTCTGGTGAGTTCAACTGTGGTACTCTAGTACATTTAATGTTGTAAATCGTTCGTTTTGTTGCAGATTCAGGGGAAGTTTTCAGCTTTCAACCCTTCATATCTAAAGATTTCGAAATACGAGCGCTTGCAGATCGAATTTCTGATATAAATCATCTTATATTCTTATATCCTGGCATATCCAAAGATATACCTTTCGGCAAATATTATACTCCGTCTCCATGTGGTAAGCCAATTATTCATACGATCAACTTGGTAGTTTATAAAATTTTTTATAGGAATAATGGTGCCTAACCACATGTTAGCTCTTTTAAACTGTGTTATATTGTTAATACTTGCATAAACATACGTTAATTATTTTAAATTGTGTTATAGAGAATACCCCGACTACAAGAAATGGTTACGTGAAAACGGGAGTGGTGACATGTGTGCTGGGTATATCTAACCACATGTCTCTCCTGAACACGTCGCATACCTGCATGCAGTCCCCAGATTTCATGCTGTTCAGGGACACGCCGTTGGTTAACAGGTAAATAGCTCATACCATGAAGATGTGGCGTTTTAACTTCATACATCCTTAGCTTTCAGAGTATGGTCGATTTATAAGACATACTCCTACGACGTATGCTGATGGACCAATTTACATACTAATGAAACTTTCTATCTGTGAACTTATGTGCTTTATATTTAGTGATATAAAAGTAGTGTTCTTTTAGGCTTATTTCGGTGGAAATATAGGCTATTTGGAGTAACATGGTGCGATTTTTAATGCAGTTTTTCGTTTTGGGGTCCCTAGATGTCAAAACAACTCCCCTAGCCTAGGATACATTATCAAATATACAGACAAACAAAAGAAGCAATCCTAAATAGCTAAGGGCCACTGACACTGCAGGTGTCATTGGTTCAAATGCCATACCTTCATGTCAACATCATGTTGAGACTTATAATTTTAACATTTTAACCACTTTTTTCCACATGTTCATATTTATACAAATTTTATTTCGAGAAGAGCGTAGGTCATGAAATAAGCTTCTCTGACTGGCCGTGCCATCAGCAATGTTTTGTTTATATTCACAGTTCGAAGGAATTTCCCTTTTACTTGAATCTGGGGTAGGTTTAAGCTGAATTGTTTTTAAAACAAGTTTACAGAGCATATATATATTTACACCACCCATTCGAGCGGCTTATAACGTAAATCCTTAAATGAGTTGGAATTACCTGTTTTGCAAGATTTCTGTCCTGAGGGATACAACAGAATTCAATTCTCTACACCAAGAAATCAAAGAAGTAAAACGTGAACCAAGTTTAAAGTATAGCTAACATATTACTTTGTATTTTGATTTGGATCTAATCTTCATTCTCGTCATTTTTGGAGACTTATTCGCAAAAGTGAATATTATACATGGAAGCATAACAGAAGTGCAAGATAATGACTATGTGGTAGGTACTAACAGTAAGTATTTAAATTTCTTTAAGAGTTATCCTATGTTAAGAAAATTTTATATGTACGATGGTTTTCAGTGCCCATTGACACCATAGAGATCTTTATAAAGATCTATAGGTGTGTTAAAACATCGAGTTTTAACAGAAAAATCTCCATTTAATTTAACATAGTTGACCATATGTAACCGAGTTAACATAATTCTTTAATAGATTGCAACAATAACCAGATCACCAACAGGGTCGTTGATTCGATAGATCAGCGATCTAATAATAGCGGCAAAGAATTTCAATAAAGCATAGTTGAGAAGAGTACTCTTGACTGTCGCTATCTACTATTTTCCAAGCCTAAAGTTGGGACGTGAGGCTGCATCTCGATGGTAGACATCCCCTAATCATCAAGCTCTTGTCTTTTGATTAACTCTTCCGGAGCTGCCCAAGTCTTATTGGCCTAGCAGGCGTTGAGACTGACGTCTTGGTTCGGAAACCCCTTCGTACCACCGTAGGCACCTTAACTATGATTCGTACAAGGTCGATCATAAATAAATGTAGGAGAGCTACTCCGAAAAGCTCAATCCTTATTGTAGGGGGATTTACCTTATGAGAGATTAAGACTGAGTAACCATTTGAAACATTTTTTGTAAACGAAGGAAAACAGATACACTTAAACGGCTAACGCTTATGTGACAATATTTGTGTGTTTTGCGACTAAGACAATTCACTTAGAATTGGTTCGTGATATAACAATAGAAACCAACCTGGAAGCTATAAAACGCTTTTTCAAAAAGGGGTAATTAAGCATTTATTACGATAATGCTGTGAATTTTACAGGTGTCAAAAGCAAACTTGTGAAATTAAGGGTATTTTTCGTATCAAAAGAAAACAAAAGAAATTCAGTAAAGCAATTCAAAATGCCACCAAGCTATCCAACAAACGACACTTAATTCGCTTACTTGGTGACGCCTTGATTACATATGAACAATTTAACACGCACGGTTCAAACAGACTCAGTTCTCGTTAGCTTACTCCAATATCTTCTGACTCTAATGATCTCTTGGCACCATTCTCATCCCATTTTATCATTGAACATAGTCTATCAGCTGCACCAGAGTACAGGTATCAAGAAACTATTAACAATCGATTGTGCTTCTGGCAGCGAATACAAAAGGTTGCTACAGATTGTTCTCTTACAACATAACACCTGAAGAGCCCTCCGGCTAAAACCCAAAATTCGGTAAAGTGGTGGTAATGTGGTCATAACAATTTAAAAACATTATACTAGTTGGTTTCACTTTATTTGAGATTCGAATTGTGCTACGTTTTTCCCAGACTCCGATTGTAAAGGATTATAAACGAAGAAGATGAAGAGGCTTAAAAATTGTTATCCGCTCGTTGTGACAGGGTTTTTCCATCTATTAAATCAGAGGTGTCCACTAACCGTGTTTCCCGTGCTCCCGGGAGCAAACGCTTTATCAGTGGTACCGGTAATTTATGACACCTATAAAGCTATTACCGCTCGTCTCATGGGGCATTTTCAGTCACGAGATCCAGGGTGGAATTAATATGATTTTAGTTAGACGTTTGAGATTTTAGAATTTTATTATTTCATATATGAAACATATACGAGCATACTAAAAATGTTTTTACCTTCTTCTAAATAGTTAGTACACAAAATCGTGTACAAATAGTTAAGTAATTGTTCCCAGTAACTAGTAAGTGTAAGGATGATTGCGAATTAACGTATTATCCTTCATCCTTTCAAGAAAAATGTACCCGATGCGTCGTTATGATCAGGTAAAAATAGGGCCAGTAACTGAGTGATTACCACAAAATCTTGATGACACTTTAGAAAAACGAAAGAACGAAAGAAAAATGTTAGTTCTTACCTTCTAAATTAGTTTCCACTAATTTACTACTATTCCACTAAACGATGAAATTCCTATTTTAAAATATGTATTTATCTGCTCCTAAGTCTGTTGAACCGAAAGTTGAAGGCCACCGAAGCAGTTTCTAGAGGCAGGAGCAAATGAAAGAAAAATTCGTAGCGACTCTGGAAAATTTCGGCAACTGTTAAATGAACGGCTGCATATGGTGAAGGAAATAGTATATAGTTTGTGGAGAAAATAATTTTCCAACTGTGTCAAAGTTTGTTTCACGTCTTCTGGAAAATGAAATAAATTTTAACAAAACAGCGATGTGGAGATTTTAAAAAAAATGGTTTCAAATTTAAGAAAATTAATAGATCAAGTTTGGAAACTAGTCGTATAATAGAATGGAGAAATAAATATTTGGATGAGATTGATAAATATAGGAAGGACGGTAGAGAAATTTATTATCTAGATGAAACGGTACGATACTCATGATATTGTTAAGAAAGGATGGGCTGACAGTACTTTCAAATGTACTGCAAAAACCCCTCCAGGAAGGGGAAAACGAATTGAAGTTTTACATTGCGGTGGAAGTTACGGGTGGGTTTCCAATACCATTTTATTGTCCGCTAAAAATATTAAGAACTGCTATCTCGATTATCATCAAGATATGGATAGCAAACTTTTTGAATCATGGTTCGGTAAATTGTTAACCAGCATTACTCCAAATAGCGTAATAGTCACGAATAACGCCCCATATCACAGGAGGCAATTTGACAAAGTACCAAATAATTCTTCAAAAAAAAAGAGTTTTTAATAAAATCTGACCTATTTTTTGAAGAAAGCTATTCTAAGGCAGACCACTTGGAAGTGGTATGTACAAA
The DNA here is from genome assembly GCA_963576515.1 of Cryptocephalus primarius. Classification (NCBI taxonomy): domain Eukaryota; kingdom Metazoa; phylum Arthropoda; class Insecta; order Coleoptera; family Chrysomelidae; genus Cryptocephalus; species Cryptocephalus primarius. The sequence continues at coordinate 11,894,362 of OY754946.1, forward strand.
AATTTTGAATAAAAGTACGCAGTTGATGAGATGGCTAATGAAAGAGGGCACACCATTTTAAGACGGCCACCTTATTATTGCATATTAAATCCTATAGAATTAATATAGGCTCAGTTAAAGACGAGGGTTCGAAATAAAAATAAATTTCCTGAATTGTCCAATTCAGTTATTGATTTAATAAAAAAGGAAGCTGATGAAATAACTGTTGATAATTGGAGGAAATGCATAAATCACATTATAGTCATTGAAGACAATTGTAGAAACACGTGTATCAAAGTAAAACCATTAACTATAAACTTAAATAATGACACAGAAAGCGAAGGCGAACTATACGAATAACAAAGTTTTATCTAGCATCTTATCATACTGTATTTGTTAAATATTAATGATATTAAGTAAATACTACCTGTATAAAATATAACGATGGTGTATGTTATATGTACCTACATAAAAACAAAGTGGATCCCCAAAAAAAAAAACTAAATATTTTGGTATTACTCCTATCTATTAAATAAAAAATTATATTCTCTATGTATTATTATTAAAGATAATATAACAGAAATATGTTTGAATGCATCACGAATTTTTAATAGATTAAAAATTTGTTAACGTAGTACTCTGTTTCTTTTCCTACAAATTCGTTTGTTATTTAACTGTAATATTTAGAACACGTAAACACAAAAGATTAATTTGTATGTGATTTGAAAAATTCCGGTACGGTCCAAATATCCCAGAGGACCATTCGAAACCATCTCCTAATCGGCAATAAAGCACTTCACTTTTCTCCCATTCAACAAATAATTTATGACCTTTTATTAGGGTGTCTCGTACCAGGTCTACTGTAATCTTGTCTCAAATAAAATGCGACGTACTATACACAATACCATAGTGTATACAGCTATTATAAGTATAGTCATAGTGTATACAGTTGTAATGTATAGACTATGGTATAGTCACTCTCCGAATTGCCGAAAACCATCACCTCTTGTCGTCTCTACCCCCTCACCAGGACGGATTACTCGCTGAGCAAGAGAAGCTTGTGGTCATTTTGTACACGGTGTCTTCGGGTAAGGTCGTACACGGTGCGACAAACGCACCGTCAACGACTAACGCCAAATTTATTGGAAAAAGGTATTTTTTTGCAGCACAACAAATCGTCATCGAAAAAACAAAAATCAGTTTTAGCCATTGAAACTTCAGACTATCGAAATTTACAAACTGTAGGAGGTAACGCACTTGTATATGTCGGTGGATACTTTTTACGTAAGTGTATCTTAAAGCACTCATGTGACATTTGTGTCAATTACAGCAACAATAAAAAATCCGATAGAAATACCAAATTTTGCGAGCTAAAGAAATATAATGGCAATCATCATTAAACGTCCCTCCAATCGATTTTATTAATTATTTAGTACCATTAGAAGAAATTTTTAGATCAACAAGATCAACATCAGATAGAACAAGATCAAGAATCTACTATACATTAAAGTTTACGAATAGAGAAATAAAACGTCAAAAAATAATAAGGAACACTTTAAATTAAATGTAGTAAAAAACATGTAAAAACTGGAGTAAGTACTTGCAAATACACAATAAACTTGTACTTCACTATATTTATACCTAATACGGTCATTATGTATGTACTTATATGTTGGCTGCTATTGTGTGTTATCTTAGCAATGAAATATATGTATCTCTAAGTACTTTGTCTATTTAGGGTGTACCTAGTACGCGAACCTTTTTCAAGTCCTGCAACTGATTTTAATCCTTATCCTTAACAATTAGCAAACAGCAATTACTTCTAGAAGTACTGATAAATTCCTGATTACAATTGTTTATGGTGTACTTCGACCTTATACGTTTGTAAATAATCTTGCGCCGACAAAATTTCAACGTCTAAATCTTCGAATATGTTTAAAATTCGTTCGCCTCCCGTATGTAGACGCTTCAATGAAATTATCGATTTCACAGTCGCTTTACCCCTGTACATTGCGGTTTCGGAAGTTACAGAGGTTTATTCTAGGTATCAACATCACTTACCTTAATATTCTTACCCGACCCGTTCGGATCCAATTAGAATTATTTTGAGAGTGTTGGAAAGGTCAGACACCAGAAAAATCTGACATAAATTTTAATTATCACCAAAACGTACAATAGGATAAGATCGAATGCGATCAATATCTAACTGACATGTGCTAACGTCTTGGCGAAAGAGCGAAGAAAAGAGCATGTGTCGTCACCGTCGAGTTTACATACACTTTTCACTAAGGTCATAGATAGTTCCAGAAAAGAACTTTTAGACATCAAATTTTCTTAAAGGCCAATTCTCTCTCCAATGAGGAAATAGTATCTTTACATGGAGTTTTTATCTTTTGATGATCGAATTAGCTTTGCTGATGGTTGCCTACCCATGATAATTTTACGTATTGAACTGATTAATTAGGGCCGTGCAAAACGTGATGGCTCTTATCCTACAGGATAATACATTATTCATGTACCAAACAAGTATCTTGTATCATTTCAAAATGATTTTTTTTATTTTCAGACGTAAAATTAAAGGTTCAATCAAAATATAACTGCATACATGCAAACTACGTTTTGTGGTCAATTTGTTAAGCATGAATGCACGGAAAAAATTTTGGCACTTCAATATTTTAATATGAAAAATGAGAGAATTGACAATAGTACAGATGTAAAGTAATGATTTCAGGAACATATTTTTAATTCAATTTTAACAATAACAGCATTTTCAAGAACGTGATACTGGTAAATTTTTGTATTTATCTATATGTTAACAAATTCGAAATATGTAATGGTTTGTCATACATTAGCCTGTAGCAATGCACATGTAAACTTAAAAATCGCAACGATAATGCCTGTTTCGATTGGAATATTGTCGCTAACTTATTTCTGGCAAAGCAAAACTGAATAATTTCATATCCAGATCACAACGATGTGTTGACGTTGTGTGATTTAACATCCTATGCCTCTCAAGAACGTTAGTAAATTTACATAACTTAACAGTATATCTGTAATTATATACATTTTAGAAAAAACTTTTAACATCCTATGCCTCTCAAGAACGTTAGTAAATTTACATAACTTAACAGTATATCTGTAATTATATACATTTTAGAAAAAACTTTTAACATTTCACCTGTATGATTCACTTTACTGTACTATCATGTTATAAACCATATGCTGAATAAAATCTGGTCAGTTTTTGCATTTTTATTTAACATTAGTTAGATTAGATTGCACAACTAATGCAGTAGCAACTGTCAACGTACATAGAATAATAACTATGTTTTTTATGTTATTCTTTACAATTGTTTGAACAAATTTTTAGAATGATGTAGTTTCTTCCAGACATAGATAACTGTCTATTTTGCTTTATCTTTGTGTGAAAGATAGACAAAAGGTCCTCGACTATATTAACGGCTTGTCTCCTTATTTGTGTGGATGTGCAAGTGTCTCTTCAACTTACTAGACTGAATAAATGTCTTATTGCAAAGTGAACAGCTAAAAGGTTTGTCGCCAGTATGAATGCTCAGGTGGATCCTTAAACTACCAGACTGAGTGAAAGTTTTATGGCAGATGGAACATTTGAAAGGTTTGTCACCAGTATGAATCCGCAAATGCCTCTTCAAATCATAAGACTGAATAAAAACCTTATTGCAAAATGAACATTTAAAAGGCTCATCACCACTATGAATGAGCATGTGTCCATTCAATTTATCGGACCGAGTGAAAGTCTTGTGACAGACTAAACACTGGAAAGGCCTTTCACCAGTATGAATAAGAGAGTGTTTCTTCAATTTATCGGACCGAATGAAAGTTTTATGGCAGACTGAACATTTGAAAGGTCTGTCACCAGCATGAATAAGCAAATGCCTCTTTAAACCATCAGACTGGGTAAAAGTCTTATTGCAGAATGAACACTTAAAAGACTTATCACCAGTATGAATGCGCAAATGCCTCTTTAAATTACTAGACCCAGTAAAAGTCTTATTGCAAAATGAACATCTGAAAGGCTTATCACCTGTATGAATGAGCAAATGTGCCTTCAAACTACTAGACAGAGTGAACATCTTATTACAGATTAAACATTTGAAAGGTCTGTCATCAGTATGAAGGTGCAAGTGTTTCTTGAAATAACTTGACTGAGTAAAAGTCTTATCACAAAATGAGCATTTAAAAGGCTTGTCACCAGTATGAATGAACAAGTGTGTCTTCAAATCACTAGACTGATTAAAAGCCTTTGTGCAAAATGAACATTTAAAAGGCCTTTCATCAGTATGAAGGCGCAAATGCTTCTTTAAACTACTAGATGCAGTAAAGGTTTTATGACAGATTGAACATTTGAAATGTTTGCCACCTTCGTTATAAGATAAGTGAGCCTTCAACTGAGAAGAGCATGTAGTATAATTTGAAGTTGACTCTTCTACTTTCAAAATTTCTTCCTTAGTTAAAGAATGGTACTCGATATTGATTGAAGGTTCATTTTTGAGTTCTCCAGGAGTCTGTATCTTCTCTATAATGGAGGCATGGGCCTTACACATTTCAATATACATCGAGAATTCCTCATAGCGTAATTTACAATTCGCGCATATATTCTTATGAGATGCTACAACCGGATCCTGAAATAAGATGCATCAATTATATTCTATAGACAAGGGACCGTTTAATGAAATGGCACCAATAAGACAAAACACGAGTAAAAATCCTTGATAGAGTGAAAGTAAAGCAACTGTATGAAGTAAACAATGTGTACTTACCTCTGCGCTAATTATTTTCCAGAAACGCCATAATTTCACTTCGATCGTTTGCAATGGCGCCTCTTGCAAGCACCAATCGCAAGTAGTGGCTCCCATATCATTCATATTACTCACGGTACGTGTATTGAGCGGGCACTTTACCGATAGATTTACGTTACGAAAATTATTGGAAATGTAAAGAAACCTGCCACGCTTCGGATAGCATCGAAAAGAGTGAGGTTATGTCCATAGGTTATATTACCACAGAACATGCAAATTATTAGATTCCAGTATATACCACAGAACAAAGATGCATAAATTATTATATCTTTGCGTAAGACAGAGACAGATCGGCCAACTCATATAAACATAAGTGTCGTCACTGGGGGGAATGAAGTGCTTACTTAGGCTATGTCTATAGACAAAAGCACAAGACAAAAGAATAAGGAAAGAGCAGAAGGGTAACGCGCTTTGCAATCTGGGTATACCGGCCGGGATACTGGCCCATTGGCGTTCATTGCTTAATTTCTATTTATTTATATCAGCGCTGTTAGCAAGTGGCGTAGCGTGTTTAAGGAGTATTACAGATTTTTTTTCTGTTGAAATACGTAATATGGATTCCAAAAGAAAGGGTCGAACTACCTGTCCGACGAAAGACTGTAACAACAAAAGTTATTCGATTAATTATAGTTTCTTTAGATTTGAGATCATCACTACGACTTTGGTACAATTGAAGTTCTTAAGGGAAGCGTAAATGTTAGTAATAAAATAAAATGTTTTAATTGCTTTCGAATAACAACAAATGGTCTTTTTCACCTGTGGGACGCCGTTAAGATTGAAGAGTTTCGATATTAGTTTAACCGCCGTTTAATTCAAGATTGCTTAGAAAACCTTTTCGGTTGAATAAGGTAACAGAGTGGAGCCTGCCGAAACCTTTCACCAATACAATTTAAAAGGTCTTTTAAAAAAGTACTGTGCCTCAATTTGTTTCATTCGGGGACAGGAAATTGTGAGGAAGATGGTGACAAAATGTAACTAAAAATTGCTGACTTTCAAAAAACTTCAGAAAAATACGCCGAAATTAAGCCGTTAGACCATGAACAAGAATTATTTGTTTTTGAAAATGACCATCAAAACAGACACTCTTCATATTCAAAATCTTACCCGATACAAAAGTTACTTGCGAAACGTGCGAAGTTTATGCGAATGCTACAGAAAACTGATAATAAAACCACCATATTTTGCGAGAAAAGGGTACTAAAATAAATATTTGAACAAATTTGCAAATTTAAAAATGCCTCGTACATATTTTATTAATTTTGTTAGTAAACTAAATAGAACATTCGACAAGAATTTTGAAAATTTGGCTACTAAAAATCATATCGTCGAAAAGTTTGCCGAAGAGTGTGAAAAAATTGTATATATACACCCCTGTCCTAATTTTCCGATCATGTATGTAACTAAACTATTTATTCGAGTTAAGCTATACTACACTCTAAAACATACAAATAGGAATTTTAAAAACAACAATAAAAATAAAATGATTGTTTGGCGGCATTTGTAACATCAATTAATTAAGAATAATTTTTCGATGTTATTAATTTAAGATTAAGAAATTTATACAATAAAGAATATTTTGTGAATTGTAAATTGTTTTTGTAATATCAATACATCTTTTATTAAAGGTCTTTATAATTTCCATACAGACATATTTGTATGTGACTTGAATAAAGTTGGTAATTTTTATTCAGATTTTTATTTACACCTTAAACACTATTTAATACGAATATAAGTATATGCATTCCAATAGTACAGTAGTTATTAAACGACAGCGCCTCATAAAGTATTTATTAAATGCAAAAACAATTTGTTTTACAATTAATAAAATTATAAAGTACGAACCTGTTGTACAGTCAGCGTTATTATGTAAACGTTTCTAGAGCCGTTTCTCATTTTGTATCCAAGGGTATCGAATAATATAGTACCAGAAAAGGGTCATTCACAGTCATCAAATTAATACCACTCAGAAAACGCTGAGATTCCTTTTTGTCCTTTCCTTATTCTGTGCTCTAAGTCGATGACGTAGATGTATATCTCGTAACGAACTTATAAGCCTAACCTAACCTGATCTGTACTTATGAGAGTGGACGACAACCATCAACCTTGTTACCTTTTTCTTTTTTATTCCTTATTATATTTTCTTAGTCTTCTATGAAGCCCCATTGTTCTTCGGAGTTCATACAAAATCTGAACAAAATGTTCATAATAGAATGGAACAAACTTAAAGAGAATTATACCAAAAAAGGGAATAGAAATATGGAAAATCGAGAAGGTACAACATTATATTCTAATAATTCGTCTGGATTTTTTATTTTAATTCAAACCGTGACAGTTTTCACCTCAACCATTCATATAAGTACATACAATGCATACATACAAGTATGACTGCCAGAGCATACTTGCACTTAACTTTATTTAAACAATCAATGGTATTAAGATTTAGATAACGCGTTTTGGTAATGAGCGTGTGCTTTGTTGATCACTTTACAGGGGTAAGGTAGCACCCATCCTTCTCCTCGTTTGGGAGTGATGGTAGCACAGTACGTGGTATGTTAAGAGAGAGTTTTTGGTAATAAGTCATGATTGTCCGCGTCAGCGCAATGGCGCATATTTGTAAAAAACCTAAAGCTGAAGAGAAAGTATACAATCCATTTAAAACCCTACAAATGTATTGTCTAGAAATTAAGGGTTATCGTACCTGTCACGATTAACTCGTACAACCAAAAAGCTTGCAGAAACTTCTTTCGGTGAATTCATTTAACTTTATTAACACCATCTCCTCTTGCGCTATTTTGAATCATGATACCCACCTTCAAATAGAACACGGATAAGAGAGCGCTACTCATCGCAAACAATATCCGTTGAGGCCAATTCAGGAGAGAGAAGACGGGGTACAACCATACACCGTGACGAAAGTATATCGAGAAGTATCTGAAAAGAAAATGACACCATAAAATTTAAACATTTAAAATAAACTAAAAATTGTATAAAACAATATTTATTTACGATACTTCGTACAACGGATCCTCGTATAACCTCATATAACTCAACCAGTGGGTCAGGTAAAGCGTATGAAATAAGAATTTCACATCTGTATCGAGTGTTACAATGATCACTAAAATTCTGTGACCTTTGGACCAGGACTTATTCGTTCTGTGAAAATCTACTATTCAGAGTATCGTTTATGTGCTCAAAAAAAAGAAAGTAAGGATCACTTGCGTGATCACGCAAGCGATCACCAAACCCTTCAAGGGGTATATTTCCATCTTTATTGGCCCCTTGTAAGGTGATAAAAACATACAATGGTATTTTATTGTTATTAAATTAAGTGCGTTTTTATTAGAGGAGATTTAAGCTGATCGCCCTTCCCCAACTTATAGAATCTTTACCGACAGAGAAACTAAGAAATGAATTGACATCAGAATGACACAAATTGCTATTAGCTGACCCCACGTCTTAAAAGCCAAGATCCATTGAAGCGATTCTGGGTGCAGAAGAACGCGACCTCCTTATGATGCAAAGATTGAAATGATCCAAAGATGGAAACAAAGATAGGATGGATCTTATCGGGCAATGTGAAATATCACGGAGATATGAGCACATTAGTGAATAGCATGGCATGACAGCCTGATTACCAACCGCAATGATTTAGTTTGAGGAGTAGAGAAGGAGAAGTTAGAGGAGCTTCAGGCACCACAGTCCAAGTGCTGTCCCCTGAAGATGCGGAATGCGGAAACAATATGTGGAGACGCAAAACGAGGAATTACCTGAAGATATATAGTTAAAGTTCCATTCAGACAAGATCCAAGTTCTCACTTTAGGCGAATCGAGCAACAGAGACAGTACGAGGAGAATATGCTTGATTGTCACTGCCAATTACCTTCCAAGCCTAAAGATGACGTGAGGCTGCGTCTGGGTAGTAGGCTCCTACATAGCCCTTAGACACCCGTCTATCGATTAACCCTTTAGAGCTGAACAACTAACGTTGTGGCTTTGAAACTCTTATTACTACTGTGATTATATGACTTGATAAGGATCTTGCGCGCCCCTCTGAGTGTTTAGTTCAGTTATATTAATAAAACCTTTGTAAACTCGAACTTTTCATTATTTTCCATTGGAGAATGAATGTAAGAAGACAAGTTTTTTTCTTCCATTGTTCTACTCAAATGTATCATTTTTGTCAGGAATAAAATATATAATTTGGTAGTAATTTTTCTTCTATACTCACATCACGAGGTAAGCTGCACAGTACACCAGGGTGATCTTGTACACCTTCTCAAATCTAACGAGGTGCTCCCTCTTTTTCGTCAAGAATGACTCGATGATTAACGGTACTACGATCAGAGTGTGTAAAGTGTGGTTTACCGTACTGGACAGGTACTCGTCGATGGCCTTCGGGTACAAGAGTTCCCTGTCGATTTGCCAGAAAGTCCAGAAAATCGAAAAGACTAACAGGCAGTTAGGGAACACTATGGCGTGGTAGAATATGGACCTGAAACGGCCGAGGAGTTTCCGGAATTTCGTCGGGAGTCGCAGCTTTGCGGAGAGTTCGTCTAATATGGAAATTACGATGAATGTCATCTGGCTGATCTGAAAGTTACAAAAACGAAAGTTATGGTTTGCTTAACTTTACTAAAAGTTAAGAGTGGTTGGCTTCAGGATCATAGGATATTGCAAGGTACTTATTAGAAGAAAAGTTTTTAAAGTTACATTTGTCCCCTACAAAAGCACCTAGCGGGCCATACGTTAACTATAGTCAAGAAAATTTGAAAAAAGCAGTGGAGGCCTAGTTAAAAAACTAGCTGCTCAACCTTATAAAATTTCACGCAATACTTTAGTAAATAGATGCCTTGGAAGGCACAAGAAGTTTGTTGGACATCCGACAGTCCTTAGTACTTAGTAACGGAGAAGAGCAGATGATATCAAGAACCTTGAGGGTCTTGGGGGCAGAATGAGGATTTCCCTTAACAAAGCCACGCATAAAAGCAGTTTTCAAAAAATACCTTGACAAAGAGGATATTGTTATACCTGTAGTAAAAGACTGTAACCCTGGGGATGATATGGTTAGTGCTTTCTTCCAGTGAAGCAATTTATCTGTACGAATAGCCCCAAATATCTAAAAGTCCAAATTTTCAATAAACCAAGAAGACGTTTTGAACTTTTTTGAAAATATTAACCTTGCATTATTAGAGTCCAATAGTGACTATATATAATTATGACCAAAACAACGTCACTGACGATTTTGGGGCTAGAAGGATCATTGTTCCACGAAACTCTAAAAGGTGGAACATGTTCAAAACTATTTCAAAACAACAAGTGGATTACTGTTTCTGGCGTTATTCCTCTTAAAGTATTGACCTTAATTTGAAAAAGTAGGTGTCGTTGAAAAGAGAACTTAACGCCCTTTAAAATGATGTATTATTCAGTACCCCTTTCATCACTGAATTTGAATTTTCAATTCAAAAATAGGGTTGAAAATTCAAAAAAAATGTGGCCCCTAATCCAGTGTGCTAAGCAAATGAACTGAAGTCAAAACTTTTGTTATAATATAACTAATATAAATATAAAAAACTATTATAAAATTTATGTTACCATGTAAATGTATGATTAGTGAATTGTTGAGTCTGAATTGCTTTAAAATATAAATTTGAATCGTTTTAGATATTGACCTGTTTAATATTCCAAAAGATAATGTTGTAGACATGGTATTGCACTATGTGTTATCTATTGTTTACCCTTGCATGTAATAATTATTCTACAATTTTATTATCTATCAAGGTTATAACTATTTAGTATCTAATTGGCAACGCTCCTACAAACACGATTAGTTCTACGCCTGTTTCGTAAATAATAACTCATTTTAAAAAGCAAGAATCATGGGACTCCATGCCTATTAAATTTAAATATTACACACTCAAGTATAACTGACTGTAATTAACTACAGCTGACTTAAATGTATTTAATTTAGAGTACTTACGAACGCCCAAATGGTTAAAAAACATAATTTAAAATTTTGCACGTTGCGAACGTACACGTTAGTGTTACGAGGGTTGTCGTTCTTCGTTTCCAAGGATTTCAAAGTGTAAATATCCCAGAAAACTATGAAAACTCGCAGGCACAACAGAGCAATGTTATGGTTTCCCATTTTTTACGATGTATTACCGCTTCATGTATAAAACCAACTGGTTTCACGTAAACTGAATAACGGAATTATCGGGCAGTGTTGTAACGCCTAAGATTTGTGAACTCTTGAATAATGGCGCGCTGAGTTGAGGTCGAAATTCCTTAAATCACATTACGTCAAGAGTCAGGAATTACATGACGTCATCTTAATACGGGTTTTAGTTAGTTTTTATGACAATAGGTAATTATAAATGTTTGCATATCGAAAAATGATTCTTTTTTAATATCTCGAAAACCGGTACCTAATTACCCTCAACAGTAACTTGTAGCAGATTGATTCGCCTTCAGTATGGTGGCTTCAAAAGGTGGCTTAATAACAAAAAAAATACAAATGAACTACTGTTTTTGTTCAATCAATTGTTAATATTTGGGTGGTCCTTGGATAGATTTTCTAAAACCCTGTAATCTTCAAAACGGATTTCGAAATTGCTTGACTGAGTACCTACTACAACACGTCTGTTTATCACAATGTTCAATTGTAATAAATAATCGAAACTTGTTGCAATATTATGAATTTTAAATGTCATTTTTAAGCAGGAGAAAAATTCTTATTAAAAATAATATCAAATTTGAACTCAAGTGAAGGGTTTCATATCTTTTTTAAAAAAAATTTCTTACTCTATGACAATTTTTTTAATGGTAGACATGTCGCATTTCTGTCTTATTTTAACAGTTATATCACTAAAAATTTTGAAAAAAAATCCCCCAAACTACTTTATCGAATTTTTAGAAAATATTCCTTGGTTTAAATGTGATAATATTTTTATCATTAATTATTCATAGAATTCTAATCAAATCGAGTTGTAAGCCTTTGAATGGATACCATCTCAAATTAAGTACCTATAGGGTAACTCCGGAATAGATGGACCACCGGTTCGGACCAGTCGAATATTTGGCTGGTCTGCCACAGCAGCACTGCAGTCGTTGTCTCCAGTAGTTCGTCTTGAGTCGACGGATCCACACTTTACTCTTGAGTTTCATGTGTATTTTACAAGAAAAGTTCGTTTATTTCTTTTGGTGAGCTGGAAAATATCTTCTACTATATTTCTTTGTTATGTGGTTAACTTAATTTAGATGATTTCGACATAAGATACATACAATCTTTACCTAAAATAACGTGTCGGTATCGTTGTTTGTCTGAACAGGAAAGTCGTTCATCTATCCCCGACAACTGGGACCAGTGAAATTTGATATAATCGGACCTTTTCTCCTATTATGACTTTACTTTCTATAATAAACTAAATAATACCTAAAAAACATTTTAGATATAAACGTGTATCCTGATAAATTGTGATTTTTTCTGTTACAGAAAAATGCCTACTTTCTATAAAAGAAAATACACGTCTGCGAGAGGGGAATGGATTGAAGACAGTTTGAAAAATGCAGTCAAAGCTGCATTATAAGGATTGCATTGAAAATAAGGGAACGGGAGGTAATGCTGCAGCAAAAGCGTTTGCCATACCGAAAACCACTTTAAATATGTGCCTTAAGTCACAGAGTTTTAATGATGGTTCCATGGGTTAAAACTCATTCTTAGTAATGAAAACAAAAAAAAAATATTGTTGGACGTGATAAAATAATCAAGGGGGTTCACTCCGAGTAAAATACAGTTTTAACCATGAAAACAAACAAGCGGGCTACCTTATTTTTTTATACGCAATCCTGAATAGGGCAATCTGAAGGGGTATCTATTTCAAGATAAATAGTTATCAACCGGTACTTCGACTTAAAGAATGTTTTGGAAGAAAATCGTCTTACAGATAAATCTGGAACCATTTTCAACGTGGATGAAATAGGTTTACAACTGAACAACAAACATGGGAAAGTAGGTCCTCAAAACGTGACAGGGTGAAAACAGGGTGAAACCATCTCAGTAGTAACATGTGTAAATGGATAGGGTGCATTCTTGCCACCTTTGTGCACAATGAAAAGTAAAAATCTAAAGAAGAAATTTCGTGACAGTTTGCCACCTGGTGCTGAAGTAAAAATCTCTCCAAAGACTGGTCATGTAAATTTTGATTTATTTTTTACTCCCAGAACATCAGCATGACAAGTACTACTCCTTCTAAATGGACACACATCGCTTACTAGCTGCGTTAAAATGCTGGAATACTTAGAAAATGTTGAAACAATTTTGATGAGTATTCCTCCCAATGCCAGCCATTGACTTTATTCATTAGACCCTGCTTTCTTTAAGTCTTTAAAAATGAACTACTATTCTGCTTGCTCCTCATAATCCCTCAATATCCCTCAATAATCCCTCAAGGAAGATTACACGGCTGCAGTTTGGTACGCTTCTTGGCATATCTTGGGGAAGTCAACAAAAGTGAATAATGTAAAGAGTGGTTTCAAACCTGTGGCATCACTGCTTTTAAATACGATGCGACACCAGACTATGCCTTTCTGTCAGAATTCACAGATTTCAGGCCTCTAGACAGGCCTTATTTCCCAAAATTATATGATCGGTGTCATCCTTGCTGGTCCTAGTAGTTCAAGAAAGGTCACTGTTGCTGGTTCTACTAGTGCAAGAAGTGATGTCGTTGCTTTAAGAAGCTATGAAGGTGTTCCTGTTCCTGGATCCTCTGAACAATACGAGGATATATCTGAAAACGTAACCTCCTTGATGTTATTGGACAAAATACATTCTGTGGGTTGTGTCATAACATTCAAACTCTGAAAATATATTTTCAAACTACATCAACAGTTTTAAGCTTCCCGGAAAACATAATTGCCCTTAGATAGAAAAAAAATGGAAAAGAGTCAATGATTAAGATAAAAAAGAAAAGAAGAGAGGTAGAGGAAAAGAAAGAAGGAAGGGAAAAAAAAGCTAAAGGGAGAAAGTGAGATTAAGTGGCAAGCAACGATTAATAAAAAGGAGAGAACGCAAAAGAAGAAAAAAATTACACCATCCTCAGGATCTGAAGATATTGATATTAATACAATTTGCACCGATAATGGTTAACTGGGAAGAAGATTAGTGTGGGAAAGATTGGATTAAGTGTGGGTTATGCTTTCGCTGGACACATAAAGGCTCCACAAGATTAGAAAATAAATGCGATTACCGTGGGAAGCGAGATTGTCGAAAAAAGATGGCTGCAGAATGATTGAATGTTCTGAGCCATGTGAAAATTAAGTGTTGAGGTGCGGGTATAAATATAACTACTCACTTTTAACGCTTTAACTAATTTTAACCTAGACAACCCACTTTACCATTACTTACTTAACTTCTCCATACAATACACAATACACGTCACAGTACAATGTTAATATATTATAATATACTTAACAGTAAGTATCCTGTTAAAACCTTCGTAACGTTTGGAAGTATTTACAACGCTTTAAGATTTTATTCCATCTTTCGGAATATTATGGGTCATGAAAATTCCTTCAATAATATCTGAATGCTTTTAAAAATGCACTAAGTTTTTCACTAAACTCCAAGAAGTATGAAAGTTTAGTCCATTCTGATAAATTTCGCTTGGACTCTCAGTCAACTTGAAATCCACCAGAAACATCTAGGATCCACAATATAGAAGGTTATCAACTTTTTTCAAATCATAATAAACACCTAGATTCTTATAAAGCTTAATATATAATTACTTCTGTTCTAAATAAACTTCTTAAACAGAAAATTAGAATTGTTACTTACAAAGTTCCACGATGTGAAATAAAGCAGGTTGTAGTCCTTTAATTGCTTAGCTGTAGGAGTTTCGTCTGTGTGTAAAAGAAGGAAGCGGAGACTTCCAGAAATCCCAATTGAATTTAATGTTACCAGAGAAATATATGCGAATAAAACACTTTTATCCGACATGTTTAACTATTTGGTATCGACTGTTCTAAAGTTAATTGATACACTTATATTAAGACACAACTGATTTCGTAATTACTTTTTTATGTATCTTCTGTATATATGATTAATTTAAATTTGTAATTGTGCAGGGAATTCACTTTTAATGGCATATGCAGTGTTGGACTGGCTCATCTGACAACTAGGCAAATGCCCGGCGACCGCACAAAAAATGTTTTTCACATTATCTTCATGTTATTTAACTTCAAACTGGTTCAGAGAAATATTGGCACAGTTACTAAGCGGTACAGACGGATTTAAAAACAGTGATAAGTGAATTTCTATTACGGTACTACCTCAATACGTAGCTTCCAATTAAGGCAACATTTTGTGAGATTTCTCACACCTTTTTACATCGAAATACATTCACAATGGGAATCATCACATCCAGGCGGTTTCCTTTGCGGATAAGTCACCCCCGGTGGCTCATAGTGCACTAAAGCACAGAATAGGGATTCTGGAATAGGGAATAAACTCCTTATTCTGTGACTAAAGTATACTTCTTACACAGTCAGTTTGCAACGATAAATCATCCGCTTATACTTTCTTCAAAGGAGCCGGCTCCATATAGGCGTGCGGTTTAAAAGTTCTTTAGACGAATTAGTAATTATTCTAAAAAATCATGTATTTCCTTAGTCGATGGAATGTTATGATAATGGCTTTACTGCGATAAACTTATTAGTTTTCCACAAATTTTATCATCCAGCAAAGACCAACGAGAAGGTGTGAGTACTCTTGGCCAGGTTTATGGATAGGGATATTTTTCCATATCCCGATATTATAAATGTCATAACGTACGTCACGTATGTGTTGTAATACGATTTGATAGACCGTTGGGGAAGAATTGCTCCGTCTTAATCTCGTTTTGACTGACGACCAAACTTCTTCTATAGGGTTAAAAATGCAATGATATTGTGGTAACCTAAGAACGGTGCAGTTGCATGTTTCTGCTAATGCCAGATGCTTGATTTGTGTACCAGTCCTAATTATGTGACCTCACGTTCAAAGCGTGTACCAGATTTTAATCATTCAGTATCAAGATCTGGGCGTTTTCACTAGCCAAAATGAGATCATGTTCATACGTAGAATAATAATATTGGCGCCCATAAATCCTTTAAAAATTCACGAATGTTTTGTGGATTTTCGTGGTGAAAATCGAGACGTTTTGATAAGCATTGTCAACAGATCCGTTCAGCACTAAATCGACCAATGTGCCTAATGGGGTCAAACTGAGAAGTTATCTGGGTTAAAATTAGCGAGTCCAACGATTCCGATACTGAGTACATAACAAGGAATGTGTAGCTATCAAAAATGAAATTGTGTGCAATAAATTTCACTTTACCGTATCAAACTTATGCAGTTCCTGATAATTATGATAAATGATATTCATCGCAACAGAAGTGTGTATAATAATTAAATTTGTGCGGTTTTAAATGGAAGTTTAGAGTTGTAAAGTCCAAAATTGCAGGAATCTGTATTTAATAACTTAGTTGTAAAACTAGAAACTTAAATTATTAGACCAAATGAAAAACATTTCAATTGCAATAAAGGCATTGCGGTTGCTCATCTCTATGAACACAAATTGTTGTTTGGCCCATCTCTAACCGATCAACGTAACCTAACTTTTTGGGTCGGTAAATCTCGGTAATCTCGTCTTCTCATAGACATTGAGCGCTAATTCATAGCGTTAAAGTGTTTTTAAGAAGTTAAAACTTCACGCTTTTCTATTTTCAGCGGTTTGTCGCGATGACGGAGTTAAACGAGCTGAGCGAGAGGATCCTGAGACACCTCTCGGAAAAAAGTGAGGTTAACACGTTGGAATTATCGGAGTTGCTTCGGCTGGATCACCAGAAGGTGATCGGGGCCGTTAAGAGCATCCAGACCCACGGTGAGCTGGTGACGGTGGAGCCTGTGTCCGAGCAAAGACTTGAGCTGACTGACGAGGGAAGGCTGTTTGTAGACCAAGGTAATGGTTAAAGGTACATGTTCAAAGGTGAAGGGATGGTTAACCAATGGCAGTCTTACAGTTCCAAAGGAATAATGTGCAAATGAGCTTTTATACCATCAATGTTTTGAGTAACTTATACACATGTGCCAAGAAAGGAAAATGTTGCATACACCATGTAACATTTTGACTGTACATTGATGTGATATGTGATGTTGTTATCACTTAACTTATGATGGGTTTTATGTGAACAATAATATTTTTTGGATCTTTGTAGGTATATGTAGTGATAACAGCCTAATAGTGAATCGAGTAACAGTCCTCAAGTCAAGTGCACCTCTATTGATTGGAGAAGTTATTAATTTATATTCTGCAAATATTGTTTGAATAAATATATAATTTAAAAAAAGCTTACCATTTCCTCTATTACACACAGTTCTGCTGAAGATCTGTATGAGATACTTCAAATAGGGTCGCTGATTAAATAAATGTTTGTTAAACATATTGTTTCGTTGTGATTGGATGAGACTGAGACATTTGGATTAACTCTTTCAAACTGGTTTTCAGCTAGGCATATTTTGAGTGTTTGAATCACAACATTATGAATGTAAAATAGGTAACATTTCATGACACAAATATTAAAAAAATGTGAGGTTCAAATATGTACCAACAGTCTTGATAAAAATAATATATATTTTTAAATGTGTTTTAACATATATGTTTTACATTATACCCTATTACATTTTGCTTCTTCTATAAACATCTCAGCATTAAAAGCTTGAATCAAATATTATGCAATTACATTAAAAGTAAAACTTGTACTTGACTGTGGTAAACTGTAATATCACTGTTTTCATTGCATATATTCTTGGTCTTATTTATTACAGTAATTGTTGTTTCCAATTAATGTGTTTTGTTTAAGGTAGCCATGAGGCGAACTTGTACAACTCCATTCCTGACTCTGGGATACCTCAACCGGAGCTGATGAAGCTCCCTAATGCCAAGATTGGCTTTAGTAAGGCAATGTCTTCTGGATGGATATCAGTCGACAAGACCTCGACCCCTCCTCTTGTCAGGAAGAAGGTGTCAGACATAGGCGGCGATCCAGTGCGGGACGTCCTCCAGAAGATCTCCGCTGGAGCTTTGAACCTTGACGATAAAGACCTTCAGGAGTACAAGAGGCGGAAGCTCGTGCAGGGAGTTACAACGAAGAGCTTCGTTCTGAGGAAGGGCCCGGAGTTCAGTTTGACCTTACCGAAGTTCGAGGCTGACCTCACGACAGAGATGTTGACCTCAGGGAGTTGGTCGAGGCTGAAGTTCAAGCAGTATAACTTCGATGCGCTCGGTGTGCCGCCCGAGAGTGGATTCTTACATCCATTGTTGAAAGTAATTGTTTCTGGACTACATAATTTTTTTCCATAGTATAATGCTTCATTATAAATGCAGAAGTGTGTTTGAAATTTTGGTATGTGGTTCAAAAGAGTATAGGGAATCATAAGCATTGCGTCATTGGAAGTCGGTGTTTATTAATAGCTTTATGTAAATTCTCCCTCTCTCTCTCGCGCCAAAGTAGCAAGAGTGAGAAATCCTACTATGAATTTTATAGGACAAAGTTGAATAACCAAAATAGGTACTTGAGATATGTTGACAAAAAATTGCCCTAAAAATAGATTGAAATTTCAAAATTGTTTTTTCTCTACACATTTTCTCTTCGGTTCATCTTTTGAACTAAAAGAGCTGTCAATAGCTGGTCTGCTTATGGTAAGCCTTTTACTTCAAATTCTTCGAACCCTTTCGGTCATTTTATTTACTGTTTGTCTGATGCAATTTCATTTTATTAAATTTCTTAACTTGTTCAGGTTAGAAGGGTTAAAGGTTTTTTAAACAATCTCTTAATTCTGCTGTGAGGATAACATTAGCAAATGAAAGTTCATTATCTTCAAAAATCTTATTTTTCTTTAGGTCCGTTCCGAGTTCAGACAGATCTTCCTCGAGATGGGCTTCGCGGAAATGCCGACAAACAACTACATCGAGAATTCGTTCTGGAACTTCGACGCACTGTTCCAGCCCCAGCAACATCCAGCCAGGGACGCCCATGACACGTTCTTTGTTTCTGACCCGAAGATCAGCACGAAGTTCCCACAGGACTACCTGGAGAGAGTGAAGAGGGTGCATAGCAAGGGCGGCTATGGGTCTCAAGGGTGAGGTGATTCAGTTAAATAAAGCTGTACGTACACTCTATATTGCAGGATCTTAGAGTGTTGTTGAAAAAAGCATTTCCTTAGGGACGAGACCGTGTAATACGGCAGTTTGCCTTCAAAAAAGATTTATGAAGTTAACCTTAGGTTACAAGAATAATTTCAGAATATTCGAACTTTGGGCAATGGACATGATATCAGTTTACTGTACTGATTGCATGTACCTTGGAAGAGTGAGATGAGTGCCCACGAGAGATAAGTTAAGAAACAACACAATAAGGGAAGAAAATACAATTACTAGGTACTAGAGCCTTCGTGGAGCAACAACAACTGAATCATCTACAAAGAAGAAATAATGATATTTCAGTAAAGAAAATATGGGAAGCAAGAGCTCAAGATAAGATAGCAAACAAAGTTCTGAAGAAATATTGGATAATGTAGTTGGAAAAAATATAAGGAAAGTGGGAAGGATAATGCACAAGCATTAGAAGCAAAACGCAATTGTATTTCCGATTAAAATTAATTATAATTTATTAAATAATTATTATTAAAATTAATATAAGGTAATTGATAGTACATATAATTGAACTTTTTTTTTAGTTATGGTTATGATTGGAAACTAGAGGAGGCTCAGAAAAACCTACTGAGGACGCACACTACCGCTGTCAGCGCCAGGATGTTGTACAAAGCCGCTCAGCAGAAAGAGTTCAAACCCATCAAGCTGTTCAGCATAGACAAAGTATTCCGAAACGAAACACTCGACGCCACACATCTAGCCGAGTTCTGTCAAGTCGAGGGTGTGATCGCTGATTACAATTTATCATTGGGGGATCTGATTGGAGTATTCGCCGAGTTCTTCAAGAAATTAGGTAACATAACCTAATTTTAATATTAGCTATATTAGATGACTCGTTATGGTAATCTTACCATGATGCATACCCAGTGGAGAAATTTTCCTGATGATAAATTTTTAGATTGTTCTCACAGAATATATATGATACTTGAGTAATCTTATTGATGATATACGTTTAGATTGTCTTCCAAAACGTCTTATTATAAGGTAGTTAAACAATCTTCTTGGTGATGATAATTAAGATTGTTTTCAAGATGTTATTATAAGATAGTGGAATTATCCTTCCAAGGATGAAGGTGATGTTATTTACATATCATTCTTACCGTTATTGACATTGTTTTACAGAAGAGAAAAGTAATTGAGATTGGAAGGTATTGTTTCCCAGTATTTACATAAGGTTGTAAGTTATATATCCAATGATACATATAATTGATATTGTTCTCTAGAAGATATTGTTCTAATAAGTTGAGTAATCTTCCTGATAATACATTTCACAACGGTTTTTCGGAAGGTGGTATTAGAAAAAAATCGAGCAATTTTCCTAACGATACATTTTAAAGCTATTGTTCAGAAGACATAAGTAAGTGGTGCTTACGTTTTTCTTTTTCTATTTCTAGTAGCATTGATTGAAGATATAAGAGGTAATTTTGGATGTTAAAGTTTCCAAAAGAATCTCTGGAATCTTCCTTGTAGATTTTGAAGATTTTTATCAGTCATAATTACAATTACAGCACTTGAATTTCCATAATTTTCCTAGGTTCAATTTGAAACACATTCTGGCGTTCTAAAATTGCAAAGGAACCTCTAGAGTTGTTCTTCGGCATAATTTAGACTTTCTAATGTTCGAAATTATATCGAGATAACTCAGATCATTTGGGAACATTTAGAGAGTGAAACAGATTACAGCTTGCATAAATCTCCTAGATTTGACTTTAAGGTACTAAGGTTAAGATGAGGAAATCCTTACGAGATTTAAAAAAAATCTGGTAGTATCGAGCTCTGTGGAGTTCATTGTAATGTATGGTAACTATGTAGTTAGGAAGTTATGGAATATCACTAGAGCGTTTTCTGTGGTGGTTAAGAGCAAATCGTTTGAATATTTAGGAAAATTCACTAAATTGGTTACGAAAATATCTATAGAATTAAAGAAAAAATTATAGAGGTGAGAGATCTCCTAGGGGTCCAGGAAATATTATCATGGCTACGTGACACAGCGCCTCTACCTCTACCAGATGTCACGGCCGCGTGAGGGAGGGGGTTGGTAGCCACAAGGGGTAGAGCTTACTGTGAATAAAACAATAGATGAAAAACGAAAAAAGAAAAGGTTTTATTTCTCGCCTGGAGCGAAGAACCTATAGGTCAGGGTATAAAAAAATACAAAAAGGACCAAATGAGAAAGAGATTTTCGGGCACAGCGAATCCTAAGGCTAGAGCGTGAGAGGCAAGGGAGGTGACTTACATAATAGACGGCTGTTGTCCGGATCTTTGGATTTCCATAGTGCGCGGTGGGTCGGAGTGCACCATCGTGGCGGTAGGTTCTCTTCGGTCCTTTTGTTGACGGACCACCTTCTTATGCCAGATACTCTCCACTCTCCGAACCGGCCTTCGAGGCAGCCGTCAGGGCAGACCCGTTCTGAACGACCCTCTGAGCAACCCCTCTGGACAACCCTTTCCCGACCACACTCGCGTCTTCTCGCCTTTCCTCTTTATATTTGTATTCATATTTTGTTTTGTGTTCTTCGCGCTTGTTGTTATAAGACGTGTCGTTTATCGAAACATTTCTCACTTTGATTTGTCAGCATGTTTTAATTAGCAGCAGATTAAATGAAGTTATTAGAAAGTTTAGGAAAATTTGGTAGGGATTTCGAATAAAATGTACTCTTGGATCTGTATGGAGTTCATT
Organism: Cryptocephalus primarius; assembly: GCA_963576515.1. NCBI lineage: Eukaryota > Metazoa > Arthropoda > Insecta > Coleoptera > Chrysomelidae > Cryptocephalus > Cryptocephalus primarius. Next base: position 11,916,108 of record OY754946.1, read on the forward strand.
GGTAAGATACGGAGGCTTGTTAAAAAGTTTGGAGGTCACTAGGGCATTCTGAGAAATTATTATAAAATTCTAAAGAAGCTCTTAGGGACTGATCTAATATTGACCACATTTTGCAAATGCTTTAGGAATTTAAGCTCTTATGGGTTTCTGTTTATAAGGAAATGTTTCCTAACACTCCCTTTTGACCAGAACCCCTCATTACAAGAGGGGGTACATTTATATCTGTTTGCATATTTTATGCAAGTTATGCTGGAGAAAATTGTGAAAAATATAATTGTCTGGGAAGAGTATGTTCACTCAGAATATATTCCTATTTATGTGTACTTCACAATATATTTACTGAGTTTTATTTGCATTTTTTTTTTATAATTTATTTGCCTGTTCTGCCAATTCCGTTGTGCCGTTTTAAAATTAAATACTTATTCCTCTTTTTAATATGTTATTTGTCTGAAAGTCAGCTCTTTAATTCTAAGCCCAGGATAATCTTTCTGGTAATAAGTCAATAAATTGTGCCCCAGAAGATATTATAAGACAGTTCCCAGAGATGTTACAAGATTTTGTGTTATCTTCCTGCTGACAGTTGTTCTTCAGAAGACATTGTCTTGAACTAAATGAATTTTTTTTCTGATCACAAATCATTAATTTCTTTTTATTTCAAAATCTCAGGTATCACCCAGTTGGAGTTCAAGCCCGCCTATAACCCCTACACTGAGCCCAGCATGGAAATTTTCTGTTATCATCCAGGGCTAGGAAAATGGATAGAAATAGGAAACTCCGGCATTTTCCGACCGGAGATGTTACTACCAATGAGTCTACCCGAGGATGTGTGTGTTATTGCTTGGGGTCTTTCGTTGGAGAGACCCACCATGATCAAGTATGGCTTCAATAACATCAGGGATTTGGTCGGGCCGAAGGTCGATTTGGAAATGGTGCAGAGAAGCCCAATTTGCAGGTTGAACAAGTAAACAGACGTGTTAACAAAATGTATTTATACCATTGTAATTTACAATAAAAGAGTTAAACGTTACATAATGTCATTGGTTACACTAAAGGTCGATTTGGAAGTGGTGCAAGGGAATGTCATTTGCAGATTGAATGAATGAACAAATTTGTTAATGATGTAAGAAATATTTAAATAAATAAAATTATATATACTATATATATACTATATAGTGTATATATACTATATATATATAGTAGTAAAAACTTTGATTGATTGAAGATGAGAAGTATAAAATTTAACAAAAATGAGTTGTACCCTAGAGCGCATTCCTGCTCAAAACCATTTATTGAGAAGCATTTAGTAATATTTCAAGGCCTTAGGAAGTGATATATACACACTATGGCAATGTAACTGCTCAAACTCTGATATGTAACGTGCCCTATGAGTGTTAGTACTAGGGTCAGTGCTGATTTTTTTGTGTATACTAGGATGCAACTTCCTTAGTAAGGATGACCTGTACAGATTACATCAATACAGTTTTTGCAAAATTAAGGAAAATAAGGCTAAAGAAATAATTTTACCATAGGAATAGTAACAAATAATACTGAAGGGACTGTAGGTACTTACCTTCGTTGTGCTTTCTTTTGGATACTTGGTCCGTTGTAATACTAAGAACAAATTTTATGTTGTAGCATTCTACACAGAAAGCAACATTAGTAACAACAATAAAAAGATGCTCCCCTCTTTTAGTCCTCGCAATTATTCTATTATCTACTCGCATAAAAGCGAAATAACAGTAAAGTAGTTGCATCTAACTACTAATGTAGTAGTCTACATCTTTGGCACACAATGAAAAAGTAACCAAAAATGAAATTGTACCTAATTGTTCCTTTGTTTTAGTTATATAACTTGTTCACAACAGTACCAACGATTAAAAGGTCTTAAAAAATTATTCCTCCGTTTTAGGCTCAACAACTAATTCTATATCCTTGCATCCTAGCATAATGGTCTTACTCCGGCAGTTCTAGTTATTGCGGGAACCACCCCAGTAGATCTGCTAGCACTGGAACGTAAGGCCATCTATGAAAGAAGACGCAATCTGCAGAGCCAAGATTGCGAAAGAGGAAAGAGCTAGGACCGTAGAACAGTGGCAACAGAGGTACGAAGCGGAAAACCGAGGCAAATGGACTAAGCGCCTCATACCCAACGTGAAAGTCTGGATAGAGAGAAATCATGGGGAGATAAACTTTTATCTAACACAATTGCTGTCTGGACACGGATATTTCCGCTACTATCTTTTCAAACAAAGAAAAGTAGAAAGCCCTATGTGCCTCGCATGCGGACATGCCGTAGACGATGCAGAACATACGCTGTTTACGTGCAACCAATGGAACACACAAAGACAGGCACTTACAGAAAAGATCGGCTTTTTTACACCCGAAATCATAGTAGAAGTGATGCTGAAGAAAGAAGAAAACTGGGACGTCGTAGCTGAATTCGTAGAAACGGTTTTACGAATAAAGAAACAAAATGGTCTAGTTGACGACCCAAACACATGAAGAATAGCAGCACCCTTCGCGTTAAGTCTGTCCCGATCGAGAGGGACGATAACACAGAAAAACGTTGAGGATCAGCAGTTCTCGATATACGTAGTATAAGATAAAGTCAGAAGAACGAAGAGGTCACACAAGCTCGGAGGACGGTGTGACACAACAGTGAGAAATCCCTAAAGAGAAATTTCAGAACGAAACAAGAACAGAACAGACGCCAAACAGGCGAAGAACAGCCATCTTGAGTAATGCTAACGCGGGTCCAAGATGGTTATCTCAACGAGGTTAAGGTAAAAGAGGTAGGGTTTTAGTGGGTCGTACAGGTGACGTACAACCCCACACACCGGTCGGTCTCGCATGGCCACTGACGGTGCGGATGCGCATTTCCCCCCTCTTCGGATAAAAAAAAAATAAAAAAAATAATGGTCTTACTTGATCATCCAATTGCATTAAATTGGGCTGTGCTTCTCATCGAATACCGGTGTATTACCGGTAAACAATGTAAACAGTGTTGTGGAGACCTTGTAAATCAAAACTATGGCGAAAATGGAGTAGAGTATATACTCGGGAAACTTCTTCCGAAGTATGAGGTCAGGTTGCAACTGCAAGTGATAAGATTTGATTTAATTTTCTCTTTTATGGAAATTGTGATGCAATTAATGATAAGTAGTGGTTTACTTAAGTAATTTGCAACTTTTATACAGAGAGGAATCTGAGAAACCGAAATACAAGACTTTTCGATTAACATTACTTTTATTTGTGTAATAAATATGTCACATTTTTTAAATTTCTAATAAACACATGTATTTCATAAGTTCAATAATTCACAATTCTCTTAAAATTAGGTATAAAACTTTGGCTTTTATATAGGTACTTTGTTCCCTACCAATCTGTATGAGCATTAATGATAATACATACCTACAGTTTAAAATTATTTTGCTTAACTTATGTGTAATTACAACAATTTTAACAGATACGTAGATAAATATTACATTAAGTATAAAGTAATTATAAATATACTTATGTACAAAACCACTATTAATCATTTAATGAATTAACGTTTAGACACAATTACTTCTTGCTAATTCTCAAGGAGACAAAAGTGCTATTTACACAATTTATTCTTGGCACATATAAAACTTGTTTCAACTCTAGTAATTAATAGCAATTAACTAGGTCCTAAAAGAGATGTAGCTGTGGTCAAATTACAAGTAATTTAAATTGTTGCTCTGGATAAGGCAGGTAGCCGTATTCCTGCAATCGACCTGAAAAGAAAATATAATTTAAACAAAAAAATTATGGGAAAAAGTTTATGGTACGATAACATTAATATACATTATAGGTTTATATATTATTAATAGAGATGAGATTAATTAGTGCTGAGATTAGAATTTCTGGCAAGGTGTCTGGATTCATTCGTCTACATTCGGAGAACTATAATAATATTGAATATCATAGTCAAGTGCTGAAAAATCTGAAGTTTCTGTACTCAGAGAAGTTGTAGTATTCACTGGCTTAGTTAAATAGTCCGAGCTACATAAAAACATAGACATCTAGAGAGTTCATTAGCATAAAGCAGGCAATATTGTCAAGACAAAATGGCGGTCACATCGTTACGATGTGAAGGAATTAATCGACTAACATAATTTTATAGCATACTTCGTATGCAACAGTTGAAATTACATCGATACCAAAAGAATTGCATGTTTTTACATTACCTTTGTTCGTCTCAATGCGATTTCGAACATATTTCTATTGCGTACATATTGTCTACTATTGCGTACGAAGTTGGTAATCAGATTATTTTGGTTCATTATTTACTTCACATCATTTATTAATAGATACGTAATTATTTATGACAGCTTATACACAGTATATATCTTCTATGTTCACACAAGTTGCTAATTGACGTCTAATTCGATTCACTTTAAGAGTTAAGCGATTAACGGAGTGTACTTTATTTCAGAAAATCAAAGATGAGCTCAGAAGCTGAGGCAAAATCAGGATTGTTCTCCTATGTTCTGAAGATTACCACTATTAGTAATAGTGGTAACGTATACGTCAAAAGATTAGTTTTTTTTTCCATTCCACACATTATAAGATCAGCTTAGAAGTGTTGAAATGGTTTTATACTCCAACCAATGAAGCCCTGAAAACAAAATTGATCACTATAATGATGTTAATGATTTTAAAGGTAAAAATAGCGTTCATAAATAACAGGGTATCACTTTGCAGTGTCTTTTTCGAACGCCCCCTCCAGAACTTCCCACCCAAGTTCATGTACGGTCCCCTTTTACACTCACCCCTTCTACGATCCATCAGGTGCATACGAAGTCCTGCTGCGAGCTTGTCGTCTCCGAGTACGCCTCGTCCAGGGGCTGTATGACGAAGTCCTGCAAGTTCCTCGAGGACTTCCCGGCAGGCGCAGGCGTCCCTGCGGCTGTCGTCACGACCGTCTCGCAGGACTGACGTAGCTTCCTGTCGCTGAAGCGGAAGTAGCCGCGCAGTTTCTCCTTAGACGACCTGCAGTATATATGAGTCGATTATAAATTAATTAAATTGTTTTACTGCATCGTTAGATGGAGCACTGTGGAGTGTACTGCTATTTTATAAATAATTCTTTTACCTTAGAAACCGAAATATTCCCAAGAATTATTATTTAGTCACATAAAGGATTCATTTTTTTTGGTAGAAATGTAATCTCGCGTTTTCTGATTAATAAGATGTAATCATCAGAAAAAATCTCATAGGTGCTCATTATTTTGTTTCAGAAGAATTTTGTAGACAGTTAGGGGACAATTTACATACGTATTCACTTTTACACTACAACGTTGTTACAATGTAGGATAAGGCACACTTACCCTACTTTGTGGTATTTAGAAACGCATAAATCGTTGTTCTACTATTACGTTAAACTTTTTAGATTCGTGCGAAATTAAAAAGTTTCATGTATATATCGTAATTAATGTATTTATGGCGACAGTCTGGAGCCTGTAGTTTAACGGTCTTATTCATAAACGCACATTAACGTTAAACTGGATTTTAGCTTAAAATATATTTAGAATGTGTTTCACGGATGTAACTACAGTTTTGTTTCTTGTATTCTTAACATGTATGTAACTATAGTTACCTTATTGAATCACATTCTAAACACATCTCAATCTAAAACCCATTTTAGCCTTAATATGCGTTTACGAATAAGACCGTATATCTGTAATTCAGTAAATACATATGTAATAATTTCCAATAAACTCAATTAATCAAAGCCAAACAAATTTGAACTACGGATAGTTTGATATAAAATCAACCATTTTTGAAAATCTCAAACCAAAGGGATGAAGGGTATAGCTGATATCGACTGATGGAGGTTTTGACTATGTAAAAAATTAATGGAATTTTTATGGCCTTGTATTCCTTTGACAGAATAGTCTGTAAAGAAGTGTATTTGTATATAAATATAATTTGTGAACTTCAAACTACTGTTATATTCAGATTCAAATTCGCGCGTTTACTTTAGTTGGCAATAGTGAGCGATATTGTCCATTTTATCTTTATAGTCTGTATTAAATACAATCGTAAAGACTGTTTAGTTTATCAACTCTCCTGTTGAGAACGCATTTGTGAATGGATCATAATGAATACGTGCGTATTTAGTGCGCCAAAAAAGTAAGGGGAGTCATGCCCGGCCGGGTCCTGATCGGCCGTCAAGAAAACTTAATTTATATTATACAATATTTTATTGATATCACAACATAATAAATATACCAAAAACCGACATACAAAAGAGACAGTACAAATACAAACATATTAAAGAATAAGAATACATGAACAAATAAAATAAACAAATATAAACCCATGAAATATAAAAATTATATACAGGATAAAACAATAAAGTGATAAATACTAAAAAACACAGTACAAATACAAAGAACCGCAAAAAAAAATTATAAAACGACAAAAACAACTTTTTTATACGCCCATTCCAATCTTTTGGATTTTTTAATGTAGAAGAGAACGCCCTCACCTGTTTGCCTTCACCAAGTAGGGACCTCGAAATGTCAGAGTATTCTGTAAATTAAGAAATAATTATTTTCTAACAAATATTCGCGTTTTAGTAAATGAATTACCTCATCACTGTCGTAGAAATACCATCTACACCGTCCACCGTCCACCACTTATTACACTTCACTTCACAAGAGTTGAACAAAAAATGGTTGGAATAGTAGATTACGAATGAAGGATCGCTTTTACCTGTAGTGTTAATCCGGAAACAATAATAATCGTTATGCTAATCATGAATGTCGGTATTGTCGAATTAGTAGCACTGCGAAATTTTGTTGTCAACAACTGTCTAAGTAAAATATTAAAGATAGAAATACTTTTACAAATTCGTACTTCCTATGATGTTACGTCAACTGCTTTTTCGGCACTATTTAAGTCACTATCGCGGTAATCGTCATTCAAAGAATTTACTCCACTAACACTGAAATCTGTAGTTATGCCAAATTCGCTATTTTTTCCCTCTAATTCAATTTGACTCTCGAGGCACAATCTAACTCGTTGGTGAGTAAATTCACGAATTCGCCTTGCACGGTTATCACACATTTTTCCGTTTGTTTTCTCGAGCATATTTGGATAATGATCTAAATAATTAATAAAAGTAATTTATACTATTTTATTCCGGCGTTAATACTTCGTAGATTTATTTAATTGATATGTGAGGATTTTCGAAATTAAGAAAATTCACAAAATCAGAATATTATAAATATATTTTGTTACTTAGATTTCTACACATTGTAACAGAGTTTTAATTACCTTTAATCACATTTAATTACACCTAGTGTTTAATTTTGTCACATTTTTATTACGTATGTTGTGAATAATGGGTGTAGGCAACATTTCCATACTCCATAACCTTAAAGAAATCTATTTTGTTCTAAACCAAGTTATCCGCAACTAGCTCCCGATCAGTTCCTGACAAAATAAGGTTGCGCGGGCATGCCTCGCCAGTGCCTGGTCGGGTCCAGATCAGGATCTGGCCAGGTAATCCTAGGCGGGCATGCCGCGCCAGTGCCTAGTCGGGCCCTGATCAGGATCTGGCCAGGTAATCCTAGGCGTTCCTGATCGTGACCCGATAGGTTTACTGGTTTGCCCATCCAAATTTCTAGTCGGGTTGCTTCAGAATGCTTAGAAGGTATGACAATTAAACAAGTGGATCCGATCATTAACGCATTAATGGGTTGGTTGATTTAAATTGATTGATTTAGCAAGACTTTCAAAGGGCCCCAAGGAACATTTTTACATAATTGTTTGTTATATGCACTTACATGACTTTTTTAACTTTCATTTTATACTTTTTCAAAACTTAGCTTCTTTTGTTGCTTATAAAGCACCTTGTATGACTGTGAATCAACTGCAACATATATTCTGCGAGTTTAATGAAAATTCCATTAAAGTTTATTAAAAAATATTACCATACAATTAAAGTAATTACTTTTTTTAGGTATAATGGATTCAAATGATATTTTTTTCAATAACAAAAACTTGTAGGCGTATAATTGTTTGGGTACTACATGTCAATTATCAAATTTTAAAATTAAGTAAAAATCAATAATCCTGAGGATCTGAAACAAAGAACAACACAACTTATGAAATTCCAATATTCAATACACTGAGGCTTTATTATGCGAATTTTCCGTAAAGACCAATTTTTACTCTTTAAAAGAAAAACCATCCCCCAAATAAACCGCCTCGCCGCTTCACTTTTGCCATCGTAGTGTGAGTATCACATAATGGAGAAGTAATGGCGTTAGAGGAGAGTGAAATAACGAGATTCCTTTGCCACCGCCACTCTTAGACGCAGAGGGCGGACTTTAATTAAATTAAGGGATGTAATAAGGCGCGAAGGAAGCTCGCGATTGAAAGGAAAATCGACGACGAGGGAAGAAACGGCCAAAAACCGAAGATCAAGTACAGGGAAAGAAGGGCAAGTGATGAGTCAGCATTTAAAATACAATCTGAGGAAATTTATTAGCAACACCATCATTGTTTAACATGGCATATGTATTGTGCAGTAATTAGTGTCCCGTAGTTACGCAGTTACAAAAATTTGTTTACTACGCATAGGTAACCTCCATGAAGATCTTCTGCGCGGTCCTACAGAAATTTGATACTGATTGATTATTGATTGATAGATTATGGTTCGCTGTCTCCGCGTTACAGTATTCTGGGCAATTGTCTTAATTTGCCCATGGCGGAGAGAGGGGGTGGAACTAGAAGGTGCGTGCGTGGGTGTGCGTGTGTGCGTGTGTGTGTTTGTGTGTGCGTGTGCGCGCGTGTGCTCGGTATGGCTGCGCCTTCGGTGTCATATGTTAGAGAAAGAGGGGTTGAAGGAGTGAGCGCGGAGTGCCTCGCGCGCCTGCAATGATACTTATATTACCTATTCTCAAGCAACTATAAGATGGAAAGATATGTCTATGTGCGCACACGCGTGAATGTACTAATTTCGCTACTTATCGCTACTACGTAGAATTTCCAATCTGTTTAGAATCATCAACCGCACAAATAGATCTACTGATGATCCCATAATAATAACTACATCTTTTTTCAAACTTCCCCCAAAGAAATAAATCCTTATCGAATCCTATGTATCTTCACAGACCTGCTCATCTGCCAATTTGCGAACGTCAGCGGCGTCATGCAAACGGGCAGGAAGGCTATCCAGACGAAGATGGCGAACGTGACGTCGAAATGGCCGCTGTTGTCGTAAGTTTCGACTAGGGCAAGCCTCGCGAGCCTGAGGATCATCAGGGGACAGAGACATATCCCATATGCGGTCACCATGAACACCAGGCACCTCTGGGTACGTTTCTCCTTGGTGACGTTGATCTCCGGCTCCCTTATCTCGTAGTGGGCGCGTCCAGAGTCGAATTCGCGGTAGCTGTTCCGGCTGTACTGGCTGCCGCGCTCAGAGTCAGACCGGTAGTTGCTGGAAAAAGAACAGAGGTGAAGCGTGCAGCTTTTTGAGGACCAATCGAGGTTGGTATAGATCCATTCGAAAAGTTGATTTGATTGGCGATATCTTCCATTTAGGTTTTCTGTAACAAATACGATATTTTTTAAGTGTTTTTGGCAAAAAGCAATATTGTCACGACCACGAGATTTCCACAATTCTCAACAAAACAAGAAACGTAATCACGGCTCGGCCAAGGTGAAGTACTGTAAATTTTTATAAACGCTGTGACGGCCAAGGCGCGAAATGTTTTGATAAACGAAACATCTTATACCAACAAGCGCTGAGAACACAAAACAAATACGAATATAAATAGAAAGAAGAAAGACGAGAGAGACACGGCCGGTCGGGTGGCTAGCCTGGGACCTGGGAAGATAGTCTGCCGGCGAGAAGATCGAGATAACCTACCGCCCCGAAGATGGACTCTGACGCCCCTCGCACTGTGGAAATCCGAAGATCCAGGCAACTATTATCCAGCCCTCTATTATGTAAGTCGGCACCCTCGCCTCTCACGCTCCAGCCCTTAGGATTTACTGTGCTAGAAATTTCTTTTCTCTTTTTCACATTTGTATCTTTATTAGTGTCCCGACTTACAGGTTCTCCGTCCTAGGCGAGAACAAAACCTTTTCTCCTTTTTGCTTCGGTCATTTGTTTTATTCACAGCAAGCTCTACCCCCTGTGGCTACCAACCCCCTACCTCACGTAACCATGACAATATTACACCTTACCCATTCTACAGCTAAAATGGGCTTCTTTTATATTAACAATATGAAGCGTAGTTAGTACGAGAGAAGACTTAAATTTTTTTTATGTTTCTATAACAGCGGTTCCGAACACTCATGTATGATGTGAAAACATTATCATGGTCGTGTTCGTCTATGAAAAACCGGTAGCTCTGATTTGAGTTTTATCTTTGCATTCAAGCAATACTGAAGAAAAATGCAAAACCTCGGAGAAACTAACAAAACACAAGGTTATGATCGCAAAACATTCCTCTACGCACAGGATCAGCGATCATCCACGAAATGATACATTTCTATCATTTATTAGAGAATAACTTTAACCATCTCTCTGAGACTTAACAATATCGACACCCCACAAGTTGGAAGGAAGACTATGCGTTTATCCTTGGTTACCAAGTGTTTTGTGTATGTTTGGAGGCTTGGAAAGTAGAGATGTTTTGGGTTTAACAGTATTCCCATCATCGCCGATAAGTAGTGATGTACTGTCTATGAGTGGCTTGTGAAATTGAAGATAACTGTTTGGGCCTGCTATTCAGAGAGTGTTTGATGTGTAAGCCCATGCATGATACCCGTACGGCTACCAGGAAAAGCTCATTGTTAATGGGGGTGGACCTTTCTGAGAGGAGAAGATCTAATATTAGGACATCGTGGAATAACAACTGTTTTCTTCATCTTAAAGTTTTTTTAATAAGGGGTACCAAGGATCGACCCAGTACAGCATATACACCAGCAACGTACCAACAGGACAAGGAAACAATCACACTAGGACCTACATCTACGCAGACGGCACAGCGAAGGCCGCGACATCGATACAACCCAACAAAGCGGCGGAGTACCTACAACGGGAAGTATATCAGATGGACGAACGGACCAGGAAGTGGAAGATCAAGATGAACGCGGAGAAGACAGGCTATCTACATAGGACCGAAGACGAGACTACCGACGACTAACATCAGGATAAGGCACACGGAACTGGAATAGAAGGAAGAGGTAAGGTATTTAGGTATTCACGTCGCAGGAGACTTACATGGAGGAATCACATCGAGGAGACCGCGAGGAAGGTTAAGGACCGACTTAGCAGACTGGGACCACTCATAGGACGACGGAACAGGGTGAGACTGGAAATGAAGAGGAAGATCATGACGTACGGGATAGCAGCATGGGGACGAGTAGCAAGGACGCACCTGGAGAAACTGGAAAGGATGTAGAACCAAGCGATGAGAACCATTCTTTTCGCCTTATCTTGCATAAGTTATGGAATTACTTTTAAAATAAGGCAAATTGGAGGGAATGCGTAAAAGTTTACTTTATTCCAATTCAAAGTGAATGCATCTACTGTCACTGAATGTGAAGTGAATGGATCCTTCCGTCAGGAAGTCCCCATCAAACGGAGTCTCCTTTTTGGTGGTGCTATTCATAATGTTTCGTTAATAAAGATAGTACCAAGGAAGGTTTTTGTTGGTGGGATAGTAAAGAATTTTTATCCCAACTGATTGAAACTTCCAAGAAATGAAGAAGGTGAATGGTGTTTTCTACAGTAAGTAAACCAACTAAATTATTTACGCATATAAATCTCATTCGCTCGTAGAACTCTCAGAACAGGTTTTAAAGGCTTGGTGGATATTTAATTCGTATAATATTTTATCAGACTTAAAGAGTAAATATCTTCGGAGTGGACACTGAAATATATTTTACTTATTTCACTTGTAACAATTTCTGTCATAATGTAACAACTTATTTAAAGGTCGCCAATTTGGACGAAGTTAGATATTTTCTCTTGGGGAACCGTTGACCGACACCCGGCCAATTATACTTCTTATACTTTATTACCAATAAACGCTAATGTATTAAATTTGTCGTTACCCTATATGTATAAGCTGGTTCATATAAATTTCGCTTTTTCATACGAAAAATATACGCAATTGCGGTCAAATATTAATTCGCTTATACGATTGTGCCTAAAGTAAGAACGTCAGTGTCATGTTAGGAATAATTTTGGTTAGATAGATTACACCTTAGTTATTAACTACAAATAATTCCCACAATTCACCCAGGGTGCTTGTGATTATCAATAATTTCTTTCTTTTTTTTTTCGTAATCACATTTATAACATTCAGATACATATCGAGTAAGTAAATAACGAAACTCAACATGTTTTTAATTTTCCCCATTTTTAAATGCAGACTGTGAACATAGAATTAAATTACTATTGAAGGCGACACAATTATGCCTTATAGCTTTTCAAGGGTCAAACAGGTAAAGTTCTAAGTTGTAACGTCATCAGTTGCAATCAGATCGATTTATTATAAGATTTATTATAAGATTAATTTGATAAATTTAACTAAATTAATTAGATTGTCAAATAAAATGCTACTACACCCAGTTCTTTGGAACGACCTGTCGAACTGAAAAAAAAAATGAATGTTGGATTAAGTCAAGTTATATGCAGTCGTGAGATTAAAGACCACTTAAATTTCATAACCATTTTAATATTTCTTGGCAAACTACTAAAAACCTCTCAGCACTTCCACCATCTATCGTCGTTTCGAAATTTCCATGTCCGTTATCGTAATAAGCAGTATCTCTGAGATATTCAGCGATTTCGGAAATTTCAAGCGTATTTATCATCGTTAAGGCGACGATAGTAATTATAATTTAACTGGGAAAGCCGTCGTAAAACCGAAAGAAAAGCGTAATTAGCGGAAGAGGAAAAAATGACGAAGGAAGAGAAGAATTTGAGAGTTTTCAAGAGGAATTGTTGGAATTACATAAATCGCTCTTACTACAGTTAAATATTTGTAATCGTTGCTATTCAAGTAATGCAACATTAAATGTCATCGTTTTTAAAAGAAAATCTTAGGTTTGTTTGGAACATTTATTTAAAAATATCATAGTAAAATTAGTTGCTGCTTCATACATTAAGTACTGCAGTACGTTGCAGTAAAACATTTTTTGAGACATATATTCGGAAATTTTAAACCAAGCAATAACAGTAACTTTGGTTCTTTGGTTAAGATTTACTTATTAGTTTGGACTTCGAGGATTTATCAATTTGTATTCTGGACAATGATTCAATAGGGTACGAAAGACCAGGTGAACTGTAAATTATTTTATGGTTTTCTCCTACTCGATCCATTAAGGGCGTATGTTTCTCAGTAGTTCTTACTATCTCGACTTGACTCAATTCTTTAAAGATTTGGTCATAACGCTATGTAATTGCAACAAATTTGTTCTTCAAAAAGTGTTTTTTAATTACTACACATTGAAACATCCATTACACTGATTTTAGAAAATTTGAAGTTTCACAAATTTCGGATTTCAATGGTAGATTGAAAACAATGTCATATTTGACAGGAATCAAGTTGTCGCCATAAAATCGGGCCCCAAATGGGAGGGAACAACTTCTAACAACTGCCAGGATATGGTATTCACAAAACTTTATTTTGAAGCTTTCCTTGCGACTATTGAATAGTGATTTCATGAGCTGTTACGTGAATGAGCCACTTCGGCTGTTACGCTATGTAATGTGTAATATATAGTTACGTATGTAATATATGTATAGTGCGATTAGTGGTAATGCAAAGGAAATCATGGTTAAAACAGCAAAAGAGTGTGAAAGATTGTCGCTCGTCACCAGTATTGTGCAGCCTGTTTGGAAGGGTTTGGAACAAGCTATGGAGAAACATACAACAAAGATATCACACAATAGCTTTGCTTCGCATTCACCCCGAGCGTGTACACAGCCTCCACATCGTCTATTTTTATGAAGCACACAATTTTTTGTATGAATTGCAATTCCATAAATAATAGTAACACCCAAAGTTATGGCCAATATTAATGTTTATTGTTAATTGTTTCGACTTGCTGGATTTACAAAGCTTTTCGAGGGCATTCCCCTGGTCTCGTTTGATCAAAAATTAAAACCGTCTAGGGAAGGATTACGAACTGACAGGATTAGCATCCGAGGGACCGCAGAGTCCATCTACCCGGCATCCTACTTCTAGTCTATTACCCGCCCAAAAAATTATTCCCCTCTCCGGGATGAATATTTAACCGGCACATTTACAACCGCGCCCAGTTGACGTGCGAAGACTCCAGAGAACGACAATACAATGTAACAGTTTTTTCGGTCGGAGTGTCCTAGTGGTGAGACCTGATTAATGATAATCTCAGCAGACGTAACGTGAACATTAATCAAAAGGAGGCGAGGACACGTGCGGGGTGAAATATAAATTTTAGAGATTAACTCCCAAGGGGAAGTTTGAGTATATGGCCATTTACCACCTGTAACGAAGGAGTGGGTTCTTAGACCCTAAACTACATTAAATTTGTTGCGTTGCTGTGTTGCATGATTAGGTCTAGCAATTCTGTGTTACGTCCTCATTTTTGTGAACTTCGTAGATTACCGTACCAATTTGATTTCAATACGAAAATAGCTTTTCTCCCGACGAAATCCTAAATTAATTAATAACTTTAAAACCCCAAAATCAATTTCATTCAAAATTTGGCTGTGCTAAAGTTGTCATATTATCCGTAGAATTAGTAAAAATCAACAATCTACTTCAAATACTTTTAGAATTACCAACTTGTACCTTTAGTTGCATTTTTAGAATAATCTTAGATGGGTTTTAATGCGACAGTCTGGCGAAACGATTTTCCCGCTAATTTTGATACAAATGTCTACCAAATGACCTCAGAAGCATGAATTTCGATATGCGTAACGTTAAAAATTTGTGCTACATAAATGAAAAATCAAAATGTTAAAAATTAGAAAAAAATTTCCTTTCCTTTGCCCATAACCTTTTAAATATTCATTCTAGGGGGAAAGTGTATAGAAATGAAAAGATTCGTAATTAAATGATCTAAAAGACCGTTTTTCATTAATTTACAAATGCAACTTTCGTTGCAAAATAACAAAAACTAACAAAAAACTGATGAAAAATTGACTAAAAAAATATTTTTTTCAATTACCCTCGGGATTTTCACATCCGGCCAAGAAATTACGTTAATTTAATTCGTATCGAAAGTACAAATCATTTTTTTTTATTAAAGTTAAACAAGCACTGGCAAAAAACTAAACAATTTTTACATATGATTTGTGACCGCATTATCGAGGAGAAAATAAATTTATTTTATAAAATAATTACTTTCCTACCTTTAATCTATTGAAGTGGTACATGATTTGAAGAAATGAAGAGATAAATAATTCAAATTATCCAATTAATTGTTTATAATAGCGTACCCGTCCACCCGCCTATGCTTCAATATACGTTTCTGAACTGAAGAGATGGAACGAGTGTCGCCTCTTTATTTTTGGCGAATTCGCATATTCGATGCACTTTAGCAGTTCCAATATAACTCAAGAATTAGTTGACATTTTCTACTGAAGTTCTATACATAGACTTTAAACTGTAGTGCTAATTTGGGGTTTGCCATTTAATTTAACTAACATTATTGATAAGGGAATTAAATAGGATTCTCAAATTCTTTGATCAATTCTGAAAAATTCGCTATAAGCCGCAATTTAAATTGACTGATTTTTAAGCGAGTTCTATTGAAAAAACTGTTTGCAAGGGTAGAGAGACCCCTTAAGTATCGATGGGTAAACAAATAAACGAATAAAAAATAAACACTGTGTTATGTCTTTTTGTACCAAACAAGCAGAAAAACTTTAAAAACGGATTTTTTTTCAAAAGCGCGATTCCATCTCTCAAGAAAAATGATCGGAGACGAGAATTTTAACGCCTAGGCGATTTTTTCCACGTATACACAGGGATAAATCGGATGAGGTTTATATCGTATTTCCTCCTGAGGGACGGAATAAATGTTTGCCGTCGAGCTTAATCGGGCTCTGGATTGCCGTAAAAGCTTTCAGGGTCTTCGAAAAGAATATACTTTACGAAAAGATTTAAGTCCAGTCTGTCATAATGAACAAACGAATTTTTGTCGTAAACGATTAATCCACGGTAAAAGATGAACCACCAATTGAATTTCTCAAAAATCGATTTGATATTCTCATGCAGTTCTTGGTACATGTATTCAACTGTTACCTAAGAGGTGAGGAATCACGCTTCAAATGGAAAGCAGCGTATATTACGAACCTGCAAAAAAGGTGATAGAAAACAGTGCTTAAATTATAGAAGGTTAAGTAAACAAAGTCTCAAGACTGTAAGGTAAAATAATTAAAAACCGCATACAGCATCAGCATGAGGAAGAAGAGGATTATTGTGGTTGAATAGGTTGATTTTAGAGAGCTAGTTGAATAACTAGCTCTCTCGGTTATCTAGTATAGTGAATAATTTCGGTCGTTTCCTTGTGACTGTTACAATTACCAATGATCATAAAAGTTTGCCCCAAGTATCCTTTTAGTCCTTTTATAGTCCTTATAGTCCTTTTATTTATTCTCCACAGGAATACCAGTAAGTCCTGTAAGAGAGATTCGATATCTCGGTATAGTTTGAGGGGGAAGGGGACTCACCGTAGTATGTCGGTTGTGGTGGAATGTGACTCGGTCCTTGAACGTCCTCCTCCCTCTTTGCCCCTCGCGTCGAAAGTTACGATGGCGGCGGGACTCTGCTGGGCCAGCTCCCTGGATACCTGAATGAACAGGTAGGAGATCGTCGCCAGGGGTGCCACATACCTGGAATGAAACAAAGTTGGACGTTTAGGGAATTATCGTGTATTAACTTGTAATTGGATTCTTGGATTCGGAAGCCAGCGATAGATTGTTGTCACCAAAATCTGCTGGGTAATTTTCATTTGTATGCTGCGTATTATGAATGCTTGGTGCACGTCAGCGCCGCCACTATGGGTAGGGCATTGACAGTCTCCCACGTCACTATAATAAAAAATGGCAGCTGGCTATAACATGGTGGATTATACTGATGCAAAAAAGGCAAACGTGTTTTTATCCTTTAATCTAAAGTGTTCATGAACTTTCATAAGGTAGCATTGGTTCTAGGATATAGGTCTAAAGGGTAATCTTTCCAATGGTTCTGGTTCATCGCTGCGGGGGACTGCATGAGTCCGAAATAAAGTTATAGATAAAGTATGGCATATGGTAGGGCGTATTTGGTGAGCAAGGGTGAACGTGAAAGTTGATCGCATATCTATATAAATTTAAGGATAACCGCATTGCACATCGTGCGCATACCATGTCGATAAGTATCTAGAGGACTTTTATTGAAGTCCTTCTAAGAAAATTACGTTCAATTGTGCCTACAGAAACAACATCTTTTTTTTTGGATTTCTGAATTCCAGGATGACAATAGGTTCGATGATTTTCAGAACTTTTATTTGTACTTGAATTCCAAAAGTTTCAAGGATCTCACGTTCAATTAATTCTAAGGTTCCAAGAACGTCAAACGTACCAAGAAGTTACTAGTTTCTAGACTCTAAATTTATCAAGCTCTAAACAATATTTAGATACTACACCCATTAAAGCTTCAAATAAGATACCAAGAAACTACCAATTTCGCTAATGTAAAGCTATTCTCCATAGTTCCAAGAGTACTAAGCTCATTGGGTTCTAATGCTTCAAATGCATCAAAGGCACCAAAAATATATAAGTTTCCAGAATCTATATCTACAGTGCATTAACACTTTCAAAGATACTAGACTCATTTGACTTGAAGATTTAATAGCTCCAAATATAGTACGAAGCTTCAAGTTTCTATAATATAGATCTGTGAAGTTCCAAACTTTTCAAAGATACCACTCTCAGTTGGTAATGAAGCATTAAAAGATCCAAGGATACCAAGAAGATATAAATTCCTATTGTCAAGACATATACGAACCCAAAAGTTTTGTTGATACAACGTTAATTCGATTTTAAAGCTTTAGAAGCTGCGGAAATATCAACAAGCTAAAACATTCTAGAATATATGTCTATAAAACTCAAGAAGTTCCAAAGTTATCACGTAGAGGCGATATTAAAACTCCAAAAGCTTCAACAGGGACAAGAAGCTTATGGTCATTCAACCTTAAAGCTTCAAATGTGATAAGAAACTACAAATTTCTCGAATATAAATCTGGAGCTTCAAAAGACCCAAATTTACAAAGCTCAATTGATCCTAAATCTTCAAAAGTTTCAGAAACACCCAGGTTTCTGGCACGTTGACTTGATCTTAAAGCTTCAAAACCTTTAAAAGTATCATGAAGTTACGAGTTTCTAGAATCTAGATTTATAGAGCTGTATTGGTCCAATGTATTACATCCCCTTACGATCTTAAAACTGTGCTTCAAAGGTGAATAAGAAGCTACTAGTTTCTAAATAGATCAGAAATGTGAGGCATTATTTTTTTTAAAGAAGCTATATAAATTACGGGATTTCAATGGTATATACACCTTTGGTATTACTAACCGAATTTGTTTTTGAAGGAAAACAGTACAATGAGGTTAAATTGGTTTGGAAATGAATATTAAAATGATAGGTAATAAAATAATAACATCCTAAGTATCGATATAAATATCGGTAAGTTTGTTGTCTATTATAGATATTTTCAAAAATCGAGATATCGATAACATTTCTCTACACAGTACGCCCAATTATTGCTTAAAAACCTTTGATTTAAATAGACATGCAACCAGTTTTGACCTTCACTCTTGTTTACAAAACATACCGTACTACATGCCAGGTGGCAGCACTCTAGGAACCCAATTCTGACGGATTGAAGCCAGAATGCGTTGTTTAAGCTATACGGTAAGGATAGTAAAGTCTTAACATTGTGATTCGCATTAGGTATAGAGTTCGAACGATTTATATTAATTTTTAGTGGCACTAGGTGTTTTTATTTAAAATTATTTTAAAATTTTTGTATTTATACACTTATTCATACAACATGCATTCGTCATTAAGGCGAAGCAAGTTTCTAAATATTATAACTTCAAAACTAACTAACGTAATCGAAATAATTTTTCATAATCTCTATACCGCTATACCTCTACAAGTAAACACGAATTCCCTCATTGATAATCTCCAGAACTGTTTCGAGGATTAAAACGTCGAATACCCTGTGAATTCGCCATTCATTCGAATAATCGAGAATTGTATCTTCACCTTTTGTCGAGTAGCTAAGAGTCCTAAACGTTGGTCTGAAGCCTCGAAACATGCTACCCTAAGCAGTAAACTTGAGTAGAGCGTTTATCGAGGACCAACAATCAAAGAGTGGAACGTAGGACGTAACAGCAATTTAATAATCGACTCCCTCGCTCTTTACCCCCGTAACCGGACGATTCATCAGCTTTTCGGTTGAAACACGAGTTATGCTCAATCGAATTCGAAACCAAGAAAACTCTAATTGGCCAATCAATAGACCATTAGAGCGCGAGAGAAATGAAATTTAACTGATTTCTCGACTTCTTGAAGTGCTCCAAGGGTGAAAGGTAAGCTGTAGACAAGAGAAATGAAGTTAGTTAGTAAACTAAATTTTGGTTTAACCAAAAAAATAATTGAAAATCGCCGTAAAAATATTTTGTTCGCAAGTCAGCAAGGCAATTAATGGGAGGTCAATGAACGGAGCAAAGGGTATAATTGGGAACGAATAAATTGAGTTGTGATAGGCTTATTTCGATAAATTAGGGAATAAAAGTCCTGAAAAATACTAATTTATTTTAATTAAACGCCTTTACGAATACTTTTAGGGCTTGATTTTTAAAATTAATGTAAATTAATTTTTTTGAGACACTCGGTTTATTAACCATCAAAGAAAATTGCGTTTAGGAAATTCCGTTGGTTCTCCTAATTAATCGATTACAAGCATCAAAATTAAAAAAAAGTGTCAGTCTGATTTTATTTAAACTCGAGGAGTGGTATTTAGTCATATTCGAAAGTTCCTTAGAGCACAATCTAAAGATCTGATGCAAAATGTAAGTATTGGGTGCGGTATCAAAACTTACTTTTTTCAAAACGAAATGTAACCCATTTTATCAATTAGATTTTTTTATATGATATAGGTACATATGTAACGTTTTGTTTGATACAGCGTTAAAAATCATGTCAGGTGGGTGACGCCTCCATTGTCCATACACTGAATAAGCCGATTTCTGGTGTTTATCATAACCCTCTCCAGCATGGCAGCGGGCATGTTGGCAATTTCGACTTGAATATTGGCCTTGAGATCTTCCAGCGTCCACGGACGTTTCATTGAACGCGAGATTTCAAAGAATCCCACAAAAAAACCGCAAGGGGCCAAATCGGGCGAGCGGGCTGGCCACTCAAAATCTCCCCTTATTGAGATAAGGCGCTCCGGCAAGTGTTCCCTCAAAACACCCATCGATACCCAGGAAGTATGACCCGTTTCACCGTTTTGTTGAAACTAAACGTCCCCTAAATCCAATTCTTCGAGTGGAGGGGAAAATTTCTTCCAACATGTTCACATACCGGTCAAAATTTACGGTCACTGTTACCTCATTTTCTTCAAAAAACCAGGGACTAACATTCCCAGCTGAGGAGACTGCACACCGTACTGTAATTTTAGGGCAGCTCAGTAACGCATGTTTTGTTTATTGACGCATCCACTCAAGTGGAAATGGGCCTCATCACTGTCAAAAACAATAGCGTCCTCAGGAACGTTTCCGAGAAGTGCCTCACAGGCGTTCCTCTGCGAATCGAAGTCACGCTCACAGAGTTCTTGAACAATCGCCAAGGATGGTAAGGATGGTAATGAAGATCATCGTGAAGTATTCGCCTCACCGAACGATCGGAAATTCTAATGGCGGACGCATGTTTGCGCGCAGAACGCCGTGGAGATCACATTGAGACTCTTACAGCATCGATTTTCTCAGGTGTTCTAACGGGCCGACGGACTCCAGTTCTTCGTCTTGTCACACTCCCGGTTTATCTGAGCGAAGCCACCCATGTAAAAATCGCTTTTCGATATGGGACAGGGCCTTCCGGGGCTACAATGAACCGATTTCTAAAGTCACTCTGGGTTGCGATCACAGGACGTCCATTCGAAAAGTACTCCTCGAGGGCAAACTCACGCTGCTCACTGTTCCAACGCATCATGGCAACTTATCGGGTAGGGAACAAAACTTTAGAAGTATGCCTGTCGAATAGGACCATTCTCCGCCCACTACGACCTGTACAGCCTAAATGTTAAGCATTTCTAAAAAGGGAGTTATGTTTTCTCTTGAATCTTGTTTCCCCATTTCTTCGACACTAATCGCTATTTTTGCTTCAATAACATCTGTATTTTTCGATTTGTAACCGATTATGTATAAGATAATAGTATAATAATAGGAAAAATGGATCTTTTGGCGATTGGTACAATTTGTCTCAAAACCATTTAAACGCGCTAGCATTCAACTAGCGCAGTCCGAAATATTAATTTCTGATATTTAGAAGGCATAAATAATCCCGAGCACATTTGTAGAATTACCAGCATGTTAAATTTTCGTGAAAGGTTCCATATTTGACGAATCGAATTCAGCGCACATTGAAAATTTTATTACTAACGAGCTGATAGTTGCACTATTGCTTAATTAATATTATTGAAATCGACTGATCAAAGTGTGCTACAAACTGCCTAACATTAAATGAATTTTAAGTCATTAATAAACATTTTTAATTCTTGACTGGAAAATTATCTGAAAAGTAGTTATTCATTTGAAAGCTAGAGATATAGTTTTTCAACGTTTTTAACAAGACTTTATAAATTTTGTGACCAGTGGATATTATACTGAATTGATAGTTTATGATTTCTTCTTCTTTCTTCATTTGATGCCTTGAATGTGTTCAGACTTGGTTGTAATATGATGGAATTTCTCACGATTCTCACGAACAATTACGCCACCTAGAGTCCGGTTCAGTAAACATTTTTCTTATTGAACATAAATAGAAAAATGGCACTTTTTTTACTAAAAGAGGACTGTATAAGGGTGCTTGGGAAAATAATTTTAACTTTAGGAAATCAGTAGTATTCGAGAAAATAAAATGTGAGAAATTTCGCCAAATTTACCGATTTTCAAAATGAAATTTTTATATGTTCCCGTACGAATCCCCATGAGTTAAACGATAATGATAAAGTTCGATTATTCTACTTTACGCCGATATAGCAATTTCGCCAAAAAAAAAATCTGGAGAAATACGCGAAAAAACGATTATAAACGGCGGGGTTTCGCGCCTTCGCCATTTTGGCATTTTAAATGCAGGTGTGCTTTGCAGAGATCTGATAGTGGCTACACGACCGTCGTCACGGATGTTGTATAAGTGTGAGAAACGTAATGAGTGATTAGATAGAATTTAAGAAAGTTATTCGCAAAATATGCAAATATTCTCTTGTCGGTAGCTTCGTGGGGGTAAGGGATGGTAAGGTACAATATGATGAAAGTATTATCATTGTAATAAAACGTCGATTCTATTGGAAACGCACAAAACAACATCGGAATCTCACTATTGTAAGTATATAATATCGAAAAATTACATAAAAGAAATTTTTTATAAGGTTTCTATAAAACCAATAAAACCCAAGTACCTAACGTCACAGTGCGCCCAGGACTCCCACAGGCAGAAGTAGTCTATAACGGACTCTCACAGGAAGAAGTAGTCTGTAATGTTTCTATAACACCAATAAAACCCAAGTACCTAACGTCACAGTGCGCCAAGGACTGCCACAGGAAGGAGTAGTCTGTAACGTTTCTATAAAACAAATAAAACCCAAGTACCTAATGTTGCATAAAGCACTAAGTTGCAATGCGGTCCTTTTGGTCGAGTAACCACTACCATTCAATTGCCAAATCTTTGTGCTTATTTTGATGTTCCACGGTAAATGAATGCGATATGTAAACAACATGGTCATGTCGATAGAAATTTGTTAGTTAATATGTGTTATTGTGAAATATCGTGTGAAAATTAGTGCGGCACGTGAAGAAGCATCCCGCGGATGTAGCAGAAAGTGAAATTGGGGTTCCCTCGTACCTGCTTTATCGACTAGAGGTCGACGAAATAGCCGTTCGGAGAAAAGTGAGGTTAGTTGGAAAATAATTTTTTTCTCAAAAAGTAAAAGGAACGGCGAAAATTGAACACGTACATCGTCATCTACGGTTTATTATTGATCATTGGTGATTTTTTGGTGATTTTTTAATTTTCACTAATTTTTATTACCATCAACAATTCACGCACAGCGTTAATCTCATTTAGAACTTGTTGGTTGGATGACTGCGTAGTCCAGGATATTTTTAAAATACGACGGTAACATCACAACACCAATGCCTCTAATTTATTCATGGTGGAGACTTTTAGGCTCCCTTTATACATTAACATTGTGGAGGCTAATGAGTACGAGAGAAGACCTAAATTTCTTTTTTGGAAACATTTATGTTTTAACACACATTTAACACACATAAACACACATTTATGATGCAAAAACATGAGTTTGAGTTTGAAAATTCAAAATACCGGAGAGATTACCCTCTGACCCCCTGAGATCTAACAACATCGACAAGATGGAAGGGCGTCTATGCCTCTATCCTTTATTACCAAATAATATTTGATATAAGTTCTTCTCACTCTTCCCTCGTGAGACACGTCCATTGTATTGTCAGTTGAAAAGAAACTGTTATTATTACGGTTTCCCAATTGCGGTTCTGCAATGAATCTTATCTCGAGGTCACGACGTCGACGGTAACTCTTTCTCCCGTCCTCTCCCAACGATTCCTGGAACTTAAAAAAGGGGAGAACTCCCGATACATTCGCAGTCGATATTTCAAGCGGCGGAAGAGGCGTTACCGAAAACAAAGTTTCCCCCTACCCAAAAACGGATTTATTACCAGAGAGAACTTATCGTACACAGCAGGCGTAAAGTATGTACACGGACCGATGATAAATAGCAGCTGATTATTTAACTGCGCTAATTGTTATTCGCGGGGCTTTGCGAGATGGCGAGCTCGCTTCATAAATAAATATGGAAAACAATCCAAGTTAGATGTAACAGTCGTCAGTCATTACGTACCGGAGGAATAGTGAAACTTGAGGTGTGTTCGCCGAAATCGTTTGAACTTTCCAGAATTTGTATTTTAGAATTTATGGGACCCTTAATTTTACTACAAAATTTTAGTTTTACTTTAACGTTCTTAATTCAAAACTTGGAATAAATTATTTATTCTAAAACCGTATATCATTTGTAGTTTGAAAAACAATTGGTTCTTAACTGCTAAATTGTGGGAAGATCTATATAGAGTACAAGAAAAGTACGTAGTGGACGTTGTAGGGGGTTATGCACAAGACTGACTATGATGGTTACTTAATTGCATGATTCCTATGATTCCAGTTAAAGATTATGAACGATCAGAGATTATACCCTGATCGTTACATTGTGATATACCTGGATGACACTCCGGTTCGGAGCAGGTGGATAATTAAAAAGACGTCTACCCTCAATCAGCGAATTAGTCATATTACTTTAAAGTGGATGTTGTCGAATAGACCTATCGATAGTTGCTCTACTTACAGGTCATGTGGATATGTGTATTAAACAACACACTTATGCAATTTCTAAAATCTATACTACAGGGTGATATTACACTAAGATGAAATACAATGAATAAAATGATAGATTGTTACTGGTTGTACAATCCTTACATCACATCTCATTCGGTGGGGGAAAAAATTTTATGTGGAGCTCAAAACATAAGATTTTTTGCATGAAAAACAATAACTAAAAATGATGAATAATATGAACGTAGTTTCCAGCAAAAGCTGGGGTCTCCATAGCTATCAAGAAATCACACATAAAAACTATTAAAAACTGGTCTGCCGTCAACGAAAGGATAATTATAGTGGAATTAAAACTATGAGAACAAGACCTGGTAATAGTGGGCGTACTTTTGGAAATCGGAGAAATATATTCCTACTGGGTGACTTTAATGGGCGAGTTGGAAGAAAAAAGTGGGATTCAATAATAGGAGAACATGAAGAAGATATCCAAAGTGATAACGGCACGCGATTTATAGAACTGTGTCAGCAACATTCCCTCAAAATACAAAAACGATATTTTCGATATAAAGAAATACACAAATACACGTGGGAACAAAAAACAAAGGGATTAAAATCGACTATTGATTTCTGCTTGACCAGACACAGTCACAAACAAAGATAATCGACGTCATAGTGAAAAGAGGAGCAGTTTGCGGTTCATATCATTACTTACTTAAAACTGTAGCTCTCATAAAACATAAATATATAAAAAAAAGGAAGAAACGAAACCTGATTTCCAATCTAGACAGGTTTTATATATATAACCTAGACAGTTTTCATGACGATTCCACAGTTTTCTTGTATAAAATAAGATCAGCCGAAAAGATGAAAAACGAACCTACAGGATCACTAGAAGAAATGTACAATACCCTAAAAAGGTACTTGCATGAAGCGGCAAACGAAGCAGTAGGAGAAAAATCAACAGGAAGGAAAAGAAACAATTACTAGTGGAATGAAGAATTAGAAAATTTTGTAAAAGAAAAGAAAGTCCTTAATTATAGATGTAGACTAACTACCAAAGATAAAGAAGATAGCCAAATTTACAGAAGTTATTGTTATGTAGTTAAGAAACAAGTAGGGAAAACCAAAAACGAATATTGGGAAAGAAATGTCTTGAGATCGATGGTCTATTAGGGAGCTCCAAATCTAGAGTAGCCTGGAAAACTGTAAAAACATTGATATCGAATAGAAATGAGGAAGTAACGATAGACCCAATTGGACAAGAAACGTGGAAAAACTATTATAAAAATTTACTTACAGGAAAAAGGGAAGAAGAGAATTTATTTGAAGTGAATTTAAGAATATCACTTACAACCATCAGATGTTTCAGACTACCAGTGATCCATTTAAAAAGGAAGAAATAAAAAGAACGTTATCGAAAATAAAAAAAAAACAAATCACCTGAGCCAGGAGGTATACATGTGGAACTCTTTAACTTTTCCTCGGATGTGGTATTGGAAAACATAGCGGTAATATTTAATAAATGCTTGAGTGGAGAATAAATACGATCCGAATGGTAAACTGCTTATAACAGTTCTTTATACAAGAAAGATAATAAACACGACTGTACATGCTACATAGGAGTCAGTGTAATAGCTTCCGCAGGTAGACTGTACTACGAAATCGAACAGAAAGTTAGTTTGAAGACTGGGAGGAGCAAAGTGGATTCAGACCAGGAAGGTCACGTATTGATAATTTGTTTTTATAAAACAATTGATGGAAAAATCGCTAGCATATGGAAGTCAATTACATCTTGTATTTATAGATTTAAGCCTACGATAGTGTGCCGGTAACTAAACTTTGGGAATCCTTAACAGAGAACAGAGTACACACACCGTACGTTAATGCAGTGAAGAACTTTTACCAGGGAGACATCAGTTGTATCAAGACACGACAAGAACACTCAGAAAACTTTGAAGTTAACAAGGTTCTAAGCCAAGAATGCTGTTTATCCCCCATACTCTTCAAAATTTACCTTCCTAGTGAATTGTCCAAAGAACCTCTTTGAATGTTACTGCTACCTCTGTTGTAAGTTTGTTGTCCTCTGTGACTGTTATTATAATTATTATCATGGTTGTTTTGTAGTTGTTGGAATTGTTGTTGAAGTTGATACTGTATTTTCTGTTGTGGTTTCTGTTTGATTGATAGCTTCGTTGGCCATCATTTCTACAGAAATTGTTAGATCGTCTCGTAATTCCTCGTTTAAAATTCCCTTTGCCTCTTGCATGCAATACTTGTTCATTTCCGCATTTTCTTCCGACGTCTTCGTCTTTTGCCTCTTGGATGACGTCACTAAGTCTGGTATGATTTATTATTGTCTGTGCCTTTATTATTGCCCTTAAATCGTTGATTCGGAATTCGTTTGCGAAACTGTGTATTGTTATTTCTTCGTTAATAGCGCTTAGTATTACCTGTCTGGGTCATAGTTAAGTCTGTAAATAATTGCTCCAAAAATCCACAAAATTTTTCTATGGATTTTGAACCTATTTCGCCCTATATAACTTTGTTGGTAAAGTAAGAATTGACTTTTTCGTTATAAAATGTTTTTTAAGGTCCGCTATCAAGTTGTGGTTGGTTGGTATAGGTTGTGATAGTAAGTACGTCTTGAGTTGAGTTGAGTTGAACTTGTATATTTACACAATTTACAAGGATATGCTAAACACGACGGTTTGCACGTAAGTGAGTTTCTTTCTTAAAGAAAAAAAAACGGTGTGGGAAAGACGAACATTGAGGGTAGGTAAAAGGGAAGAAAAGGGAAATCTTTAGAAAGAGAAAGTGGGGAATGAAAGTGAAAAGGGAAAGTGGAGTGACATAAGTTGTTATAAAAGAAAACATCCCAAACTTAATGATAAAAACAACAATAGAAAGTTTCGGCCGTGCTATGCACTTGAAAACGTTCACATCTGTAAGGGATGGAGTAAGTACGGACCGCGGTCAAAAAAGGAAGTTTTTACAAACACTTTGTATACTATGTACAAATTTATTTCGTCCGGATCCCTACAGTACCCCCTGCAAGTATTTGAAATTGTTGAAAATACGTGAGATATATGATATATGCAAATATACAATTATGCAAAACCCCCTTGTAGCCTATCAGAAAATCGTACTCTCCTCCCGATTCGATTTGGTGTTTTACGTAGGTGTAGTGTGGGTAGTTGGCGGGTTGTAGGTATGGGATTGGTTCATGTCTTCTTCCATGGTGTAGGCCGGTTTCGGGCGATCGATGGAAACAGTTACTTGTCCATTGACGTGCACGGTAAATGTCTTTTGGTTTCTCTGTATGACGGACTTATTTTATTTCTCTTCTTCGGACCTCCTCTTCGTATTAGTACGTCTGGCGGTGTGGAGGCCCTTAAAGACAAAGGTCTTTCGCTCGCCTAGGCAGGTAGCACTGGTAGGTCGAAGGTTCCTCATGTATTGCCAAAGTTCCTGAACAAAATCGGCCGGGTCCAGACGTTCCTGGTTCCTGGAGAGGAATACACCAGGAAGGCATATTGGTTGCCCGTAGACCAATCCTGCTGTTGTTGTTTGTATGTCTTCCTTCCAGACTGAACGAATTCCAAGTAGCACGGTGAGAAGTACTCGGGTCCAGCTGGTGGTGTTGTGGCACATGATTGCTGCTTTCAGCTGGCGTTGGAGACGCTCGACCATGCCATTGGTTGCTTGATGATATGCAGTTGTCCGGAAATGAGTCACTCTCATAACATAGTTTAGGGTTTTAAACAGCTGTGATTCGAATTGTCGTGCTTGATCTATGGTGATTCTCAGCGGTATGCCGAATCTACATATCTAGCTCTTGTAGAATACTCGAGCGACGGTTGAAGCTTCTTGGTCTGACATCGGTATGGTTTCTAGCCAACGAGTGTAACGATCTACCATGGTAAGACAGTAACGGTGTCCTTCCGATAATGGCATTACGACGATGTCCATGTGAACGTGTGGGCAACGGGCTGTCGTTTGGGTGAATCCTCCAAGAGGCGCTGTGACGTAGCAGGAGATATTGGAGCGTTGACATGATGTACAACTTTTCGTCCATATCCTGCAATATTTTCTTACCGAGTGCCAAACGTAGCGTTTCGTGACGAGTTTAGTTATTGCTTTAGAACCTGGGTGTGAGAGACGATGTATGAACTGGAATGCGCCTTTGCGGAACCCTTTTGGGACAAAAATTCTGGCTGATGTGGTCGATATGTCGCAGTACACCGGCTGGTTTGTTCCGGGAAGTGGTAGTGTTTATAATTGTATCCCGGATGAACCTTGTAAACGTCTGTTTAGGTCTTCGTCGTCTTGTTGTGCTGTTGCCAACGCTTCGGAGTCTAATGTTTTGTTGATGTCTTCAGTCCGGGAAAGTGCATCCGCTACCACCTTATCTGCTCTCGAAACATGACGAATGTCCGTTGTGAACTGCGCGATGAAGTCGAGGCGAACACTGTTGGTTGTTCTTCTGCAGTGCGACGTAATTGCCTTATGATCGTTGAATACAGTAAAAGTGCGAGCTTCCACCATGTGGCGGAAATGTTTAATTGCCAGGTAAATTCACAGTAGTTCCCGGTCGTTTGCACTATATTTACGTTCTGCTGGCGACAACTTCTTGGAGAAGAAATGTAATGGTTACAAGCTTCAAAGGCATTATTTGATTCCGGTGTTCAGGTAACTGGGGCGTTTCCTTTTACATTTCCCTGTAGCGGATCATGTAGAGGAGCTTGGTTTTCTGCGACCTTGGATATAAATCTTCGATAGAAATTTATAATACCCAAGAACTTGCGGAGACCCTTGTATGTTACAGGCTGTTAGGAGTTACGTATATAGTTAACTTTATCAGGGGACGGTCGTATTCCGGCGCTGGATACTAAGTAACCGAGAAACCTAACCTCTGATTGGCCGAATGCACACTGTTGCGATTTATGACAACTCTATATTGTCGAAATCTCTCGAAAAGTTCTCGCAGGTGATCCATGTGTTCCTCGAGTGATGCTGAAGCTACTAATATGTCTTCCATGTACGCGTAGTAGAAATCCATACCTCTGAGGACTTCATCAATGAGGCGCTGGCAAGTTTGTGCTGTGTTACGTAATCCAAACGTCATGGAACTCGAAGAGACCAAATGGAGTTGTTATCGCAGCCATGGGAATGTCTTCGTCTGCCACCGGGATTTAATTGAAAGCTCTCACCAGGTCTATAGTTGTGAATATGGTTTATCTGAACAGCGACTGTGAGCAATCCTGGATGAGACGTACTGCATACCTCTCTGGACAAGTACGACCTCTCAGAGCGTGGTAATTTCCACAGGCCTTCCAATTTTCGCTGGTTTTGGGTACAAGGTGAAGTGGCGTTGACCAAGGGCTTTCAGAAGGTCGAGTGGCACCTAATTGGAGCCTATTGTTGAACTCTTTCTTGGCAGCTTTCAGATTGTCTGGAGCAAGTCGTTGGGGATTTTGCGCCACTGGTGTATCTGATATTGTGATGCTTAGTTGTATGTTGAACTTCTTTTGGAGCACCTACAGGACATGTAATTTCCGGAAACTCATGTAGAAGGTCATGATAAGGTGTGGAGC
Source organism: Cryptocephalus primarius (assembly GCA_963576515.1). Taxonomy (NCBI): domain Eukaryota; kingdom Metazoa; phylum Arthropoda; class Insecta; order Coleoptera; family Chrysomelidae; genus Cryptocephalus; species Cryptocephalus primarius. The sequence continues at coordinate 11,946,387 of OY754946.1, forward strand.
CGCTAATTGTTTTAATTGTCGGATACTGACACTCGGTTATCTTCCCTCCGAAGGTAAGGAGGGGGGTAAATCTGCGCCCAGGATTGGTGTAGTTGTTCCATATGTCACAATCGGTGTTCCATTGGCCGCAGATAGCTCGTAATGCGCTCTCGTATGTGTTCTGCGGAGGAGATTTCGTAGAAATACACAAAGGTCTGCATCGGTGTCTACGAGGAATTCTACCCTTGAATTTTGGACGAAAATGAAAAGACGACGCGAAGGTGTTGGGATGGAGTCTTCAGCTGTCTCTAATGAGTGGCTTGTGAGTTTTCCACTGACCCTGAGCAAGGCGGAGGTAACTTTTGGGCTTTCTCTCCGAACTTGTTACTTGTGTTCTCTGAGAGCGTGAGGTGACCGGGAGCGGGAGTTTTGTTGCCTTCTGATCGCCGGTTGGAGATTTACCAACTCTTGTTGGAGTGCCTTGATTTATTGCTTAAAACTTTCGGTCATCTGCAATATCCTAGCTTCACCTGTTACTGTAGTTATTTAGGCTCGGCTACTGCTGCGACGGCACGGCGAACTAGCAGAAATTCTTTGGCAACATCTGCGAGATCCGCTGCTTATTCCAAAAGACTGATCCTTGGCTGTTGGCAGTTCCTGCTAACTGTTGCAGCTTTCGGAGAAACTCGAAAGATTTTTGGTTTCCCATCTCTTCCGTCTCCAATAACTGGAGAGTTTTCTTTAACTCCGACGTTCCCAGTCGTTTTACGAGCTCAGCGTGGAATTTCGTGTACGTTTCACCCTCGATCGGTTTAAGAATAAGGTCACGAACCTCACTGGCAATCCGTGGTGGTAGCTTGGGAAGGATCTTGTTGAATTTGGTTTTCTCTGATGTGTTACTTGCAGAGGTGAACGTTGCTTCTACCATTGTGAACCATACCTCCAAATCGTTCGAGTAACAATCTGGCAGCTGGACGGCGGAGTGTGCAGCGATTTCTTGTTGCTCTTTGTCTATGATGTTGGTTTGGGATTACTTCGTAAATCACAATACATCAACTATAGCTTTTATCAGGCCTTTTTGCTCCGTACGCGCACAAACCTCACTCGCGGTTTTGTCGGAGTAAGACTTTGATTACCACTCGAGATTGTAAGAGCGGTCTCGCATTACATTTCTTTCATAAGATTGTAAATAGGGAATAAACTACTGAAACCAGGTAGATCCAATTAAATTTTTCTACTCTCCAAGAGTGATGTTTTCTAAAAACAGTTTTATCAAAAGAAATATCCTATAAAAACATACCATTTGTTAACTAACCAAATAATTACCAAATACTTTGTTAGTTCCTTTAACAAAACACCACTAAATACAGTATAACAAATTCTAATGTATCCAAGTAACCCTCATATTGTCACTATGACGAGATTTCCACAATTCTCAACAAAACAAGGAACGGGACCACGGCCCGGACAAAGTGAAGTTATGTAAATTTTATAAACACGCTGCGAAAGGTGCGAAATGTTTTGATAAACGACACACCTTATATCAACAAGCGTGGAGAACACAAAACAATTACGAATATAAATAGAAAGAGGGAAGGCGAGAGAGACACATTCGGGACAGAGAGTGGACGACCAGAGAAGACACTCTGCCGGCGAGAAGACCAAGAAAACCTACCGCCCCGGAGATGCTCTCTGACCCTCCTCCCACCGTGGAAATCCAAAAGTCCAGACAACAGCCCTCTTTTATGTAAGTCGCTACACTCTCCTCTCACGCTCCAGCCTTTAGGATTCGCTATGCCCGAATCTCTTTTTCTCTTTTTTCATTTGTATCTTTTTTAGTACCCCGACTTGTAGGTTCTCTCCCCTGGCGAGAATAAAACCTTTTCTTCTTTTTGCTTATCGATCATTTGTTTTATTCACAGTAAGCTCTACCCCCTGTGGCTACTAACCGCCTACCTCACGTAGCCGTGACAATCTGTTATAGTGAGGAATGTGAACATCTTAAACTCAACGAACATTTGAAACGTGAATGTAAATAAGGAGCTTCAGGACTGTGTGACACTGTCCATACCATTAAAACCACGCTATTGCGACCCGAAAAAATAAAATGAAAGTCTGATCAAGGAAATTCTCGAACTGATGGAAAGGCGCAAGGACAAGAGCAATTCTGCAATATAGAAGGAACTTGACAAATGCATTAGAAAAATCATCAGAGAGGCAAAACGAACGGAACTGGAACTTAAATTTACTGAAACAGAAATCATTAGCGTAAGACATGACAGTTGCAATCTACACATCAAAATCAAAGTATTAACAGGAAACATCAAATATAAATCTGGAAGCAGGTTAGTGGATAGAAAAGGAAAAGTCATTAATAGAGATTAGAAACATGGGGAAAGCCCACATCAAGGATCATTCCGTTACCAAAGACCACCGCCTTCACAAATTGAGGGTAACTCTGGACCTGAAAGAGGAAGTGCAAGCTGCTCTTGATGATCTCAAAGAAGGAAAAGCGCCAGGGATGCAAGCGGAGTACATTAAACTACTGGACAACGATCACAGTGGATGGTTGACGTCACTCTTTAATTACATTTATAATACAGGGAACCTACCACAGGCATAACTTTGGTCGTGATTCATCACCTTGCCCAAGAAGTCTGGAGCGTGAAAGTGCGATCAATATAGAACAGTCAGCTAAATTTGTCACTTGCTGAAGTTATTTCTGAAAGTCATCCACAGCAGAATCTATCGACTATGTGAAAATCAATTGGATCCCACCCAGTTTGGCATTAGAACCGCACTCGGTGCCCGGCATGCAGTGTTTAGAGTACACATGTTGTTTTAGAGATGCAGAGATATAGACTGTTACGTGTATACCTGCTTAAAAGATTATCAAAACGCATTCGATAGAGTCCGGCACTCAAAGTTGATTGAGATGCTGAAAAGCATCAGAACTGGATGACATCCTCTCTTGGCATCGGAAGACCACTGTCCGTGTGCATATTGTCACCACTGTTGTTCAACATTTACTCCGAGGATCTTCCCCAAGGTTCTGGAGGATAGTGAAGCGGAGGTGATCCCGAATGGACATAGGTTGAACAACATACGGTATTGTTACGAATTTTCCACTCCTTATCGGCAGTCGAACATACTGGAATAATCTCGATGTGTCTCCCGACAAGAAAGCAGCAAATATAAATTTACGTTAAAATAAATTAGAATACGTTTGTATAGTGTTAGTGTTAGTTAAATAATTTACGATTCGTTAGTTATAAATAGTGTTATTAATTCTTAAGAACCTATCAATGTTACAATATGCAGATGTGTCTTACTGATAACCTGGCAGATCTGCAACACTGATGACACAAATCACGCTGATCAGTCGACAATATGATCTTAATATAAATGGTGGCAAAACCAAACTCACTATCATCAGTAGGTGAAATATTCCAGATGACCAACTAATCTTAAATGTGGAGAGGGTATATACCTAGGTATCTGTGTTAATGAAAATTGAGACCATTCACAAGAGATGAGTTGCAGAATAGAAAACGCAAGAATCGTATTCAATAAGTTTGAGATGCTTTTTTTACAACGACCCTCCCGACACCTGGTGCATTGTAACCTTTATCTTGGCACTGACCCCATTGCCATGAACGTCAACCAACCATGATGTTTTAGAGACGTACATCAATATTACAATATCTGGGTTATTTTTGTCGACATTTTCAGGGAAATTCTCGGAGATGACGTCCACGTGGAGGTTCGGGTGCACCAGATGTCCGGGGAATGTTCGCCGATGGCATATTTGGATTCAGCGACCCGAAAAACCCCCGGGGGCCGAGTTTCTCTCGATCCTCGTGTGAGTTTCTGGCGAGTTCCACGGAGATGCCGTTCATCGGCTGTCCTGGGCTCCAGACGTTCGGGGGGTCAATTTTAACTTCATAATCGTGATCAGCGACCTCGAAGACCCCCGAGTCCCCGATTTGGGCCAGTTTTGACCCTTATTTACAAAGTTTTGCAATCTTCCGGAAGGCATCTCAAAAAGTGGATTTTTTGAATGCATTTTTGGCTGCAGCAATGCAATTTCCGGTTTGTTCAGAAAAAACGCGGAGGCCATTTTTTACAAATAATTTTTGGAAGCGAATGCAAAAAACCGCATTCCGATCCGACCGTGCCCAACTAATTTCCAACTTTTTTGCTTCATTGCCTCGACTATAACTCCGCGAAACGTTTGGTCACAGTAGACATGGAAGTACTACACGCATGTGCGTCCGAACGTGTTTACCATCTTCCCAATTACTTGGAAACATGTAATTTCGAAATTTAGATATATAAAAATAAGAAAAACCCGAATTTCCCATACATAAGTGGTGAAAAGTAAGGGTGAACTTTATTTATTTCGGTACTCTTTTTAGGTAATTCTTGAGTACGTAATGACTTAATTCTACACAGGAATAGTTTAGGGCCGAATTGGCTCAAAAAAATTTAAAAACTTCGAATTTCATTATCTAAACGCATGAAACATTGTGGTGAAATTTATTTAAAAATGCATGAACAACTTTACTTCATCATCGACGTGCTTAAGTCTGGTTCAGAAAAATACTATTACCCTGTATTTCCCAAATCACGATAAATTACATAACACCGAATTTCTCTTTCGATGTGGTGAAAAATAGGAGCGAAATTTATTTCATCGATTAAATTCTCTGAGATGCTTTCGCTGCTGCTCATGGTTATAAACACGAACATTAACGCGGTCTAAGGGGAACCAGAGACACCTCCATAACACTTAGCAGACGCGTCCACGCCACGACAGTTCTGCCGAGGACCCAGTATTAAGGCCGGGACACACTTGTCATACACCACTCCGATCCGACTCGGGTCCGATTTTGCTCCAAAGAAGCGGATCGGTGCGGGATCGGAAGAGGTGAGCACACATGTCCTACACGCTTCCGAGTTCTTTCCGATTTCCACCTCCGGCTCGATACATTCGCCACTCTCGCCAATCTCGATTCAATTAAAATCGCGAAAGGTTCTGTGCGCAAAATGTTCAAAAAATTTTAGCAACTGCGGTTTAGCGATGGTGGCACTTTGTTTAGAAGAGGAAGATGAAGAAAACCGGAGAGATTTCATGGAGAACAGAGGAAAACGCAGATTTTGGGTACATTCTGCTTGGAAAAGATGATCCGTAGAAGGAGAATATTCTACACTTTTACCTCATCTATTGGATGACGAGGCAAAATTTTACCAATATTTTAGAATGTCGATGGCGGCGTTTAACCTGTTGGGAGTTAAATTCCAAGAAACTTTGCCTAAGCAAGACACATATTTTAGACAAGCAATCACTTTGACACTTAATTCCTTCGCAACTTTTTTCCAGATCATGTCTTTGTAGTCGGCGTTTCGGTACTGCTCGTTTGTCTGGTCATACAGTACTGGATACTTCCTCACTTCTAAAATAATCTCTTCCGGTTTTACACCCGACTTTATTGCCAATTTAGTAAAAAAAAACAAACACTGAAAGAACTCAGAAATATTACAAATTCCAACCGACACGCGTCCTGCAGCCCTTAAACGAATAGACTGCACGATCGGAACACGATCGGATGCATGATCGGAGTCGTGTCGGAAAGATGTGAACTACGCTGTTCAAACTCTAGTATCATTTCCCTCTCAGACACTCGTCCGACTGTATGATCGTAGTTAGTAGTTAGTTAGTTAGGATAGTAGGAACACGCCTTGTCGTGTTCAACGATGGGGAAGCAACCTTTTTGAAGTGAAACTTTTTAGCGGACGTTGGATATTTTGGTAAGGTGGGATTCGAAAATCCGCGTAACGCTTAAATAAAGTGAGACGCTTTTTTTTCTCATTTCTCATTTCTCCTGAACACGTGGTGTGTTTTAGCGTATCTTTCTACGTGTTGGCTATGGAAGAAATTTTTATTAATTTTAAAAAGGACCTCCCGCACCATGAATCGAACCAAGGACTCCCGTGTGAGAAGCAAGAGCTCTATCCACCCACCCATCGCGCCTCTTGTGGATATATTATCTTGAGGATTATAAAGTTTATAGATCAAAATTTGTTAATTTATACAAGGGACGGTTCAGCATTGCTCGATGAAAATTTTCATGAAATCGTAATGGGCGGAGATTTCAACATTGATTTTTCCGATCAGAAGGCAGTACCATTGATAGATTTTCTGAAAGAAAAATTAGATTTTTCAAAAAGTCTGGGTTCCTTGGGAGAAGCATGCCTGTACAGTTGGCACACATAAAATTTATCATTGTTACATTGTTTAAAATTGGTTGATTAGCAAATTGGTAACTCCGCTCCCCAAATCATTAGAAGGCCCGGAATTTTTTCAAAAATTGTGAATTTGTGGGAAAAATCATGCCAATAAAATTGGCAAAAACACATAACAAACGCTGCAGGATTTTACAGGAGATAAATCAAAGATTTTGTTTCGTAATACAGGTTAGAGAGAACATTGATTTTCCAGAATTCTTCAATTTTTACTATATTTTTGAGAATACATATTTTTTTTATTTCTTTTTGTAGAAATCTATTATCATGGATTAACTAGACTCAAATTTATTGACACATGATACAAATTCAGAGTTTGAGAACAATGATTGTGAGGAAGAAACAGTAGAAATGGCCATTGATAAAGAGATGATAGAGAGGAAAAGGAAGAAAGCAGAGTACAACAGAAGGTATAGGGCGAAAAATCCATATTCCGAATTTTTATTGCATAGTAAAATATAAACGACAAAATGTTGCTGCGAGGGAGTAGCAATTTATCACAATGAAAGTGACCATACAAATACAGGGACTTCTCATATGGATGTGCATTCAAGGGGATCAGAATCTCTTGTTGCAGCACAGTCTGCTATTGGTGAAATTTGTATAAGTAAATGCATTCCAGAAACTGGGACAGAATTCCTAATTGTAGCTCTATACATCTCTCCTGGTAAAAGTGTAAATGAGATTATCAAGTTTATACATCAAAATTTGTTAATTTATGCAAGGGACGGTTCAGCACTGCTCGATGAAAATTTTCATGAAATCTCAATGGTAATGAGCGGAGATTTCAACATTGCTTTTTCCGATCAGAAGGTAGTACCATTGATAGATTTTCTGAAAGAAAAATTAGATTTGGCAATGTCCAATGACAAGACTCAAAGTACGACCAAATACGAAACGACTATCGACGCCGTATTCAGTAGGTACATATGTGCTGTTTGTGTGCGGCTTATACCCAACGAAGTTTCACTTCAACCGTCTGGTCCGATGCAGATTCTGTTTTTTTGTGAGAGAGGGGGAAACATTCAAAAGGCGAAAGGTCCGGTAAGAGCTCGGGGTCCAACAGTGTGGGATTTCTACCCACTAAAACTGCCTCTCTGGGGTGAAAGCAACGAGTGTATCCCCGAATGTTAACAGCGTCTGTTCTTATATTGGGCGACTGAATGCAAGCTAGGATAGCAACGGGAAACTGCCAAGTCTATTTCTTCCCCAGGACATCATCATTGCTGAAAAACTAGACAATACGGCCCTCATTGCCGGGCATCCCTTAAGTGAGAAGAGGGTACTAAGAATCTTCCGGTCAGCAATGTCTTTTCAATTACAAGTAATTGAGAGAAAAATCGGTACATGGAAGTACAAAGGCGCGAATCGGGCTCTAAAGGCGGCCAACGTAATAAGAGAAATGCGGTAAATTGGAGTGGACGTTTTAGGATGCAGTGAAGTGCAATGGCCTAACAATGAGAAATGTTAGGTAGACGGCGAGTCATTGTATTTACGGATGGATAGTCAGCAAAGAAATAAATTGTGGACTCCTCGGATCTATCCCCATATCTGATCGAATATTGATATAAACAATCAACTCTGGCCCTTATAAAAATAACATAACTCAAATATATGTCCCAACAATAACAAGTGGGCGAGGAGGAAATTGAGTCATTTAATAATGATAGAGCGAAGCTAAAGCAAAAATATAAGGAAGAAATAATGTTACGGTACGATTTTTAGATTCGTGCGAATTAAAAGCCTTACGTATTATATTTAATGGTTTATTGCCATCCATCTGTAATAATTTCCCACCAGCTCAATCAATCTAAGCAAAATTTGAACCACGGATAGCTTGGTATGGAATCCGTTATTCCCGAAAATTTTAAAACAGAGGGATAAAGGGTAAAGTTGAAATTGACTGAGGGAGTTCTCGGCTGAGAAATAAATTAATGCAATTTTTACGACTTCAAGTTGCTTTGAGGGAGTTTTTGCCGGCTCGCTTCCGAAAAATGTTGTCTGTAAATAAAAATGATTTATTAGTCGCCAAGGATAATACAAACTTTTTAATGACTGGTTGAAAGTAGGACACGACTGTGAGTTCATTGGTTGAACGAAACGGTCACTAGATTAAATGATTAAAAAGACTAGATTAAAAAAAATTAAAGAAGTGTCGATAAGGAAACGAAGAGCGGAACTTCTGGTTTGGCTTTCTAATAATCAAGTAATGTTCAAAATAAGTTAAAAATTCTTAATTAGTTGAGCAATTAGTTCAGAAAATTATTTGTGATTTTATTAAGTCAGAAAAGCCCGGGCGTCCTAAGTCAAGTGAATCTCGATTACGTTTTTAAACTTACGTCGAAGGAATTTCTCGACTTTAATTCGAAAAACAAGACGGAAAATATTCTGCGAAATTTAAATTTGTGTGCTTTTGTATGTGGGGAGTGCGACTTTGTGAAGAAAAATCAACTGGAAAATGGGAAAATACTTTTTAAACATCTTTCTTGCTCATTATTGTTTTTATCATTATAGTACGGCCTTCCAATTTCTTACATTTTGGGTCATTTTATCAGTTAGGTTGTCTGGGTTCAGGACGCTTCCCAGTATCTTGAACGTGTCACCTCTAACAGGCTCCCAGTTTTCACAGACAAAGTTGGTATGCCGTATAGTGTCTGTGTTGTGTGTAGTGTCACACGGAGTGACATAGACGTTTTATTCAACATTAATGTCAACATTAACATTCGCATTAACTGTTTTTCACATAAATAACAACCTATACGGGGCGTTCGTTACATTGTCATATACGGTATAAGTCTTCTGTTCCACTGGGCTTTCACTGTTTCGCTCTCCTATCGGTTCTTCCATATATTCATACTCCTTTCCCTTCCCCAGTTTGCCTCTGCTGTGTCTGCTAGCGGATTTTGGTGTAGCCAAGTTCCTTCCTGTACTAACAGGTCTGTAGGTACTGTACCTCTTACTGTCTGTAGTACCGCGGAGGCAGTATGAAATGCCGAGGGACTCGTGAAAGCATTATCCTTTCTGCCCTATGGATCATCTTGTAGTATTTTTTTGGTCACAGCTCTATGCCCAATTGGTGCCACGTATACAATTATATTATGCATGGCATTACACAACACTGTACTCTTGCATTGCCTGGAGCCTCCTATATTTGGAAACAACCTACTAAGATACGAGATTTTCTCGATGGTTTTATTGGTAGTTGTCTTAACGTGTTTTCCAAATGTAGTGCGTTCATCGATAATAATACCAAGGAATTTCATACTCTTACTTGGCCTTATGTCCACTCCAACTACATATGTTCGCTTTTCTGCTTACCTCTCAGTAGAACTGTATCCGTTATTTCAGCGGCGAGTATATTGTCAGTCATTTTGTATAACCATATACAAAAACAATAAATCGGATCACGTCTCAGGCCAAGGTGAAGCGTGAAAAACTTTGGTAAACGCACCAACAATGAAAGTAAGAGTTGTTTGTACAAAGGACATGCCTTGTAATAACAAGCTTAAAAATCGTTAAATAACTTATGATTATAAATAGAAAGAGAAAAGGTGCGAAGAGGACCAGTAGAGTCCAGAGCAGACAGTGCTGTCCAGGGGGCTGCCCGGAAGAAGGGTTGTGCCTTAATGGGCCGGCCGGACGGCTGGTCGAAGCGAAAGAGTAGAGACAGTATTCGGTCTGGGACAGTGGTCTGTCGTCGAATTGTCCGAAGAAGAGCCGAACATCCGAAGATGCCCTCCGCCGCGTCACGTTCTATGGAAGTCAGAAGAGCCGGACGACAGTCGTCTATCTTGTAAGTCACTCCCTTGCCACTCACGCTCCAGCCCTTAGGATTCGCTGTGTCTAAAAGCCTCATTTTCTCTTCCTGTCTTTTTTTTGTTTGTTTACTTTGTTGCTCTGACTTATAGATTCTCCGAACCAGGTGAGAAATAAAACCTTTTCTTCCTTTGGTTTTCGATCTGTTTTATTGACAGTAAAGACGTCCCGGCTCGTGACATAACCCGCCCCGGCTCATGTAAACGTGACAATATGTTGGTGTTCCCGACGAGGGCAGTCTCGGCGAGAGGCAATTTCGGCTCCTACTATCAATGCCAGATCGTCTGCAAATCCTATGGTCAACACATTTCTCGTTAATCCTAGGCTCAGCACGTCATCGTATAGGACGTCCAAAGTGTTGGTCCCAAGACCGAACCCTGGGGTGCACCAGTCTCGATATCCAATAAAGGCATCTTTGGCTACCTGGAATTTTCTGTTTTTTAGGGACGAAAGGTATCAGGTACATTGATATTTTCCTTTCCCTCAGCTTACTTATTATTAAAGCGTTACTGGTAGCATTAAAGCGTTACTGGCACCTTTTCTAACGTTTGGTGTAATGAGTACGCATAATCTGAAGTTCAGCTCTAGATGTGTAGAAGCAGTCTAGATGATGGATCCGTACTGATGCCAATGCAGCCCTCCTCTTACTTTGATTTCCTCCTGTATTCTGATTCTGGTCCAAGCCGCCAGCACTTTGCTTAGTACATTTATCAATCAGAGTTGTCTAAATGTAGTTGGCAGCTAAGCGTCTATACCTGGTTTCTTTATGAGCACCACTTTTGCTATTTTCCATTCTTTGGGGAAATCTTGTTTATTGAATAAGTTATTCATAACACGCAGCAGCCACTCTGGAGCATATTTCGCTGTTATTTTGATAGGTTTGGGGGTTATCTAGTCAACTTCTTGCGGTTTTTCATCTTTAATTGCTGCTGGGGCGCTTTCAAGCTCATCCATAGTGAAGGGGGAAATGTGTCTAGCTACCTCACCAGTCTGCCAGATATCACTTCCTGGTGGGAACAGCTCGTGAACTATCTGGGTTTCCTTTTCGATACACAATTCATAAGGCCTTAGAGTGTGTAGCTTTTTTGCTATGATTTTATACGCACCTCCCCATATATTTTCTTCCAGATCTTTGCACAGGTCAACCCAGCATTTTCTTTTTGCCTCTTTAATAAGGCCGCACATATTTAAATACTGATACACATATGAAAGACTATTGCAAATCTAACATCCTCCAGATTAGGTGAAAAATAGAATTGCTATAATTGCTAGAATGCTGTGAGGAGGAACATGATCTTAGAACGGAATCGTTACAGTTGGATATTGCTCTAAAAAACAGACTTCTGTTGTCTTTCTCTTGGTTTGAATATTAGGAAACGGGTGACATTCTTATGGTGTAGCGAAAAAAATGAATACATTTTTTCATCTTGTTCTGAGCTGGGCCAGGCTCAGGATTCTTGTTTCGCTGGAACAATTCTTCGCTTCGTTGGTTACGTCTGTCGATAAATCATATATGTTGCATGAACTAAATATTGTAACCATATCTTCAGCTTCATGAAGGTTACTGCGTATTTGGTTGGTTAGTTAAGCTGCTATAAAGTCAACGTCTGAAAAAACCTCTGGATCAAATGGATATATATATATATATCTTATATATCGCCATATATTTTGCGAGGGCTACTTAAAGGGGGTAGTACTGGCATATATATATAGATATATATATGTCAGTACTACCCCCTTTAAGTAGCCCTCGCAAAATATATGGCATATTTGAAAAACTGTCACGGTTCTTTCAGGATGAGGGATCAACTATTCTTCTAATACCTGGTCTATATAGAAACTAAGTGGACACATAACAGTAACGTCCAGAGGCTGCAGCTTGTGTGTGCAATGGAGATGTAAACACAAGATGATTAAAAAGTTTTCGCTGACACCTAAATTACAGAGATTTTTTTTAAGTGATAAATGTCAATCTAATATAAGTAACACAACTTTCCTGCAAAGTGAAAATCAATAACATCAGAACCAATTCAGTATGTCTACCAATTTTCAGAAGCCCAACATTCTAAAAATTAACAGTTTAGAGCCGAAACGAATCCACAGAGAACTGAAGATCGTTCGTAAATCGGCTTACTCAAATTAGAAATATGCGAGATTATTTACTTTTTAGCTGAACTGCAACACGAGCATTCGAAGTACTTGAATTAAAATCTTTCATCTCCTCGCTCTAACGTCTAGTAATCAAAATCCGATTCTCTTTCCGAACGTTCTCGTATCACCAGAAAAGTATAAAGGTAATTTCGAGAAAAAGTTCACCAGACTGAAATATTTTCCAAACTAGAAACTCCGGCGAGTGCCTCTCATACGAACTTCCCGGCTTTGATCTTTAGGCATTATGAAGTGAGTGAGTGAGTGAGTGAGTGAGAGAGAGAGAGAGAGAGAGAGAGAGAGAGAGAGAGAGAGAGAGAGAGAGAGAGAGAGAGAGAGAGAGAGAGAGAGAAAAGAAAGAAAGAGAAGAAAGACGGGGGTCGTCAATATTAAGGCAATAGGTGGAAAAAATCGTAATCTGAACTCCTTTCGAGGAATTTAATGCGAGGGAATACGTCTTCATTTTCGATTTTATTTCGGGGGAGAATTGAAAAGAAAAAATGGCCCCGAAAAATGAACAAGAGAGAAATTACAGATCAGATTAAGGTATACACACTGGAGCACGAGCCATAATAAGTATTGAATGTAGACAACAGAATGTAACCCAACTTAACGTGAATATAACTTGCAAACTAATAATTTTAATTATCAAAGGCTAATAAAACAAATGTACTCATCGACACGTCGCAATAAGAGATAAGTTTGGTAAAGCAATGTTTGTTATTACAGGTTTTAGATTATATGTTTCAAACACTCACGTCCTTCACAACGTTAACGTAGGCTTCCACGTAAAAACTGATAGGCCTAAACACGATCTATATTATTGTCACGATCACGAGATGTCCACAATTCCCAACAAAAAAAGGAACGGGACCACGGCTTGGCCAAGGTGAAGTAATGTAAACTTTTATAAACGCACTGACTACCAAGGTGCGAAATGTTTTGATAATCGACACCCCTTATACCAACAAGGGCGGAGAACACAAAAATAAGACGGATATAAATAGAAAGACAGTCAGCCTCACAGCTGGCCGGACGGCCGGTTGGGGAGAGACAGAGAGTTGCAGGCCCCGAGGAGATACTCTGCCGGTGAAGGGACTGAGAGAAACCTACCGCCCCAGAGATTCGGAGGTCCAGCCAACAGCCCTCTAATATGAAAGTCGCTACCCTCGCCCCTCACTCTCCAGCCCTTAAGACTCGCTGTGGCCGAAGTCTCTTTTTCTCTTTTTTTTTTGTATCCTTTTGTACCATGATTTGTAAGTTGTAAGCCTGCGAATAAAACCTATTCTTCTTTTTGCTTTTCGATCATTTGTTTTATTCACAGCAAGCCTACACCCTGTGGCCAATCCCCTGTCTCACGCACCGGTGACAATATTAAGGAGTATGATTTGAAAAATTATTGAATGTGTAAGTTAAACTCAAAATGATTTAGCACCATTAACATAAGAGCAACATTAATATGAAATTTATTCATGTCAGCGACAATTCATTTTACAGTCATTTATAATAGTTACTGGTAATTCGACAGGAAAAGTGGTAGTCTTTTTTCAGAAAGAAACGAAGTAAGTATGGAAATTTATTTTTATTTACATATTAATTAAAATACGTAAAATCGTATCGCTTTCAAAAAGACTACATCTAAAAAAGGCCATAAACAAATAACGTATCATAAATAGAATTAGAAATTAATTAGTTATTTCGGGAGCAGGTTACAATATGTTCACTATCTCCTCTAGCGACAAATCAAATAATTTCTCAGGTTAAAAAGAACTAGTGACCATTATCACTCATATAGGGAGGTCGTAAAAGATATCGCAAACCATCACACTACCTGCATCTATCGTAGTGCTTCGATGTAGGTAAATTCTTTTATGGTACTTACATACCCAAATATACTCAGGGGCATTTGCATAAGTTATTTCATTTTTTCGCTAGATAAGATATACAATGCGCCAAATACCGGAAAACTGGTAATACCCAGAACTGGTAGACAGAAGGTAGACTATGATAGAGTGACGTACAATGAAATCGTATGGGAGTGGCAAAAGAGGTGTTGCTTAACGTCACAACATCTTTCGATTTTAACTAATTTATTACTTGAATATACGTAAAAATCTCTACGTTATAATTACTTACGAATGATTGCTACTCTCATAATTTTCTTTTTTCCTATTTTTAGCTTTTACTCCACGCATCAAAGGCGTGAGACGGCACACATCATGAACACGTACTTACTTAAGGATGTTTTACAGGAAGCTGCTGAAATAGCTAACGACAAAGTCCCACTCTATTACGGGTGGGATTTCCACTCTTTTTACATTTGACGACGTCACGGATGATGATAAGTGTAGACGTCGCTTAAAAAATGCGACGTTGCCAAGTTTATCCAGCTGACCTCACAAATCCAAACTATTGTTATTCAATCCATTTTATCTCGCGATGTACGTATCCAAAAATAATTTTCATTAAATTAATCGAAAGATGAAATATTTTATTATCAATGTACCAATTTTTACTTAGTTTTTAATATTAACAGTACAGACATGACGCTTTGAAGTGTTGAGTCCCATAAGGGACCATGTTTTCTGAAAAACCTATGAATTGTGTTTTTTTCACATTCGTTGGGTTCTTAACACGTTTTAGTTAAGCAGTCCTCGCACTTTGAAGTCATTCTCAGCATTGTTAAGTCGTGTTAAACTCAAACATCCTTAAACACCGTGAATAGAATCACATACTCTCTTAGTCGATGAAATTTTGTGAAAGTAATTTGACTGCGACAAATTAATTGGTTTTCCATAGCTTATCGTTCAGCAAAGACCAACGAGGACGTATGAGTACTCTTTGCCAGAGTATGGTTTATGAAAGCGAGTCAGTACACACACGCGTGCGCGCACACAAACATATCTTATCCGTTTTATAGGTAATATAAGTATCGCTACAGGCACGTATGACTTTCTGCGCTCACCACATCAGCTCTCTCTGTAACCTACGAGACCGAAGGGGCAGCTTTACCGCGCACCTATTGTATACACACGCAGCTCTTCGTTTCTCCATATTGCTATATGCCATCTCCCTTTTGCCATATGTTGAAGGAATTGTGCATGTTGCTGCAAGTTTAGTGTATTTCTTCGTCATGAAATTTTTAGTAATCAACAACACCTACTTAAACAGACTACCATGCATTAAAAAAATTTTAGTATTTCTTCTTCTTTGTCGTATTCTCATGTCTGAGAAGTGGTGATCTCATGGAGTCAAGTACATCTAATTACTTTAGTTTTCCATGTTAGTCGGTTCAGTGCTTCTTTTAGCAGAGTTTGTAGTGGTGAATTTGTGATTTTCTTTACTTGATTTATCCATCTAATAGTTGACCTGACTCTTGGTCGTCTATTTTCCACCTTTCCCTTTACTGTTAGTTTTTCTAGGTTGCCTCCCTCTCGTCTTGTAGTGTGTGCAAAGTGTTTTAGAATCCTTAGGCGACATATTGTGGACAATCTGTCTTTGATCTTCAACGCCTTTAATATAGATGCATTGGTACGTTGCTCTGTCCATGCCATCCGTAACAAACCTCGCCAGCGCCACATTTCAAACGCATCGATTGTTCGTATGTCTGATGTATCGAACGCCAAGGATTCTATCCTCCTATCTATCTATCTAGATCTCTCTAGATCTATCTAGCCTCCTATCTCTCTCCTATCTGTTTCTGTCTCTGTCTCTCTTTAGACTCTCTCACACACTCTCTCTCTCTTTCTCTCTCTATCTCTCTCCCTCCCCCCTCTCTCTATTTCTCCCTCCCCCCTCTCCCTCTAACTCCCTCTCTCTCTCTCTCCCTCCCTCTCTCCCTCTCACCCTCTCTCCCTCTCTCCCTCTCTCCCCTTCTCCCCCTCTCTCTCCCCCCTTTCTCTCTCTCTCTCTCTCTCTCTCTCTCTCTCTCTCTCTCTCTCTCTCTCTCTCTCTCTCTCTCTCTCGTATAGCAAGGTGTAGAGTGGGGGTGTTCGCGTTCGCTTGCCTTCGCTTTGCTTTTCAATCTCATATACCGGGACCGTAAATGGTATGGAAATTTCGAAAATTTAGGGGATTTATTTATAAATAATTGGAACTATATTTATCTGTTGATGTATATCATTAAAAATTAATAATTTGTATATTTCATAATTAACAGAGAGTATCCCGTTTACTCTTATCCCAGGTATGAAGAGAGTCCTTTAAATCATTAAGCTATTTTGTGCACTTCAGGTCCAATCCAAATCTGCAACGCAACAGTGTGAATTAAATATAAATTTATCCACCAGCTAATACTTGACATTACCTGTCATACTATATCACATTTTAAATATGTGTATGGTATGTTATTGAATAGGAACGGCGAAATATCTCACCCCCTCATCTCCTGAAAATTTCCTTCTTAAGGAACATAGGACCCCTAGGCATGAGGGAGCTACAAAATGTTGCATCAACGTTTGTGAGTGACTTTAACTGTAAACTTATCGTGAATTGATCCATTTTTCGCTTCGCTTATTTCCCTATACCTGCCTGATATGCGATATCTACGTACCTATATTACCTTTCCTAATAAATTTATGAAACATATACTGTGAAAAGGTTTCTAACTACAGTTCATCAAAAAAAAATTTTGATATGACATGGAGAGGCTAACACTATTGTCGAGGTTTTCAAATGGATTTTGTTTAAGGTCAATGACCTCCCACTTACTTTTTCAGTATTCGGTATAGTTCATTCACAAATACGTTCTCAAAAGGACACTTGATGAACTGAACTTACAATTGTATTTAATGCAAACTATGAAGTTTAAAAGAACGAGTTGTAATGTAAACAAATATTCAGCTGCACTCGGTCTAACATAACGGACCCGACAATATCGCTCAAGATTGTTAACTGAAATAAATGCGGGAATTTGAATCTTCATATATGGCAGTTAGTACATATGACGCCATTGACTTATTTTAATTAACCGTACTTAAAAGTTTTCCCCAATTCATAATGTCTCCTAAACATTATATTCACTAGAAAAAAAGTTAACTTTTTATATTTTAAGCAGGTACATTTTTTATCAGTTTTATCCATTCATATTTTTGAAATTCCCATACATTTTAATGCTCATTTTTATTGCTTTTTCACGTGGATTTTCTCCGCCCTTTTCTTCCCACTTTACTAAAAAATGTACAAATAAAAATAACACACTATACCAAAACGTACGTTTTGTAAGGCGAAAAAGAAGGCATGACCTATACAAAGTACGGCAGATTATTCCTGAACCAACAATTTTTATTGAAATTTATTTAAGACGTTGCTTGCCAAGTTTTCCAGCTCGGTTTATTCAACTTCACGCAACGAAAAGCTCGCAGCCCTATCGTCGCCACTCGGGGTAGCATTTTTAAACTTACATGAGTCGGTTCGCTAAATGTATAAAAAACGACTTTTTGCCGTTCATACAGAACGGCAATAAAACGATGAATAACGATCGTTCGATGATGAATGCCTTTAAAGTCTCATTAGCGAAACGTGACGGCGCCAATAAATCAAAACTTTTTCTGCCGCGATAATGCAAAGCGAAGTGGAATTATTTACATGGATAGTCATTTATTCGGTGTGTTCGGAAAAACGTTTTATTTGTATATTTTTGTGTTGTATGCAGCACAGGGAAAAGCCAAATGCAGTAGTCATATAACGGATATTTTAATTTCTCCGTTCAAGATCGTTAAAGTAGAAGAATTCAGGCGACAAATCGGTGATTCGTAATTCCGTCCCGTTGGAGTTTATTACCTGATCTTAAATACGGTCCACAAATATAAATTCGCAATTCCGTCCCGGGTCCACCGAGAGCCTCGGGCGGTGGTTCGTAATTCCGTCCCGGATAAGGGCTGTTTACCTGCTAGTAAAAATAACCAGATTGCGTATTTACAGGTCGACCACCAACGCGTTCACAAGTGCATTTTTGGCTTGGTTAGGTTGGTTAGGTTGGTTTGGTTTGGCTTTACACCCCGGACGGAATTGCGACGCAACCGTAACGCACACACTCTTCACCCCGGACGGAATTGCGACGCTACCTCCTCTATGTAGATGCGACCTTTTCGAACCCTGACTGTTTCCCCAGGTATCGGACGGAATTACGGTCCAGCCCGACAAATGACACAAAAATACAAGAAGCGTTAAATTTAAATCCGGGTCTAGGTAACTCAGGTGCCGACTTTTGTGTATGACGATTAGATACACTGTGACGTTTAATAAACACAGATAAAAAGTGCCAATTAAACTGGTTTAGTCGAGAAAATTTTAATTGTAATTTGTAAAGAACTAATTTTTCGTTTAATTATAACTATTTCACGGAAATCACCATCTCTACAATTTCTGTACATCATCGATTTTGCTATAAGATTTGTCCATCACTTTTTTAAACTTCACACTTATGCAAGACTTATACTACCGTACAATTGAAGTACGTAATGAAAACGAACGAATTACACCTAAGAGCGAGCTCTGCATCGCTACATCGCCTCATAAAGACGATACAGATGGCGGTACGAAGAAAACGGGCAGTATCTTTTGGGTATCCTGGCACCGCACATTTATTAACAATAGGAAATCATCAGATACCCCTGTTAGCATTTTGTGCAACAAGTTTAAAGTGAATAATTCACTTCATTGATTTTTCGTTATAAAATACTGTTGGAAAACATACGCACTTGTGATACGTTACCAAAAAACAATAAAACATGCCTTCGGCACGGCAACACAGCCGCAAGTAAAATTTTGGAACTTTTTTACGAATAGATACGGAACCTCCCTGGACAGTTTTTTTTAAACGGCGAAGAAGGCAATGACCAGTGAAGAAAAAAGCAGTGACTAAAATTAAGCCTACAGTAGCATTAAAGTTGTGTGTAACTTCCATTTAAGTGATCAAAATACAAATACGTATGTACACTTTATGAAACCAGTTTTTTTTGCTTTACATTCTGTTTTATTGTGTTTTTATATAACATTTGTCATTTATAAATACATTTTTCTTATTCAAAAACACGTAACAAAACCAAATGGGGGTAGCATTTTTGGGACTGGAACGGATTAATGGCATTTCGATTAATTTCAGTGGGGAAAATTGCTTTGAGATATGAGCAAATTAGGCAATTACGAGCAAACGAGGTATCACTGTATATTAAATTATAAAATACTCTATATAGTGAAACTCTATATAGTGAAGTTGTATATAATGAAAATCAGCAATTATTCCTCATATAACTTAATGTTGAAAATATCTTTCTGTAGTGAAGTTAAAGCTCTATATAATGATATTTTTCAGGGAATTTTTACCATTATCGTTACTCGCCAGGTAATCCGTCACGTACTGAGTGAGTACCTACTACTCACTCCACCATCCCTTGTGCCTAAATGGATTATGGGGTTTCCCAAATTCATTTTGAAAGCTGGCATCACGTGAGTTATGTCGGCCCATAACAATGGACCCTTATAATTATAACAATGGACCCTTGTAATAGATAGGAATTGCTTACATAAACAATTGTAAAAGAATATAAATATAGGTATTGTGAGGCGCATAGCCAGTCTTGGTCAGTTTGTTATATCATACATAGCGGTCTTGGTCAGTTTATCGTAGAAGACGTATTAGTCTTAGCCAGTTTATCGTCAGTATATCATATCATACGTATTAGTTTTGTTTAACTTAACGTATCAGTTTGTATTACCATAAGTATTATATAAGTAAAATTCACATTAAAGTAGTGTAAATAAAAGTGTAGTTAGTTTTTAAAAATAAGTTCCACGACTTGGAACTTATAACTCGTGTGAGAATGGAGTTTAATCAGTTATAAATCATGTCGTCGAAACGCAAGTGTTTAACCGTAGTCGAAAGAATCAAAATTTTGGAAGATCTTGATAAAGGCATAAAAAAGGTTGACATATCGGCTAAATTCGAAATCGCACAGAGCAGTGTAAAGTTAATTGCTAAAAATTGGGACTCTATTAAAAAAGGCAGTTCAACTAACTGTGTGAACTGTACCAATAAAAGTTCTAGAGCGTGTATATATACGATGATGTTAAAGAAGCTGTCTTGAAATGGGTTAAAGTGAATCGCGATAGTAAAGTTCTTATATGTGGGAATGTTATTAAAGTCAAAGCATTAGACTGTGTAAAACACCTAACAAATCTGATTTTCGTGCTAACGATGGATAGTTTCATTCGTGGAAAAATCGACAGTGTACCGTGCAAAAACTACAATCAGGTGAGAGTGCAAGTTGTGTTAAAGAAACGGTGTTAATGGATTTATTTAAACGGTTTCAGCCAAAAGACATTTTCAACGCCAATGAAACTGGATTACTTTTAAATGTTTGCCTAACAAAACACTAACGTTTAAAAAGGATGGTGCTTTTAGACTAAAAACAAGTAAGGGAAGAGCTACGATCCTGCTTTTTGCAAACATGACTGGTTCTGAAAAAATCACAATTCTCATTGGAAAATTTAAAAACCTAAGATGTTTAAAAGAACCAAAATCGTTAGGATTACATTATGCATTCAATAAGAAAGCATGGGTGACCACGAAATATTTGAAAACTGGTTAACAAAATTAACTTATAAAATGGAAGAACAGAACGGAACGATTGTCGTGGTAGTGGATACTTGTCCTGCCCAGCTGCAGGATTTAAAATTTACAAATGTTTAACTCGTGTTTTTACCCTCTGAACTCAACATCAGTATTGCATGCTTTGGACCAGGGTATCATTAAAATCTTTAAAGTGCATTATAGGAAGCGAATTGTAAAGAATTTCATTATCGCTATCGATAACAATGAAATGGATAAATTAAAAACTGATTTAAAACTTGCATTAGAGAAATTATATACATTTGGAGCCAAGATGTAAGAGGTGATAATATAGACAATTGTTTTAAAAGAGCTGGATTCACGAACGATACAGAGGATCATTGGGAAGAGGATGATGAAATTGTTTTATCTACTTATCAACTTCAATGGGAAGAATTACGCCTTAAAGGACATTTATCAACAGACTTGGCATAGTTACCTAAATTTGGATGAAAATATTGATGTAGCGGGTATTCTTACCGATGAAGAAATTCTATCAAATGTGCAAAAAGTGCAAGACAATTTAATTCAAATTGAAGGAGAAGCTGAAGAGGAAAACAAAACACTGTAGCCTGCGGAACGCGAAAGAGCAAATTCATTAAAAATTCTAAAGTCTGCATTACAATTTGAGGTTAATGTACCTGAAAACATTCTTGGGAATATAAACAATGTTGAACATTTTTTTGAAAACCAGTGTTTGTTAAAGTGTAACAAAACTCAAAGAATTGAGGATTTTTTCACAAATTTTAAATCAAATTTTAGACCAAATATATACATATGTATCTATTATTACTGTAGTATATATATATATATATATATATATATATATATATATATATATATACACTATTTACTTTAGAAATTCCGCATAATTTAAAAATTATACGTAGTATATATATGTTGTAAAGAATTCTCCTCATTTCGTCGACCATCCAAGGGAATGGATTGTTCTCGATGGTTCTCGAGGTAAACCGGCGACGGGGTGTTCCAAGAAATCATTTAATAGCTCGAGAGTCTTCTGGAAGCGACGCCGTTAGAATATAAATGGGCGACCGAGCGATAAGCGGCATTCAGTCGAACGCAGGTGTTCATGTGACCCGACAAGAGGTAGTAAAAACAAACACACTCGAAAATAAATTTACGTTTACATGAATTAGAGTAAGTCCGCATAGTGTTAGTGTCAGTTAAATAAATTACGATTAATTAGTCATAGTTAGTGTTATCAATTAATAAGAACTTGAGAACATAACAATATGTATAAAAAGAGATAGATTATATATGTATAGATAATATGTATAGAGAGAGAGAGAGAGAGAGAGAGAGAGAGAGAGAGAGAGAGAGAGAGAGAGAGAGAGAGAGTACAAATTAGTAAAACTTCGTTTAAGAAATTATTTTATATTAATTCCTCCCTTCTTAACTATATAGTAAAAAGCTGCTTAAAATGAAATTTCAGACTGCATTTTTTCACTTCACTATATACAGCTTCGACTGTATTTAAAAAATGCTTTATTTTAATTATTTATGCTTTATTTGCTGTCGCTATTCATCTTGCATTAGTTTCACTTACTTTTTTTCGATTTGCATTTTAAATTAACTTGCATTTATCTTGCTAATAACTAACGACCATCCCTCCTAATAACTATACCAATCATATTTCCTATCCAAGCAAAGTTTATTCAAACCTCATCGTGGTCTTCGCCGGACCATGAAATTTTTTGATACTTGATTTATTTAGTTACCTATTTCAGTTATTTTATTATATGTTTATTATATTTATTATATTATATTATAACTTTTATGTCAAAGAGTCAACTTCAAAATAATGTTTCCACTGCCTAAACCCCGTCATAAAATTTCTTTAAATATGGCACGCCTATGGATAAGTATCTATGTCTTTGTGTGGCGGTAGGTTGGGTATTAAATTGTATTGCTTTGTTTTTTCAACTGGACCAATTGCGAATGAAGGGACTATACGTTTCTGGGGACGGCACCGAACTGCACCGAATGGACTTTAGGGTGGCTACCTACCCACGGTCGGTGAAAAATGCAAAAGACACAAGAAAGTGGCTACGCGTGCGGTCCCGTAAAATTGTGAAAATTAAACAAATGCCCGTGATACGGTTACAAAACTGCTATGCAAAGATAAAAAGTTACATTCAGAAATATAGTTGGATGTAGATTTCACCTTTCTCAATCCTGGTACAGGAAAATAAAACAATTAGGTCTCCCCTCTTATTACCGAGACAGGAATGATGAAATAGGGCAATGGCTTGGACATTTGTTCGGTTTAGCATTACTAGATCCGGCAGAAGTAAGCGATTGTTTCTATCTTGATTTCATGTCAATGGCTCCAGTTCATGACGTAATCCGCCTAATGGCCGATTATTTAGTTGAGAATTATACAGAGCCCGATTCTCCCTATCCTCCAACATTGTAGGCTGAAAAAAGTGCTCGCATTAAAAGAACCACTAATGGCTGTGAGAGTTTCCACGATAAATTTGCCAGATCTTTTTATGAGCCTCATCAAAATATATTTACCTTTGTATCGGAGTTAATTAAGTTTCAAACGGTAACCTACGTTAAATTAAACAGTGCCGATGAACAACATGTCGAGATATTCGCGTTCGTCAAAAATTACATCATGTATCACAAAAAATTAATGAATATGATAACGGGTAAATTGATTGTTTTCAGTATGTTAAACATGTATCATATCAATATAGGCGATAAGGAGATATTATTTCTTTTGATTTATATAAGTCGCATTGTATAAAGTAAGATAATGTTAGTTATAAATTCGACAATCCAGAGATTGTTTTTAAAAATTTTTATTCACGACTAATCTACAATAGATGTTTATTGCGAGGAGGCTAAACAGAAAGTGAGTTAAAAACAGAAAATGTAGTTATCTTAGGATGGTCTGCTGTCGCAGCGTCCATATGATCTTTGATGATTTTGCAGTTTCTGCGAAAGCGGCTCTCGTAACTTGTTAATATTTTTTTATTTGACAAGGGTTTCTTTGGCCTACCAGGAGTGTTGATTTTTAATATTATATAAGCATATTTTATATATAGGTACTAAGCAGTATTAGCTTTTGTTGTTTTCTTTTTAATTTGAAAAGGACTTCTAGTCCGCCAGTGGTAG
Source organism: Cryptocephalus primarius (assembly GCA_963576515.1). Lineage (NCBI taxonomy): Eukaryota > Metazoa > Arthropoda > Insecta > Coleoptera > Chrysomelidae > Cryptocephalus > Cryptocephalus primarius. The sequence continues at coordinate 11,970,391 of OY754946.1, forward strand.
TGTTTTATTGAGATGTCTTAATAATAACATTCGCTCGATATTTCAATACCTTTGGCGGCAATATATGCAATGTCATTTTTCGTCACTGATGAGCTTATACTTAGCCTCCGCAACGCCTGGTTTCCGAGAGCGGTTGGTAAGTAATTATCCCTACTTAACCTGGCGGGGGGCAACAGTAAAAGCGTTGCAGTTCGGGGCCGACGGTTTCTGGACACATTAGCGAGAAACCTTACACCGCCCTTACGAAAGAATAATAACAAAGGAAGGATTGCCAGGACGATTATTGTGTAATAAATAAAAGCGACAGCAAGTCTATAATTACCAGCAATGAGAAACAAAATGGCGAGCGACGTTTCCATTATCCAGCTCGATTTCCGCCGTAGGGAGAAAACGGGAAATTTCATCCTTCATGCGGGTAATGGAAAATTGCAAAAATTGTTATAATGTCAATTTTAATGTTATTAAAATGTTACAGTCATCTGAACTTTGTTCTTACAATTCAAGCAAGCGATATGACTGAAGAGGGGCTAATTTCCGTTATAGAAATGTGCCGGACAGTGGCGAAGTCAATGGGAACACATCAATCATCGATCATGCGTTGAAGGGATCTTACATTTCCACCCCGATTTAATGGCATGATATACCCCATTAGACCCCTTTCATTGCATAAAATAATCATTTTACGTTTGTCAATTACTTCTGTAAGTACTTTCAGAATTTTCTATTATTCTCGGGAATTTCCCGAGTTTAAGACTGCAATTAAGTCCACTCTTCCGTAAATAAAAAAAATACCCATGGTAATTTCCCATCGGGCCGGCGCCACGGTGGCGCGTAGTAGGCGATTAAGATAACGAATTTTGTCCATATTAAGCGTACATCGATAACTGTCAAAGTACTTTAAAGTACTTAGAAAGTTAATTTTTACAAAAACGAAGGACGATATTTTTGTACAAGTGCTGTATAAATTTGAATGGAATCGGTCAAGTAGAAAAAAAGTTATTAACAAATTTATGATTTTGATAAGTTATTTGAATATTATTCCTTTAATGAAAGTGACAAAAGCGAAATGTAATTGAAATTTGACTTTATATAATACGTGCGTACCGTATATAATGCGTGACCGTATATAATACGTATAATACATGCACAATGCAGAATATTTCATAAAATTATACTAACATAAAATTTTAAATAAATTCCAGCCATTTCTTTTAAAAATCCTGAGGTCGTAAGAACCACGGACGGAAACTTAGTTTCGCGCCCCGGATTCCAATTCATTTTAGCCTCGTTCTATTTCGTCGTACGTATCGTGAATCGGGGAAATGCGCCGGAAAATACAAATGGCGACTAGTTCCTGTTTTCGACGTCAAAAAATGACGTGCGAAATGGTATTGTTACCGACTCCGTGGTTGATTTATAGTTCTGGGGGCGATCCAGAACGGAAAGGGGTCGGAAGAGATGTTTAAACAAATTGGTTTTTATGTTTAGAAACAAATGAAAATGTATGACCCTGTCTTTGTGTTGAAGACAACAATGGTTTTTGTCGTAGTCAAATTACGTTTGAAATTACGCATCTTTGGGAAAAGTTGTTATAAGGCAAATATTCGTAGAAAGTAATGTGATTACATACTTATCAAAATTTTTTGTTAACAATTATAATTCAATTTTTTTCTTACTTCACTGATATTCTTCAAGAAGACACCAAAATTTAACTGATGTTACGTTAAGACTTTCCAATTTGGACAATTCATACCGTCTTACTTATTTACATTTTTGGCGTCAGCTAGGCGTTATGTTGCATACGTTATGAAATTAAATCTCTTTTGACTTATTTACGATTGATGTACATCATTTAGAGTAGTTTAGGAACATACATTTTAGCATTTTAGTAACATTCTTCTACGATTACAGAAACCAGGGTCCAAAAGAAATATAATAAACGGTCATTTTAAAGGTATCGATGCTTTGCATTATCGATATTTTATTTTGATCTATCGCCAATATCGATAATTCGCCTCCGACATATCCCGCTGTTATTTTGACATTGCCATCCCTACCGAGTAAGCGTTGTGATGTGAGCAGGACAGGAATGAGAACGCTTTGATCTTCCCACCTACTATTTCATACGAGTGGCATCAAAGTCAGGTAACACTAATTCTTCTACTGTTCTTTGCCTTCAAAATCCGAATAAAAAGCCTCGCTTCAAAAAGTAAGTTCGAATGTAAATGTAAATGTTAAGTAAAACTATAAAACAAATGAGGCAAAAGAATCCGTCACATATATTTAGTGTAACAATGTGTGTACTAATTCAAAAGACAGTCCTTTTCTTCAAGGTCAAATTTTGCCAGTGTATGATGTATCCATCAGAGTAATTTTTCTAATTTTTGAATAAGTTATTTGAAATAATTGGAAGTACTTTTTCCACTATTTGTTGTCGATAAAACGATTCCGACGAACCGTTGTACGCGTGAGAAGCGAACACTCTTGGTGGCTTGCTTTTATTGACGAGTCGTAAACAATTCTCTCCTATTAAAAAGAAAAGCAGTATTATTGTTTTTACAATTTTCCTGTGCAGCCTTGTAGGATGAAACTTTAAAGAAAACGTTTTTACTTAAAAAGTGTCCATTTCCTGCAAGATTATTTTTCAGTGATTGAATAAATTCTCAATTCCCCTATACGATGACCGATATTGACGACAATATTCAATAAAAAAAAAGTTGATTTCAAGCACCCTTCCAAACTGTCTAAAAAATAATAGTCAATTCAATAATTTTTGTAGAATTAATGCCCACCGAGAAATTCCTGGTTACAAAAAGTTGAATCGGACCACTCCGATGAACTTTATTAAACGATTCCATGGAAATTCAAAACGATTTTCGCTTTACTGGAAATTGATATTAAATTTCATCTGTTATCAAGATCATTAAATATCTGGCTGGAAATAATAAAAATAGCTGTTATTATCCCTTTTCCACTGGTTTGTAACGGGTCGTAGTTTAAAAAAGAATAAACTGAGGGCGTCAAACGAAATTGAAAATATGTTAACCTATTTGGCATTGCCATTGTACTGGAAAATAAAACTTTTCGTTTTGTAAACCTAAATACATGTTAACGTCGACTGCTCGGTGTTTTCTGACATGCGATCTCAATGTAAGTTACCAACTAAGAAATGCTATTGAGCTTACACTTCCACAGTCCACATTTTAACCGAACCATACACTTCTGCAAGCATATAAACTCCATTAGAAAAAAATCACGCCAATCTCAATAAACTGTATTAACAAGAATTAATTACAACTTAACAAGGATCTCACCAGGGGGCCATTACAGTTTATACACAAATGATCTAACATCTTACTTTGACTGCAACATGATATATATAAGTTATATCAACAAACATGCATAGTCATTATACAAATACCGTCGAACAGATATTAGTAATACTTACAGACAGAACAAAATCTTAACTATTGTAAATACCAACGAAATCAGACTGAATAAATATATTAATCAACAGACTACATTTACCGCATAATCAAATATTTAACATTTAAACATTGTTGACAAGATGAATAAAAGACACCTTCAGGCCTCAAAAAACTCCCCACTAAGTCACTTGTCGCACAGAGTGTTTGCCTGTATCAGCTAACTTGTGGATCTGCTAAGGGTATACACCGTCCCAGATAGCTCCAAAAGTCTCCCCTCAAATTTTAGGATACCTTATTACCCTTCTTGCTTTCGACTTTTACACCCCATAGCGGACTGCCCTTTCAAATTTTAGCTTAACTGTCCCTCTAACTATTGGTCTAAGGGATCCTCTCTCAAGAGGCCCATGGAAACCGAATCTCCGTTTTCATTTTTCGCCTCTAACTGTTTCACTGACGAACTCTCATCTCTCCCCGCAGTCCCCCTGCCAACAACCTATTCATCCCTAGCGAGCGAGTTCCCTGAACCGACGTATTTACCATAATTCGGGCATCAGAATGCGACTCCATCTTGCCAACAGCCTCTCATCGCGATTACGCTTCAACCCTTAATCGTTTCTAGATCTAACTTTCCAGGATTATTTAATAATTTAGCGTCTAACTGTTGTACACATTCAACTAGAGTCAGATCGGTGGAAGCAGAGTTATTAAGGATTTCCATTACTTATTAATACGTAGTAACAATATACGTATCACGTATTGTGATGGAATTTTTATGACTTCCGGACGACGGAAAACTGAAACCGTAACAAATATTACAATATTTATGCCTTTTTTATGGCACAAACTATGGCCTCATCAATTCATTAATCAGTTTAATGACACTAGGTAATGATGATTGCAACCTTGGGATGAGTATCATTGCTGTTTCCAGAAATAAATTTAAAAACGCTCTTAAAGGATATCACGAAATAGTGCATTATCAATTATCATTTGTCAAGCAACTAATCTAATCAGTCATAAACTTATGATCTTGGGTACTTGTCTCCTTTTATATGTTATAGGTTAAATGTTATATATAACTTACTTCACCTTTATTTTAATTGAGGTACATCAAATACCATTGTACTTTCCCATTGAATTTATTGTAAAAATGGGGTAACCCATGCACAATAAATAAATAAATTAATTAATTAGTTGTGGGTATGAACGTTTCAAAATTTTTGATTAATTAAATTTAGTTCTTCTCCACTTACAAAATTTGAAAAAATTTCAACATTCAAATTTAATGGAATCGTTATGACCGTTTCAATATTTTTAATTATAAGAATAACTTATACTTGGCCCCAGAAAATGTTCATACTTTCAATCTCGTATTTCTTTTCTGGTATTTAGTCTGTTATTGTAAATATCTTACTATTTACTCTTACTTTTCCCATCCAAGTCAAGTAATGTAAACGTAGCATCATTCGGAGCATGAAAATAATGAAAATCCCCCGACGAACAACAAATAATCATTCGTTCAAACGTAAATATCTCCCATCTACATGTAAACACAACTCCCAAAAAATATATCGGGATAACAAAACGAAGTGTTTGAACGAAGTTCAACGTGACAACTTTTGAGTTTACGGTGGTTGCACTATCAGGTCGTTCGGGTTTGACTTTTATGGAGACTATACACAGATATATACGACCGTAGAAGAGTGTTTGTATTTAAACCCGTGAGCGATAAAAGTTTACATCCGATAACCCTGACTTGGTGGTTTTCCTATCTTAATGGTCTCGTGGAGTCTCTCAAATGGAGAGAAACGTTGTTACATGTGAAAACGCACATACGTACATTGGTGACCTGTGATAAACGGAATGAAAGTAATCAGGGAAATCCGAGAATGAAAAATATCAGATGTACATTTCATTGCAAATTCATTGGATATGCATATAGGTCATCTTGAATCCCATTTGAGCCACCAATCTAGTTGAACACCAAGAAATAATAACGATGCATTTATTTTTATCTCAAGAACAATCTCAAGAAAATAAAAATTTTGACGGTATAAATCTCTGTAAATAGGTAGGTGTAATGCTGTAACCTTCAGCTTAGCCTTAGGTCGGCTGCGTTCTAAAAATAACATTAAGGGTTGTTGTAGAACGGCTGTTAATACCTGGGAAAGGCTGGTACCGTTTTTTTAAGAATAGTTGTCGAAAGACTGCTAAAATTAAATAATGATCAAAGTCGGAAAAATGTTGCTCTCCAGTCTCGGAATTAGTGTAATAGAAAATTCCTAAGGTAAAATCTTCCGCGGCTTTTATGAGTGGGAGTAACGTTAATGTAACGTTAAATGTAACGTTTGAAGAGCAAACTGAAATTTAGTTTTTCTGTTATTCCATTTTATTTCCCTGAAGTATTTATTAGGAGTGTATGATAATGCTTAAACAAAGTGCCAACAAATCTGTTCTCAAGAAATATGTAGATAAATATTACAACTCATTTTAAAATCATTGACGACAATCATATATTTTGCACAGTTTGCGACAAAAAGGCTGTCTTATATTACCTAATTGTTAGGTTTTAAAAATATATTTACCATTCCTTTATTTCGAATCCAAAAATTATTCTGTTTAGCAAATACGATTCTAATTTTTATAATCATATTGTTCCATTCTAAAATTTTTAAATTTGAAATTTCTTTTATTTTAATAATACAACTAAATAATTACCTATTCAAATTCAAAACTGCCAATATGAACAGGATGCTCAAATAAGAATGACCGTTTGCATTCTGTAAACTATTTTGTTTTTAGGTCTTATGCCAAAAGAAATTTCAAGTTGATCAACACTTGGGAACCGTTACGCACAGAACTCGTAAACAAAAGCCTCAAGATTTGGTTCAGCAGCTCACCACTGCAAACCATACCAAGGTTTCAGGCCAAGAAAATTTCATTAACGATCTATGTTCTTTGCTAGTAGGTTGCAATATGCCAATTGCAAAATTGGACAATCTATTATTTCAACAATTTTTAATGAAGTATTTCAAAGAAAATGTTGACATGCCCTCTAGCACGACTTTATAAAAACAAAAAATATGTCGATGTCACATCAATCTACTGTTGGGGCGATGAAAACTGGCATTGGAAATAATCCAATATGGATACCTGTTTACAAGTCGACCGATGTTAAAGGAAGGTATGTTGCAAACTTAATTATTGGAAGTTTAAACGGTAGTAGTGAATGTAGCACCAGTTATTTAGTTTCTATTACGGAATTGCAAAAAACCTATAACTTGATTGTATCCCAGATTTGTAAACGAATCTCACCTATTTTTTTTACCTGTACCAGTACCGACAGAAAAAATTTTGCTAGTATTAACCGACGCTGCGCCATATATGATTAGAGCAGGGCAAAATTTAAAAATAATTTTCCAAACCTAGTACGTGTAAATTGTTTGGCACATGAGTTAAACCGAGTAGCTGAAGTTGTAAGGACAGAATCTCGAACTGTAAATACTCTAGTATCGAACATGAAAAAAGTATATTTAAAAACCCCTCTTAGAGTACAGGTGTATAAAGAACGTTTACCTAACGTGTCTTTACCACCTGAACCTGTGGTTAATAGAAGGGGAACGTGGTTAAATTGTGTCGATTTCATAACAAATAATTATGAGGGAATTAAAGCGATAATTTGCAGTTTCGACGTCGATATCTGTATCGCTGTAAAGAAATGTGTAAATGTTTTCAAAAAACAATTACCGAAAAGCCGGTTAGCACCTATTCCGACAAATTTCGTTTATATTGCTTCATCAGTTACTAAACTGGAAAAACGAAATCTTTCACTGGACGAAAGTATTGAACTCATTAGTTAACAGAAAATTAAATCAGTGCACAATAAAATTAAACGTCTTAGAAAAGTTAACAAAACATACGAAAAATTCAGCGCTGCCTAAAAAATGAAGGATGCCAAAAACTAGTACATATAAATAATGTAATAAAAGGAAATTTTTGCGATGATGAAAATTTCAATTTAGATATGGAACCATCTTTAATAAATAATTTTCAGTTTGCTCCATTGACATCTTGCGAAGTAGAACACAGTTTTTCCGCCTACAAATTAATGTTGTCAGATAGATGACAAAAGTTTTACTTTAGACAACTTAGAAAAGCACTCAATAGCGTTTTCCATTGTAACTGTTAATATATTGATTATAATATATAATCAATAAATGATAAATGTAATAGTAGTAACTCCGTAATAAGAGATAGCTGTGTTATAATTTATTAATACATAATAAAAATAACAAATAATTGATTAATTTTTATTATATATATAGCTCTTATTATATAGCTCTTAGAGCTATATATAGCTCTTTATAGATAGTTTTGTTTTTATATATAGCTATATACAGAGCTGAAAATAGCTATGTATATAGCTAAAAATAGCGGTACATAGCTGTTTATATATATATATATATATATATATATATATATATATATATATATATATAGCTCTTCAAATAAAAAATACATAGTAAAAAACTGCTTATTTCATTCTTTTATAAATGCATATTTGCATATTGATTGCATATTTGGACAATTTTTTGCTCATATTTGCATATGTAACAACCCCAGTTGCCAGGGTTGGAACAGTTTTTTTTAAAAAAAAACACAATTAAGAAAGGGCCATTGCGTAAAGTAAGGGGAGAGTGAGAAAGAGAGGAGAATAGTTAGAGTGAGTGCAAGTAGACTGGGGAGGCGACCATATGTGAGTACGGAGTTTCTGTGTCTACTTCATATTCACAGAAAATTTGGTCAGAATTTCTCATGGTATTAAAGACCCCAAGGGAAATACAGATCCGATACGGCCAGAGTTGAGTAGGGTTTTTATTTTCTCTTTTTCTTTTTTTGTATATGTCATTTGACTGGATTCAATTTTACGAATCGAAGTCACGATTAACATCTTTTTCTTTTGTATATTATTTCTTTCATTTTTCTTTTGTTCAAGGTTTAATTTCGTTTGTTAATTATTTTTTTTTTAATATACAATTGTTGTCCTTTTACTATCAAGTTTTTTTTTGTACGATCATTAGTTGTTCTTGGCTACCTTCTCATCCTCACTAGATAATAGTTAAACCCAGGCCATTTTGTAAGCCCTGGTTGAAGTCAATCCTTCGAAGAACGCTACCGTTGGGGAAGTCGAAAGTAAACGGCTTCCCTCTTGAATCTCCCATAGTGATGTTTTGTTTTGAAAGACTCTTTTACACTTACTCTATTGGGGTATGTTTTTTGAGAAACAAACGTAAGTGAAAGATTTTTTTTTTATTAGTTTCGGAATCTGAACGCTCCTCAAACAGTACTGAAAGAGGCTGGTGAGGGGTGGGACGGTTCCGTTACACATACATATTTTTAGAATCCTCAAGTGCATATTTCCTGAGCTTTAGTGATGACAGTACAATAAAAGATTTGTACGTCACTTCATGCGTGTTCGTTACAATTTGGGGGCCTGTCCGGGATATGATAGCCCGGGATAACGAACGGAAGTGACGGTGACGGGAATACACTGGGGAAGCAAGCTGAGCGATGATTTTGAGTCCTGGAACCACGGCTGGAGTCACTTGAGATACTACAGAACCCACAGCTAAGTGCCGCACACACATACACACAAATTTAACAGCTAGACTAGATTTAGGATAACACTCGAATGTATTGACTGGATGCGGCCGGGGCGCGTGGCATGTTTGAATGTTACATTCACATTCGTAACTCGTTTTGGGAGGTACGGTGCTTATTAGGATAGACTATAATGATGATAGTATTTAGAATAAAAGTCTGTGCGTGTTTGTTGCAATATTAACTAGATGGCACTTCAGTATTAACAGATTGTGAGCCAAGAGGCGTCGACATTTTAATTATAAATTTTCTAAGTTAAAACGACAACCAGAAATCAAAATACATCCGCACCGAGTTTTTTCCTTGAGCAAAACAGAGGAAGGACTGGTTAAATAACTGCCAATCTGAACGGAATTTCATTGGAAGTCAGGTTGATTCTATTATAACGACGTTAATTACATAGCATCCAGACTCGAGGATTCGATCACAAGTAATTAGGTAAATAGTCGGACGGCGCAAATTGGTGGTGAGTTCGATTTTCGAGTATTAACAGGATCCATTTATTTCTGTTGGGTGGATTCAAAAAAGGTAACTGTAGTATTGAATCGTTGATTCAAAAGGTCGTGTGAAACATCAATTTCGTTGTCAACAGAAGGGATTTCGTTATGTGTAAACACGCAAATTGAACTGTTGTTTTAATAAACGCGGAGGCTTTATCAGTATACTGCGGAAAATAACATTAGCTTGTTGTGATTCTCTTCGGGAATTGTTTCCAAGAAAATATCTGGTCTGATACTACACTTATTGTATTGATCTAAAAATTTTGGTTATAAGACGAAGCACACATCGGACGTGTGTGCGTGTCGCGACTGTTTGTGGTTGGAAGTTTAAAATGGTAATCTATTGATAGTTTACTCTCTCGAGTTCTTACTCTCTTTTATAAGAAATCTTATCTATCCGTTTTCAGGCGGAAGATTTTGGGTTCTAATTAAAAAGGGTCGAAAGTCGCCCTGAGATGCAACAACCGTTATTAAATTTTTTACTGACAGACTATCAGAATAATAAATTCTCTAAAATAGATTAGTTAGTTGAAGGAAATAATAAATTTGGAAAATAACTTAGTGTTAAGTGAATTGCGAAGTTTGAGATCGTGGGAAGTAAAAAACCAACCAATAAATAATGAATAGAAAAACAAACTCATAAATGATTCAATAAAAAATAAGCTGTTTAGATTAGTACTTTCATATACAGGGTGTTACATAACAATTTCAAAAACGTTGTATTCATGCGTTTTCCACCTTCTGCCACTCTATAGGCTAAGAGCTAAGAAGGTCATGTAAAATTTTGAATAGAGGGTTGGAGGGAGTTTTTACCTTACATCAGTTTTAAATAAAAGTAATCTTGTACATAGTTGTAGCTACTTCCCGAAAGCCTTCACAGTAATCGAATTTTAAGATATACCGCGTTGCCGAGACTTTCAGGAAGTTCGAACTTTACCGATTTCGGTATAGTGTTGTCGCTACTTTCCGAAAATCTGTAAATACTGTGACTGACCGAAATAAACGTATTTAATTCTGTGAGTTTCTGTTATTATTCTCACGGAGCCACGACTTTCTCCCGAGTATAATCTAGACACGAGTAGTTAGAGAGCACACTCTTTAAAAGCTGGCGCCAAAATAACATAATACCTCTACGAAATCCCAAAATTCGTAACCCCGGCGCCAAACTTTACAAAGTGATAAGTAGAGACCGGATAGTTAGGCAAATGCCTTTTGCCTGCCCTTTTTTGCCTTTTTTTGCGATTTTTCGAAATTTTGCCTTTTTAAAAATATTTATGCTTTTTGTCAAAATTTCAGGTATTTGTCCTATTTTTCCCTAACAATTTTAGTGCTTTTTATTTCAAAATTGTTTACTGGGGACCGGGGACACGTAATTTAAACGCTCGTTAGTATCCATCTGTTACTGCGAAATAATAAGCGGTTATCCTACATATAACCGACGGTATTCCCAGATTCTAGAAGTCTTTAAACACATTTGGGCCATCTCTATTTGGGAACCCTAGGTGGGAATTTACTTAAAATTTTCTTGTTACCTACAATCTACGGTTCATTGCTTGTTTCGAATTCCTCTCGTGTGCAATTCGAATGTCGCTAATCTGTGCAGTGTTTTATCTAGACTGAAAAATGGTACCAATGAAGCATTCTCAGTTAAATAAGTGGGTTAAAATTGATGAAAATTTAGTAGTCGATGGAAATTGCATATTCTGCAAAATATGCTTCAAGACTGCAAGTATCATTTTTATTATGTTTAAAAAATGATGTTTGTTTGACTTTTATACATCACATTTACAAATATTCCGATTTAAATAAAAAAATTTACAATAATAGGTTTAGAAAAATTATTATATCTACCCGACTAGAAATTTGGGTAGGCAAACCCGAAAACGTATCGGGTCCCTATCAGGAAGTGGCCGGGCATGCTCGCCTAGGATTACCTGGCCAGATCCTGGTCAGGACCAGATCAGGTAATAGCGAGGCATGCCCGCCTCGGATTACCTGCTCAGATCCTGATCAGGCCCCGACTAGGCGCTGGCGCGGCATGCCCGCTTAGGATTGCCTGGACAAATCCTGATCAGGACCCGACCAGGCACTGGCGAGGCATGTCAGGGTAGGACTGACACTGGCGAGGCATGCCCGTCTAGCATTACCTGGCCAGATCCTGATCAGGACCCGACCAGGCAATAGCGAGGCATGCCCGCCTAGGATTACCTGGCCAAATCCTCATCAGGACCAGACCAGGCACTGGCAAGGCAAGCCCGGCTAGCATTACCTGACCGTATCCTGATCAGGACCCGACTAGGCACTGTCGAGACATGCCCGCCTAGGATTACCTGGCCAGGATCCGATGTGGCACTGGCGAGGCGTGCCCGGCTAGCATTACCTGACCAGATCCTGATCAGGACTGAATGTGACAAAATTAAACACCGAGTGTAATTAAATGTGATTAAAGGTAATTAAACTCTGTTACATTGTGTAAAAATCTAAGTAACAAAATATATTTATAATTTTCTGATTTTTTTGAATTTTCTTAATTTCGAAAATCATCAATTAAATAAATCTCCGAAGTATTAACGCCCGAATAAAATAATATAAATTAATTTTGTTAATTATTTAGATCATTATCCAATATGCTCGAGAAGACAAAGGGAAAAATGTGTGATAACCGTGCAAGGCGAATTCGTGAACTTACTCACCAACGAGTTAGATTGTTCCTCGAGAGTCAAATTGAATTAGAGCGAAAAAATAGTGAATTTGGCATAACTACGTATCTCAGTGTTAGTGGAGTAAACTCTTTGAATGACGATTACCGCGATAGTGACTAAGTAGTGCCGAAAAAGCAGTTGACGTAACATCATAGGACGTACGAATTTGTAAAATTATTTCTATCTTTAATATTTTACTTACGCAGTTGTTGACAAAAAAATTTCGCAGCGCTATTAATTTGACAATACCGACATTTATGATTAGCATAACGATTATTGCTTCCGGATTAACGCTTCAGGTAAAAGCGACCCTTCGTTCGTTATCTATTACTATTCCAACCAGTTTTTATTCAAGTCTTGTGATGTGAAGTTCGCCGGCGGTGGATGGTGCCGATGCATTGTATTTTCTACGACTGTGATGAGGTAATTCATTTACTAAAACGTGAATATTTGTTAGAAAATAATTATTTCTCAATTTACAGAAGACTCTGACATTTCGAGGTCCCCACTGGATAAAAGCAAACAGGTGAGGGCTTTCTCTTCTACATTAAAAAATCCAAAAGATTAGAATGGGTGCATAAAAAAATTGGTTTTTGTTGTATTTTAACTTTTTTTGCGATTCTTTGTATTTGTACTGTGTTTTTTAGTATATTATCACTTTATTATTTTATCCTGTATATATCGTTTATATTTCATGTGTTTATATTTGTTTATTTTATTTATTTTATTTATTCATGTATTATTATTCATTAATATGTTTGTGTTTGTACTGTCTCTTTTGTATGTCGATTTTTGGTGTATTTATTATATTGTGATATCAATAAAATATTGTACAATATAAATTAAGTTTTCTTGACGTGGCCCCGGTCAGGTCTTCCTGACCAGGACCCGGCCGGGATTGCTCGTCTAGCACTCGGCAAGGACTGTAACGCAGATGTCCCGTCGGGTCCTGATCAAGACCACCTGACGTGGACCCGGTCAGGTCCTCCCGATCAGGACCCGGCCGGGCATGCCCGTCTAGCACCTTATAACGCCCGCCCGGTCGGGTCCTGGTCAGGATGACCTGACCGGGTCCACGCCAGGAATGCCCGGTCGGGTCCACGTCAGGTCGTCCTGATCAGGACCCGACGGCACATCTGCGTTACAGTCCTTGCCGGGTGCTAGACGAGCAATCCCGGCCGGGTCCTGGTCGGGTACAGGAAATAATTTCTAGTCGGGTACATTTCACTTAGAAATAATTAAATTTGACAAACAAAAAATATTAACGGTTCACTTTTTACGAAACTAAAATGGATAAAAGGTATAAAGAATACTGTTTATTGCACTTATTCATTAAAAAACTGACTGGTCGTTTTCCAGACCCGAGTGCGTAGCATAAAACGGTGTTTTTATTAAAAATAGTCAGTGTTAAAACCAATTACATATATAATTTAACATTTTAACATACTTTACGTAAAAATTATGTTGATATATGCTACCAGTCGGAAAGTTAATTAAATACTATTTTAATTTTTCTTAGATATGCCACTATGTATGAAGCACATACTATAACGACTATAACACTATATATATTTTAACACAGTATATCGATAAATGTATTTTTTGCAGAAGTTAGAAAATATTCGGCAAGACATCGGGGATAATTATATATGGGTTTCAGTGGATGAAGCAGCTGACTGTAAAGGGCGTTATATAGCAAATATAATTGTATGTGTACTGAATGAAAATCAGATTGGAATTCCACATATCCTAGCCTCAAAAGTATTGGAGGAAACCAATCACAAAACAATTGCTAACTTTTGCGCTGATCGCATGAGTAAGTTTTAAAATGATAAAAAATAACACACCTTTCATATTGTTTTTTAGGACTATTGTATCCTACAGGAGTGGAGAAAGGAAAAATACTTCTATTAGTAACAGAAGCAGCTCCTTATATGATAAAAGCGGGTAACGTTTTTAAATATTTTATAACAACATGATCCATTTGACATGCTTAGCGACATGCAATGCATCGCGTTTGCGAATTTATTCGCGATTAACTTGCTGTCGTCAACCAGTCAATTTCGTTCACAATAAAAGTAAGACATCATTGTTTGATTCCAATATATAATATATTAATGTATTTGAAAAAATTCAACTTTCAGATTTTTTTAAAAGCTCCTTTACGTGTTGCCGTGTATAAAAGTTGCCCCACTTAGCGCTGCCCTCAGAACCTGTAATGACTAGATGGGGTTCTTGGATTTCGGCCAGCTTGTTTTATGCCACGTATTTTGAGGAGATCAAAGAGGCATTCATTAAACAAATTTTTTTTAAATTATTTGAAATAGTTATGCAAATTATATTCAAGGTGGCATGCATTTTTGATGAGTCAGCAGCTCAAGCCATAGCAAAATCACAAACTGCATTCAATAATGCAGAACACATTATTCACATTTACTGGAGGCGATTCAAACTTTGGAGGGAAACGGGCTTAGTCTAGTGAAATCAGTAGCGATTTTTAATACAGCCAAAGAGAGAATTGAGAAAGTCTGTGGCAGCACAGGTGGAAAAATTGCAGCAAAATTAATTCTGTAATTTTGAAAAATCCTGGTTTTCAAACAATAATTGATATTGCGAATATCCATGAGGGTGGTGAATTAAAATGGGAACTTGGGATAAAAGAATCGTCTGCCATCAATTTTGCTCCCGTTACATCATGTTACGTAGAACGTTCATTTTCTCGTTACAAGGAGATATTAGCTGAAAAAAGGCACAATTTGTTGCCAGAAAACATCGAAAAATATTTGATCGTATCCTGAGAGTCAACAAGAAATCCGCTCTTGTTGACTACTAATTGCGTAAATTACTTGTGTTTTTGTTGTAAATATGTACTAATAGAATCAATTTATACATGTTCGTATTACATTATTATAGTTATCCAATGAAATAGGTTGTTTTATTTCCAATATATGTTTATTCAACAATGCCTTTTTTTAGTCAATTGTATGCCATTTTACTCATTTTAAATTGCCTAACCATCCGGTCTCTAGTGATAAGCCTTTTATCAGTTTTGGAAAAAAAGGTCTGACACTATGTTTAAGAATTAATTGCCTCGTCTTTAAGTTATGAAAAATGTATGTGAGGATTTCGCATTTAGGCGAAATGATATCGGAGACTCAAGAACGTACCAAGCGATCAAATATCAATGTAAGCCGACGAGGGAGTCGGGAAGGGAAAAAATGAGATGTCAGCACGTCACGATCCAGAGCACTTGGTGGAAGACGGACAGTCTGCTCTCGATCTTGATATGGTCGTGTTGTTGATCGAATTCAATAAAATTGCATTATTCAAATTGCATTAGTATTAATTTTAGAAGAAAACTATAATCTTATATCATACCTAAGTGGGATTCTTACTAAGTGCATCACAACAATGGAGCAGTCAACCCAGACTTTGCAAGAAATCAATGCGAGCGCTGCATCACGAAATAGACCGATTTCAAGAATTGAAGTCCCAAAATTCAACCCTGCTAAGGATGACTTGGGAGCGGCGAATTAGTGTACGCAAATCGAACAGCTGAGCGTCACCTTCGGCTGGAATAACTTGGAGCTTCTGGTGCGAGCTGCTAGTGAACTGTAAGACGAATCCAAGGAATGGTTTTCAACGTGGCAGCCAGTGGAGAGGACGTGGGAAAAATTCAAAACCGATATTTGTGAGCTTTATCCTGCGAAGAGAAACTTAAGCGAACGATTTTGACAAGCGAGCCGGTACACCAGTAGCTTCGCCATGGAGTATTGTGAGTACGCTCGAAAGAAGATCTCGTTACTAAAAGCCCTTAATTTCAATTTAATCGATGCGCAATTAATCGAGCTTGTAATTGGAGATATCACCGATGTTAACGTCAGAAACGCTGCATTCAACAGCGATGTTACCTCTGTTGCTCATTTGTTAACGATACTTAATAATTATGTAATTCGTAAACAGCGAACAGGTCGAAGGACAAACACGATCCTTAATACTTTACTTCAGATGCTATCAAACGGGCCATTTAATGTGCCAATGTCGAGTTGAATTTATTCAAGGTGAAAAAATTCATAAAAATCAAAACTCCAAAAACATACCGCCTAATAAAATTCCGAGCTGCAGTTTCTGCGGTAAGCTAGGTCATTAGGTCGATAAATGCTTCAAAAAAAAAAAAACAAACAGAGCACTTGGTGGAAGACGGACAGTCTGCTCCCGATCTTGATATGGTCGTGTTATTGAACGAATTCAATAAAATTGGAATATTCAAATTGCATTAGTATTAATTTTAGAAGAAAACTATAATCTTATATGTATGTATACTGGTGTTTTTACTTTTTTAGATTTAAACTTGTTAAATATCTATGTTACTGTTTAACCTTCCATTATTCGGTCTTAACAATTGCGCTGACGAATTATAATTGTGAATTGTATCTGAAATGATTTGAATTTGTCGTTTCATTGAACTACGTACGGTTTTGATAAACTAAGTTTTTGGTATCGGGTCAAAGTATTGTTGTGCAATTTCCGAATTGGGAATACAAAATAACTAATTGAATGCATATTGTAGCAGGTACTTTTTTATCAATAATTTTCTACCTACATGTAGCATTCTCCTGTTTTCCACATTTTTATCTCGATACATTCCTTCAGTCTCCTTTTAGTACGTGCGTAATAATTTGTTCGTCGTTCTAAAAATAGATCTTTATACAAACATCTCGAGAAGGGATCAGGCAAGAGAAGGAAAAACGCGATGTTATGATTATAAACAAAGTGAAACGTGACTGTAATATAGTTTTCGGCCATCCTTCGTTTGCGCTCACTATTGGTTCCGTGAGTTCCGTGAGGCATAACCAATTTTGGGTTTGTCACTACGCTGTTCATTCTTTTGCTGTTAACTATTTAACTGTAAGAATGAAATTATTTATCATTTTTTCCCTTCGTGCTTCTTTCTGTATTTATTTACATTTTAATTCTCATGCCTTGTCATCGTCAATTTGTCATCGTTCTAAAAAATAGATATTTATTATAATACATCGCGAGAAAGGGCATAAGGTACGAGGCTAAGAAATGTTTAAGATTTGGTTTTATAAAAACGAGACGAACTGCGAGCATAATTTTCAGTTACCAGTGTTGAGGACTCGGTGTCGCAATAACACAATTGGTTAGACTTGCAACTTTATTAACTGAACGTCGTACTGTTTTGTCGTTAACATAGTTATTGAGTTCTTGTTGAGTGCTTGTTGAGTCGTTAGCGTTCCTCGTTTATTGTCCTGAATTTTTACAAAGCTGAGCTATATAGCTTCCTACTTCTCCCTCTATGTATAATTCTCCTTTGTGATCCTTGTTGTGCTTTTCTCTTCCTCTGGTCCAGGTGGTCCTGCTGTCCTCTGCTGCTGGTTTCCTATTCGTGGTATCGTCCTCCGTGGTCCTTCCTAGCTGCCTAGTCCTCCGTCATCGCCGTCTTGGGCCTCTTCCGCCTTGATGGTGCGTCCTCGTCGTAGTCCATCGCCTTCCTAATGAGTGGGTTCTTGTGCTCCATCGCCTTGGTGATCGTCCTTCTCGTCCTCTCCTTGATGGTCCTCTTCAGCTGTTCAATTCGCAGATCCCTTCGTAGTTGTTCGTTCCTCATGTACCTTGGTGCGTCAGTCATCCTCCTCATGGCTTGGTTTTGTATCCTTTCTAGTCTCTCCGTGTGTGTCCTCGCTGCTTGTCCCCATGTTGCTGTCCCGTACGTCATGATCGGTCGAATTCCTGCCAGGTAGATTCTCCTCTTCGTCTCCAGTTTCAGCTTACTCCGTCGTCCAATAAGTGGTCCTAGTCTGCTCAGTCGGTCCTTCGCCTTCTTATTGGTCTCCTTGATATGTTTCCTCCATGTTAGTCCTCTGTCGATGTGGATTCCTAGATACTTCACGTCTTCCTTCCAGTCCAGTTCCATGTCCCTCATCCAGATTTTTGTCTTTGGTCGTCTCGTCTTCGGTCCTATGTAGATTGCCTCGGTCTTCTCCACGTTGATCTTGATTTTCCACTTCGTCGCCCATTCGTCCATCTGGTCCACTTCTCGCTGAAGGTACACCGCCGCCTTGTCTGGTTGCATCGATGTCGTTGCCTTCGCCTTGTCGTCCGCGTAGATGTAGGTCCAGGTGTTGCTGTTCCCTCGTCCTATTGGAATGTCGCTGGTGTAGATATTGTACAGAAATGGTGCTAATACCGATCCTTGGGGTATTCCTGCTTCCATCCTCCTGCTGCTCTATGTCGTCCCTTTGTCCTTGATTCTGTAGTTCCTCTCTCTTAGGTAGTCCTGTATCATCTGGGTCGTCGCCGTCTTGAATCCTAGTCCGTCCATCTTCGCAATCAGTTCGTTGTGCCATATCCTGTCGAATGCCTTCTCCACGTCGAATAGTACCATGCAAGTCGTCCTCTTCTCGTTGATGTCCTTGATCGTCTCCTCCACCATCCTCAGCGCCTGATGTTCCGTAGAGTGTCCTTCCCTGAATCCACATTGTTCGTCCGGTATGATGTGTAGCCTCTCCTCTTCTTCCTTGATCCTCCTCAGTAGTATCCTCTCCAGTAGTTTTCCTATGTTGCTCAGTAGACTTATCGGCCTGTAGTTTTGTGGGAATGTCCTGTCCTTTCTTGGCTTCGGGAACATGATGACATCCGCTTCCTTCCATAGTCGTGGGTAGTACTTCCTCTTCATCGCTGCTTTGTAGAGCTCCTGCATCTTCTTCTTGGCCTCCTCTGGTAGTTCCTTGATCATCCTGTTGGTTATGGTGTCCCGTCCTGGTGCCTTCCTGGAGGGTAGCGTCCTGATGATTCCGTTAGCGTTCTGTTCAAATCTGAGCTTATTTAGGGATAGCATATCCCTTTAACATTATGGTTCCCACACAGCAATCTAAACAACTTAGGACTGGCCTGATCTCCGTGATTCTTAAAGTTAAAAGCTTGTAATGAGTGATGTATTAAAAAGGGCTTGTGATAAGGTTAATATTATTAACATCTTTTTGGGATGCCGCAAAGGTTTTAGAAAATAGTGTTTATTTTATGTCGGGTTGTTCAATTATGGTACTTGAATTTGTTAATTAAGATAAATTGAAAGATTCTAAACAAAATTTAAGTGATTTAGGTATAAACAGCGCCCTTAGAAAAGTGGTAAGATAAATATAAGTGAAAGTGACAACGAAATGAAAGGGACGATGAAAGGGATGAAAAACGCCTTTTATTTCAAGGCAGAGTACCTCGTGCGCTATTTCCTTGGTACCATTGCGTCTTTGAGGTCATTGCCACTAGCAGGTAGAGCGATACCTCGCGCGTTGTTCCCTTGGTACCATTACATAATATATTGCGTATTCGTTTTAGTACCATTGCACACTCGACCCCAGATGTTTATGAACCTGTTGCTTACTAGTAGTTGGGTGAGTACTTTGCCTGTTATTATCCTAGTAGTCCTGCACACCGAGTACTACAACGTCTGAGATCTGGTGGGTATTTCGCTCGCTATTCCGTTAGTGCCCATTGCACAAGTCAGACGAAAATAGAGACAACGTTAAATAAAGCATATCCAGATTCATCTAATTGATTATATAACTTCAACAAGAAATATTCAATATTCCACTGTTATTCAATAAAATTGTAAATTTATATTTTGACTTTGCTTTTGATTTCGTCAAATTATCTTTAGCAATTTTATGAGCTATCTTTCATTTGAACTTGAAATTGAATTCAAAAGGTGCGTGGTCAGTTGATTTGCTCGCTATTAATCCCCTTTTTTTACTTTTGGATACTTTAGCTAACTTAAGGTATTCTTCCACAGTATCGTGGCAGCGTTGGACCGCCGTTTATATGTGGACAGTGACTAGAAAATACATTGTCAAGGGTTTATTTTGTAAAGGAAATTAAAATCATCTTTCGTGTGAAATGCACCATAAGAGAGGAAAGATGTGTGGTAATCTTAATCCTCACATGTCTCAAACCCGGCATGTAAATGGCGTTAATAACTTCCAAGATAGACTGTCCCGATAAATTCCTACAGGTTCAGAAGCCTAAAGCAATAACAAGCCACCTAAAAATACGTGAACTCAAAATAATATTTCCGCCTAAAGCGGGGTAACAAGACAACGTAAGATTACCCCTTAATATCTCGATGTAACAGGGAAGCAGAGTTTTACCACTCTGCCTATCCCCTTGTCTAATTAAGACGTGCCAATATCTCTATATTGGTGGAGAATGTTACAATTTAATTTAGGAGGAGACAAGCTGCATGACTTGGAACCTGTGGGTATGATCGATAGTCTCTATACTATGCCTTGAGGATTACGGTTTTAATATCGAAATATGGGTATTATTAAAAATAATTATTGTAATCGATCCAATGCCAAGAGAGGGCAGGGCGGATGGGTTTTTTCTGATTGGTTAGATTTGATTTTCTGAGGAATTTTTACTCGCAATGTTTTAATTTGTAACAGTTACTCGTTTCGAACATTCCATCATGTTTTATAGAGTTCCTAAATCTGTGTACAGCGGACGAATCCTCAAGCTCTTTCTCTCATTTGCTCTTGTTTCTCCGCTCCGTTTTTGATTTCTACTAGTAAGCATCAACATTGTATATTTACCCTACGTATTAATTTCGTAATAAATAGTAACGTGAATTTGATTATCCTTCGTGGCGTCACGAGGATGAAAGTAGCATTGAGAAACTGGCGACATCGATGTTGCCAGAGTTCTGCTGATCTACATAAAACTCAAGCACGAAACACAAAATTATGCTGAATTTTGTCGGTAAATCTGCGACTTTTATTTCCACTGGCAGACGGGAGCAAGGAATGCATATGGCGGCCGTTTACGACTTTTCTTGTTCTAAGCTAATCCTTTACTAATCTGACCTTCATGTATCGTAAACAGTTACCGTTTCAACTCGAAACAGGCAACAACGAAAGCGACACCGAGCGAGACTGTTATACTAACGCACCTGTGTTCTTTTTTACCTCCTCCTTTCTTTGGTAAGTGACACTTGAATATCTGTTAAACAACACAACTGGTCTATAACTACGCAATATGGCAGAAGAAGAGGAGGGAGGCCGCCTCCCCCCCCCAATCACCCCCTATATAATAAATTAGATAACGCCCCATACATAGTTATGATAGAGTCAACTTAAAAATCAGGAAATAATATCGGGAAATACAATCATTTAAAGATAGCGAAAGAAATACACAACCTTAAAATAAAAGACATCACTAAAATTCGCAATAAAGTCACACAGAAATACTAAATATCATGAGACTAAACAGAAGGGTCAAAGTCGAGAATGAGACCAAATACGTTCCCACTAAATCCGTAGTTTTCACCTTAGGAGGAAAAGAACTACCACGATTCGTACATTTATGTGTACCAACTATCATTTGAATTCACCATTCAAAACATCCCGCTTCATTCCCCCGGTCACCCAATGTTATAATTGTCTCCTATATGGTCACACAAGAAAACAATGTAGAGGCAAAAGTAAATGTTTCAACTGCGGCAATTGAAAAGAACATAACGAGGAGAACCATACCGACTGTGAACAAAAATGTATTCATTATAAAAGCCCCGAACACAAATCAACATCCAAAATATGCCCCGGTCGCGTTGGGATAGCTGGCAACACTCGGATTTCCACAGAATTTACAGGAAACACTTTATACTGCCCGTAGATAACGTTTTTAGAGGTGCCAGGTGCGGAAAATGCATAAATCGAGAAATATAAATATTTAAACATTTCCAATTTTTGGCGAATGCGTACACGCAACCTTCAAACAATTCGATTTATGGTGAATTCGCCTCTTAATTTTCGCCTCTGAAAAGAATATAAATAGACATACCAACATTAATTATGCAATTAATATTGAAATACTATGGTGTCTTCTCTTCATTCTTCAAATATTTTTATATAATACAAACAAACTCCATCAATCTAACCTTGACTCTGTGCATTCAAACCAAGTCAAATGTATTTTTCGAAATATGTGTTAATTTTGTAGCCCTGAAAAGGGCCGTTTGTTGACGCTGAAATGGTAACGCTCCAAACAGCTCCTACTGCCCATGAAGAGTTGCACCCTTACTGCACTTAAAGAGGATATCTTTCGGCCACATGTTGTAAAAACCGTGTCAACCGTTCCAAAGGACAAGAGCCATAACGTCTGAGCGTCCGAGGAAGTCAGAATCTGCAAAAAGCCCTGGAAGCTCCCAAAGAGCCGAGAGAATACCGCGTTCGCCATTTTGCAAGAAAGTGATGAGAATTTTGACATCTCACATGAAGTATTTCAATGGAACAGAAAAAGTAGTGCGAAAGACACCTTTCCGTAATTGTCGTTTTCCCTGCGTTCCGTCCCTCTATGACGTGAACAATGGCTGATTTATAAACATTCGGAAAGCAGAAATTCAAATTGTAATTAAAACAAAAGTACTGATTTTCCTCACCTAGGTGAACCACAAATGATATGAAGACCACATATATAGTGTTTCCTGGCAATTTTGTGTAAATCCGGGTGTTGCCAGCTATCACAACGTGGCCCTTAAATTTCCCAAAACAACCCAAATACAACAAATTCACGAGCATCCAAGAGATTTTCCAGCACTGCCCAATCACCCGGAAAATAATAATCCACTCATCAGTGTAAATCAAAGAACAATAATAAATGAACTCCCACAGTTATCAAAAAGATCGTATTCCCAAGCCACCATACAGCAATCCCAAACAAAAAAAAAAAACAAGGACTCGGGAAACCAGAGAAACAATCCAAACCTTCACACACCCACGCCCAGACAGTAACATACACCCTCTACCCAATAATAATAATAATCCCATCTACAATAAATTTAAAAACACACAAGACCACAACAATAAAATCTCAGAGCCTGATAGTGCCGAAGAAACCAGTTACACAGTAAATCTTAACAAATATTGTAAAACGGTAAGTAAAATGTAAGAAAATTCCGAACACTTTAGTCGAAACAAAAAAACTTCTAAAGATAAGGAGAAAAAGTTGTCCTCGTCGGAAGAAGATATGGAATATTAATACCCAAAAAACATGTACAAATACAATTTAAAAATTATCCATTGGAACATTAGAAGTATTAATACAAACAACATCGACCTAATAAACCTTATTCATTCGGAACATCCAGACATTGTACTATTAAATGAAACATGG
Organism: Cryptocephalus primarius; assembly: GCA_963576515.1. Classification (NCBI taxonomy): domain Eukaryota; kingdom Metazoa; phylum Arthropoda; class Insecta; order Coleoptera; family Chrysomelidae; genus Cryptocephalus; species Cryptocephalus primarius. The sequence continues at coordinate 11,993,872 of OY754946.1, forward strand.
CTAAAAAAAGAAAATCACTTCAAAATAAAACAATATCAGGGATAAACCAGGAGGTGGAATTGCTACTATCATAAAATACAACATTAATTACAACTTAATTGACAACAAATCATACAACAATCAAAAAGCACAACATATAATAATAAAAATTGAGAATTTGAACATCGTTAACCTATACGTCACACAAAATAACCTAGAATTTACCTACATGGATAATATACTACGTAACCTAGAAGGAGATCACGTCATCATGGGTGACTTAAACGCGAACCACAATAACTGGGGGAGCTGTAGAACCAACAAAAACGGGCAATAGTTAAACAAAATCCTAGACAAGTACAACTGTACAATCATGAATGATATCATATCAACCAGGATATCCCCACTTTCCAACGAATTTAAAAGTGTAATCGACTTAACAATAGTCCCCAACAAACTCATTCTTAAGACAACTTAGAACTTAATTCCAGACAACGCTAACAGTGACCACTTTCCCACCAAAATTAACATAACCCACAACATCCACCCTCCAAGCCAAAAAACTATAGAAATATCAACGCCAAAAAGGAATTTCAAGAGGGCAAAATGGTCGTCATACCAAAATCACATTGAAGATAACATAAAATCAAAAGAAATCAATAACATTAAACAATTCACAGATCTAATGGAAGAAGCGACGAACTCATTTATCTCATACTTCAATCCAAAAGAAAAACACGTATACAGAACCGGACACGTCTGATGGGATGCAGATGCATGACAAAAATCGAAGATAGGAAAAATTATTTAAAAAATAACTGAAAACCCAACCAGCGAACACTACCTCCAACTCAAACACTCTTGTGCGATAGCTATAAAATTTCTCAAAAACAAAAAAAAATTAGCTTTCGAAATTTCTGCCAAACTATTAACAGGGAAATGGACACGAAGCCCATTTGGAACACCATTAAAAAATTTGACAACAAATATATAAATCACCCCAAGAAAACTCCGGATAAAAAATCGGCCATTGAAATCATTAACAACCTGGCAACAATTAACTACCCTCCAGATTTTACCTATATACACAATACCGAAAAAATTAAAAAATTTACCATCAATGAACTAAACAATGCAATTAAAAACAAAGACTCAGCTCCCGGCCCTGACAACATATCATACCCAATGATTAAATTTTTGCCAAAAAACGCAAAGGAATACCTAACCAATATTTTCAATCAGTTTCTGTCAGGACATATCCTACCTACAAAGTGGAAACACCATAAAATATTCGCCTTCCTTAAGCCAAACAAAGAACCAGACAATATGGAAAACTACAGACCGATTACATTAATATCTTGTCTCACAAAAACTCTTGAAATCATGGTCAAAAACAGAATAGAATGGATCACCGAACATAATCAACTCCTCCACCCCTTACAAACAGGCTTCAGAAAAGAAAAAGGCCCAATAGATAACATCATACACCTTACCACTTACACACCTTACCTTACACGCCTTCTCTCACAACCAAAAAGTTATTGCCACCCTTCTAGACATTAAGTCAGCCTACGATAACGTCAACATCTACAAATTATACAACATCATGACTGAAACCAAAATATTCCCCCAATATCTTAATTTTATTATTTAAATTATTAGAAAACAGAACCCTTTCCATCACAGACAACAATCATAATACCCACGGCCCCATTAATACGTCAAGAGGAATCCCACAAGGATCTCCCCTAAGCCCCCTTCTTTTCAACATATATATTCACTCCCTATTTAAAAATATACCACAAAAATTTGACCTTCTATCATATGCAGATGACCTCATTCTCCTCCACACAGGGGACGTAACCATTAACACAATACAGAAGCACAACGAAGTACTAGACAACATCCATTCCTGGGTTAAAAATCACGAATTAAACCTAGCGATAAACAAATGCGAATCAATAATCTTTTTAAAAGGAAAGACAAAAAAAATTGACGATCCTCAATTATTATCGATCACAAAGTCATTCCATATAAAAATGAGGTAAAATACCTAGGAGTCATTTTCCAAAAAAATCTAAAATGGGACCGACAAATAGAAGAAGTCTCCAAAAAAGCTAATAACACCATGAATATACTTAAAGCCCTATGCAGGACCTGGTGGGGATCTAACCCCATCACACTCAAATTTATTTACAATGGGAAAATCCGGACCTACCTGGAAGAAAACTCAATTAACTTTTCCCTACCTCCAAAAAAAACCTTAAGAAATTAGATAATATTTAACACCAAGCCCTCAGGATCATCACAGGCAACATGAAATCTACCCCAGTCAATGCACTTCTAAGTGAGGCAGGGGAACTAGACCTAGAAACAAGATGAGAAATAAAGGGTATTAAAATCATCCCAAATGGAAACAAATACACAATTACCCAATCTTAGAGAAACTGAACACCATATCAAAACAGGTCACATCGAATCATAAATATTGGAAAAACAAACATATTCCACCGTTGATAAAAGCACTAATAGAAATGGAAAACTATTCAAGCAATCCCAACGAACATAACACACTATCCTGCTTCGCATACGAATTTTACGACCAAATAGAAAACATAAATATCATAAAACTAAATCTAGAAAAAAAAACCATGAATATAACAACAAAAAGTTCCTAATGGAGACGGAAAAATATCGGAACGATTATACATTTATCTACACAGATGGATCAAAAACAATAAATAAATCAGGATATGGAGTTCATATTCCAATACATAAAGTAAATTATGCTGACAGAATTCCAAACGAGGCATCCATATTCACTGCCGAAAGATTAGCCATCCTCAAAGCCCTGGAATTTGTAGAAAACCTAAACTTAGAAAAAAGTATAATATTTACAGATTCATCAAGCACACTAGAGAAACTTAACAACACCAAAATCAGCAACAAAAATGACAACCTTACCCTCAAAATTAAAAAAAGGATCAAGGATCTGAAAAAAAAACAACATCACCAACTTTGCATGGATTCCAGGGCACAATGATATACCAGGGAATACCACGGCTGACCAACTTGCCAATGTAAGAAGAAACCTCAACGTTCCAATGAAATTCCGTACAGAACCAAAGGAATTAGCCCCAATACTAATAGAAAACACCATAAACAAATTTAAAGAAGAATGGATGGAAAGTTTTAAAAGAGTTGGTAAATGGTACCATGAAATCCAAGACACCTTCAACCTAACCCCCTGGTACAAAAAAAAAAACAGAATTTCTAAGTAGAAGACATATCACATCTATAATCAGAATGAGAACTGGACACTGCCTAACAAGTGAACACCTACTTAAAATCGGTATCAAAGATTCCCCTTATTGTGAATGTGGACAGAAAGAAGATATCTCACACATGTTGTTCCAATGCCCGATTAATGAAATATACGGTTTTAATCTATATACACAATTACAAAAAGAAAACAATCCCGAACCCTTAAGCATTCAATCTATTTTAAGAAATTCAAACAAAAATACATAAAAATCATAAAAATAAATTATTTTCTTAAAAAAAAAACAAATTAACATATAAAAATACGTTTTAGTCCAGTTGCGACTCCTTTCCCCGCCTCGGGATATTCTTTCCGAGGCAGTCCTGGGTGCTTGTGAAATGATCTGCCACTGCCCCAGATCGAGAAAAGTTTACATTTTCCTTTGTAGTGATGTCTCTAACATGTACATACTCAAAAAAAAAAAAAATTAAACAGGTATAAGCTTAAGCTTAGACTCACAAACGTGGCCTGCAAGTATCCCAACAAGATTGGCCTGGCCAATAGTCCCAGCAGACTGAGGCCAAAACAATAAGAAGAAGAAGAAGAAGAAGATGTATCGTAAACAAGTCGCAACACGAGGTTAGGTACAATAGTTCGTTGTAATTAGCGTGATAATTGGGTAATAACAGTGTTATTATAAATTTTGAAAAGTAAAGCTTGTGATAAGATTGTTAAGTACAATATATTATCACGGGCCGGGACGTCATTATCCTGTGTCACGGCCCTGAGGTAAGGGGTTGGTAGCCACAAGCCCGGTAGCCCGATTTCGCGGAATCGCAATCCCGTCGTCAGCTTTAGAGACCGTAGGCAGTTGAGATCTTCCACCTTCTTTCGGGGAATTTACGAAGAGTCAAGTGCCTTCATGGACGAAGCCATGACCCATGGCTTCGTCCATGCCATGATGGCCCATGGTCAGCCAGGACGAAATTCATTATTGGCCAATAAGGAACATGCATGCAGTTCCCTACAAAATGTAATTTAAAAATTCTGATAATTGGCCTTTAAATCACGTGACTTCAAACGATTCTCTCACTGATGTGACGTCACTCGTTAGTAAGCACACTTAAAGTATACCGGGTGACAATTTAAAAACTTTCAATCGGGTTTAAATTTAGATGGGCATCATGGTGGTTTTATACCATAGTTAATAGTTTAAATAGTTATTTATAAAGACAAACTATTATTTTGTTCTTAAAACAATATTTCAGGTACAAAATACATCTTTTAGTCTAATAGGGATAGTCCAGCTATTAAATTGTTTTGAAGTAAAAGGTAAAAAGTGTCTGGAAAAAGTGGAAAAGCAGTTACATATATCTAGGATTATCTATTTAAAAAAATGTTGCATACATGTTAATAGGCGATTTTAATTGTGAACTCAATATACAGGGTGCGCCATCATAACTTCCATTTTTCAAAATGGGATGAAACACGTACATTTTGTGAAGTAGAATTTTTTAAAACATCTAAAGTTTTGTTTCAAAAAACTTAAAAAATCATGTCAGGTAGGTGACTCCCCCCATTGTCCATACATTGAAAAAGCCGATTTCTGGTGTTTGTCATAACCCTTTCCGGCATGGCATCGGATATGTTGACAATTTTGGCCCGAATACTGGCCTTGAGATCTTCTGGCGTCCTTGGACGGTTGACATAAACGCGGGATTTCAAAAAAACCCACAAAAAATCGCCAGGGGCCAAATCGGGGGAGCAGTCCCCTTACTGAGATGAGGCGCCCCGGAAGTGTTCCCTCAAAACAGCCATCGATGTGCTGAAAGTGTGAGCCGTTGCACCGAATTGTTGAAACCAAACCCACCCTAAATCCAATTCTTGATTTCGAGGGAAAAATTCTTACAACATGTTTACAATGATCGTGAAGTCTAAGGGCAGACGCATGTTTGCGTGCAGAAAGCCGTGGTGATTGCAATATTGAGGCTCTCACAGCATAAATTTTCTCTGGTGTTCTAATTGGCCGACGGACTCCTGTTCTTAGTCTTGTTACCCCCCGGTTTTTCTGAATGAAGCCACCCATGTAGCAATCGATTTCCGATTTGGGCAGTGCCTTTTTTGAAGAATTACAGAATGGAATTATAGTATTGAATAGCCCAAATCTCTGGAAATAGTGACGAACCACAACAAAACTGCTTGTAACAGTCACTGATTATCGATTTAAGTCCAGAAAACATTTCAACCTATCCACAAAACCCTCCAATCTACGCTATTTTAACACAAATCCGCCTTTAATCCGAATTAAATAAGTCAATGGCATCGAAAGGGCGGACGGCACAAAAGTCAGCCAGGCGACGCATTAAAGTGATTACGGAAAACTTTTCCATTGAAAGCACATGCAAACATGCCCCGTCCCCAAATAATATTACGATTGAATTTTAATTTTATTCCGACACAAAAACCTTGTACCCTTCAACCCTTATTTGCTTTTCAGATACATAACGTACACTTCCACAAACCCATCCGTTGCTATCTTAACTTTAAAAGTTTTTATTGACGAAGTGAAACATCAACTTAGTGAGTAAGTTAGAGAAGTAATGAATTTTAATTTAAACAAATGTGAGTACAAATATTTCTTGAGGCAAGTTTTACTCAAAGTATGTTTTTTGTACATTAATAATAGTGCATTAATAGTTGAATATATGGTGGATGATACATTTCAGTTATATTATTTTATACTTGCCGGAAGAAAGCAAATGCGCGAATAACGTCAACCCCAAACAGTAGGACTATTTTAAAGAAGACAACACCCGAAGTCGGCAGAACTAGGAACGCATAAATATGGTTCATGCGACAGCACGTTAGGATTTGCATCAGAGACGTCAGGCGTGTAACATCATAACATTTTTATAGTATATTGTATACTTGTAGTTAAATAAGTTGTGTAAAAATGAATAAAAGTTTTTAACAACATCCCCGTCGTGTATCGAAACATAACTGGCGCAGTCAGTAGGATATCGAAACATTACTAGCGATAACGAAGTACGAGGCATTTAAAAGTGATATGAATCTTAGTTACGGTAACATCGCACTCCTTAACGTATTCAAATTTAATTTGAAATGCATAATATGTAAATTCTAGCAGAATTATGCCGGCTAGTTCATCGTAATGGGACGAGTCGAAATGACAATAATTTGCATGGTGCTGTGGGGTTCCGTGCCCGCGCGATTCTGTGTATTGCAGAGTTCCGCCTTAATAACGTCATGTCGTTGCATTTACATATAAATTTATTTAAATACAACATTTCGTAAAATTTGACTTTGAGTTTTTCGCTATTAAGTTCACTTGCGGGAAGCATAAATTTTCCTGTTGAATAATTTGTAACGTTTAACGTGGATAAATTAATATTATAGCCGTCTTTACTTTCACTAGTTTAATTTTATTTACGTTACACTACAAATTCAATTATTTCGAGATTTGAGAAAACTTTAGTTGACAGCCATTATTCAGGGGATGTCAAATACTGATCAGAGCGCGTGACGTCACATTTTCGTAAACACACTGTTATTCCGTACGCGCCCTCTACGAAAATTCGATAAATTCGATTTGAAGAGTCCCTTCCAGTGGATGTTTATGGTTGTTGTGTAGATCAGTATCGTACAATATCCATACTTCATGATTTTGGCGGACTCAACCCTTTAAGTATTGCTGGAGCGTCCCCAGAAGATTTTTGTGGAATTCGCCATTTAAAAGTATCTATATTTTGGCGAATCCACGGCTGCAATTTTTACGGCTGTTTACCTGTTTAAAACGGGTGCTGCGTAAAAGATTTCTACAGGATCCTATACCGAAATCTTCACGAGCTCGGAGTCCTGGGGTCCCACCATCCAGAGACGATCACCAAAGCCCCCAAGTCAGATACACCGTATCGACAATCGAAAAAAAAGCGCGAAGCTCCCAAACGCTTCTAGAGCCGCCCCTCGGCCGAGACGAGAATCTGAGCGGCCTTTTTTTCAGAATTGAGGTAATGTTCTAACTATGAACCGGTATAAGCACGAATGATTTGTGTTCCATGCTTCAGGTGTGAATACTGCTGAATGTCAAAATTTGGCGCGAACTTCATGCTGAACCTCAGCGGAGTAGCTAGGAGGCTCCACCAGGAGGCTTTGACCGCTGAAAGAAACCGCCTTAAAAGATCTTTTCTAGAAATGACATATGTTTTCTGTGAAGTTAATCGCATGAACAAATCTTCGAGCAAAAAATCTTAGCATTATTGTAACATTGTAACGGCTACGTGAGGTATGGGGTTAGTAGCCGCAGGGGGTAAAGTTTGCTGTGAATAGAACAAATGACCGAAAAACGGAAAGAAGAAAATATTTTATTCTCGCCTGGGGGTGGAGAACCTACAAGTCAAAGGTAGTAAAAGATACAAATAAAAAAAAAGGAGAAAAAGAGATTCGGACGCAGCGACATAGTGTATACAGTAATAAGTGTAGTCACTCTCCGAATTGCCGAAAACCATCCCCTCTTGTCATCTCAACCTCCTCACCCGGACGGATTACTGTCTTCGCGTAAGGTTGTACACGGTGCGACAAACGCATCTTCAACGACTAACGCCAAATTTAATGGAAAAAAGTATTTTTTTGCAGCACAACAAATCGTCATCGAAAAAACAAAAATCAGTTTTAGCCATTGAAACTTCAGACTATCGAAATTTACAAACTGTAGTAGGTAACGCACTTGTATATGTCGGTGGATACTTTTTACGTAAGTGTATTTTAAAACACTCATGTGACATTTGTGTCAATTACAGCAACAATAAAAAATCCGATAGAAATACCAAATTTTCCGAGCTAAAGAAATATAAAGGCAGTCATAGTGGGATATTTGGAGGTTTAAACGTCCCTCCAATTGATTTTATTAATTGTTTAGTAGCATAAGAAGAAATTTTTACATCCAAATTCAACGACCTCTGTATACATGAGGGCGTAGGAATGGCATTGCTAAATCTATTTAAAAATGTTAAATTTTCACACCCATGTCCCAATTTCCCTCATATTTATTTTATTTCTCTAGACACAAGATTAAGAACCTACTATACATTAAAGTTTGCGAATAGAGAAATAAAACATCAAAAAATAATAAGGAAAACTCTAAATTAAATGTATTAAAAAAAAAACATGTAAAAACTGGAGTAAGTACTTGCAAATACACAATAAACTTGTACTTCATTATATTTATACCTAATACGGTGTCATTATGTATGTACTTATATGTTGGTATTATGTGTTATCTTAACAATGAAATATATGTATCTCTAAGTACTTTGTCTATTTAGGGTGTACCTACTACGCGAACCTTTTTCAAGTCCTACAACTGATTTCAATCCTTATCCTTAATTATTAGCAAACAGCAATTACTTCAAGAAGTACTGATAAATTCCTGATTACAATTGTTTATGGTGTACTTCGACCTTATACGTTTGTAAATAATCTTCCGCCGACAAAATTTCAACTAGTCTGAATCTTGGAATAACTTTTTGTCCGCTACTCGTATGTCGACGATTTAATGAAATTATCGATTTCACAGTCGCTTTACCCCCGTACATTGCTGTTTCGGATCCTTTACGGGGACTATAAAACGATTTATGATAGTTAGCAAAAAATGCCGGTTTTTCGAGGAGATCAAAGGAGTGACTCGAATAGTTGTAATGTATAGACTATGGCAGCGAATCCTAAGGGCTGGAGCGTGAGAGGCAAAGGGGGCGTCTGATACAATAGAGGGCTGCCGTCTGGACTTCTGGATTTCCACGGTACGAGGCGGGTCAGAGAGTAGCTCCGAGGCTGTAAGTTTTTCTCAGTCTTTTCGCCGGCAGAGTATCTTCTCAGGCCGGCCACTCTGTTTTTCTTCGGCCGTCCGGCCAGCCGTCAGGCCGACCGTGTCCCGGCCAACCTTCTCTCTCTTTCTATTTATATTCGTATTTGTTTCCTGTTATCCACGCTTGTTGGTATAAGGTGTGTCCTTTATCAAAACATTTTGCACCTTGGTAGTCACCGCGTTTATAACATTTTACATAACTACACCTTGGCTAGGCCGCGGCCCCGTTTCCTGTTTTGCTGATAATTGTGGAAATCTCGTGGTCGTGACAATATGTTATATAAGGACGCATGTTAGGAAAATGGAAAGGGGAGGAAAAACAACGAAACTTTGATGTCTCTGTCGCCTTCCCTATCCCTTAGTGGCAATGGGGATATTTTAAACAAGCCCGAAATAGGAAATTTTTATTATTTAAATTTAACCTAATGATTTAATTCAAAAAATTGACTAAGTTAAACAGCAACGTTGAAATTCTATACATTAAGTTACAAGGGTTACCTTAAAACCAAAACCAATAGTGTGAAAGCCGCTTAGATTTTCGGCGCAATTCCCGGCGTAGTAACTTTTTTAATGGGGCGCTTTTAACGTTGATTAACTTTCAAGATTGTCGTCGTTAAATGTTAATTGGAGACATTGGAGTTCCTTTTGATATCTTCCGACCGTTATCGACGCAAATTGAATACTTAGACGTAGGCGAAGTTCTTACGAAGACGAACAAAAATGATAGCATTTTTGATAATTACGTGATATGAAACGAAAATATACGATGAAAGTTACTGTCAGAGTAATAAAAGTAATACTGTGCTTTCACATAAGTATTGTTAAGTTATCGGGTTCTTAATTATTTATTGACACACTTACTGTAATTATTTAATCGTAATTTATCAACGTACACTAACTTATAGTCTGTCTAAAAATGAGGCGAAGTAATAAAAACTCATTATAAATGCAAAACCGATACAAGGTGGCACCCACTAAATGTGTCGAGTTCTCTAATGTTTTGCAGGCTACCTCCCCTAATCTCTTTATATTACGAGTGTTTCTCCCTGAACATCTGCTATTTTGTGTGTCTCGACACATGCGAAGAACCACTCACTGGCGTACGGTCGGGAAAAATGACGAAATGTGCAATAATCGATAACTGAAAAAATTACGTGTGCGTGCGCGTGTGTGTGTGTGCGTGCGTGCGTGTGTGTGTGTTTGTGTGTGGGCGCGCGCTTGAACGAGATAGAGAGGGAAAGAAAGACAACACGTCAGTACATGTATGGTCGTACATTAATTTATGAAATTTTGCGGCCCTGAGAAGGGCCAGTTTATGAAAAGTTTTTCCCAGCCGTCACCTTCTCCTTGGTAACCTCAGTCGTCGTCGTCATCGTCGAATTCTTCCCAAACATCGGAATCTGAAGAAGAATCATCATTTGGGTTGATAATAATTGGTTCTATCAACGACTCCGAAATGTTATCTAACTGAAACATTTGGTCTTCTATTTTCAGAACGTGATTTATGCATTTCCGCCAATTTTCCTTGGAAACTTTACATATTGCTTCTTTAAGCAAATTTTTGACATCTGCTAATTTGAACGTTGTATTTGTCCTCGCCACGTCACCTTTTATTTGTGCCCATATTAGCTCAATGGGATTCAGGTCGCAGTGGTACGGAGGAAGCCGAACCACTGTTATTCCTTTCGCCTTGGCTAATCCATCGACGACGTGCCTTTTAAAATCACCTTTACGTGAATTGGCTAAACGCAAGAGTTCTACTTTTAATAGGTTTTCGGCACATTGGATCTTTTTCGAGGATAACCATTCTGCGATACGTTGTTTTCGCCAAGAGCTATTTGGTAATTTCTCTTCTAATCGGGAATGGTAACTAGCGTTGTCCATAACTATTACGGAACCATTCGGAATTAGATCGATCATTTGACCAAACCATTCTTCAAACACGTCCGCAGTCATTTCTTCATGGTAGTCTCCTGTCTTAGTTGATTCAAAAATTAGTTCTCCCCCTTCAACGAAACCATCCTCGCTTCCAATGTGGGTAATAATAAGCCGTCGCCCTTTACCCAACGAAGGCTTTAAACCGGTGGACCAACCTTCTAGAAAAGATTGCCTTCGATTAGTTACACTGGTATCTTGCCAAAATTTTGGTACGGAATGTCCTGCGTTAATCCAAGTTTCGTCCAGATAGAAAATTTTTTTCATTTCTAGCCTACTCCTTCGAATATCGCGCAGGTAACTTCTTCTCCACACAATGATGTCATCTCTTTCCATCAATACAGATTTTCTATTGTGCTTCTTCCATCGAAATCCCAAATCCTTTAAAATCGTCCATAATGTACATCGGCTCATTTTTGGAAAGTCCTCGTCTTCTTGGACAGACAATAGAATTTTATCTAGTGTTGGAAGTTCGTTGCGGAAAAAGAAAGCGTGAACTTTTCGACGTAGTCCCCTTTTTAGAAATTCGTCTAAGGAAGTTTTCGGACGTCCTGGAGACTTTTTCTCCGGTTGAACAGGGCCACTCTTTCTTTCTTTTAATAACCTGTACACTGATGTCTTACCAACTCTCAGCATCGCAGCGGTTAATTCCACGGTTTTATCCACACTCGCATCTAAATTTTGTTTCTTGATGGAATCGAAACAATTCAAAATTAGAACTTTCTCATTAACTGAGAACGGCGCTAATTTTGGGCGTTTCGATGGTCCTGGTAAATTCTCCATACTCCAATACGTATCTCCGTACTTTAAAAATACCACTATGAACACACAGGAAAGTCACTGTCAAAGTCTGTCTAATCACACACACGTACACGTCTATAAGCAATGCTGACTGACTACTGTCTTAGGCTTAAATGGAATAAATGGGCCGATCTTATACACATAACCACCTGATATGTTAACGCAAGCATTAAGCGCAATCAGTTCCTTTAACTTACCTAGAATTACTGAGAAAATAATAGCCGTTTGGTCCCTTCTTGGAATAGTTAATCACATAATCCGAACTTTAGTATTTATCTGCACCTCGATTAGACAGCACCCACTTTTGTACTTCGGTAGGAAATGTTCATATCTCTTCGATTCTTCCATATCCCGAGGATTTATTAGACAAACAGTATGAAAAAAAACATTACCGTAAAATATTATAAACAATACCGATTTCCAATATTGTAGTATGTTATATTAATGACGAGTTAACAACAATTCAGATAAAAAGGGCAGCGTTCCTGAGATGATAACAATCGCGGTCGTAATACCTACCTTTTAATAAATCAATTATACCGGTTTTAAGGAAACTCAACATTACATAGACAATTTTAATTCATTTATTAATATTCGTTGATTTCTTTAAGAACGCCTCTGGTTAGCTGCGAAATAATCGGTTTATTACTTCTCCTCATTCTTTGACAGAGTATAGTCAAATTTATTTACATGGATTTATTTCGCAGGCATTGGCCGGCTCGCTCTCTCGCAACGGAGGAACACCTGCTGTTGTTTGTTTTCGACTGACTCTTATCTCTGCGGTAGCGTTTTGATATCCGAATGGTAATAGCTATAGACGTTTAAGAACTATGCAGGCGTTCTGTGGAGAAGTCCGGCAACGCCGGGGCCGTCTGTCGTTCGTCAATCGTAAATCGTCACTGTTATAAAATGGTAACTGTGCGGATGTTCAATAATAGTTATTATGAATAACAGTAATTTTTGTGGCTAAGTATTTTTTACGTTGTTTTTCACCGAATGACTATACTTTCCGTTGATTGTCTTTGCAGTGACAGTTTACTAATATATGCGCATCGTTTATTATAACTTATTTATTTAGGTTCCGAAAAACGCGTTAACTAACCTAATCTGACCACAACCAACCCGACAATCATAAATTTATTGCAACATGTCCTTATTTTATTTCCTGTGTTATTTCTGTTGTAACAACCCCAGTTGCCAGGGATGGAACATTTTTTTTTGAAAGATACAATTATTTGTAGAATTTTTCACTTCTTGTAGATCGATTGTTTTTTTTTTCTTTTGCTTGTTGGAATTTGCAAGTTATGCAAGCTTGGCAGTATTGGATCGATGATTTCCGGTCGATAGTTTGATAACCTGAATTCGTCTTCCGTTTTTATAAATAATTCCGTACTCACATCGTCGATTTTGCAAAAAGTTTCGGTCGACGGCCGAGGTTATTAAACCATTGTTGAAAAAACAGCAAAATAAGGAAGCCAAGTCGAAATGCCGGCAGGAACCCTCGACAAATGAGTTTTGGGGGGAGTATAAAACAAAACGACCCAGGAAGAACGGGGCAGTCGTGGCCGAGTTTCTGGGGAGTCAGGAAGCACTCCTCCGAAGCTGTTCTTCCTGGTGGGCTAAGCGAGGGTTCCGGAAAAGGCAGAGGCATAGCAGGCCAGAGCGTATCCGAGTACGTCAAGGACTAGATCACTCATAGTAAGTTGAATTTTGGTTAACTTCTCTTTTTCATTTTTTTCAATTATTTTTGGTGTATTGGTTTTTGTTGGTTTGTTTGTTTGCGGCGAGAAAGGGCCATTGCGTAAAGTAAGGAGAGAGTGACAAAGAGAGGAGAATAGTTAGAGTGAGTGCAAGTAGACTGGGGAGGCGACCATATGCGAGTACGGAGTTTCTGTGTCTACTTCATATTCACAGAAAATTTGGTCAGAATTTCTCATGGTATTAAAGACCCCAAGGGAAATACAGATCCGATACGGCCAGAGTTGAGTAGGGTTTTTATTTTCTCTTTTTCTTTTTTGGATATGTCATTTGATTGGATTCAATTTTACGAATCGAAGTCACGATTAACATCTTTTTCTTTTGTATATTATTTCTTTCATTTTTCTTTTGTTCAAGGTTTAATTTCGTTTGTTAATTATTTTTTTTTTAATATACAATTGTTGTCCTTTTACTATCAAGTTTTTTTTTGTACGATCATTAGTTGTTCTTGGCTACCTTCTCATCCTGGCTAAATAATAATTAAACCCAGGCCATTTTTGTAAGCCCTGATCGAAGTCAACCCTTCGAAGAACGCTACCGTTGGGGAAGTCGAAAGTAAACGGCTTCCCTCTTAAATCTCCCATAGTGATGGTTTTGTTTTGAGAGACTCTTTTACACTTATTCTATTGGGATATGTTTTGAGAAACAAACGTAAGTGAAAAATTTTTTTTTATTAAATAGTTTCAGAATCTGAACACTCCTCAAACAGTACTGAAAGAGGCTGGTGAGGGGTGGGACGGTTCCGTTACACTGTGTACTTATGTTTACCTAACAATATTAAATATGTTCTAACTTAATCAAATTCCTTTGTGAAAGAAATGCAATGAAATGATTGGCTATTGAATTGTGTGTAGTAAACGTCCAGCATTTTTGTTATGCCATCATGTCGACCAACTTGTTCCCTTATAACGATTCTATTTCTCGGAATTTTTCAAGCCGGGTTAGTATCTGTGCCCGGTCCGTGTACAAAGCGTGAAAAATTCCCGTGCACCTTGTTCCAACCCTTAACCGGTGAGGGTATTCTGTCTTCCTTTGATACCCGACTCGTGGAATTTCTCTGCTAACCACGATAGAGAGGCTCTATTTACCTATTCCTACCCCTCCGGCGTAAATATGGGATGTTTGTTTATCTTCCGTACGTGTACACAGTTCTGTTATCGGCAGAAAACAGCGACCGTTTTCCGGAAGCGTGTATACAACCTTTGATAATATAAATCATTTTTTTGGAATAAAAGGAAAGAAGACAGGGAATAAGGTTGATAGAGTGCGGGGGTAAAAAGGTCAAAATATTCGAATTTTGAGTGCTTCGGAAATAATCAAAAACTTTGACACTTTCAGAGGGATCTTCTTCTGTGTAAGTGTAACTTATTTAAATTTCATGAGTAATATTGTCACGCCTAGGGGGTATGGGGTGTCCCTAGGAGTGCCCTTGTGGTTTGCTCAGAGGTAGGGAATGTATAAAGTGTGTACAAAACAAAGTGGATTTTATTTACGACCGAAACACGTTAAATCCAAAAGACAACAAAAAATACCAATGCTAAACAGGATAGCTTGAGGGAAGAGTAATCAGAGTGAAAAAGACGGCAAATGAAGTACGGAAATACAACGGTCAAACTTAACAAATTGGGTATCGTTACATAAAAAATACCTGCTTAACTGGTCCAGAGGCACGAGGGAGGCTGGCACGATTGCGGGGTGGTCTCAGGGGTGCCGGGCAGCAGCGTGACGACGGGCTAAAGACTACAGACTGACTCCCTCTCCCTTATTGGGACCGACAATTTATATCCGTAATATTCGCAGGTTCAGCGGTTCTGTACTCATGTGGGTCGCCGAATTTGCGAAGTTCGGTTCGCCACAGGTGAACCGATGAACCCGTGGACTAGTTAATTTCGTCATGAAGATGTTATTATTGGCCAAACTGCAACCCGGCACATGGCGACGAACTTGTGGCCCGGGTCATAGTAAATGTAGGTCGATAATTAACGCAATCGTGACAATATGCTAAAATCTCTATTAAAATTACTGAATTCACATGATTAAAACATCGATTAAATATTTAATCACGTTTCGTAACTTTAATGCAACTACTTGGTAACCTGTAATAATTCTTAGACGACTCTTCTAGGAATAATCAATACATTTTGGTTTCGATATCTAATTCGAGTCACTTTTAAATACTGTTTAAATCGATATAAAAATTCTTTTACGTCTCTTCTGGCACTTTTCAAGAGAATTAGAGGGTAAACCAGCCGGTATTCACTTAACCCGGTGTTTTACTTGTAACGGTTTAAATCCGATTTCCGACGAGCCGAATAGAACTCTTCCTGTTGCCTTTAGGTCAGTTGTGATGCGCCTACAAGTTAGGCGACTTGACATGTTCTCACACCATGTGTTTTAGATAATCCCTCATTTTGACCTACCCTGTATGCCCTTAGTAATAATAAGCATTGGAGTAGATCCCCGGATAATATCCCAGTACATGTCCGTAGGTTCTAAGGTCAAAAAAGGCCCCTAAACCTTAACATAACCTCGATTCAGTAGTCATTGAAACAGAGCATTAAGAGAACCCGCTCCAACGTACTTTATCAGTAGGGCAAAGAAGCGGCCTCTTGTGACTCCGCTTGTACCCTATTGCAATCATTCGAGTGGTAAGCAAAGTACATTCCGTGGGAAGTCATTGACACGAATTTACAAGGTTTTGGACGACAGGGCCTGGAAGTCTAGAGACGTGTTCGGTCTACTATAGTGTTGCCCACGTCGGGGTAAGGGCCATCAAATGTAATTTCAGATCAGTATCAGATTAGTTGTAATAGAATATCTTAATAATTAGTGCATTGTGGGTAGGCAATATGTCGTACATGTAGTAATAATTTGTAGTCAAACCTTATAATTGTAAAGGCACAGTGTACTGAAGGTGGTCTCTCATTGTACCGACAGTAACACATGGTAAGCGAAGTGATTGGAAGGATTCCGTGAGTTCCGTGTACGGCGTCTTTTTGAGAAAAGAGAACTCGGTGTGCTTCGTTCCCCCGGGATCGTGAACTTTTCGGTCGAACAATATCGATAAACGGGAGTTAATCAACCGCTATGTAAGCGTCGACGCATCCATCATCCCGGCAGGTACTTCATGATCCGGAGAGACCCAACTCCTCCAGTCCTTCCAGGCTAGGGCTCCGTTATCCATAAGGACACGTCGATAATCTATCTGTCGTTCGGCGAAGGGTTCATGGCTGTATTATTCGTCGCATTTTATTTGAGATTCGAATCCTGGTACGCGTTACCCGGACCCCGAATGTAAAAGATTATAAACGAAGAAGATGAAGAGGCTTAAAAGTTGTTATCCGCTCGTAGTGACAGGGTATTTACATACAATAAATGGATCGTACTTAGAGTACTTAGACAACGACAGGGGCTTCAAGAGCTTATAAACTTAGAAAGAACTTATTCTCGTTGATGAGTCGTGGTCTAAATTTAAATTACATAATAACGAGGTAAAACTGCCTCAACGGTGGATGCGGTAAGGACTGAAAATATATTTAAATTGTGTATTAAAATAAATTCATTTTACTCTGATCTTGACAAGTGTTCGTTCCATAATTTTTAAGCGTGGCGGCCTCGATTAAGAAGAGAATTTGAAATAAATCAAGAGGCAGGATCAGATGAAGAAATAGCAATGAATGAAGACATGGAGTATAGCGAGGGAAAAGAATTATGCGAGGAAGAATTGGAAGAAGTCGACGACATAGAACCTGCATCGTAATGGCCTAGGCACCACATGCAAAAAAGAGAAAAGGAGATGATTTAATTTTTTATGGTGTGGAAAAGATCAATTTGTCTGTGATCATTTAAAAATTCCAGTACGGTCCAAATATCCCAGACGACCACTCGGAACCATCTCCTAATCGGCAATAAAGTACTTCACCTTTCTCCATTCAACAGATAATTTATGATCTTTTATGTCTTTTATCAAGTTTACTGTGGTTGTTGTAGATGTAGATGTTGTAGATGTAGGGGTGTAGATGGTTGTTTGTAAATCAAAATGCGAACAGCGACCAGTGCAATATTAGGCCCAAATTTATGTAGTATAGCATTTAATATAACTTATGGGTGGTATGTAAATTTGATTCTGTTAATAGGTTTATTTTATTTATTCACATTTCTTTTCTTTGTCCATTTTTCCCAACATTTCCAAACCATTCTCTCAAGGGACTAAGATTAGCGAGGTAAGTAATGTTGACTGTTTGTAATTCTAACTACATCGTGTATATTTAGTGGTCAGGATGTTCATGATAGTCTCAGAGGGGGTCCTCTGTTCTAGTGATCACTGGCGCCCACACGGTACTGTGTAGTGCATTTACTTTAAATAGTGGACAGCAGGACCACTCTACCGAATTGATTTTCATTTCATATCAAGATTTCGTTGATAAAAATCGGCGGCAAACTATTATTTATACTCTAATTACTCAGAAATTATAAAGGTGTCGAGTAAATCCATACTACTGCAATAATCATCGAGGACACTTCCGATTTAATATAATAGGATTCCGGGTTCAATTCGGAGTGGAAATTAATTGGTGGCCGCATGCGAACCGATGAGAAACAACAACGCAATTGAGGTAACGTTCATACAGGATTTCAAAAATACACCAAACGAGTCGTGTCAGAACCGTTTTCTGAGAATTCTCCTGGAAAATCAACATATATACGCATATTCTTCCCTCTACGAGTGCTCGCCTATGTTGCGAGCGTAATTATCCTTATCGCTCGTCTTTCTCTCGCCGGATTTCCCCTGAAAATTGAAAAATAGACGTGCAGAAAAAGTATACTCACATGACGAAGAAAATGCCTCTCATGTATTCCTTCATGTCGTCGGCGAGGTTAACGGTACACAACCCGACGCCCTGGAAAGTGCTCAGGTGGGAGTATTTCTGGAAAGAAAACAGGAGATAGCTTTAGAACCCGAAATACAAAAATATAAGCTCTAAAAGCATTAACTGAAGGTAGATTAGGTGGGCGTGTTTTTGTGTTGTTATTGCCGGAGTCGCCCGAAATTCGACTCTTGATGGTATCTAAATTTTGATATAAAAATTTTATTAGACGTATTTTTATTGTAGACGTCATTTAATTATTTCCTTCAAAAGAAATTTCTAAATTATTCTAAATTTTTAATTGTGTTTAGTAATGTGAAAAGATTCCAAATATTTTTTCGAATTCAATTCTAATCTTCGCTTTTTTTATCAGAAAAGTCCACAATGTCGATATTCAATACGAATGCTCCATTGTGATATTATAATTATACTACCCTCACTTCTTGAACAAACCTTTTCTAATAACATACCTACCTTCAAACAAAAAATAATAATTTGTTATTCTCCACAAACTCGTTATTATTCCAAGCGGGCCCTATTTTCTTCTTCTTTTTACCGTCAAATTTATACTTTCCCTCTTTAATGAAATTCCAAATCAAAACTTGACGTCCTCCAACATACATACCGAATAAACGGCCGGATCTGTTTAAGGATTTTATTTACGACGAGCCTTACCTCGAGGGAGTCCATGAAATTTTATGCGCAAATAGAGATTTGTACGAGTTACAACACAAACTCCAATGAAAGCGAAGTTAACTGCATACTGGTCGTAAAGGCGAGCGGGAGAGAAATAGGGAAAGATCCGTTTTAATGGTCAATTACTTCGTTTTTCGTAGCGGACGTGAAGAATATTATGTCGGATAGACGTTTCGAAGGTTTCGCTTAAAGTCCTCGGTTTAAGGAAAATTTTAATTAAAATATCAGGAATAAGTCTGACAAGTGGGCAAAAGCATCCTCTAAAGGAGCTGGGAGACCTTGTCTTCGTAGTTGCTCTCAACAGCAAAGGCAAGAGAGCGGTGAAGCAAAGGAACAGCTCAACAATCTCTTTCAGAACCTGGAAACAGGAAGCCTACCGGAAAGGAAAGTGTGATGTTATGAGTTCAAGTGTTTTGGAAGGGTGGTCCGATAATTATAACTAAAGTTGTAGAGCGAAACTTACCTTTATTTCATGTATTGGTGTATGTATTTCCTATGCATTGTATTACGGCTCGAAGACAACAACTAACTATTTTTAAAAGAATTCGCTTTTACAATAATTGCCAAATGAGCGGTTTTATGTAATCTAACACATACAATCATTTATGTAGGTAAATGTGCAATGGACTTAGTAGAGTTCATTATTCATATGTCTATTAAACTACTAATATTTAAAATCAACGAAATTTACCAATGTGAAACAATTGTTTATACTTCGTGAAATTTCATCACAAAAGGGACACACCCACAACGTCTATATGATCGAACCGCAAGACTACAGGATCAAGTTGCGCAATCCACGACACAAAGTAAGAAAGGAGCGGAGGGGCCTGCAGGCACCAAAGGCCAAGGGAGAAAAAATGGACAACCCACAAACAAATATCAAGACAACAGGACAATCCGGCAAACAGCAGACGGAAGGCACGAAAAGTTGACTCAAAGATCTACCATGGACCAAAAGCAGAACAGTAACTATAAAAAGCGAGAATAGACCGGATAGGTCGGCAAGCACCCATCCCCCAGTCTTTAGGCACTAAACCGACTACCACCACCGACCACTAAGCCGGGGAATGGGGACCTAAGATGCATAGAGCCAGGCAGAGGCCCAACACAGCGAACAGGCAGAGAATCCGCCTCTGTCTAAGGAAGAGAGGTTTCACCTCTTATTAAAGACGTAGAAAAATGCTAACTATGCATCGTAATAAATGGCATTGTTCACCTCTTCATTTTTGTTCTTCCTTCCTTACTAAAATTGTTGCACAAACTGAGAAATTTGAAAGGAAATATTTCAAATATATATGAAAGAAACTTAATACTTTTGATACAATCATAACAGCTACAGAAGTTTAAGGGATGATATCTAGAGAGAAAAGACTATGTTGAAATGATTTAAATGTTTGGGAAAAAAAATTCGAAGTCCCCACTTCAACCATGACATGGAGAGTTTTATTTATTTATCGTATGGCATCACATCGTAATATACATATAACAGTACAGATAATAAAGTGAAAAACAAAACAGTGCAATTCAAGCACTGTAGCCATAACAAACGCTATACATTAACATTCAACCATCGAATATAATCAATCGCCTCGTCCCTTGCTGTCAGGAAATTAGCGAAAGGTCTCTCATAAGCTCGGTTAGGACACTCTTACACAATGTGTCGGTTAGTTTGCTTTTCGTTTTCGCAATCGTATTTTGGTGATGGTATCTTCCCCCATTTAAGGAGAGCGTCAGCACACCTACCACGACCAGTGCGTATATTGTGTCGACCATACTTTGCGTGGTTGGTCGAATCTAGGGGGTTGGCATTGCAAAGGGCAGTGATTTTGGCGGTACTGTTCTCAGGTATTTTAAACGTCGAAGTTTGAGGCCATCAGTTCTTTGGCGGTAGTTAGTGCTGGTCTTCTAGATTTCAATCTTCTGCACTCCAAGTCAGTCGTGTCACTACGTATGGGTAGTTGGGGGTTATTATTAATCTCTTGATACTCTCTCAGGAGGGCATGCTTGCGCACTCAGTGGGAGTAGATTTTAACGTACCGCTAATGGTGCGCATAGGACATAAAACTGGCTGTCTATAACTGTTCTGAAAATGATACAGACGTTTAGAAAAATCTTAATATTTAATCCTTTACTACTAGTGATTTACAAGTTTAACGACGGTATCTAGACAATAAATCAGTCTCCTGTCTCTTGAAATAACTTAAAATTTGAAAATAATGTAGATACTTCTCACATTACTGTAAAGGCGCTCTTTCCATCCTTTCAAGTCAGTGCAAAAATATCCTACTTTGTTTACAGTATTTAGAGCACTTGATAAACAACTCTAATGTTAACCACGAATCAAAAAGATTAAAGCTGATAATTCCGCTTTGCTAATGTTTCGAGTCTGAAGTCGAAAAATAGGAGATCAGCACGTGGCTTGCAGAAAAAAGTTCAAAGGGGATTTAATTAGAAAGCAACGGCGGTAAGCATGGAGCTTAAAGTTGTTCCCGCACAAAAGCAGGACAAGGTATAAACGTTTGGGAAAACTCGTGTACAAACTGAGAAGCATGAGAGGTAAAATTTGAAAAAAGAAACTGTAAAATTATGACATGATTAAATACGAAGCGGAAATTTAATGGCTGGTATCTATAATTCTGTACAGAAGGCTATATTGAAAGATATCCGGCATTTGGAGAAAAACTATAAAATCTTCGCTTCACTGGGAAATATCTTATTATTCATGGGATGGTAAATGAAATTGAGGTAAACTTTGAGCTCGGATAGAGAGAAAGTAAATGGACTGAATGCGAGTTAGAAAGATAAAAACGTTGCTTAATATTTCTATGTGTATACGGTTTCCATCGGCCATCTCTTGAAAACGGCGGAAACTTATTTGTATACCCTATATGAACGTTTTCCGGCCTGGAGGTTTCTAAAATCCAATATCTTTTATTATTAGTGTGTTTTCAATGATTTCGAAATAAAAAAACTTTCATTATGGGAATCTGTTCGAATTGTTGGTGGAAATCGCAAATATTTTATACTGTGTTTCGATTTACTTAGGATTTTGGTTGTTCTATGATGTGTGCCTCCAAGCCACAGGAACTTCAAATGGTATACATAGAAACCATCGATACTGTCAAAACTTTGAACGTAATGAAAATATGAGAAACCCAATTCATGCCCTGATCTACTTTGCAGATGAAATACACTTTTTGTTAAAATTTGTGGTTTATCGATGTTGTTTAATGTTCCCGCTTTGATATTTCTACGTGTATACGGTTTCCTGTTGCCTGAAGGAAAGGGCCAGCCGTCAAGAAGTATCATAAGCAGGGAATGGGTGCAGGTAATTGTGCGGGTGCAAAAAAGCGTTAGATAAGCGAAACAAACGCACACCGTGATTGTTAATTTGCGCATGCTTATTATTGCGCATGGACTAAGACACACGTGCGCGCAAGGGTTTGAAGTATACAACAGCGAGAAAATACAAATCCAAGGTGTACAAAATTAAATAACTTAAACAAAAATACGTGTCAGGATGGTAGATATAAATTAGAACGTTTTTTGGAAATGATCCAAAAACAGTTTTGGGGGAAAATCCAAAAATATTCCTTCGATACTGAAAAAGAGTTTGCATTGAGAAAAAGAAGCATCCAAAAGAATGAATACCTAAGTAAAAATTAGCTTCGAAATCTAAATTGTTACTTCATTTTTTATCTAAGGAATATTTTTTGTTCATTTTCTCGAAAATTTTCTGGATTTCTCGATTATTATTTAATTTTTTTATCTAAGGAATACCTTTTGTTCATTTTCTCGAAACTTACTAAACCAAATTTTAAAAACAAAAAAAAACGGCGAATTCAGAAGTTGATAAGCTTTAAAATGATGTATCACTTGAGCCCCCTTTCCCCTATTTAAATTCTAGGGGTGGAACTCACCATGGTTAAAGGGTTGAAGCGACAGGGTTAAAAATATGCATAAAAAGAGCTCCTCCCAGCAAAATGTAAATTCTACGCTTGCTCACAACTTAACAATTTGTAATGTAAGAATTCTACCAGCTTGATGAATTTAAGAACAAGGTTATCGAATGAATGTACGTTCAAGTCTGTCTGACCATATTAAAGTGTAATAATATTGTATATGTAAGCTGGATGCCTTGAGTTATGATCTCAAAAGGAAGAGCCCTTCGTCTCCGGGCAACTCCGAGATAACACCCTACGTGGACCCAGTCAAGCGTACTTCATAATTTGAATAAAAACGTAGCTGCCAGCCACGAGATATTTTTATTAAGTTACAAGATTCAATTTCGTATGGATCGTACGAGCGAATATTCGTTTTATTAAAATTCTTCAGAGAAAATAGCGATCGAAGGAGTCATCTAATATTCTTCTTAGATAATCGATAAGGGCCGTTGTGGTGCTGAAATCTCAAAGTTTTAAGTTTATTAATCATACGATAATCAATTAACGCCACGAGGTATTGAGTTAAGCTGGAATTTACTGAAAAACAAAGCTAACGTCATTGTATATTCATACATGCCCGAGTTTGTGCAATAATTTTCACGAGAAAATTTATTATCAGGTGGCACGTTATTAAAACGAATAGATCTTCTGGGTGTATTACACGGGGCGACGTAATGGGTTCCACTGAGAAAAGAAACTAATTAGAGTGTTGAAACCGCGAATATTACGAAATCTGTATATTCTACAAAAATCGCCATATTTTATTTCATGGAGAGTACTGCACAGAAAGTACTAAGACGAATAATTGTTTCAGAGGTATACAAATACTCGCTAATTACGATTAATTTTATATAATTTTTTCAAGTGGGAAAATTGGAATTGAAATTAATAAAAAATAAGAATTTGAGAACATCGTATACAAAATTTTCGTGAGTTTCTAAGTCAAAAGTTCTGTTTAATTATAGCAAAATAATATTGTGGTCAAAGGGCGTCCAGTTCCGCAAAAGTACCTGAAACGACCCAAGTGAGGGATTAGCCGAAATTATCCGTTATCGGATCTTTAAGCGGGCGTACCGATATTATTAGATTATTTTCCTATCAATTTTTCTATTAATAGTCTTATTTTCTTAGAAGAGTTTCGTTTATCTTATATTAAAATGTCGGTGGTTGTATCCAGAGTTTAGAAATTTAAACAGAAGGTTCAGTATATTTTTCGCCAGCATGGTAGCAAAACTGATGCTTAGCAAAAAGGGTAAACCTTTGATTTTGTACAAAAATTATAAATTTAACAAGTCATGTGTGTCGAAAAACAGTAAAATAATGTGGCGCTGTGGCAACAATAAGTATAACGTAAAATTGTATACGCAAATGAACCGCAAATGAAACGTTAATCGTAGACGCGCATTTTGAACATACACATGGTGAAGAACAGGATATTAATCGCCAGACTTTTAGTAACTCGTTAAAAGGAAAAGCTGCCTAAACAGTTCATGAAAAACCAAGCAAGTTGATTTGCCAGGAATTGAAGAACAAGGCGTATGCTGAATATCTCTTACACGAATATCTCCACCGACTAAGGAAAAATATGTACCAAAAACGTCGTAACTTATCACCTAAGTTACCTCAATCACAAAATGTCATCGAGCAAATTTTAAATGGAAATTTTTTTAACTATTAAAAACGAGAATTTTGTTTTACACATTAGTAAATGAAAAAAATTATTATATTGTAACGAATTGTCCTCGTCTTATCGGTCATCGAAGCCAATCGAATCTTCGAGAATGTTAGCAAACTCTCGGGCACCAGGTTTCCGAGAAATCATTTAATGAGCTCGAGAATGATCTCGAATTATCTAGAAGCGGCATCGTTAGAATATGAAAAGGCGACCGAGAGATAAGAGGGCAGTCATTCGAGCGCAGCTATTCTTTTGAGCCAGCGAGCCGGCAGACGGCTTACAAACACGTTTGAAAAATAAATTTACGTTTAAATGAATTAGGTTAAGTCCGTATAGTGTTAGTGATAGTAATGAAAATGAAAATTAGTTGGTCGTAGTTAGTATTATTAAATAATTAAGAACCTGAGGGACTTAAAAATATTTTCTTGTTTTAGCAATTTAAATTTTTATGTACTTGCGTGCTCGGAAAAATAATTTTAACTTTAGGAAACTAATAGTTTTCGAGAAAAAAAAAAAAAAGAAATTTCACCAAATTTGTCTGTTTTCAAAGTGAAATTTTTAAATGTTCCCGTAAGATATTCCAATAGGTTAAACGACAATAATAAAGTTCGATTATTCTACTTTACGCCGATATGGCAATTTCGCAAAAAAAAAACTGGGGAAATACGTGAAAACACGATTAAAACGGGCACGGTTTTCGTGCCTTCGCCGTTTTGAAATTTTAAATGCGGGTGTGCTTAGCGGAGGTATGGGAGTGGCTGAACGACCGTCGTAACGGATGTTGTATAAGTGTAAGAAACGTAACGAGTGATTAAATAGAATTTAAGAGAATTATTTGCAAGATATGCAAATCTTTTATTATCGGTAGCTTCGTGGGGGTAAGGGATGGAGGTAAAATCTAATGAAAGTATTATCAGTTTAGTAAAACGCCGATTCTATTGGAAACGCACAAAACAACAAGGTAATCACTATTCTAAATATATGTTATCGAAAAATTATATAAAAAATCTCTTTATAACGTTTTAATAAAACAAATGAAACCAAACTACCTAATGTTACAGTGCGCTCAGGATTCCACAGATCTCCACAGAAACTAGTAGTCTGTAACATTTCTATAAAGCAAATAAAACCAAACTACCTAAATATGTTGCAAAAGCATAAAGTCACAATGCGTTCCGTTTGGTCGATTAACCACTACCATTCAACTGTCCAGCGTTTGTGCTTAGTTTGATCGTCCATGTTAAATGAATGGGAAATGTAAACAACATGGACATGTCGATAAAAATTTGTTAATTAATATGTGTTATTGTGAAATATCGTGTGAAAGTGAGTGCGGCACGTGAAGAAGACATCCCGCGGATGTAACAGAAAGTGAAATTGGGGTTCCCTCGTACTTGCCTTATCGCCTAGAGGTCGACGAAATTGCCGTTCGGAGAAAAGTGAGGTTGGATGGAAAATAATTTTTTTCTCAAAAAGTAAAAGGAATGGCAAAAATTGAATAGGCACATCGTTACCTATGGTTTATTATTGATCATTGGTGATTTTTTTGGTGAGGTTTTAATTTTCACGGTGTCAAACCCTCATGTAAAATCGCATTTTTAAAAGGCCATAACTTTGGAACGGATCATTTCCTCAAATTATGATTCATGTTCTCGAACTAGTTATTTAATGTACTTTCTAGTAATATATAGCGTTTTTCGAAATTTCATGTTCAATGGGGTGAAGGTTAGCCGTGAAATCATTGATTGCAGGTTCCATTTGGCATAAGCATGGTTCCGCAAAATTCAGAATCTAGGTTTAGTTTCCCTATATAAAGATAAGGATTCTTTAAAAAGACAGTACTTAAGAACTATTTTTGGATGCCACATCCAAATCCAAACGAGGTAGAATTATTTGTCAATGATGAACTATATTATTTGTTACCAGGTTATGACGATAAATTTTTTGAACTTCGGCGTTATTGATACACAAATTATATTTTTCAAACGTCATAATTTCCACCCAAAATTTGGGCTTGCAAAACGGAAAAATTGTACCGTAGTACTAATGCTTCCGAAGCAATTCATTCAAAATTCAGTGTCGAATTTTATTCCAGTCATCCAAAGCTGAATAATTTTTTAAATACCTTATCAGGCATACAAATAAAAAGTTATTGTAAAATTAGGCCAGTTTTAAATGAAACTGTAAAATAAAATTATTAATAATATATCCCAAAAGTGTTAGTAAAATTTTTATTTAGATTGCTAATGGAATATAGATCTGTAGATATTTAAGTGTGTGACTTTTGTTAAACTTATATATTTTTAAGGGCAAATAAATTTATTTAAAAAATTCTCAATATTTAATGGCTTCCATCACAACCCCCTCACCTATTGGAGTTGTTAACAGTGTTCGAATCCTTCGGCAACCTTTTGCGGAACTCGACCTGGGATTATAGACGCAGGTATAATTCGTCCCATTTTATTTGAGACTCGAATTGTGGTACGCCTCACCCGGACCCTGATTGTAAAAGATTATAAACGAAGAAGATGAAGGGTCTTAAAAATTGTTATCGGATCGTAGTGGCAGGGTACTTACACAAATTAAATGGACCGTACTTAGAGTACTTAGACAACAACAGGGGCTTCAAGAACGTATAAACTTAGAAAGAACTTATTCTCATTGATGAGTCATGGTATAAATTTAAATTACATAATAACGAGGTAGAATTGTCCTTAACGGTGGATGAGATAGGGACTGAAAATATATTTAAATGGTGTATTAAAATAAATTAATTTTACTGTGATCTTGACAAGTGTTCGTTTCATAGTTTTTAAATGTGGCGGCCTTGATTAAACAAAGAACTTGAAATAAATCAAGAAGTAGGTTCAGATGAAGAAATAGCAGTGGATGAAGATATGGAGTATGGCGAAGGATCGGAATTAGGTGAGGAAGAACTGGAAGAAGTCGACGATATAGAATCTGCTTCAGAATCACCTAGACACCATATGCAAAAAAGAGAAAAGGAGATAATTTAATTTTTTATGGTGTGGAAAAGATTAATTTTTCTGTGATCATTTAAAAATTCCGGTACGGTCCAAATATCCCAGACGACCATTCGAAACCATCTCCTAATCGGCAATAAAGTACTTCTCCTTTCCCGATTCAACAGATAATTTATGTCCTTTTATTAGGGTACTTATTAGGGTCTTGTACCACGTTTACTGTAATTTTGTCTCAAATAAAACGCGACGTACTATAAGTTTTTGCGGAACTCGAGTGCACCGGGTCAAAGTTCCTTAATTGTTCTGATTGTGAAAATTGTATGGGACAAACAGGACAATACCTTAAATACGGAGTTATCAACACCAACATGGTTGTCAGGAAAACAATAGCCATAGGTCAGAAAAAACTGAATTGAGTATTCACCACTATACCATCGGTCATAATTTTAATTTCTGGTCAATCGAGGCTTTGGATCATGAACCGAATTTCATTTCTCATTTCTCAACCTATCATTTCCCTGAAAGATACCATAAACTGCAGAAACTGACGCACATGGCTTCAACATACAGTTAGTGACATACTGTTCATGTACGATAATTGTTAGCGTTATCAGTAATACATATAAAAAATAACCCATCTAACGTTTCTGTTCCAGTTCTGTGGTGTCATCCAGTGTGAATGTAATTTTTTATTATTGTGAAGGAAAGAAGTTGTAATATTACTTTTCATGAGTTCCATGGTTCATTTTAGAAAAGTTTTATCAGTTTGATATAGAAGTTTTACAATTTCAAAGCGGTATGCAACTAATTTAAGCATATTAGGTATAATAAGTAATTATCCATTATCTATATTTTATAAATTCTAACAAACATTGTGATAAATAATATAGTAGTTATGACAAAGTCGTAATATAGTGTCTCATTGTACATAGGACAGATGTAATTAATGTTTTGAATTGTCCTAATTGTAAGACTTTTCTTGTAATTACAGGCTTGGTGAAGATCTAAAATACAGATATAAAACGCCGGCAATTTAGAAGGCAAGAAAAAATGTATTAGGAAATGGCATATAGGGATCTGTACTTTCATGGCTGTCCCGAAAATATTCCCGATATCGCGCATAATTTAACGGCACTTTCAGTTATCATAAACAATCATAACCGCTCTATCTCTAACTCTGCCAAATAATCAGGTTCGCCATACGTTGACCGTGAAAACAGCAATCATTTTCCTAACACAAAAAAAAACAGACTTGTTTAAATAACAAGAGAAGTGAGGAAAACAAGAGAAGCTCTCTTTATAATGTCAATTCGCCGCCCTGTCGTAGTCTTCCCTTGCATCCTTCTGAAAATAAAATTTTAATAGGCAATTCTCGCCCTCTCATTTTTGTATCATTGCCTTTAGTCTATGGCTCTCATTTTCTCCCCCATGCTATTTTTCCTTGCAAAATAGTTAATTAAAAACACACATCTGCAAATAAAAGGGTTGTGACTGTCGCTGCGCAGCTAAGGTACATTTCCGAAGTAATTTTCTGCGTAGAACCCGAATTCGAGTGCAGAATTGTCCATTCACATCGTGATTTAGAGATATTTGAGGTGATGTACATGAAAAATGGCTATTTTGGCTATTTTTGAGGTTAGATACAGGTTGCAAAAAATTTTTGTATTTTGTTCTTCCAACACCATCATTTAGTATTACTCTTTCCCCTGAATGGTGAATGTTAAAATGATGCCGGACGAGAATTTTTTCAAGATTTATGGCCATTTAAGATTACGCGATGAAATAAAAAGCATACGCTTGCTAGGCAAACCCTTTTTTGCCATCGATTTATGAAACCATTCTTGTATGTCAAATTTGTAACCAAACAGTATTCTGAGTCACTGATTATGAATTTGAGGTCAGATTTCAAAAATTCAAGATGATGGGGTTTTTGGAGCCGATGATCACGAATTCACAATCAAGAAGATTTGCAAAATTCAAGGTAGTTGATCCAATATAGCATACCAGTACATTTGCAACTTGAATTCTTGAATACTCTATACTCACAAACTGTAGACAAGATGTTTAAAGAGCCGTCTGGTAAATTTTATACCATCTAACAGTAGACAAGTAACTGTGACCTTATGAACTTGCTTGTTTCGAGGTTTAATGGTATAGACTAACTCATCTGTCATCTACAGACTTGAGACGATAGAATTCGCTATAAATATACATATAAACAATATTATTATTATTATTACACGAGCCACACGCGTGTCAGCAAAACATGGACAATGACGGCTGCTTGGGAATTTTAAAGATAAAAATGAAAAAAGAAAAAGAAACGGGCATTAGAGGAGTGTTCTTGGCCCGCGTGATCTCACATAGGAAACAAGGGGAGTAAGAAAACAGAGACCAGGTATATTAAATTCACGTCCGTCTCGCCTCGTAATGCTTTTTTCTTGAATTAGTTCTCAGCGCGCAACCTCCGACAGGAGAATTAGCTTCCAAAAACTTAATTGGTCCAGTGGCGAACTTTGATAATTTGGAAAATCTTCTTTTGAGTACTGTAGAAATTCAGATGATTTGTGGAAAGCTGAAAATAGTTTTTTACTGGAAATCATGTAGAAACATGTGAAATCTTCAGTCGACTATACAGGATATATAGATTTAAGAAATGGCTCACAAAAATCTCATAAACCAACGTTGGACGTTGAAGTGTTGAAAAAAAATCTAAAACTATTCATATAATTCACATAAATAACAGGAGATTTAGAACCTTAGAAAGTGGCACAAAAACGTGAAAAGCTTTAAGTACTTTACAAATTATTCTTAAACCTACACCTACTAAAGTTAAAACATAATTTTAAGTAGGGAAAGTCATAGTCAAAGGTGACGTTTCAGTACCAATGAGAGATGTATTACATATTCATTTTCGTTCGCATCGGCAATATTCGCTTAATCCCATTATATCTTTTTTTTTTTTAAATACAACTTCTGTCTCTGACTGTTCAATCCAATTTCGTTGATTAAAACAAGCATATGATGGCCTGTCAGGTGTTTGGCGTGAATGACGTAAAGGATACAACGCAAAGGATAAAATTTTACACGGAATGACATCTTTCGTTCGAATACTCGCCTCGGAATAAATGGTCCGTAAAAAATAACTCACAAAACATACAGGTTTAGGTGTAATCGAGTCTTTTTCAGAGACGTATTCAAAGATTCGTTCCATTTCTCCATTAGGGAAAAGTTGATATTGTAAAGGAAACGTACGTGGAAGAGTGCATTTGGAGTCGCCGACAATAATACGGAGATTTGCTGTATAATGTATATGGCGTTCGATAAAGGCTCGTTATGAGATAACTTACTTGGTGGGGTTTAAAGCCTTAATGACTTGTTTACAGCTCTATCAGGTTATTAAGAGACCATTTTAGACATACAGTAGCAAATGCTATTAAAAATTCTGTAATGGTGCTAAATTGAGTTAAAATTACACAAAACTACTGTAATGAAGCGTATTTCTCCGGTAAAGTTATTGGGAATGTTATTCCCCTTTGTATGTTTCGTCAGAAGTTATTCGAGCTCTCACGAGATGGCGTCAAGTATATTTCATCTAGACTGTGGTGGATGTCTGGGTTTTACCCGATTTCAATAGATCATTATCAGGGTCCACGGTATATAAGTTCACTTATAAATTATTTAAGCAACATCTAAAATGATACTATAATTTATTATATAATTAAGGAACTGCGAGAATGATCACAGGCAGTTACACATCATAAGTTTTAAATTCTCTAAATTAATTAACCAATTTAATCAATAAATAATCCAGTAATTAATTAAATTTCAATGCTTGCTTTAATTGGTGCAACTGTTACTACAGATACATTTGTGCACAAGCTTTAAGCAGCTTGTAAATTTCTATTATTAATTCTCATTTACACATATACTTCTCCTGAGTTTAAACTATACACGAGTACTATGGAGGGCACATTCTTTAACAGTTGGCGCCTAGGTAGCCCTTACCCATATTTTTCTACTCTCCCAATATGGAGGTGAGTGGAAAATCTACCTCTACATTAAAATCTACCTAAATTAAAAACATAATTATCCACCTTTATGTCGGAATCAGACAGGCAAAGATGACGAACGCGTGGCATTACTACTTGACAGTGGATCTTTATCTGGCAATTAATATGTGCTAAAGCTTATTATCAAGCACATGAACACGTTTGGTATGATTCATAAACGCATATTAACATTAAAATGGGTTTTAGTTTAAAATTCGTTTGATCAATAAGATAACTATAGTTACCTCCATATTAAGAATATATAAAACAAAACACTGCAGTGACATTAGTGAAACACATTCTAATCGCATTTTAAGCTAAAGTCCATTTTAACGTTAAAATGCATTTTAAACGCAAAAAAACCCAGAAAGGGATACAACGTGGTAGAATTGCAAGGGAAAAGGGCATTTTCAAAGTCAGCGTCAATAAAATAGAAAAAGTTTTTTCAACGTTATGTTTTCAGGTGGAAATTTCCATCCAAGGGAATCCTACATGAACCCTGGACCTAGTTATGACTTCGGTTGACATTTTTTTT
Organism: Cryptocephalus primarius; assembly: GCA_963576515.1. Lineage (NCBI taxonomy): Eukaryota > Metazoa > Arthropoda > Insecta > Coleoptera > Chrysomelidae > Cryptocephalus > Cryptocephalus primarius. The sequence continues at coordinate 12,026,245 of OY754946.1, forward strand.
TGTATTGAATGTCTACTTCTACTTTTTGAGAAAATAAATATCTTTTTCTCTTCAACATCATTTTTCCGTTACGCGTGATTTCGATGAATTGTTTCGATTTTGTTGGTATGGTTACCGGCATAATTATCATACGTAACGTATGGGGTTTCTCCTAAATGTGAGTCACAATTTTTTTAAACGGGAACTCTCGGTAAAAGGTAAAATTCACAATATTTCTGCGAAGGCTCGAAATTCATTGTTTTGGAAGACATATTGAGTTCATTTGACATTTGACAGTCGTTTACGGTGGTGTATAAATGTACAAGACAAAGGTATGTTAGTACCTCAAAGCGGCTAAGGAATGGGTAAAAAACAAAGGCTAAACAGTGATTCCAGAAATAATCTTCTTCTTCTTCTTCTTTTAGCTCTACAACCCAAGGTGGGTCTTGGCTGACTGCACTACTTGCTTCCATCTTGCAAGGTCCTCCATTAAAAGCGGATCGAAAGGTATATCCATTGCTGACAGGTCTGCTTCGATGTTGTCCCTTCATCTCATACGTGGTCTTCCTGGAGGCCGTTTTCCTGTTGGGACTTCTTCCCAGACCAGTTTAACCAGTCTGTCATTTGGGAGTCTGTGTACATGACCCGCCCATCTGAGGCGCTGGGACTTTATTTCTTGTACGATATCTGTGTCGTTGTAAAGTGCTTTTATTTCACCGTTCGTCTTGATGCGGTATTGGTTTGTACTCGGGTCAAAGGACGGACCAAAAATTTTCCTTAACACTTTCCACTCAAATCTTCTGAGCTTTTCTTCATTGGCTTTTGTCATGGTCCATGTCTCACATCCATATGTGAGTACCGGTCTAATGACTGTTTTGTATGTTTTGATTTTGGAAGTTCTTGGCAGGGATTTTGATTTGAATAGGTTATTTAAAGAAAACATACATCTGTTGGCTGACTGTATTCTTCCCTTTATCTCCTCCGTTACATCGTTGTCTTCAGTGATCGTAGCACCTAGGCATTTAAAACGGTCTACTCTTTCGAAGTTGTAGGTATCTATTGTTACATTTTGTCCTATTCTATCTCTCCGTGTATGTCTATTCATGCATAGGTATTTTGTCTTTTCTTCATTTACTTTCAGTCCCATTTTACTGGTTTCTGTTTCTATTTTGTTAAATATTTCCTTTACTGTTGTTACTGAGTTTCCGATCAGATCAATATCATCTGAGTATGTGAGCATTAACTTAGGTCCTCTGTTTGCCAGGAGTTCTGTTTTGACCTGTGCTGATCTGACCGCCTTTTCTAGGATGATGTTGAAAAGGAGGGGTGATAGGGCATCTCCTTGTTTAAGGCTACTATGCACTTCAAAAGGCTCTGATAGTTTGTTGTCTATTCTTACTCTAGATAATCCGCCATTCACACAAGTTTTGACCAGTTTGATAAGTTTTCTGGGTATTGAAAGTTACGACATTGCGTTCCACAATTTATCCATTTTAGCGCTGTCATAAGCCTGCCGGAAATCAATGAAGAGGTTAAGTACGACTTTATTGAATTCCCATGCCTTTTCTAGTAGTTGTCGTAGAATGAAGAGCTGGTCGACTGTGGACTTGTTTTTCCTGAAACCTGCCTGATATTCTCCTATACATGCTTCAACGAAAGGCGTTATTCTATTTAAAATGATATTCGATAGCACTTTATAAGAGGTATTAAGTAAAGAAATGCCTCTATAGTTTGAGCACTTTGTTCTAACCCCTTTTTTGTGAATGGGGACTATTATGCTTTCTTGCCAGTTCTTTGGTATCTTCTCTTGTTTCCATATGAGTAGGATGAGCTTATGTACTTCCTCGTGTAGAGACTTTCCTCCATATTTAAGAAGCTCTGCATTTATATTGTCTGAGCCTGGTACCTTTGAGTTTTTCAGTTTCTTAAGCGTTTCTATTGTTTCCTCCAGTGACGGTTCTTATACTGGCAAATTTGCGGTTTGATAGGTATCCTCTGCAAGACTTTCTTCATGATCTGCATTGAGTAGATTATTGAAATGTTCTTTCCGCGCTTTAAGTAGTTCAGCCTCATCTACTATTAGGTCTCCATTTTCTTTTTTCAATACGCTTATTGAATTGGGTCTGAAACTTTTCTTGTCGTTTGCTATTGCCTTGAAAAACTCTCTGGTGTTTGATCCATGCCGATTCCTTTCCATCATCTCATATTTCTGACGCTCAGCTTCTCGTTTTTTCTTTCTGATAAATTTCCGGGTATCCTTGAGAAGTCGGGCGTACTCTTCTATATTTGCATTGGTGGAGTTTTGCATCATTGTATTTCTTGCAGTTTGCTTTATTTGCAGTTGCTTTCGACATTCTTCGTCAAAACACTTTTTTGTTGTATTCCTTTTTCTTTTCCCTAGGAAAGCCGTCTCCAAAATGGATTCCTTTATTGTATTCGAGACTCCTTCGACGTCTTCGTGCTCTGCCATTTCGCTCAGTGTTTGTTCTAGTTTTTGTCTGTACCTTTCTTGTTCTCCTTGGTCCTGTAGTTTATCTGTGTCCCACTTTGGCATTATTTTGTTCTTTTTATGCTTGTTCATCGATATTCTAATTTTAGTTTTTGCTCTAACCACATAATGATCGGTATCGCCATCAATTCCTCTAAGACTCCTCACATCTAATATATTGCTGCTATGTCTGGCGTCAACAGCAATGTGGTCTATTCCAGAAATAATGATGGCGAACAAATGAAACCTATCATTGAGCAATATAGTGAGATATATGGTGTACAATTCCAATCATGAATTGCTTGCGACAGCCGACCTATAAAAAGGGTTATAAGCTGAATAAGAGAACATTTTCCAGTAACAGTTCCTTGGCGGCTCTAGCTTCAGCATGGACATGGCATTGGAGGTTTGGACATATGAAGCCACCGTACCTGGGAGAGATGGCGAATGAAGCCGTAGAGGTAATCAGATGTTACGGAAAACAGAATTTTGACATTAACAACCGTCTAACATATTGTGAAGGAAAAAAAAAACGAGCATATCATTCAAGAAAGTTGGAGAAAGGGCTGTAAAGAATCCAAAATGCTAAGGAATCATCATTGCTAAAAATCTATGGATCCATGCGGGAACGATGCATGGGGGATCAAAGTATTTCATAGATGATTTCACCCCAACGGGGTTTGTTTATTCTCTCAAGAGTAAAGATTACGTATTTGAAGCATTTGAAGCTTTTAAACAAATGGTCGAAAATCACAAGGATATTTCAATGATGTACGTAAGAACTGACAACGGTAGCTAATTTTGTTCCAAAGAGGTTAAATACTATTTGAAACTTAGTGGTATTGATTACAGTTAGATATACGTCAGAACAGAACAAGATAACTAAAACCCCAACAGAAGACTAGTCGAAAAAGTGAAATCTATGTGCGTATATATATATATAAGAAATAGATGTAATAGATGGGCATGATCAGCAAACAATATGTTACAAGTGTTATGAGCCTGAAAAAGGAAATGTTGTGGTATATATGGATGATATAATTATGGAAGGTGTAGAGAATATCACGAACTGAGAATAAGAGGAAACAGAAGAACAATACGACAATGCAAAAATGGTAATGGAAGATTTAGAGAATGGCGAACAAGTTTCTGTGGGTAATGAAAGAATATCAGCTGCTTGCTCTGGAAGAAGAGCTAGACGTAGTATAGTGATTGTGACAAACGTCATTATTCGTGAAGAATACAATCAAATTGAAGAAGACCCCTTTACCATAATGGAAGCATTTGCAAGGCCAGAGGTAGGCAATGGAAGAAGACTTGAAGAGCTTTGATGATAACGACGCCTGGAACCTAGTGGGTCAGTAATTAAGCTGTCTCTAATATCGCGTGCAATTAATAGCCAAAGGTTTTGTTGAGAGAACTGAGAAGATTTTGATGAAACTTTTGCGCCAGTTATACGTTTTCCAATTTGTGATTGTTGTTTGCTTTGGCCAAAGAGCTAAATTTATATATAACTCATTTAGATGTAATGTCATGAGATGTAATTCTAAATGGTCCTATGAAAGAAAGGTTATACATGCAAATACTTCAGGGCGTGGGAATTAATATTAAAGATCTACTGTTAAATAAAGCCATTTATGGTTTAAAGCAGTCTTCAAGATCTAGGAGTGAGAATGTTCACTCTGTTTCTTGTAGTTATGAATATGTAATGTCACCACATGAACCATATATCTCTATTAAAAGCAAAAAACATTCATTGACATTTATTTGTAGAAGGTTTCTTTATATCTTTAAATGATAGGACTGAAGTTTTTTCCTTGAAAACCTTTTAAGGAAACACGTTTAAAATAAAGGAGTAAATTGCTAAATAAATTTGATACGAAAGACTTGACAATAGCACATACTTCAATGGAAGGAAAAGTGGATCTAAAGACAGTTATTTTGACAGAATAATAAGGTTAATAAGACAATGTATGACGTTAATGACAGTCTGAGCCACTTGAGTCAGTTTAATAATAATTATGACAAGAGCAATTGGATATCTGCTAAAAGTGTCCTTGGATATTTAAAAGGGACCATTGATTACTATATTAAGTATTAAATATGTAAAGACAGTTTGGAGGGATCTGCTGAGTTAGACGGAGGCAGTGGATCAGTAGATTGAAAATCTTATACAGGTTTTTACTTTAAGTTGGCAAACGGTGCCATTTCTTGGAAAAGTATAAAACAAAAAACTGTTGCTTTGTCCAGTACGGAAGCGGAATGTATGATCCTGTGGGAGGCGTCCAAAGAAACAACTTATTTAAAATATTTATTGTGTACTGAATAATTGAGAGTCTCAAATGATGGAAGTCGATCCCGACTAGTGAGAGTCGTGGCTGAAAAAATAAATGGATGTAAATGAACGAAAATACCCAGTCTCCGTTGTCGCAATGAACCTTAGGAGATTCTCTAATGCACCCATGCGCGTGGAAGAATGGCACAGGCACTACCACGGATCGTCACCGACTAATTACTGACTTCGTTTTGTACGCGCAGTGGTGTAAGAACCTGCGTTTCCTGTTTGCGAAATGAGTGGAAGGATCTTGGTCGCTGCCTGTTTCCTGGAGTAAATTCCTTAGCAATATTATTGGGCTCGTTCTGATACCGCGTAGTGGGATCAGTATTATAATAGCTTACAAACGTGATAGCATATTTTACATTTTGCATATTTTGTCAAATATTGCTGCATATCTGTGTGCCTACCTATAGGAAATTTCTACTTATCAATCCGATATCTTCGGATACTTGTCAATTGTGCGACTGCGAAGCACTCGCAGGGGCTAGTTGGAAAACCTTCAGGATAGAAAAGATCTCCCCGGAGGAAGCGAGGAACCTCTCGCTAGGAAGCATAAGTACCTTCATGGGGAAAGAGCAACTAGGGTAAGACCTTAAGCGGCGGGGAATGACACAATAGACTCTAGTCGAAGTGTCGTAGAAAGGCCCCCCGTTTCATTCATTTATTCATAGAGACCAGTTTATATAGTTGTAGTTATTCTTTTTTGGACAATATAATTTCACGTAATTGGACGTAGATAGACAGTGTCCGCTCCCCGAACGGGTCGGCAACGAGACTATCAATACAACGTACGTGCGAACGGGAGTTGTCCGAGACACCGCTCATTAAGCGCGCGTCCGCCCTCGTTCGCATCTGGAAGCGTCCCGTTCTTCAGAGCGTGAGTCCTCTACCCGTAAAGTTCTTCGTCCGACCTCGTCGACAGGGACATAGGATCATTATTAACCCCGTAAAAGTAGAGCAATATTAACTCATCCCCTACTATTTCACCCAACTTTCGTCTTCCAGATGAGCGTCAACTTCGAGCCGTGCTGCGAGAAGACCTGATCAAGCAGGGTGTCCAACCCACTAAGGTGTGCAGGATGACAGACAGGAAGGCGAAGAAGCCGATGCCTCTAATCCTCCTTGAGGTGCCGCTGGAACAACGGAAGGTGTTCCAAGTCACGACGTGCTGCCACCTAGTCGTCGAGGTGGAGCCACAGAATGCGAGGAAAGGACCCTCGCAGTGCCACCGGTGCCAAAATTTCGGACACGCGCAAGGCAAATGCCAGGCGAAGCCGCGCTGCGTTAAGTGCGGTAAGGGCCATCACACGCGCAACTGCAAGAGGGAGGAGTCAAAGACCCCGGCAAAGTGCGCTAACTGCGGCGGCGACCACCCGGCCAGCTACCGAGGATGCTCAGCATTCGAGGCGGCCAGCACAAGGAACCGACAAGGACAGTCGACGTAGCCGACGACGTCGAGACCCCCAGCTCGCTGCTCGCCGGGTGACTCCCCAGGTGTCACCGAGGATGCCGCCGAGCTCCAGAACAACGGACGACGCACTAATGACGGATATAATGGAGCGGATCATGTGTGAGCGTATCGACGCTTACCTCGAACACCATGGACTTTTCCGGCCATGAATCAGAAACCAACCAGGCCGTCCGTTCTGAGGATAACTTCCTGGAACGTCAGGCGTGTCGAAAGCCGGAGACATGAAATAGGTGAACTCCTAGAACGTGCAGGCATCGACATCCTGGCAATCTAGGAAACACCGCTGAGCGAACGGACACGTGACCCGACCTACGATGGATTTACCACGTACAGAAGGGACAGAGGACGGGGCGGAGGTGGTGTCGCACTATTGGTGTGAAGGGTAATAGATCATTTTTATGTCCCGACACTGTCGGTCACGGTGGCGGTGAACACCTTCACGCACGCGCTTCTTTACGTCACTTCAGCCTACTCACTGCAGTGTGGCGACCTTGACGATGGTGAGCTAAACCTCCTGCTTAACAGGGGGAGGAGGCACGTCGCAGTCATCGGTGACCTGAATGCCAAGTCTACGACATGGCATAGCAGGACCGGGCAGCACACCCTCACTCCTCCGCTGGAGAGAGGAGGAACGTCTTAGACCTGGAGATTCTGAGGCGGGTTTACCTGCCGACGGAAATCGTCAATCTCCAAGAGGGCTTTTCCGACCACAACCCGATCCTGTTGACGCTGGGCAACGAGCCGGAGGAGGAGACCGGACCCACGAAAACCATCGTGGACTGGGACCAATTCCGGCACACGATGCGAGGCGCCATAGGACCGATTCCCGCCATCCCGACTAGTACGGATCTAGACCAAGCTATCTGCGACCTGACCACGAGCGTCAAAAACGCTCTGGCAGAAAATACGAGGGAGGTTCCCTACAGAGCTTGGAGCAGGTACGGCCAAATCCCGGATTTCCTGCAGGACCTCATACGGGCGAAGAACAGAGCACGAAGGAGAGCTCAGAGAACCCCAACCACCGAGGCGCGAGCGGAGGCGAACAGATGGAGCCGCGAGGTGAAGTCTCGCCTCCAGGAACACCTTCGGGAACAATGGGATCGACGTCTGGAGGAGCTGGACCCCCAACAACCCGGGTTCTGGAATCTGCAGAAAGCTCTGCGGAACAAACGTGGACCGATGCCACCGATCCATGGGGAGCGAGGAATCGTCAACACCTCCAGCGAGGAGACCGAGGCTTTCGCCGACTGCCTGGAGCGGAAGTGTAGGGAGAACCACCACCCGGACGAGGACGACGACCACGAGGATATGGTAGGACGCGAGGTGACGAGGATCCGGCGGACCACAGCAGAGGGGACACTGGAACCTGCTACGATCGACGAAGTCTATCAGATCGTCCGCAGGCTCAAGCAGAAGAAGGCGCCCGGAATGGACGAGTTGAGCAACCGCGCCCTTAAGCACCTCGGTCGTAAGGGAGTGGCTGCTCTAACCAATATTATCAACGCCATGATGCGTCTCCATTACTTCCCGGAGCAGTGGAAATAAGCCATCATGGTGGTGATACCAAAACCTAATAAAGAACTTCTGTTTCCACAGAATTACCGTTCGATCAGTCTCCTTCCTGCTATCAGCAAGATCGCGGAGAGTGTAATCTACAGAACACTTCTCGAAGCCACCGAGGAGCTACAGGTACTTCCTGACGAGCAGTTCGGTTTCAGAGCGCAACATTCGGCCGAACTCCAAGTTTGGAGGATGGTCGAACAAGCTACCACGGGACTGAACCGCCGACGAGTCACCAGAGTCATCTTCTTAGACGTCGCCAAGGCCTTCGACCGGGTATGGCACGACGGCCTCGTTTACAAGATGTCCACCCTGGGGTACCCAGGACCCCTCGTGAGGATCATCGACTCATTCTTACGAGGCAGGAATCTGCAAATGAGAGTGGGTCACAAGCTGTCTACTACCCGAACCACGGAGGCCGTAGTACCACAGTGAGCCGTCCTATCGCGGCTGTTGTACTCCATCTACACTTCTGACGCCCCATAGTCCGAGAACACTTCGTTGTCTCTGTTCGCAAACGACACGGTCATCGCAGCCAGCTCTCGCAGCGCCGATCTGGCAACCCGTTACCTCCAGCGTGCGGTTGATAGACTCGAGGACTGGTGCGTTGAGTGGAAGGTCGAGATTAACGCTAACAAGAGTCAGGCGCTCTTGATACAACGTCGATGACAGCGACCGACGGGACACATCCGACTGGTAAACTAAGACGTCGAATGGAAGGACACAGCGAAGTACCTCGGTGTCACGATGGACAAGGGACTCACCTGGAAATATCACATCGATTCGACGATAGCGAAGGCGAGAGCTGCGCGCGCCTAACTCTATCGCCTAATAGGGAGGCGAAGCGCACTTCATCTAAGGCAGTAGCTGAGGCTGATAAGGCCATCATCCTGCCGAACCTGACCTACGCTTCCGTGGCATATGGCTCGCCCCCAAGACCCACGTCGACCGACTCCAAGCACAGGAGTCCATAGCGCTGCGCTGCGCAGTGGACGCCCACTGGTACGTGAGCAACCGACGCATCCAGCAGGACCTCGAACACCATCCCCTTAGGGAACGGATGAGAGAGCGAGCAGAGAAGTTCTTCCTTAAGGCGGAAGATCATCCAAATCTGCTTGTACGACAGGCGGTGGATGCCGATCCCCGCTTCAGGGCACGATACCGGCGCCCCAGGACCCAGACCGTAGTCGAGGACGACTAGGATGGAAAAACACCGATTACGACACCACCGATTTTGACGCCATCGATGTGATCGATAAGGTTTCTCTAAGGAACCCTAAACAGCCCTAGGTCCTCTAAGGACCACCACGCCCCGCTCGAGCCCGAGCAGGAGCCCCGACAGGAGGCCCTTTAAGGAGCCACCAACCGGACCCTGCCCGGGACCACCCCGAGAAGAAGCTCTCCGACGCGTCCAAGCCGACCAACCAGGACCGTCAAACGGATCTCAAGGCAGCCCAGCTGCCGGTGCCAGCCCCCCACGCCCCGACGGCCCCGAAGTCTCTCCAGGATAGATCGGGCCAATACACATGGCTGAGTCAAGGTCTTCTGCGATTTCCCGTGACTTTTACCAGAATTGGCAGCTTTCCCCCGAGGAACAAGAAAGCCGCAGCCTTCTCCTGCCAGCCACCCACCACGTATTGGGACCAAAGCCACTGGCCTTTTCTTGTTTTTTATATATTGTAGAAGTGATGTAATATAAATATCTTCAAATGTTAAAAAATGCCGAATATTATTAATGATACACACCGAAAAAACTCCTGTAGTCGCAGTTGGTATCCCCTAATACAATTTCCCAATTCAATTTTTTCACATTTCAACGCCTCTGGAAATAAGACGTCCGTGTCTTGAATTTCCGGCGTCTAATTGCCCCTCACACCCCATCCTTAATAGTCCTTGGCCTTTACTCAAACTCTTTCTCGGACAAACATTCCCGAAAAACGGGAGAACGGGACGCGCCTGGAATAAACGGGAAGAGACCGGGAGGGCAATCTCAAAAGGAGCACTTGAGAGGCGGAAAAATGGTCTCCCCTTTCGTTATGGAGTCTCTTGGGAGCTTTTCTTTACCTTAGGAAAGAGGTGGAGGTTTTTGGCAGCCATCAATCTTTGGAGTTGGGAAAAACGTAATCACGGAGACACTTCGCGGTGGTAATGGAATAATTGAAATAAGTGAAAGTTGTAGACAAATGAATAATGTTTTGTATTTGATTTGTAAATATGTGAAATAAAATAATACTTATTATGTAACAACTGGACAACCTCGCTCCTCTTTTTATACACACGCCGAACTCATTAAATAATCAAAACTTACAGTAATGAAAGTACATAATCTTTAGCTAATAATTAATGGTTGATTACTGAATGACAAATCGACGTTCAACAATAACTGGGTTTTGTCTATTAATTAAGCCCGCTTGATGTTTAATTAACGAATGTGCACACGACCGTCACTGCATGGTTGATATATGTATTTCGAGCCGTTATTTCGGATACCACAAATCACAAATTACGTGAATACGATATGAATACATCAAGGGATTTTAAGGGAACTGAAGGGCACTTAAAATAACGGTTTTTAATTAATTTAACATTGAGATCATTGTTGAAAATTACTTTGAAACTATTTCAAAGCTGTTAAAAGAGTGGTCATAGATAAGTAAAAAGTTTTTCTTGCGTTGTATGTATGAAGTTGGCGTTACCGTTTTCGGGGTTTCGGAGCTACCGAGCTGTGGAGTTTCCTAGGGCGCCAATTTTTTGTAGACTTTCTTACCTATAGGTCCGAGTAATTTAAACTCGGAAGAAAATCCAGGAAGTTCGTGAAAATGAACACAGAATTTGGAAAAATACTCGATTTCTTGTATTTAAAGAAAATCTCGGCAAGTATTAAAGAATACACAACAGGCAGTTACAATGAAAAGAAAGAAACTTATCCATATTTATTTTCGGTGCGAAATAAAAACATTGTTTCATTTCAAGCGGCATCGGACTTAACGTAGGTGAAACGGATTTTACAGAAATATTAGTACAAGACGTTCTTTACAAATTTACAAACTGACTGAGCGAAGCGGAAAACTAACTTAAACGGATTGATTAAGCGTCCTACTGGAATAACGTGCAAGTAAAAAAAAGGTTGTAGAGCAGAGATGCATCTAGGCGGAGAGTGAGGTGCAATAAACAAAGGATAAATTACTGAACTATTTATGATCATCAAGGTAGTTACGGTTTTTAGTGAGCGAAAATTGGCAATGCTTTGACGGTAATTACGGACTCGAGCGGAGGTACGATAAACTTCCACTACGTTAGGCGATGGTGACATTCCAGGAGGGTTAACTTGTCAACAAAAAAGAAGGTAGTTCACTGCTGGAATTTTGGTGACCAGGGCCATGTCCAGAGGGAGGATGTCAACCCGCAGCGGTGGAAACCCTCGAGCCTCGTTTTCACACCACATGGGGAGCGTGCACCTTGATGGAATCATTGACGGGCTTGTGGACACGGGAGCAACGAAGACTATCGTACGCCCGGAAGTTGTGAGACACCAGAGGAATGTTAAGTCGGTAGGTGGCAACAAAGAACTGCTACAAGGGAGAAGGCAGGGATTCACGGCGAAGCAACAGTTAATATGAGATATATTTCGACCACCCGGTTATTATAGCCTAAATCGAAGAAGATGTCGTACTGGGAATGGACGTCTTGAGGAGTCGTGAATTCCAGTTAGATTTCGGACAGGGAGTTTTGAGGGTTGATCAAGAGAAATTGTTGCTGCGCAGTCGCGATAATTTTACGTTGGACATAGTATTAGCGGAAGAAATGATTCTCCCAAGAAGAAGCGACACCATCACCTGTACCTGCCCGAGGGGCGTGGTAGAAGAAGAGGTTCCAGCCATAATTGAACCTGGAAATGACGACACTCAACTGGCTCGAGGGGTACTGGTGGGAAAGGCGCTCGTCACCCTCTCCAGCAAAGTGCTTCTGCGGTTACTTGACCACAATCAATATCTGGTTACTATCACCAAGAGTAAAAAGGTGGGCACTTGTATAGCTGCTTCCCTAGTTCGGTACCCTACTTATAGTAAGAACATAAGCTGGTCAAAATAATCATCAACTGTTGACTCCAAAAACCTCTTCCTTATTCTCAAAGATCTGTAAACCCAGCCATTTTTTTCGAGCTTGGGAAATGAAAATATTTCGAGGGGGTTTAATCTGGCGAATAAAGTGTATTTCGGAGCTCGAACTGTCTGAAGATGGACCAGCCTTTGCTTCCTTTGAAGCCAATTTTCCCCTTTCCGTCCATTGCTTTAACTGTTGCTTTGTATCAGGTTTCAAGTAATGGACCCATAATTCATGCATGCCAACACTCGCAAAACATCGCCAAACACTCAATTGAAACATCATCACGTAGCTGTATTGATTCTAATGGGAGCATGCGATCCCCTATCTTGCCCACAGCTTTCTGATATTCAAACTTTTATACGATGCTCAGCATTTTTTGAAACGCTTATTAGCCTTTCTGCTAACTCTCGCAATTTCCGGTCCACGATCATCCGATACCATTTCATGGGATTTTTTTCATCGTTTCTAGCGTCGTCACCTCATTTGATCCACTACTACGATGTTTGTGTTGGCAGCTCGTACGGCCTCACTTGAACTCCAACATCCAATATTTCACCTTTTTAAATGAAAGAACAGACTCTCTCAGAGAATCTTTCATCGACAAAAATAAAATCTATTTTACTCCGTATAATATTGCTTTCACTATCTGGTGGAGACTTCCTTCTTGGTGGCAGTTTAAACCAGGTATTGGTAATGACATATTCGTTTAGTTTACCGAATTCTACCAGCTTTTCACAGTAGTAGAGCCCCCATTTTTCAGCTACTTCAGTTATTGATTCCTTGCCGATTTTCGCATTGAAATTACCCATGATGATGTTTATATCAGATGATTTTGTAAGCTTAAAAATGTTTTTACTTCTGTATACCTACATTCACTGGTAGGTTTGCCAGGAGTTCAAGCAATATTACTCCATTAGAATATGGTACAAAGTTTACTGCTTTTCCAGCTATTTCTTTTGTCTCCATTTTCCATGTTCTATTGTTATGTTGCCATATAATTTCACTGATTCCAAGGATGTTTATTTGTAGGCCCCAATTCCTGAATCGAGTTCAAAGAGCATTTTTATATCCCATGTTATAAATTTCATGTTTTTTAAAAAGTGTTGATTCCCACCGGGGATATTTCGCACTCATTGTTTGTTGAAAACCTGCCGGGGACTTAGGGTCGTGGCGTTTGTTTTATTTTCTATGTAATTTACGTGGGTAAACATAATGGGGTGGTTTTCTTCTTTGCCTTCCATATTAGGAGGAGTAAACAGGAAAAGTACAGAGACTTAAATTTTAGAATTAATAATTTAGAGAATATAACAACACATGATTACTTGGTTTTGATGGGTTTAGCACAATATTTTAAATTTATTAAAATTGTTTCATTTTTTAACGTGAATTTTGTCAAACTATGACAGTTATATCCTTGTAAGTGATACGTATTAAAACATTTATACACTAAACCCTGAAATGTATTTTTTAAATTCAAACTATTTTACACTGTCATAATAATTTCATCAAAAAAATTCGTAATTTCGGATATAAAAACGTCTGAGGGTCGATAGACTACTTTCGATCCTGTCAAATTTGAACAGCATTTAGACACTACCGGTCTTATTCATAAACACATATTAACGTTAAAATAGGCTTTAGTTTGAAATGCATTCAGAATGTATTTCAATAAGGTAACTATAGTTATCTACACATTAAGCATACACGAAGAAAACACTGTAGTTACATCTGTGAAACACATTCTAAACGTATTTTAAGCTAAAACCCATTTTAACGTTAATATGCATTTATGAATAAGACCGTTAATTAATAAATAATTCTGGAAAATTTGAACAAGGAGCGTTAAGGGTTGAAGCATAATCGCGATGAGAGACTTTTGACAAAATACGAGCACATTCTGACGTCTGAGGCTCGGTTTATTCACCTCCAAGTATGCTGTTCAGTAGTGCTACCGGCCATTAAGTGATCAGTAAACGTTTATTCACGTAACAGTAAATTTAATCTGTCAAGTTAATTTACTTACTGAATAGATACGCTAATGCATGAATTTATCTCTCAGTAAGTAGTCGGTGACAACTTAGGACACAAACTGAAGGTGAAATTTTGTTTAAGGAGGCACAAATTCAAACTAATAACATTGTTCACAGGATTTTTGGAATATGGTAAGACGATTTCCTATTTTATCACAAAGTTTTCGATGCAGAGTGTCGTCAATACAAAGGCTAATTGTTTCAATAGCAACATTGCATAACCTAATTACAGTATTTTGACGCAAGAACGATTTTAACGTCTCGTTATATATGACGAACACAGAGTTAAGAGTGTCTTGTGATTACGAACAATTGGGCACAAATGTCATTTCATAGAACGAGTAGTTGTACATTTCAACTTTGATTTTTATGTCCTATCTCGCTGATTTGATTCTCAAAATGTTTTTGCCGCTGATCGGCTAAGATGAATAAACGCAAAATGAGTTACTGGTTCCAGTAAACTTATTGGCCAATTAGCTACTTGACATTTTACTGGAAGATGAATAAACCGGACCTGAACCGTGTTAAACAAGATTATTCCGAGAAATCGCTCGCTGTGGGAAGATATGAATAAGTTGGTGACAAGAGGAGTGCGGGGAAGAGGGAAGGTCGTCGATGAACTGCGAGAAATTTAAAAAGGAGGATTCGGTTCTCGTGCCTGGCATGGGGAGGCGGGCCTCTTGCGAGATTGTCGCGTGGGCGTTTAGTTAAAGGGAAAGTTAAGTAAACATTTGATAGGGGAGTCCGCTATGGAGTGTAAAGATCTAAAGGTAGTAAGGTATCCTAAAATTTGAGGGGAGACCTTTTTTGTGCCTCTTCTGATGAAACGTTCCCTGAAGGATCGATGAGTTGCGTCTCGGAGAGCTGCCTGAGCAGATCCACCAGTTACCTCGGAAAGGCAAACACCCTATATGATACGCGACTTAGTGGGGTTTTCTTGAAGCCTAAAGTACTCAATTTGTCTAAATGGAGGAGAGGGATGCCTAAATGTCTTAGAGGGATTAAAGGCATATCAACACACAAGTTATCTTCCTAAGAAGATACTGAGTCTGGCTGACGTTGATAGTATCTCGTTATAATATAAATACATACAGCGATGAGACACGGGGATTTCAGTTAATTTCTAACATTTGTAATGTAAACCTTTAAAAGGCGAAGGGTCAAGTAGGAGCTCCGGACCCAACAGTGTGGGATTTCTACCCACTGAAACCCCATCTCCAGGGTGAAAGGGACGAGTGTATTATCCGTCCGATGGCTCACACTCGATCGGGATGTGTTTGGATTTGGCGTGCATGCGTGCGTGCGTGTGTGTGTGTGAGTGCGTGCGTGCGTGCGCGTGTGTGGGTGTGTGTGTGTGTATGTGCTCGCGAGTGTGTGATATGATGTCTTGCCAGTTTTTTCTGCTGTGTTCAAGTGAGTCCGGTTCAGGGAGAGGGAGCGCTGTACAGGGGCACGAGAGTTAAGGAGAAGGTCGCTGTCAGCAACCCTGCCCTCCCTTGGTTCCCTAGCCTAGAACCGCAGAAAACGCTTAACTGCGCTGCTGTTAAGTATCCTGGAACGTCCATTTTCTCCGAGAATTGACTACGCGGTGGGTGTATTTGTTGCTTTTTGGCCGTTCTGAAAAGAACGTATTTAATCGCGGATCGTTTGCGCGCCGAGAGATTAAAGATTGTTCCCGAGGTCGTGCCGTTTACTGTGGCCGGGGTCGCAGGTAGTAAACGTAACACGGGAAACGACTAGACTCGACGCGAACTGTTGACTGTGAGAACTGCAATGTATGTAATATAAACACATACTTATTTAATCTATTTGTAAAATAAACGTTTTGAAAAAAGACATTCTTGCAATCGATAATAAAATTCTCATAAAATTAACATCGACTTCAGATAACATAAGACACCGCCACAGGCGGAATGCAAATTTCGCCGAAACCTAATTCGAATTGCTAACACACCATATCTCTCTATTATCGCTGACTAAGCAAGCGATATCGATGATAACGTCCTTCGAAAACCTCCCTCGGGTTTTGTTTACTTTCGCCCCTCCCTTTCTAGTTTCCCGCTACCGGTTCTAGACGAAATTTTAAGTGGAGTTAAAACGTCATATCTTTTGAGTTACCTTATCATTAGAAATTCAAGTTTTTAATGTGTATACTCGGGGGACAATCGAAGAGAATAATCCATGAAAAGATTTGATTGAAGGAGAATTTTGGAGCATCGGATGAGACAGACTGTAAATTGGGAACGGAAGGAGGGAATATTAAAAGAGTTCAACTGATCAGTTTAACTGTATATCTTGACGTTTGAGAAAGTAACGAGTTGATTTGTTCGTTTGTTGTTGTTTAAAATATGCTCGACTTAGGTATTTGTATTGTTTTTTGTTAAACTGGAATTTGTGTTCTGTAGTAAATAAAATAATGATTTTCAGTAAGATTTATTAAACTAGATAATATTTCTAGAGAACTTTGCTTTATTGCTTTATTTTCTTACGATCGCGGTTTATTTACACTGTATGCTTTATTGTTTAAGTTTTGCTACTGAATAAAATATAGTTTGTTAATTAAAACAGTTTTATATTGCCTATTTTCCATAAATTGCATATTTTGTTGCATATTTCCCTAAAAGTAATCTATTTGAGCATATTTAGTGTAGAAATCCGAGCTTTATTTATAAGCGATCGGTAGGTCGTGATGGACCCGTCATGGTATTCTAAGTCGCCAGATTCAAAGAGCTTGTGCTTTTCCTTATGGTCGATAATGAATCAAAAAAGTCTTATAAGAGTTTCCTGTGAAGCAACAAGAAATATTGAAGGTACTCCTTAAACAATGCAATATGAGAAGAACAACTGAAAAATGTATCTACCATAGTAACTACCCCATAAGTCGCATAACAATTAACATAGACAAAAGTTGATATAGTTTAGTTACATGACATGACAAACAGTAGTTTTACGTGACAAAGTAATATGTAGTTTAGATGTAACAGTTGCTAAATACAGAATTTTGCAATTGTTAAACCATGGGAAAATTAAAACACCCTTAATTCTTTTATATTCAACCCAATGAAGTGAAGGACGTTGTTCGTTGATAGTGTCTAATTTATGCAAGAAACTTATCAAGATGATATAAGATGAATAAAGCATAGTATAACGTAAATACTAATGTACAGCAATCACATGGATATAAAAGGAAGTACCCACTGGGGACATAAATATTCTGCCGGAAACGACGCAAGAATACCACGAGGTCCACAGACTCATGGAAGGAGGTGAGTATGAATTTCATACTTACCGACTTCCAGAGGGGCGTCAACTACAGGCTGTGCTGCGAGGAATTCCAGTAGGAGTACCAATGAGCGACGTCGAGGAAGACCTGATAAGGCAGGGCGTCCAACTCACCAAGGTGTGCAGGATGACGGATAGGATGACGAAGAGACCTTATCCTCTTCGAGGTGCCGCTGGAGCAACGTAAGGTGTTCCAGGTCACGACGTGCTGCCACCTAGTCGTCAAGGTGGAGCCCCAGAACGCGAGGAAGGGACCCTCGCAGTGCCACCGGTGCCAGAAGTTCGGACACGCGCAAGGCAAATGCCAGGCGGCGCCGCGCTGCGTTAAGTGCGGTAAGGGCCATCACACGCGCAACTGCAAGCGGGAGGAGTCAGCCCCGGCGAAGTGCGCTAACTGCGGCGGCGAACATCCGGCCAGCTACCGAGGATGCCCGGCATTCGAGGCGGCCAGCAGGAGGAACCGCCAAGGACAGTCGACGCAGCTGACGACGTCGAGACAGCCCCGCGTACCGCTGCTCGCCGGGTGACGCCCCAGGTCCAGAACAACGGACGACGAACTAATGACGGAAATAATGGAGCGAATCATGCGTGAGCGTATCGACGCTTACCTCGAACATGATGGACTTTTCCGGCCATGAATCCGAAACAAACAAGGCCGTCCTTTCTGAGGATATCTTCCTGCAACGTCAGGGGTGTCGAAAGCCGGAGACACGAAATAGGTGAACTCCTAGAACGTGCAGGTATCGACATCCTGGCAATCCAGGAAACACTGCTGAGCAAACGGACACATGACCCGACCTACGATGGATTTACCACGTACAGAAGGGACAGAGGACGGGGTGGAGGCGTTGTCGCTCTATTGGTGTGAAGGGTAATATATCATTTTCGGGTTCCGACACCGTCGGTCACGGTGGCGGTGAAAATCTCCACGCACGGACTGCTTTACGTCACGTTAGCCTACTCACCGCAGTGTGGCGACGACTTAGCATAGCAGGACTACCAATCGAAGAGGACGCACCCTGGACAGCTTCTCCGAAGGTCACCACGACGTCATCACCATGGGCCCTCACACCCCTACCCACTACCCCTCCGCTGGAGGGACGGGGGACGTCTTAGACCTGGCGATCTTGAGGCGGGTTTACCTGCCGACGGAAATCGTCACTCTCCAAGAGGGCTCTTCCGAATACAACCCGATCCAGTTGACGCTGGGCAACGAGCCGGAGGAGGAGACCGGACCCACGAAAACCATTGTGGACTGGGACCAATTCCGGCATACGATGCGGGGCGCCATAGGACCGATTCCCGTCATCCGAACAAGGACGGATCTGGACCAAGCTATCTGCGACCTGACCACGAGCGTCAAAAATGCTCTGGCAGAAAATACGAGGGAGGTTCCCTACAGAGCTTGGAGCAGGTACGGCCAAATCCCGGATTTCCTGCAGGACCTCATACTCGCTTGGCGCTCGGCGAACTCCATCCGCAAAGGCGGTGGCGGAGGAGAACAGTTAGAGCCGCGAGGTGAAGTCTTGCCGCCAGGAACACCTTCGGGAACAGTGGCATCGACGTCTGGAGGAGCTGGACCCCCAACAACCCGGGTTCTGGAATCTGCAGAAAGCTCTGCGGAACAAACGTGGACCGATGCCACTGATCCATGGGGGGCGAGGAATCGTCTACACTCCCGCGAGAAGGCCGAGGCTTTCGCCGACTGCCTGGAGCGGGAGTGTAAGGAGAACCACCACCCGGACGAGGACGACGACCACTAGGACATGGTACGACGCGAGGCGGCGAGGATCCGGAGGACCCCAGCAGAGGGGACACTGGAAACTGCTACGACTGACGAAATCTATCAGATCGTCCGCAGGCTCAAGCAGAAGGAGGCACCCGGAATAGACGAACTGAGCAACCGCGCTCTTAAGCACCTCGGTCATAAGGGCGTGGTTGCTCTAACTAATATTATCAATGCCATTATGCGTCTCCATTACTTCTCGGAGCAGTGGAAACACGCCATCATGGTGACGATACCAAAAGCTAATAAAGACCTTCTGTTTCCACAGAATTACCGAGCGATCAGTTTCCTTCCTGCTATTAGCAAGATCGCGGAGAGGGTAATCTACAGAACACTTCTCGAAGCCACCGAGGAGCTACGGGTACTTCCCGTCGAGCAGTTCGGTTTCAGAGCGCAACATTCGGCCGAACTCCAAGTTTGGAGGTTGGTCGAACAAGCTACAACCGCCTGACCACTGACCGCCGAAGCTGAACCGCCGACGGGTCACCGGAGTTCTCTTCCTAGATGTCGCCAATGCCTTCCTACGCCAAGGCCGTCCACGACGGCCTCGTCTACAAGATGTCCACCCTGGGGTACCCAGCACCTCTCGTGAGGATCATCGACTCATTCTTACGAGGCTGGAAACTGCAAGTGAGAGTGGGTCACGAGCTGTCAACTACCCGCACCCCGGAGGCCGGAGTACCACAAGGAGCCGTCCTATCGCGGCTGTTGTACTCCATCTACACTTCCGACGCCCCCAAGTCCGAGAACACTACGCTGTCTCTGTTCGCAGACGACACGGTCATCGCAGCCAGCTCTCGCAGCGCCGACCTGACAACCCGCTACCTCCAGCGTGCGGTCGATAAACTCGAGGACTGGTGCGTCAAGTGGAAGATCGAGACTAACGCGAACAAGAGCCAGGCGCTCTTGATACAACGTCGACGGTAGCGACCGACGGGACACATCCGACTGGGAAACGAAGACGTCCAATGGAAGGACACCGCGAAGTACCTCAGCGTCACGATGGACAAAGGACTCACCTGGAAACATCACATCGATTCGACGATAGCGAAGGCGAGATCTGCGCGCGTCAAACTCTATCGCCTGATAGGGAGACAAAGCGCACTTCATCTAAGGCAGTAGCTGAGGCTGATCAAGGCCATCATCCTGCCGATCCTGACCTACGCTTCCGTGGCATAGGGATCGCCACCCAGACCCACGTCAACCGACTCCAAGCCCAGGAGTCCTTAGCGCTGGGCAGTGGACGCCCCCTGGTATGTCAGCAACCGACGCATCCTGCAGGACCTCAAACACCAGCCCCGTAGGTAACCGATGAGAGAACGAGCAGAGAAGTTCTTCCTTAAGGCGGAGGATCATCCAAATCCGCTTGTACGACAGGCGGTGTATTACGACTCCCGCTTCAGGGAACGATACCGGCGCCCCAGGACCCAGACGTAGTCGAGGACGACTAGGAAGGAAAATCACCGATTACGACACCACCGATTTTGACGCCATTGATGTGATCGATAAGGTTTCTCTAAGGAACCCTAAACAGCCCTAGGCTCACCAAGGACCACCACGCCCCGCTCGAGGCCGCGTAGGAGCCCCGACAGGAGCCCCTTTAAGGAGCCACCAGCCGGAGCCTGCCCAGGACCACCCGAGAAGGAGCCCCCAGACGCCGACCACCCAGGACCGTCAAACGTATCTCGAGACAGCCCAACTGCCAGACCCAGCCCCCCCCCCCACTCCCCGACGGCCCCGAAGTCTCTCCAGGACGGACGGGCCAACCCACATGGCTGAGTCACGGTTTTCTGCGGTTTCCCGCGACCGTAACTAGATTTGGCAGCCACCTCCCGAGGGATTCAGAGGGCCGCAGCCTTCCCCCTCACAAACTCCCGTACATATAATGTACCACAATTATGTTAACTTTTGTATATTGTATATCTTAGTCAGGACGATGCCATAGGCTTATTCTTGTATATACGTAGCGTTAGTAGTAATATAAAGATTTTAAAAGTCATGGACATAAATACATTCAGTCATAGTGAAAGCTGTACATTGTACATAATTATTTAGCACCAAATATATAAGTAACTATATTCAACATTCTTTTAATGTTATTGATGTTTGATAATTGATGAAAATTAAGAAATTAATATTTATCGCCTTTGTCAACTGAAACTAAACAGCACAAAACTTCAGTTACATGTATTGCAGTTGCAGTAGTTATAGATAGGAGGATATTTCCAAATATACTTTTCCTGTTTAAAAATATTGTAACTAATTCTGCTCGTCTGATCGGCTATCGAAGACAATGGAATATTCTCAATCGTTCTGCAGACAAACCGGCGACGGCGGGTTTCAAGAAAACATTTAATAGCTCTAGAGTCGTCTGGAAGCAAGGCCGTTAGAATATAAATAGGCGACCGAAAGATAAGTTCAGTTAGAGAGATAAGAAGTTAAGAAGAGTTCAGTCGAACGCGTGTGTGCATGTGATCCTACAAGAGGTTGTAAAAACACGCTCGATAAATTTAGGTTTACATGAATTAGAATAAGTCCGCAAAGTGTTAGTATTAGTTAAATAAATTACGATATAATTAGTCATAGTTAGTGTTATTCATTATTAAGAACCCACGAACGTAAAAAGTAGTATCAATAGTCGGATTAGTCGAAAGTAAATTAGGAGAATGGAGAAGTTTAGTGAATTAACGGTCGCCGAATTGAAAGTGGAGTTGCAAGGAAAAAAAAGCGAAACTACAGGCTAGACATCAAGAGGACATGAAAAGCAAGGGTCAAAAGCCTGATGGGTTCCTGTTTGAGGGAGCAGCTTCTGTAAATCAGCTGATTTCGGGTATGACAACGAAAATGACAACCCAGATGGCAGCTCAAATTTCTGATGTTACGACTAAAATCTCGAATATAACGACTAAAATCTCTACACAAAAGGACGAAATTATGGCCCAAATCTCCGCTCAGCGAGATGACAAGATTATACAAAAAGGGGAAATCATGACCCAGATGACAGCTCAAATCTCCGCTCAAAAGGACTAAA
Source organism: Cryptocephalus primarius (assembly GCA_963576515.1). Lineage (NCBI taxonomy): Eukaryota > Metazoa > Arthropoda > Insecta > Coleoptera > Chrysomelidae > Cryptocephalus > Cryptocephalus primarius. The sequence goes on from OY754946.1 coordinate 12,048,317, forward strand.
TCATGGCCCAAACCTCCGCCCAAAAAGGCTAAATAATGGCCCAACACTCCGCTCAGGAGGACAGAATAAGACTGCTATAGGCGCTCCTTCGGAAATCTCTGAACAAGATTCAAGAGAATGACCGAACCGAGAGTCGATTCGAGAGGCGGAACTAGCAAGGATGAGTCTGGGGGCATCTGCACGACTGAAGCCACCGACTTTCGAAGGTAAGACATCGTGGTCCAACTACCTGAAGCAGTTCGAAGCCGCAGCAAGAGCCAACGGATGAGCATCGTGAGATAAGGCTGGAGCTGTAACGGTAGCGTTACGAGGAGAAGCGTTGGATATTCTCCAGGCGGTCACTCCTGAGGACGAGGGCGACTACGAAGGACTGGTGAAACGGTTGGAAACGAGGTACGGACACTCGCACTTAGAGCCAGTCTACCGGTCCCAGATGAAGACTCGAAAACAGAAAGCGAACGAATGTCTGCAGGAGTTTGAGGCTAATGTGGCCAGGTTAGTTCACCTCGCCTATCCGCCTATCCAATGGCTACCGAGTCCTGGAGATTCAAAGAACGGTACGTCTGGCGCGGCATAAAAGTTTGGTAGATGCCTTAACAGTGGCATTAGAGTTCAAGGCCTCTACGGAAGTGTCGAAAATCCTGGGTCAAGTGGAAGCGAGGAACGACGCGGAGGACTCCAGTGAAGGCGCCAAGGACGATTCCATCGAACAGCTGGTGAACGCCATAAACAGCCTGGTGGAGAAACAGCAGAAAAAGCCTCTTCGCTGCTGGAATTGTGGTGACTTTGTCCATCTTCGTCGTAATTGCAAGCGGCCTAAGAAGGAGGAGACGGTCACGTCAGAGAAGCACGAAAAGTAAAACGGGTCAGCTCCAAGGGGACAGCTTCGACCCGTCGTCTGTATAAAGACCCCCTAGCTTCCCTAGCTTCCGTACGACATCGTAATGGTAATGACATTTTCATAGTACTTCTATGGCCGACGGTTCTTGGTGAGGACAGACCATGCAGCATTGAAGTGGCTGCTACAGTTTAAGAACCTGGAGAGCCAAACAGCGCGTTGGATCGAGAGGCTCCAAGAATATGACTTTGGTATTGAACACCTGGTCGGAACGATTAACCGAAGTGTCAGAAATACTTCGTCTGGTACATGATGAAACCTCGGGAGGATACTCGGGAGTGACAAAGACGCTGCAGAAAGTTCGCGACAGGTTTTATTGGGCCAACTGCTCCGACGACGTGAAGAAATGGTGCCGTAAGTGTGCGACTTGCGCCGTCAGTAATGGTCCTCATCGTAATCGATACTGAACCAAATTTAAAAAACAAAAAACCGTCGAATTCAGAATTTGGTAAGCTTTAATATGAGGTGTCACTTTACCCCTCTTCTCTATTTAAATCTTAGGAGCGTAACTCAACCTGGTTAAAGGGTTGTAGCGCCAGGGCTGAAAATATGCCAAAATGGTTCCCCCTCGAGATAAAAATTGATATGTCTCACTAATTTTTATAATTGTTTTTAGTTCTAAATTTAAACCCGATTGAAAGTTTTTAAATTGACACCCGGTATACCGGTCCGTGAACGGAAAAGGCAAGTTCGATTTGTAGATTCGTGCGACGTTCTAAGAGGTCGGAAATATAAATTCCGAGTGTTTTTACAAATAAATTAGGTAGTGTTATAAGTAGTTGTATTTAGTGTATTGCGTGTAAATAAATTAGTAACTGGATTAAACAGTGTAGTTGTTGGCGAACCCGTAACCGCAACAATATGCTAAGTTTCTTGTGCAATTACTTTAGAAAAGATCTTTTCTTCATATTTCAATTTTAACAGGAGCACTGGTTGTTGCGCTTTATTTCTGGGTAAAAATCACACAAAGGAGTTCTAGAGCGGTGACGTCTTTTGATCGGTCGCAGAATAACTCTGGTCTGGAAACCCCAGAGTAAATGGTATGTACTCAACTACAGAAATATTTACATTTTGTTCAAAAATGAGCTCTACGTGAAAGGACACCTTATTTATTATACTGGTATTAGCTTTGAATATTGGAGTTGTTTTGTGATTTTCAGCGTATGGATAATAACAATCCAGTGCCTTATTGAATATAAGTCAACTTTCTCCATGGAATAACTTTTATCCTGTTTTTGTAATTTTTCTTGATTTTTCATTCTGTGTATCTTTTATTAGAAAGGTTTCGGTTTAGGAACAAGATGAGATATATTGATATAGTAAGATTAAACGATTGCATTACATAGCAGAGATTAAAGCTTTGGGGCGATTAATTTACAGGTGAGTTTTAGTTGCATTTTCCAAACTATCGTATTTAAAAATTAATTTTATTTCTAATACATTATGAAAGGTTTATTTACAATGTAAAATGCAATGGACCGACGTTGACAAACTGATGATACGGGACTGACTGCCTGTCTGTCTGTTCTGCTGCGTGTTGCTTTTATAAAGTTGGTTTGCTAACTTAGTGGTTTTTTCTTCTTTATATCAATCCGTGGTTTTTAGTTGATATAACTCCTCCCCTCGAAGATTCGACTTCCGAAGTTACTGAGGAAGTTGAACATCCCTCAAATCTCAGGCCTTTGGTTGCTTCCGCAATGGGAATCCTCTTCTCATCAGGAATTTCTTGGGGATGATGATTACAATAACCATTATTTGTAGGAGAAGTGATTAGTGGATCATTCTCCATGAATTTTTGTTTAATTTCATGGAGTTCGTCTGTTACTTTTTTCCAGGTTTACAGTGAAATTCAATTTATACTGTTCTTCGTTTCCTTCCCTTAAATCTGGAAATAATTTCATTTGCCCGATGGTAGCACCTATGTCGTTTGATATTAATGTGTAATCTGTACAAATTTAGCAACCTACTGGAATTTCGAATAGGTATGACCCTTTTGATTTAATTACTTCCATTTGTTTCTAGCAGTGGAGGTAGATAGTCTCTTCCTTTGGTAGTATTGTTATCCATAGACTGGGGTTTCCAGTTTCTAGGAACACGTTGTCGTCCAGTTGAATTTCTTTTGTTGGCAAGCGGAAAATGTCTTGACTTCCAAGAGTTGAACTCATGGAACATGGGGTGTTCTTGTTGATACGTTGTGACGTCGTCTTGTCGCACAAGAAATTGTTCGTAGACATTTCCAAACAATTGTCATTTATCGAAACTTATAACAATCTATTTTTTGCAATGAATTCTGAATTTTGGTGTTATCGTCTTGTAAATGGTAAATGGATTATAGAAAATATGGTAGGTGATAAAATTCAAATATAAGTGGATAGGTGATTGCTATCTTTATTAAAAATGTTATTTTATTATTTAATATGAAACAATCCACTTTTGTCAGTTTTTCGAAAGGTATAATATTATCTAGCACTACCTCCAATGGTAGTTAGTCCTTCTTAAGTTTTGATTTTAACAATTTGAATACTTGGAATAAGTCTGTTGTTTTCATGACATTTGAATGAAAAGTTCTAAGTCTAGTAAAAGAGATTGTCGTCTCAATATCTTGTAATATTGAACTTATTATCTCAAACATATTGATAAATTGTATAAGAGTGTCTTTAATAAACCTTGTATGATCTCAGCTTATGCTACTCTGTACAGTTCCTGAAAGCTGCTTCATTATTACATTAAATATTTTCTCGTTATGACGTAATTTTATTTGTAGTTTCATTGAATTTATTAATCATTGACACGGCAAGAGAGTTTTGTGCTTTAAATAATTTTGCTAAATGGTATTGGTTTTCTTAAAGGTTCTTAATTAATTCTTCTTAACGTTTACCATCACTTGCATCTAAATTTCCTGTAACTGTTTTAATATAGAGCCTAATCTATTAATCAGTCCTCGCTTTCGTAATCTGAAAATAAATTACAACTATCTAAGATTTTACCTACTTATAATCAATCAAGTGACTAATTTTAGTTTTAGTCGAATGAATATATTTTTCTCAAAGGACGTTTTACATTATCCATATGGATTTAAGTTTGGGATCTGGTTGCAAGGGTTGTTTTTGGGGGGTTAATACATTCTATCGTTTCGGGTTTATTGAATATATTTAGGTTTTTTCGTCTAACTTGTTTCTCTACAAAGGCTTGTTGTCTTGGTTGAAATATTTCTGATTTATCACCATTTTCTTTGGTGTTTTCTAGTACATGTTCATTATTTCGGATAAGGTCTGAATTAATTTTTGAATATAATAACCTAGATTGTTCTTTATGTTGTTGAACGTAATCGTCTAATAATATTTTATTTAATACTACGTTAAAAGGTGTTGTCTGATAAATGTCCGTTTATTATGTCAATAGGTTTTTATTGTTACAGAATGGATTGAATGGTTATAGGCTAATATTGCATATGGCATTTTCATTTCAGAGGGAGTTTTTTGGAAGCCTTGAGTATTTAAAATTCTCGTGTTCGATAAATGTAGAGTGAAATCGTTCGATTCTTCCACTTGATTACGGATGGTTCGGTGAATAAAAATGTATTTGTACTTTGTGAAGGCTTAACAGTTCGATAATGACTGATTTTTTAATTCGGTTCCATTATCACAAATGATTATGTCAGGGATACAATGATACGAAAAACAATTTATTAGTTTGTCCGCTATTTCGATATTATTCAAAACATATTTAACGAATGGGCTTGTGCGTACTTTGAAAAACTATCAATTATTGTCAAAAATTTGGTTTGTTCAAATGTGAACGTGTCTAAATGAAGGATCTCAAATGGTCTAGAAGCTGTTGGAGTTTGATTAAATTGCATCTTTATTGGTTCGTATTTGCCTGTTGACAAATTTCACAATCGTTTATAAAGGTTTGGATTGAATTTTTCATAAACGGCCAATAATATTTTTCTCTAATCCTTTGTAATATTTGTTCAATTCCAAGATGGTTACTTTTTCCTTCAGGATAATTTCGAATATCTTTAACATCATCTTTACTTATTGCATCAATTAATTTTATTTTACAACGTTTCAATTTTAATGAGGCCCATTTAAAGTTTCGTTGTAGGACTAGTGAAAAGGATTCATATATTTCCGGGTTTTCAAAATATATTATAAGTAATATTCTAGGACATTTGGGGCAATGTAGTGTTTAACAAAATTAATTATGTTGCATTCAAAGTTATTTTGTGAGATTTGTAAATGAATTAGTTGTTTTTGGTCAACTAATTTTTGTATTTCTGGATCTGCGGGTGAATGTAACACAGAGCTGAAAATTATCTGATTCTGACCAAAATTTAGTGCGTGTTCCGCAGTTGGAATATTTATGGGATGTTGATCTGCTGAGGGTATATTGTTTCACCTTGGTTTTCATTTTCTACAATGTCGTCATTATCGAATTGTACTATCATGGAAACATTATTTACGTCTGGTATTATCTTGCGAATTGTCTCAGGTTTCTCATTAGTTGCGACTTTATTTAGAGTTGTCTCTGTTTGTTCGTTAAAAGTTACTGTTCTGAATTTATTGTCAAAATTTTCTTTGATTATATCATCGAATTTATTCCAAAAAGGAAATTGTCTCATTAAGGTGAATCTCTATTCGGAAAAGAGCGTCAGCATTTGTATTCGCTTTTCCTTTTTTGTAGATGATATCGAATTTGAATTTAATTCCCCATCTTAATTATTGTCAACTTGGAACTTTTAATGAAAATAACCACTGTAATGTTTTGTGGTCTGTGATTACGTTAAATTTTCTACAACTATTCTACTGTAGCTAAAAGTTTCTTTTCTATTGTTGAGTAATTTTGCTCGGAATCATTTAAAGTTCGTGAGGCGAATGCTACAGGGAGATCTTTTCCGGTTGGTCCTTGTGATAAAACTGCGCCTAAGGCAACCTTTGATGCATCCAATTTTAAATTAAATGGAATGGAAAACCTATCCGGTCCCGATTCCGAGTCCGATTCATTTACCAAAACGTGAATATTTGATAGAAAATAATTATTTCTCAATTTACAGAAGACTCTGACATTTCGAAGTCCCCACTGGATGAAAGCAAACATGTGAGGGCGTTCTCTTCTACATTAAAAGATCCAAAAGATTGGAATGGTCGCATAAAAAATTGGTTTTTGTTGTATTTTAAGTTTTTAGGCGATTCTTTGTATTTGTACTGTGTTTTTTAGTATTTTATCACTTTATTATTTTATGCTGTCTATATTGTTTATATTTCATGTGTTTATATTTGTTTATTTTATTCATTCATGTATCCTTATTTTTTGATATGTTTGTATTTGTACTGTTTCTTTTGTATGTCGATTTTTGGTGTATTTCATATGTTGTGATATCAATAAAATATTGTATAATATAAATTAAGTTTTCTTGACGTGGACTCACTTGAACGTGAATCCCCTTCCTAATTATCCTTCTCTACTTTTCCCCCCACCTAAGCCCCACCTAATTCTCTATCCAAACGGAGTTTAACAATTATTTACCAACCTGCAGCTAGGTTAACCGTCCGTAAATAAAAAGTAATTATGGTAATTCCCCATCGGATAGACGTCACGATAGCGCGTCGTAGGTGATTAAGATAACGAATTTTCACAATTTTAAGCGCAATCGATAACTCTCAAAATATTTTAATTAGAAAATTATTATGTTTTTAAAACGATGGACGATATTTTTATATAAGTGCTGACCAAGTTTGAATGGAATCGATCAAACAGAAACAAAGTTATTAACAAATTTATAATTTTGATAAGTTGAATATTATTCCTTTTACGAAACTGACAAAGGCTAAATGTAATTGAAATTTGACTTAACAAAAACCGTGCCATAACACCTACATAGACCATTTCCTGGTAATTATTTAATTCAAATATTAAAAATAATTCCAAACCAATCAATTTCAAAAACTGGAGAAAAATCACCGAAACGTAGATTAAGCTGAAAGTAATCATGGATTTATATACGTACTTATTTATTTTTTAAATATTTTCATTTATCAAAATCACTTCATTACTTCATCAAATAAATCACCCAGCACCATTTTTATTTTGAAAGTTTCAGTTTCAATTAACCTCGCTCTTTGAACCATTTGCGCGTTAACCTTACAGCTTACGGCTTTAATCAATCCATAATTGATCTCCAAATAGGGAGATATCAAAGTGAAAGGAAAACCTTCCGGGACGTTTACATCAATCCGCAATCTTATCTGTGGGTTCACCTTCCAAACGATATTAGACGATATTAAATTTATAACTAAAGTTATATTAGAAAACTTATGTAAAAGCACGTTACAGTTGCATAAGAGAATAGATGAATAGGTAACATATTCAAATGACAAATCGAGTGATTGTTTAGAATTTTCGTGTACTCACTAAAGTTTATTTTTCATACGGGGGCTCTGATACGCCTTAAATTCTCTGATTTAATATGTCCCGGCTAGACAGATGAGCATGAGTGACTCCTTCCCTAATTGGGCCGTGGTAATAGAAAGTAAACAAATAATTTTTCGCGTGATGATTTAATTTATTTTCCAATTTTGCTGTAGCTACCAACAATTAACTGATTCAAGCTGAACAAAAATCAAGTCAACAGACTGAGTTCATAGCATAATCAAACAATGAACACTTCATTTTTTATCTTTGTCGACAAGATCATTAAAATAAATTACCTTAAGGCCTCAAGAAACTCCCCACTATGTCACGTATCACAGATGGTGTTCGCGTTCCCCAAGCGAAGGCAGCTCTCCGGGGCGCAATTCATCAGTTCCAGGGTACAACAAAAGGTCTCCTCTCAATTTTAGGATACTCATTACCTTTCTTGCTTTCGATTTTTACACTCCGTAGCGCCAATTCCCATTTTTATTCTTCCTCGGCAGTTCACCATCTCTCCCTGCAGTTCCCTTGACTACAATCTATTCATCTCTCCTCCTAACAAGCAAGTTCCCCGAATCGTCGTGTTTTCCGCAATTCAGACACCAGAATATGCTCGTATTTTGCCAAAAGTCCCTCATCGCGATTATGCTTCAACCCTTAATCACTCCAGTTCAAATTTTCCAGGATTATTTATTAATTTAGTGTCTAACTGCTGTACAAATTTGACTGGAATCAGTTCAGTAGAATCAGATTTATTAAAGATTTTTATTAGTTAGTAATTCGTAACCCCACGAAGTTTAGATTGTGACGGAATTTTTATAACTTCCGGACGACGGAAACTGAAACCGTATCACTGAAATGTCTACAAATGTAAGTTCGAACTTTTCCGGATAATTACAAAAAAAAAACACGAAATTTGACTGTTTATTTCAGTAAAAATTTAACAAAATAGAAATGGTTTTGCGATTTGTGGTGATAAGGTGCATGAGTCATTCTAAATATAGCAATGTAAAGAATCCATATTACGTATTGTCATGACCACGAGATTTCCAAATTCTCAACAAAACAAGAAACGGGATTATGGCTCGGCCAAGGTGAAGTTACGTAAACTTTTATAAACGTGCTGACTGTCAAGGTGCGAAATGTTTTGATAAACGCCACACCTCATATCAACAAGTGCGGAGAACACAAAACAAATACGAATATAAATAGAAAGAGAAAAGTCGGGAGACGACGTGCGGCCACAGAGAGTGGCCGATCACAGAAGACACGCTGCGGTCGAGAAGACCGAGACAACCTACCGACCGCCCCGAAGATGCTCTCTGACCCGCTTTGCACCGTGGAAATCCGAAGATCCAGACAACAGCCCTCTATTATCTAAGTCGCCACCCTCGCCTCTCACGCTCCAGCCCTTAGAATTCGGTGTGGCAGAGAATCTCTTTTCTCTTTTTCACATTTGTATCTTTTTTAGTGCCCCCACTCATAAGTTCTCCGACCTAGTTTTTGCTTTTGCATTATTTATAAGACAACTAGATCATTTATTTAAGTGCTTCGCAGCCATTCTTCACTCCTTTTACACGTTTTTCTTAGAGATCGTTCACAAACCACGTGGCCCTATTTGAGACAAATTTTATCCCTCGTCCCCCATGAAAATATACCGTGGTTTTTCGCTCCTTCTAATACCTCTTTCAAGGTGAGATATTTTGGTTAGGTGATTGGCATCTATCTATATTAAGGAAATAAAGAAGAAGATTTCGGTTTGTTTCAATCGTAAATTTATAGTTTAATTTGTATTCACTTCCTCTCTTAGTTTTCATTCATTTTAACCTCTGTATTATAAAACGTGTCTCGCTTATTCTCGAAAGTCGACAACCAAATAATAAAACCTCTCACTGTAAATTCATGGTATCATCCTGTAATTATAATTTTCTTATAAACTTGTACCATGTAGCAATGACTGTTGAAGGTAATGAAGTAACCTAACGCTCTCTTATAAAGTGATCAGAGTTTAATTTCTTTCCTATCTCCAATTATTGGCTGCACATCCGCTACAAATATTATTGTATTAACCTTATACATGGCTTCAGGGGATCGCCCCCTCAATAAAAGCGGGGGAAGAACACCGCCCTTCTTGGCCGGGAGTAGGTTATCCTCCCACGGGGTCTCCCAACAGGTCTCCTACGGGGACACGAAATGAGAAAGCAGCTATAGGACCCGTCTTCTTCAATGGGATTCATGTACACAAAGTCGCATCTATCACTTATGCATATACAAAAATATTAGTTCCCTTGAGAGCTCCTCGTCTTGTTTTTCTACTTAAAATAGAACAACATTCCTCGACTCAAGTCCCCAAAAATATTTAAGATGTACTTGACCTTTACGCCCGAGCTCTTGTGACGACGACAAACTGATTTTCTCAATCATATCTTACTAATTAGTAATTCCTAACTTTCCCTTAATACAACCGACACGTCGGAAACTAAACCGTCCCGTCGCTCTCTCACTTCATTACTAATGGTTTATTTCTGCAAACTTAAAAGTTTAAGTTCGTACCAACTTATATTTGGTAAATTTGGATTCCTACCAATCATGTTCTAGACGGGTCGTTCTTTCAACCAATCCAAAGATACTTTGTGCCCGCCTTATTAAGCTCATAAATTATATTTATTTACGAGAGCATGTCACAGAATTTTGGTGGTCCCTGCTTTGTCAATGGAACGCGAGATAATAAAAATCTCAATAAATTTTTGTGGACTCCAAAACTCCAAACCATAAATTCATTAAATGGAAAGTAAATACCCACTTTTTGGTATCTCTAATTAAAGCCATGGTACTTAAAATAGAACCAATTTTGATGCACAACCGGCGCCTTACATATATTTATAATGTTCCACAGATTAACTCCCTTCAGTATTAACCTTCAGATATGCAACACCCTGTAACGATATGGATAATATACGTACATATCAATGTATAATTAAAATTGTTGCTACAGTTACCCAAAGATTTTGCCACGTGACACACTTTACCGTCGTGTACTTGGATACGGAGTTTTCTGCATGACTGTTTTTACTCCCTTAATGAGATTAATCCGTAACAAATCTCTTCGTAGAACACCTAAGTCATAAGTTCCAGCTCGGGAAACTTATTCTTAAAAAATTACTAAACTTTTATTTACACTACTTTAATATGAAATTTACGGATATAATACCTATGGTATGACAAACTGACCAAGACTGATACGTATGATATGATAAACTGACTAAGACTGATACGTATGATATAATAAACTGACCAAGACTGTTTATGCGCTATACGAAACCAATATTTATATGCTTTTACAATTGTTTAGGTAAGCAATTCCTATCTACTACAAGGGTCCATTGTTATACTATAAGGGTCCATTGTTATGGGCTGACATAACTCCTACAAGAATACTGATCTCACCACGTGCTCCTTCTACGATGTCCTTAAATTTCATCCCATCTAAAAAATTTTTGTGTGACGAACAACCACTTTCAAATAAAAAAATCAACAAAAGAACCAACGGCGACAAGTATCGTATTGATTTAACTAATGCACAGGGCAACATTCCAACTTCCGCCAAATGCAACTATAAATATAACTGTGATTAGAGCCATTAAGCGAGTCGCGAAATAAAGTGAAATAATGCATTTAATGGAGCAGAGCAAATCTAGGAAAATCTGCACAAAGACTGTTCATTTCCTGAGGAGACTATTAAGCTTCTTACGAAAATAAAGTATTTCTCGGTGAAAGACTCGACTGAAAACTTACAGTAATAGGAATTTCTGAAGTTGTGAACAATCGTAGACGGTACAACGCTTTTATTTCAGGTACGTAGATTTTAATCTCCATTCCGATCTTCAGCATCCTTTATTTCCAAAATCCATTAGAACAATTTGGGGCGATGCCTGACCGTAACATCTATTCAATCATAAATCACACGAGGGAAAAAATCCCACCACCACCATCGCCAGCTTTCTCTTTATATGTGGACCATTTCAATAAAACGGAATATACGACCAATTTACGGTCATTCTCAATTAAAAATTTTATCGGCGGCTAGGTAATTCGGAAGGGCCTGGAAGAGACTGAAGTGCCTTTATAAATTTCCCTTCTGCCGGATTTATGACCGTGTCGGACCTTAGCACATATTGCACTTTCCTCCAAGACTTTCCCATTAAGAAGGTTTTATTATATTTGCTTTCATCTAGTAGACAAGTAATAGTGGTTCGCTCATTTTAATGGAAAGAAATGTAAGAATTTTTTGAAAAATATGACAACATAGTGGTTCGCTTGTTTTATGAAGAAGAAACTAATAGGTATATAATGATATCTGTTACGTCGAAAATGTATGAAAATGTTTTTGATTCTGTGTCTAATTTGGAAATAAAGAAAGTACTCGCCTTGGATCAAAATCGCTTAAAAAAATTAAATGGAATAAATGTGGCAAAACGGATGACAAAAAGTTAATAACACAAAAATGAACAAACTGCGGTGAACCACCGGACACTATCGCTATGTCTCTCGTACTTACGCCTCGCTTCCGTTTCAATAAAGCGAACGTTTATCTTTACTTTAAAAAAATGATAGTCTCTAACTTTATTTAGATTGGCAAAAGGTTCAACAGAGATCTTACGTAAGTCTACCAGACGCTTCTTGAACGTGTCGTCACATTAGGGCCGACTACGATCACCTGAAACTTAAAATATATCCCTGGACGTTTCCCTTCGCGTAAGTCCGTATTTTGGCCTCAAGCCGCTGAAATTGTTAGTAAACGGTTAACTTTTTTCCGATTCATCACGTGCTCTCCCTGGAGACTCTCGCGGGTGATTCTGGCTACTTCTGTGACCTTGCCTACTCTTCGTTCGCTCCCAACTCTGATTCCTCCCCGTGAACCCTAAAAAACTTATCCTATAAACCTATAAAAAATTGACAAACTTCGGCCTCTTGCCGACTAAATTGCTGTAAAATTCGAGCTCGAAATTGCGTCAGAACTTGGACCTGATTCTGGTAACTCCTTTTGAGTTACCCACTCCGCGGTCTGGACCGTTACCCGTTAGTACTTCCAACTGTCCCCTACGGCTGCCAGGAAGCAACTCCCAGATCGATTCAATAACCCCGACGGTCAATTGAAATCGTAATTCAGCGAAAAACCCCGTCGATTGACGTAAGTCTTATGCCACGTTACCTGTAGACTATTAAACTTTTGCTACCTGGGCAAAACAAAGCCGATAAATCCAACTTTTTACTAACTTATTGTCGCTGCTCTTTCCTTGTTTTTTTTTCGAACGTTAGCTGATTATTGATAATAACCGGAAATCGAGGTGAATGATTTTCCTCCGTCGATCAACTTCAACGAGCACGTGTACGAGGGTGCTAATAACTAACGACTTATCTACCTACTAAGTAGTAAACCTTACAATTAAATACTCCGATTTTTTCTTATACTAAATTTAGCTCTAACACATACAGGGTGTTACATTTTCACTTCCTTACTACTGTTGCCATAATATTTGTTGACCTTTTTGGTTTGTATTTTAGAGCTTTTGACAGGGCACGTAAATTCTCTATCGTTATTATTTTTTATTTCTTGTTTATTTACTTATTCTTATTGTTTTTCTTACATTTACCAGCTACTAATTACAGAAGAATTATATTCGGTTTAATTAGTTTCCAGAGCCGTAAGGCAAAAATGTAATAGAAAATATTTTGAGCCTCGTTACGATTCAAATAAAGTTGTATAATTAATGACAAAAACTGAAAAATTTTGCTTGAGATTAACATGTGATTGCGATCAACACAGGTTCATCGATCTTGCAAATATTGAAATATTACGATACATTAATTAACAGCAATCAGCCGGTCGACCGATGTAATATATATTAATGTGGGTAGTCGTCGAATCAACATTTTTTTTTCTTTGGTATACATACTGCGGAATGTCAGTGGAAATACCATTCCTTTTGGTCACCTTCGTCAGAGTCCACCTCACCGTCTGGTTCTACCACGTAGTGACAGCCACCCTCACTCTCAGGACTATGTAAGATAACCCCTCATAATGTGGTAACGAATTGATATCCTTTTATTCTTGTAGTTGACTTTTTTGAATAAGAAAATCTGAAGAAAGAAAATTGTGACACAAATGTTAAAAAAGTGTAAAGTAACAAAATCAAATACCAGTTATGAAGAGAAAAGTGAAAGGATTGTTCAACAGTCATTAAGAATGTTGCGTTCCGACGCAAATTAGTCTCGCGCATTTTTTGGCTATATTTTTTTATAGGAAACTGATGACCTTTGAGTATCCGCATCGCATTTTCCGTTCGTTTACATTATCTTCGTTGTCGATTTCACCATTGAATCAGCCGCAGCCAAAAGACCCAAAAGAGGGAACAGGTAAGCGACTAGGGTATTTTTGCTTGCCTGATATACCCATATAGCTCCTGATTTCCAGTTAGGTTAATAAGCATTTTTTTGAGAATATCGTGGCTTATTACGCATAACGAATTAACATTAATTCGTTCATTTTAATAGGAATTATGGGAATTGTATACAGACTGGAAAAGGTAGACTTATTCTATTGTCACGGTTACGTGAGGTAGGGGGTTGGTAGCCACATGGGTTAGAGCTCGCTGTGAATAAAACAAAAGATCGAAAAACAAAAAGAAGAAAAAGTTTCATTTTCGCCTGGGTCGGAGAGCTTATAGGTCAGGGTATTAAAAGACAGAAATGGAGAAAAGGAGAAGGAGAGATTTCGAGCACAGCGAATCCTAAAGGGCGGAGCGTGAGAGGCGAGGGTGGCGACTTACATAATAGAGGGTCGTTGGTCGAGGAGGAGGAGAGCATCTTCGGGGCGGTAGGTTTTCTCGGTCTTCTCTCGCGCGCGCATTTATATTCGTTTTGTGTTCTTCGCGCTTGTTGGTATAAGATGTGTCGTTTATCAAAACATTTCGTGCCTTAGTAGTCAGCGCGTTTTTAAAAGTTTACATATTGTAGCGGTTTCTTATACAAGCAGGCTTTACTCTTCTATAATTTACAGCAGTCTTTACACACAGAGATTTAGTTCTACACTGACGTCAGTATTTTATAATTTACAATTACATAAATAACTACTTGTTTTTCCATAACAACGGCTTATACGGGGCATTCGCTGCAATATATTCATTTTGGCCTGAGCCGTGATTCCCTTTCTTGTTTTGTTGAGAGTTATGGACATCTCGTGGTTGTAACAGTATTGTGTTTAAGGTAAAAAAAATTAATTGCAATTATTTGGATCATTTTAACATCGACTAAATTGTTCAAATAACAGTAAACCGTTCTTTTTGAAAGTCAAAATTGTAGGAATTACTCAGGGAGTGTGAAATATTAACATCTCACTTCTGTTAAGGAGAGCTGTAAAAACGTTAAAATACGAACGTAGTAGCCACGTTTATAATTCCCGTAATTTCCTGCGACTTATAAAAAGGTGACTGTTAATTCCACGTTACGCTACGTGTAGGATGAGTATTCTGATGTTTAATTTTAATTTAATTAAAACGTTAGCTCGAGACGGATTAAAACGGAAATGTGGTTGTTATGCGCCGTGGAAGCCGCTATAAACGTTTTAATCCGAAAAATTTCAATTAAACTTAAATAAGCTAACAAAAATTCGAGAGAGTGTTTCAGATTCAAATCAGTTGCGTTCAAGAAATTCAAAACATTCGAGCGGAAAATGTTGAACTTTCCTGGATGGAAAAGCAAACAAATTTTCCGCCTGCCACAATTTCCTTTCGGGATCGATACGGTTATTTACGATCTCTTGTTCATTCAATTTTTTTTGGCCGCGAGATTTTATCTATCGCTTCCCTCGGAAAAACCTAAACAATATCATAAATTGCTGAAAACTCGGGTAACGTAGGAATTTATTGTTTTGTGTGTGTCGACGTTATTTCTATCAAACGCCATTAATACAGGAGAAAGGGTGAAAGATAGTTTCCCTCTCACCCTATTAACCGCCCCGATACAATATCTATCCAGTCATCTATTTATCTTTATAGTTCCTGTTTCAAGAAAATATGGGATACACGTTACGTTCTGTTTTATTATAATCATCGGACTCGATGAGTCCGGGAAGTTCCAAAGGAATTATTTATTATTTTCCGTCCGTACTCGTTAAGAGAAGAGAACAATATTACAATTGTTTTCGAAGTTTCTCTTTTAAATCGTTATTACTTGTGCCATTGGGAAGTTAAGCAAATTGGGATAATTCTGTTCTGTCGAAAACTTTTCCTGTGAATATGATCGCGATCACAAAATTTCCACAATTCTCAACAAAGCAAGAAACGGGACCACGGCACGGACAAGGTGAAGTTATGTAAACTTTTATGAACGCGCTGACTACCAAGTTGCTAAGTATTTTGATAAACGACACCCCTTATACCAACAAGCGCAGAAAACACAAAACGGTCAGGACGGTCAGGACAGGGAGTGGCCGGCCTGAGAAGATACTCTGCCGGCGAAGAGACCGAGAAAAACCTACTGAAGATGCTCTTTGACCCGCCTCGCATCGTGGAAATCTGAAGATCCAGACAACAGCCCTCTATTATGTAAGTCGCCACTATCACCTCTCACGCTCCAGCCCTTAGGGTTCGCTGTGCCCTAACCTCTCGTTTTTTTATTTTTTTATTTGTATATGTTTTAGTGCCCTGACTTATAGGCTGTCCACCCCCAGGCGAGAATAGAACCTTTTCTTCTTTTTGTTTTTCGATCATTTGTTTTATTCACGGCAAGCTCTACCCTCTGTGCTACCACCCCCTACCTCACGTAGCCGTGACAATAGACATTAGCTGCGTTCTTTTCGGGATGGCATGGTAAGTGAATTTAGTGCGATTTACGAGTATTATTCGTACAGTCGAGATATTTTTGTTTAACTACAATTGCAACAAACAGAATTAGAGGCTCTGGAGATTAAATTTAATTTTCTTTCAATTAGCAATTACATATTTCGTAAAACAACATTAAATCCCAGTTGATAGTATGGCATCGATTTATTATAAAAGTTTCAAAGGTTAAAACACAAATTTTTCAATAGCGTTTTTCAAATTTGTTTCGTTTCTGTAGAACAGTTGATCAGTTAATCACCCCACGATGAGAAAATCCTAACTTAAAACAAGAAAGTGACAGATAACGTACTTATCCGTCGTTTCCATTTCTCGTGCACTATTAGCCTTCGACTCATACTTCGTACACATACTTCGTAGTCATACTGTAACTGCCACATTTTGAATTTTTTAATTAACTCTAATTGCGGGTGATTAAAGGTGAATTCCCTTAATAATAATTGTTTTGTTAATACCCCGCTTTCTATTGGTCGAATTGGTTTGATCGGTTATAAATTAGTACAAACAAACAGTATCACGTGAGATATAAGTCGGTTTTTGATAGACGCGATTGCCAACTGAAGGTCAGAGAAGAGGATGCGAAGCGTACTGTAGCGGTTGGACGGCAGTGAAGTACGAGGGTTCAGAGAAGTGACCGATGACGTTTTCCTGGGCGATTTTGCCCTATGAGGGAGAGGTCTTCCCGTTAGGGCTGTGGTTGTGTCGGTTTTCCTCTCTGCGAAAACTTTGACCAACGTAGGGAATTCCCTGGGCCTGTAGTAATTACAAACAATAAATAATTCCAAAAATAAAAAATCTACTTTGACGTATGTATTCTGAGGATTTCGAAACCGTTCTCCAAAATGTTGTTTAGAAAAGGGGCAGCCTTCGGTGGAAGCTCTAAGTTTTTTCTGAAATATTTAAGAATGCTGTTGGAGCTGTGAAAACAAATAACAGCTCTGAGCTATCTTGCTTGAAGCTTAAATTGTTTTGTCAAACACAAAAAAAAACAAATTGTAATAACAACCTTAAATAAAATCTGTTCCTTTACAAATAATGAATAGCAATATTTATTGCACTCAAAATGAAATATGCATATGCCTAATTGATTAACCTTCCCTGCCTATTGACTTTCCTAGCTTGCCAATTTTACGATATTGCCATGTCTTACCATCCGCTCTTTACTTACATAAAGCACAAAAGTGCGTTCCGATCAAAATTATCCCGGCCAGATGTCTCATTTTATTCCGTCTTGATTTATCGGATCGATACAACCTTCTTACTCTCCTTACCCCTCATCCCACTTTCTTCCATAATTGATTAAAAACCCGTTCGAAGAAAAAGACGTAGAAATGTACGAGTCTGAAAATTCAAAACAAGACAACTAACCCTCAACTCGAGAGGTGAAATGGTGGAGGGGTAAGAATAGAAATATAAAAGAGAAACGGCTCTGGAAATTTAATATATGTTTAAAGTGGCATATTGTTGATGAAGGTTGCTTTTAAACCGACGAGTCTTGATTCCTAACATGTGACCGCTAATTGAATTAAATATTTATAAAGGGAAAGAGGTTGTTAACTCTGGAGTGAAATGTAGAGGCGATTAGGAGGTAAACGTTACAGGACAAGTCGGGTCTTCTCCGATGCATAGTAGAAAAATGGTTTCTCAAAATTTTTGATACTGGTTTATATACTCCATATCTATCGTGTGACTGTGTATAAATTCAATAGAAGGCTCATAAATAAGTTTTGTTCACAATAAAAGCTCTCTTTAAATCACAGAATCATAGGATACAAATATTTCTAAATTCTATGGAAATGAATCTAATAAAACAGCCTGCGGGATTAACGTGCTATGGACGAAAAATAAAAGCAAACTAGGTAAAGTTGAGAGCGGGAAATAGCAAACAGTGAAGAAAATACTAAAAGGGCCTAAAAGAAGTGAGCCGTGGTTTTTAATAAGCAGAAATCGGGAAATAAACGAAGTTGTCCAATTTTCTAATATTTTTCTCATACGTGACTGCCAGAAAACATCAGGTGGGTAATGGTAGCGACACAGGGGTTAAAGAAGTTGAGCCTTCGTATACGCTAGTGTGCCTATGCTAATAGGCTAATGCAATACTGGCCGAAAGACGATAACACTCAACAGTAGACAAGTTTTCCCTCCGATCTTGTGGATTGTCCGCTGAGCACTAGTCCCCTACAAGAGCGGTGGAGTCAAACGAATATAAAAAAAATGAACACGTATTAACGTACACCAAAGGAGAAAACCAAAACGAAAAACGCTTGGTCCGCGATATCTACTAGTAACAAAACAAAAGAAGGGAACACTATCATGGTCACCTTAAAAGTTCAATCATTTAATTGCCTGAAGGGCCTTAAAACTAAAACATCTGATTTACGAGTCTCCACAGTCCTGAAGTCCCCACTTTGGATCAGGTAATTATCACCCATAATGGTACGTGGCACGGACAGTCTTAGCCCCCGTTCAACAGAGTAGTCAGTACAACCGTGGCCCCGACCCAAACACTAGGCCCAGTCGAAGCACCCGCTAAGGTGATGATCGTCGGTGACTGAAGTAACGTTCGCTCGTCTTCCCCGGAATCAGTACGTCCTGCGTGAGAGCTCAGAGGTGACGGCTATGAGATCCGAAAAGAGACTCGTGTAAATCTACACGCAATGTGAACATTCAAGTCTCTATGTTTTCTTCGAACACTATATCCCCCTTAACAACGTGTCGTTACCAGGAAAAAGAAGAAATTTCGTATATCTATGAAATTTTTGACTGACTGTAGTCAGACACGGAGCGGCGAGATGCTCAGAACCATGAAACGCTCTGTACTATGTACGATGTTGCAAAAGGACATAAGATCTCTGCGTTAGGAACAGGCACTTGTAAATCTAAAACTTCATTAACAGATCCAAAACAAATTTAAGATTACTTATTCCTAAAAATATGATTATAATCAGAGCTGTTAAATGGAACTAACCTAAAGCTTACATTTTACGTGTTGTATGAGTGTCCGTGCCTGACGTCAAATAAATATGAAGAAAATTGATGCTGTAATCGAAATGGGAGACACACTCCCGCTCACTAGGTAGCGTTACTAATACCAAAATGAAACAAGATAAGTTTTAAACGTAACAGATCTATAAAATTGCGTTTTATGTAAACCCTCAGAACAATTTGAAGCGTACGTTTATTTAATATTGTACTTCTTGTCAGGGTAATTTATATTAGGTTCATAAATACAGGTTGGAGTTACGTCGTTCCGTTTACGTCAAAGAATGTCTTCTAAAAACTAAGGGATCCAATGAAACTCGTCATCAATTTTGTATTTAAAGCGTCTAATAGTAGATTCGTCACCTTTCTAGTTAAAGGTTTTCACCTGATAGTTATCTGTGTGAGTGAGGTCAAGTACGTGTCTTCTCGCGTATGGGTCCGGCTTCGGACGGCCCCCCAAAGGGGGACTAAGGACATTACTTACATCTAAAAAACAGTCGCTGTTAAGAAGTACGCACTTGATTTCTCCCTCAACTATTTCAAGTGTTTTTGATTTAGACAAGGAAGTGGTAACAATTGGTAACAAACACTGCAACGATGAAGATATTGTCAAAGAAGGTAAGATTGGGTCTTCTTGGGTAAGATTAATCTGCTAAAACAGAGGAGAGCAAGGTATAGCGAAGTAGACGCAGGTCCATTCACTGTGATGATAGAAAGAATGCGGATAATTCGAATTCGGCTCCCAAAATGATACATCCAATGGATCTGGGAAAAATAATCCACGTAATGGGAATTGACAACATCAAGAAGATAGAAAAGAAAGGGAGAAACAAGGTAGGAGTGATATTTAACCATTTTTCAGAAACTAACAACTTTTTAGAAAATGAAGAAATTTTTATAAAAAATCTCTTAGATTGGCTGACTGAGGTGGCAGGAAAGTTACATTGCCATCAGTTTGGTTTTAGGAAAGGCAGAGGGGTCCAAGAAAACTTAGCAGTCCTGTATTCCACAATAGTCGCCGAGATCTCACAAAAAAAGAAGGTAGTCGCGGTCTTTCTAGATTTATCTTCGGCTTACTACCATGTTCTAATTGCCAAATTATGGGAAAAGTTGTCAGAACTCGGGATGTCGTCTGATGTGTTGCGACTTATTACATCTCTCATCAACAAAGGAGGAGTTCGGATTATCGATCCAATTTCTCATGCTCTCGCGAACTCAGTCACGGTATGCAGGGGGATTCCTCAGGGCTCACCGCTTAGCCCTTTACTTTTCAATATTTATTGTAATTCGGTGCATTCTTCAATTCCTCATAATTTCAAGTGCCTAGGGTAAGCAGATGATTTTGTTATTCTGTGCCAAGGATATAATGTAGAGAGAGCTGTAAGGGAAACGGAAAAGGGGTTATTACATCTGGCTCAAATCTTCAATAGTTTAGGTCTTCAATTAACTCTTGCCAAAAGCAAGTCGATGGTATTTCAGAGGGTTTAGGACGTTTCAGCGCCGCCGATTCATCGCCGCCGATTCATCGCCGCCGTTTCATCGCCGGTCAGTTCACCGTCGGCCTGTTCATCGCCGGCCAGCATTTGTAAAATAATATTTTTAATTATTTCTTATAACCAATTTTTAAAGTTTGTTGTAAAATGCAGGTGCGTCCCCAAGTAAAACCCATGATAATCGTGTAATTATGATTTACCTGGAAAATAAACACCTATAATAATCCTTTAATTGCGATTTACCTGGAAGTATTAGGCATTTTGAGGTAAGTAGGTAATTTAGAAACAGGTAGAAATACACCCTGGAATAGTTAGTTAACCAGTAAGTTTTGTGAGTGTTAGTACTGTTGGTCGCATCTCCCCTAGTTGAAGATATGGAACAAATTTTGAGCAAAAGAGGAAAAGCAAAGTTTTCTCATGGTGGTAATCTGTACATCTTTGAAAAGCAGAGTAAGCGCGACATGGACGTAAAGTTTTGGCGTTGTGAACAGATGGGACGCTGCAAAGCTAGACTGCATACTAAGAATGGAGAAGTGACAAAACAAATAAATGCACATTCTCATGATTCTTCAGCAACAAACGTGGAAGTGTCGAGAGTCATTACTGCAATGAAACGTCGTGCGGAAGTTACAGTAGAAAACACTAGCAAAATAATAAATGAATGTATAAAAAGTTTATCCCAAGCTGGTCAAGGTGCAATTCCTAACAATTCCGCACTAAGAAAGGTTATTCGTCGGAAACGAAATGAAGTGGGTGTAGCGCGTGCAGATCCCAATTCATTGGCAGACTTTATGGTGCCAGATGCTTACAAATTCTACAGAACACAAGATGGCGTGGAAGAAAACTTTCTACTACATGACAGCGGACAAGAGGACAATGAAAGGATCATCATTTTTGGGAGAGAAACGTGGCTCCGACATCTGCAAACATCTTCAATTTGGTATGCTGACGGAACTTTTTCGATTTCGCCACGTTTATTTTCCCAGGTATACGTGGTCATGGCAAAGAAACATGGTGGAGTTCATCCTGTATTTTATGCTCTTTTGCCCAATAAAATGAAAAGGACGTACCTAAAAATGTTCGAAGCCATTAAGAATTTAGTGCCCAATTTAAATCCGGAATCCATCAACTGCGATTTTGAGAATGCAGCTATTTCTGCAATGATAGAATGTTTTCCCGGTGTTAATATAAAAGGTTGTTTCTTCCACTTGGCCAAGAACATGAAGAAGCATTTGGCTGAAATGGGATTTACAGTACAATACAACAGTGATCCAGATTTTGCATTAAAGGCTAAAATGGTGGTTGCTTTGGCATTTGTTCGTCTTGACAATATTGACGAATATGTGGATGCTTTAGCAGACGAGTTGCCGCTAGAATTGCAACCGTTAATGAATTGGTTCGAAGATAATTATATTGGACGTCAAAATAGACGTGGAAATGGAAGACGGCCTGGTTTATTTGCACCCGGTGTCTGGAACCTATATGATCGAGTACTGCGCGACGAAGATCGCACTAACAACCACGCGGAAGCGGCACATCGACGACTTCAGACTGAATTAGGGGTCCATCATCCGACTATTTGGAAGTTTGTTGATGGATTGCGAAAGGTACAGAAGGGGCGTGATGCATATTATGAACAGCTTGTTGCTGGGAACGAACCACCGGTAAAACTTCGTAAATACCGACAGGCTGACGAAAGAATCAAAAGGATAGTGTCTCAATTCAACAATAGAGATGCTGTCGAATATCTGCGCGGCTTAGCCCATAATTATCAATTTTAAACTTTTGTTTTCATTTAATTCATTTAATGTGACTGTTTGCTTTGGAATGTACCTGGTTTTAAAATGTAATAAATAACTATAAATTGTAAATTCCGACTGTATTGTTGTGAATCAACGTAATTATATTGTCCTAATTTCCAGTGCTATTTCACAATTGTTTCTGTTTATTTCATTCTTTCCATTTGTTCTTTTATTATTTATGTCCTGTGTTTATTTTCATATTCAACTATCGCCGACATTCATATTTCATACATGAGACTTACTTTATAAATAAATATTAAATAAATAAAAAAGTTTAGGACTACAAAACTAGTGTTTAAGTGCTTCCAACCCCAAACATTAAATTGATAGCATAGTTGGTCATTTACAACATTTTGGCAGCAGCAGAAACTTCGGTTACAACAGTATGCTAAGCGATGAATCGGCTGGCGATGAAAGGGCGACGATCAACTGGGCATGGCGATGAAACGGCGGCGATGAAACGGCGGCGCTAAAAAGGCGGCGATGAATCGTCCCTATTCGATTTCAGAGGGGTCTCATTAATCCATCTATAAACATGAAATTAAATGATATCATAATTCCTTGGAGTGACGAAGTGAAGCATCTAGGTATGATCTTTCATAAAAATCTAAAATGGAAATGTAACATAGTAAAAAATGGAAATGTAACTCTCTCAAAGGCAATGCAAGGTATTAATATCACGCGGTGCCTTTGCAGAACATGGTGGGGTACATCCCCTAACACTTTACTGGCTATATATAAAGAAGGTGGTTATCAGCAAAATTTTGAATAAAAACTGCTCCTACAGAAGCCCGGTGTTTGAAGAAGTCACTAACCTATAGCTCATAAGAAACCTGTTTCCTGGTTCAAGGAGATCAAACAAAGTTCAAACTTTGTTGGATATCCTAAGTTTAGTCAGGCCTTTAGTTCATAAAATCTGTTTCACTGAGAACATACCATATTATGAAGCTCCTCTCAATCTTTTCTTTAAACCTCCCCAGTATATAAGATGTCCATTCAAGAGAATGGAAGAGTATAATTTTATTTTTAACAATTCATTGAAAGAAATATCATAACTACAAGCTTATATTCACGGATGGGTCCAAGGATCCACATGGAAGATGTGGTTTGGGGGTTTATGGGAAAAACCGGATAAGGCTATCTGTGAGACTGCCAGATTCCTTTTCAATAGCTAGTGCATAAACGTTCTTCATCATGCAAGCCATACAATTTATTGAAAGCCAGGCAATTGGGTGATCTGCTCGGATTCCCAGGCTGCCCTGAATAAACTGAGAGGATCTAAGACAACCACATTTGTGGACTGAGTGACCATTGAAATAAAACAACGCTACACCTTCTGACCAGAAAATGAGTCAAGGTGGTTTTTGTTGGATTCCAGCTCATTCCAACATTCCAGGGAACTCAATAGCTGATAACTTAGCGAAGGCGGAGACCAAAAGGGTCACTTGTATTAACTCAAACACCAATCATACTGACATGATAATCATTATTAAAGAAAATATTTGAGATCAATGTAAGTAAATCTTTAGAAATTTGTCATTAAACAAGGGAAAGCTATATGAGGAATCTATACCGAAACCCCTAATGAGACCCTGGTTTTATAGTATAGCAACTGCTCCCAGAGGACAAATAACCTCATTAAAGAGACTCAGAACAAGGCATTGCTCTTTGGGTGAACACTTGTTTCGTTTAAAAGCTATGTCAGTGTGGCCACACTCACAACATTAAACAAATTCTATTCGAGTGTGCAAGAAACATGGACAACATCCGCTGGTTTCAAGATAAATTCGAGGAAATGTTCAGTGCAAACTGTGTGAAGATATTTCGAATATTCATTCATGACATCTTATACAGAAACGAAGAAATAACCTTTTTGATCTTGTACAAGTTTCTACAATTGTCGAATATTAAAGTGTATCGTGACTCATAAAACATAAAAGTTGTAGAATTGGCTGGATCGCCTTGACGGCGCAGGCCAAATATACTTATCACGCACACGCACACACACGCACGCATGCACGCACGCAAGCACGCACGCACACACGCACGTACCTCATTAAACAAAATGTCAACTTCATTTTGTGTCGTAAGTTGTTACCGACTACTTAGTGAGAGATAAATTTATGCGTTAGCATATCTGTTCAGTAAGTAAATTAACTTGACAGACTAAATTTACCGTTAGGTGAATAAACGTTTACTGATCACTTAAGGGTCGGCAGCACTACTGAACTGTTTACTTGGAGGTAAATAAACCGGGTCTGAATGTACTTACACCAATATTTACACTAATGTATATTTAAAGTACTTTTGCACAGGAATGATTAGAACGTGGCGACACAGGTCGCGGATCACTCCTTACGTCGCCGCAGAGAGGCCATATGGCTGAAGGTACAATGGAAAGTTGTCGGTGGTCTTCGTTTCAGACTGTGGATGAAGTCCATTTCCTCAAAGTCGGAGGGGAACTTAAATCCGAAGCACAAAATTGACTGTCTCTAACGTCTGCACATTTTCCACATTAGATGATAACTATTTTTGGAAATCGTTAGATATATTTCGGCTCCTTAAGAGCCATCATCGATAACAAGTTTAACGTTACGTCTATTGCGTTTGTACAATATGTAAAATTATTTAAAAAATGGTGAGCGAAAGCGTGAGGAAGATTCTAGAATTAAGTAGAGAACTCTCACTTTCTCCCTATTGAAAATACTACAAAAACATATGTTTGCATACCCTACTTGGGCTTTGTCTCCTACAAGTAAAGGGAAGTTTTTTCTGGATCATCATTAAACCTAAATATTTCTTTCACTTCGCCCCCCAATTTAGTCAGGTCTCTATTCAACCGTGAGGTGGAAAAGAAGCAGGTATAAATAAATGCCTACGTTTTTGATTTACGTTTACCACCCTTGGAATATGATATTGATTTAATGAAAAAAATTCAACGTTAGACGGCTTCATATTTTCCTGACTTCATAAAAACAAGATTTTATATTTTCTCCCCCAATTTTTCACGATTATATATTTTCTCCAAAAGCAACAAACATCCTACCATTTTCCTAAACGTAACAATTCACATTTAACATACTAAAGTCTGTCAAAAAATGCGGCGAAGTAATAAAAACTCATTATAAATGCAAAACCGATACAAGGTAGCACCCACTAAATGTGTCGAGTTCTCTAATGATTTGCACGCTACCTTCCGTAATCTCTTTACATTACGAGTGTTTCTTCCTGAACATGTGCTATTTTGTGTGGCCGACACATCTGGCTGGCTAGCGAAGAACCACTCACTGGCGTACGGTCGGGAAAATGACGAAATGTGCAATAATCGATAACTGAAAAAATTGTGTGTGTGTGTGTGCGCGCGCGCGTGTGCGTGCGCGTGTGTGTGTGCGTGCGTGCGTGTGTGTGTGTGTGTGTGTGTGTGGGCGCGCGCTTGAACTAGATAGAGAGGGAAAGAAAGACAACACTTCAATACATGTATGATCGTGCATTAATTTATGAAATTTTGCGGCCCTGAGAAGGGCCAGTTTATGAAAAGTTTTTCTAAGCCGTCACCTTCTCCTTGGTAAACTCAGTCGTCGTTGCCATCGTCGAATTCTTCCCAAACATCGGAATCTGAAGAAGAATCATCATTTGGGTTGATAATACTTGATTCTATCAACGACTCCGAAATGTTATCCAACTGTAACATTTGGTCTTCAATTTTCAGAACGTGATTTATGCATTTTTGCCAATTTTCCTTGGAAACTTTACATATTGCTTGTTTTTGACATCTGCTAATTTGAACGTTGTATTTGTTCTCGCCACGTCCCCTTTTATTTGTGCCCATATTAGCTCAATGGGATTCAGGTCGCAGTGGTACGGAGGAAGCCGAACCACTGTTATTCCTTTCGCCTTGGCTGATCCATCGACGACGTGCCTTTTAAAATCACCTTTACGTGAATTGACTAAACGCAAGAGTTCTACTTTTAAAAGGTTTTCGGCACATTCGATCTTTTTCGAGGATAACCATTCTGCGATACGTTGTTTTCGCCAAGAGCTATTTGGTAATTTCTCTTCTAATCGGGAATGGTAACTAGCGTTGTCCATAACTATTACGGAACCATTCGGAATTAGATCGATCATTTGACCAAACCATTCTTCAAACACGTCCGCAGTCATTTCTTCATGGTAGTCTCCTGTCTTAGTTGATTCAAAAATTAGTTCTCCCCCTTCAACGAAACCATCCTCGCTTCCAATGTGGGTAATAATAAGCCGTCGCCCTTTACCCAACGAAGGCTTTAAACCGGTGGACCCTTCTTCTAGAAAAGCTTGCCTTCGATTAGTTACACTGGTATCTTGCCAAAATTTTGGCACGGAATGTCCTGCGTTAATCCAAGTTTCGTCCAGATAGAAAAATTTTTTCATTTCTAGCCTACTCCTTCGAATATCGCGCAGGTAACTTCTTCTCCACACAATGATGTCATCTCTTACCATCAATACAGATTTTCTATTGTGCTTCTTCCATCGAAATCCCAAATCCTTTAAAATCGTCCATAATGTACATCGGCTCATTTTTGGAAAGTCCTCGTCTTCTTGGACAGACAATAGAATTTTATCTAGTGTTGGAAGTTCGTTGCGGAAAAAGAAAGCGCGAACTTTTCGACGTAGTCCCCTTTTTAGAAATTCGTCTAAGGAAATTTTCGGACGTCCTGGAGACTTCTTCGCCGGTTGAACAGGGCCACTCTTTCTTTCTTTTAATAACCTGTACACTGATGTCTTACCTACTCTCAGCATCGCAGCGGTTAATTCCACGGTTTTATCCACACTCGCATCTAAATTTTGTTTCTTGATGGAATCGAAACAATTCAAAATTAGAACTTTCTCATTAACTGAGAACGGCGCTAATTTTGGGCGTTTCGATGGTCCTGGTAAATTCTCCATACTCCAATACGTATCTCCGTACTTTAAAAATACCACTATGAACACACAGGAAAGTCACTGTCAAAGTCTGTCTAATCACACACACGTACACTTCTATAAGCAATGCTGACTGACTACTGTCTTAGGCTTAAATGGAATAAATGGGCCGATCTTATACACATAACCACCTGATATGTTAACGCAAGCATTAAGCGCAATCAGTTCCTTTAACTTACCTAGAATTACCGAGAAAATAATAGCCGTCTGGTCCCTTCTTGGAATAGTTAATCACATAATCCGAACTTTAGTATTTATCTGCACCTCGATTAGACAGCACCCACTTTTGTACATCGGTAGGAAATGTTCATATCTCTTCGATTCTTCCATACCCCGAGGATTTATTAGACAAACATTATGAAAAAAAACATTACCGTAAAATATTATAAAAAATACCGATTTCCAATATTGTAATATGTTATATTAATGACGAGTTAACAACAATTCAGGTAAAAAGGGAAGCGTTCCTGAGATAATAACAATCGCGGTCGTAATACCTACCTTTTAATAAAACAATTATACCGGTTTTAAGGAAACTCAACATTACATAGACAATTTTAATGCATTTATTAATATTCGTTGATTTCTTTAAGGACGCCTCTGGTTAGCGGCGAAATAATCGGTTTATTACTTCGCCGCACTCTTTGACAGGGTATAATCTCATTCCGAATTGTTACTATAAATTTTGTACAGCTAACAGATTTGCGCCTTACACTTTTTCCATTCGTAATGACTAGGAGTTCACTTAGTTCCTCCTCTTTCGCCTTTGTTAATCTTTGTAGCATATCATTCCTCCGCCCAATTAAAGTTTCTGTCTTTGATGAGGGACGACTTCCTAAGGAATATTTCGCCCGTTCCCCTTCCTGGCGAAAAGTACACAATTGCCCGTATTTCGGAACGTAGACAAAGCGTATAAGTAACTCCTATTTTCTAGTTATGTGGAGTTTAACCGACCTTAAAACGACGCCTTTTCAAATTTCGAACAAGGTACGTCCCGGTGAGAACTCCTGCTTTGTTTCA
The DNA here is from genome assembly GCA_963576515.1 of Cryptocephalus primarius. Lineage (NCBI taxonomy): Eukaryota > Metazoa > Arthropoda > Insecta > Coleoptera > Chrysomelidae > Cryptocephalus > Cryptocephalus primarius. The sequence goes on from OY754946.1 coordinate 12,076,785, forward strand.
GGCTACGAGTATACATTCCTTGCCGTGAGGGTTTCCGTAGATTTCGCAGCCAGACTCCGGGGAAGGGAACAATTGAAAAATTAACGATACGAACGTAATCTAAAGGGTTAGAGGAATTAGACAGTTGCAGAAAATTAAATTGAAAATTCGGGATGTCGAGGGAATTGTCTGTTTTGAAGGATATCACGTTGCAATTGTTGATGAAAATTAGTGATCCATCTGAATTCAAAAGACGATCTGACTTTTCTAGGGTTGAAAATTTCATATGGTAGTCCCAAAAACCTTTCAGGTATATTTTAAATGGAAAATTGACAATCGAAATATAATGCATTTCTGAAGACATAAGGACTAAATAACCTTGAAGTGTTTGTATAATTAATTTACTAGAAAGTGTTTAAACCTTTAGGAAAGCAAACTACAAACTTCCTAATTTTTATGGTGATCAGAACCCAAAACACATTTTTTAGTTTAATGCGTTTTCTAAACTCCCTAGGACCCAAATTGCACTTGAAGACCTCCAAATAGGATCAAAAGACTGTTCCAAAGTTATTACAGTCACTTTAGTTAAACCTGTTGATACCCTGTGGGGTTCTAAATAGGTTCTATTTTTTTGGAACTTAATGTCAATTAAAAATTTTCAAAAAATGAATCTAATAGATACAATACCAGACACATTTGTGACTGGAAACTCTTCTGGAGGCGTAAAGAGTACTTGAAAAACGTTTTCTGAGAACCATCATAGATATTGGAAGCCCTAAGAAATCTTTAAATGCTGTTCAGAACTTTCAATACTTGATTCAAATAACAGGTCCGATATAGGTATGATAAAACGTTAGGAGAAGGTTAATTAGGACAAATGGTAAACGAGAGAATTATTTCGTATCCCGGTTGTGTACAGTGGGGATGTTTTTGTCAACCGTGAAGCTGCCCGTAATCGCCTCTACGTCATCGTTTGCTGGTGACAATAATTTAGTGACTATTAGTTAATATAGAGAGATAAGTTAATAAAAGTTCGCACTGTTATTGACATATTGTTATGTTGGTGAGTTCTTAACAAATAAAAACACTAACTGACTATGACTAATTAATCGTAATTTATTTAACTAACGCTAATATTATACGGACGTATTCCCGACTAGAAATTATTTCCTGTACCCGACAAGGACCCGGCCGGGATTGCTCGTCTAACACCCGGCAGGGACTGTAACGCAGATGTGCCGTCGGGTCCTGATCAGGACGACCTGACGTGGACCCGACCGGGCATTCCTGGCGTGGACCCGGTCAGGTCATCCTGACCAGGACCCGACCGGGCCGGCGTTATAGGGTGCTAGACGGGCATGCCCGGCCGGGTCCTGATCGGGAGGACCTGACCGGGTCCACGTCAGGTCGTCCTGATCAGGACCCGACGGGACATCTGCGTTACAGTCCTTACAGGGTGCTAGACGGGCAATCCCGGCCGGGTCCTGGTCAGGAAGACCTGACCGGGTCCACGTCAAGAAAACTTAATTTATATTATACAATATTTTATTGATATCACAATATAATAAATTCGCCAAAAATCGACATACAAAAGAGACAGTACAAATACAAACATATTAAAGAATAAGAATACATGAATAAATAAAATAAACAAATATAAACACATGAAATATAAACGATATGTACAGGATAAAATAATAAAGTGATAATATACTAAAAAACACAGTACAAATACAAAGAATCGCAAAAAAACTTAAAATACAACGAAACCCAATTTTTTTTATGCACCCATTCCAATCTTTTGGTTTTTTTAATGTAGAAGAGAACGCTCTCACCTGTTTGCTTTCATCCAGTGGGGACCTCGAAATATCAGTCTTCTGTAAATTGAGAAATAATTATTTTCTAACAAATATTCACGTTTTAGTAAATGAATTACCTCATCACAGTCGTTGAAAATGCATCGTCACCATCCACCGCCGGCGAACTTCACATCACAAGACTTGAATAAAAACTGGTTGGAATAGTAATAGATAACGAACGAAGGGTCGCTTTTACCTGTAGCGTTAATCCGGAAGCAATAATCGTTATGCTAATTATGAATGTCGGTATTGTTAAATTAGTAGCGCTGCGAAATTTTGTTGTCAACAACTGTGTAAGTAAAATATTAAAGATAGAAATAATTTTCCAAATTCGTACGTCCTATGATGTTACGTTAACTGCTTTTTCGGCACTACTTAGTCACTATCGCGGTAATCGTCATTCAAAGAATTTACTCCACTAACACTGAAATATGTAGTTATGCCAAATTCACTATTTTTTCCCTCTAATTCAATTTGACTCTCGGGAACAATCTAACTCGTTGGTGAGTAAGTTCACGAATTCGCCTTGCACGGTTATCACACATTTTTCCCTTTGTCTTCTCGAGCATATTGGATAATGATCTAAATAATTAACAAAATTAATTTATATTATTTTATTCCGGCGTTAATACTTCGGAGATTTATTTAATTGATGATTTTCGAAATTAAGAAAATTCAAAAAATCAGAAAATTATAAATATATTTTGTTACTTAGATTTTTACACAATGTAACAGAGTTTTAATTACCTTCAATCACATTTAATTATACTCAGTGTTTAATTTTGTCACATTCAGTCCTGATCAGGATCTGGTCAGGTAATGCTAGCCGGGCTTGCCTTGCCAGTGCCTGGTCGGGTCCTGACCAGGATCTGGCCAGGTAATCCTAGGCGAGCATGCCCGGCCACTTCCTGATCGGGACCCGATACGTTTTCGGGTTTGCCTACCCAAATTTCTAGTCGGGTTCTAATTCATTTAATCTTAAATTTATATCCGATTGGTGTTTTTACGGCGGATGTCGGCTCGCTGACATGAACATCTATTTTTCAACTGCTCGCTTATCTCTCGATCGTCTTTTTATATTCTAACAGTATTACTTCGAGATTTTTCTAGAACAATTAAACAAATCCGGGATTCGGCCGGCGTCGAAACATCGAGAATATTCCAGTAGCTCCGATTGCCGATAAAGAGTGGAAAATTCGTTACAATATTAAACAACCCGACTAGAAATTATTTCCTGTACCCGACCAGGACCCGGCCGGGATTGCTCGTCTAGCACCCGGCAAGGACTGTAACGCAGATGTGCCGTCGGGTCCTGATCAGGACGACCTGACGTGGACCCGACCGGGCATCCCTGGCGTGGACCCGGTCAGGTCATCCTGACCTGGACCCGATCGGGCCGGCGTTATAGGGTGCTAGACGGGCATGCCCGGCCGGGTCCTGATCGGGAGGACCTGACCGGGTCCACGTCAGGTCGTCCTGATCAGGACCCGACGGGACATCTGCGTTACAGTCCTTTCAGGGTGCTACACGGGCAATCCCGGCCGGGTCCTGGTCAGGAAGACCTGACCGCGGCCACGTCAAGAAAAATTAACTTATATTATACAATATTTTATTGATATCACAATATAATAAATACACCAAAAATCGACATACAAAAGAGACGGTACAAATACAAACATATTAAAGAATAAGAATACATGAATAAATAAAATAAACAAATATAAACACATGAAATACAAAAGATATATACAGGATAAAATAATAAAGTGATAATATACTAAAAAACACAGTACAAATACAAAGTATCGCAAAAAAACTTAAAATACAACAAAAACCAATTTTTTTTATGCACTCATTCTAAACTTTTGGATTTTTTAATGTAGAAGAGAAAGCCCTCACCTGTTTGCTTTTATCCAGTGGGGACCTCGAAATATCAGTCTTCTGTAAATTGAGAAATAATTATTTTCTAACAAATATTCACGTTTTAGTAAATGAATTACCTCATCACTGTCGTAGAAAATACTAATATCTTCACGGTCCTCCGTCGGCCGCAACCTCACTTCACAAAACTTGAATAAAAACTGGTTAGAATAGTAGATTTCGAATTGAAGGGTCGCTTTTACCTGAAGCGTTAATCCGGAAGCAATAAACGTTATGCTAATCATGAATGTCGGTATTGTTAAAGCACTGCGAAATTTTGTTGTCAACAACTGCGTAAGTAAAATATTAAAGATAGAAATAATTTTACAAATTCGTACGTCCTATGATGTTACGTCAACTGCTTTTTCGGCACTACTTAGTCACTATCGCGGTAATCGTCATTCAAAGAATTTACTCCACTAACACTGAAATATGTAGTTATGCCAAATTCACTATTTTTTCCCTCTAATTCAATTTGACTCTTGAGGAACAATCTAACTCGTTGGTGAGTAAGTTCACGAATTCGCCTTGCACGGTTATCACACATTTTTCCCTTTGTCTTCTCGAGCATATTGGATAATGATCTAAATAATTAACAAAATTAATTTATATTATTTTATCCCGGCGTTAATACTTCGGAGATTTATTTAATTGATGATTTTCGAAATTAAGAAAATTCAGAAAATCAGAAAATTATAAATATATTTTGTTACTTAGATTTTTACACAATGTAACAGAGTTTTAATTACCTTTAATCACATTTAATTACACTCAGTGTTTAATTTTGTCACATTCATAATACGTATATTATGAATAATGGGTGTAATGATAGATTGCGCGGGCATGCCTGGCCAGTGCCTGATCGGGTCTTGGCCAGGTAATCCTAGGCGGGCATGTCTCGACAGTGCCTGGTCGGGTCCTGATCAGGATATGGTCAGGTAATCCTAGCCGGGCTTGCCTTGCCAGTGCCTGGTCTGGTCCTGATGAGGATTTGGCCAGGTAATCATAGGCGGGCATGCCTCGCCAGTGCCTGATCGGGTCCTGGTCAGGTAATCCTAGGCAGGCATGCCTCGCTATTGCCTGGTCGGGTCCTGATCAGGATCTGGCCAGGTAATGCTAGACGGGCATGCCTCGCCAGTGTCAGTCCTACCCTGGCATGCCTCGCCAGTGCCTGGTCGGGTCCTGATCAGGATTTGGCCAGGTAATCCTAGGCGGGCATGCCGCGCCAGTGCCTAGTCGGGCCCTGATCAGGATCTGGGCAGGTAATCCTAGGCAGGCATGCCTCGCTATTGCCTGGTCGGGTCCTGACTAGGATCTGGCCAGGTAATGCTAGGCGAGCATGCCCGGCCACTTCCTGATCGGGACCCGATACGTTTTCGGGTTTGCCTACCCAAATTTCTAGTCGGGAAAATTATTATTAATGATTGTCTTTTGTGATTTTCACATTTAAATGTGCGGTTTCTTAAGTAATAAATATGTACATGTCTAGCAATGGTACGAACTTACCACAAAATTTCCAAAGAGAAAAAGGTGATGCAACCATGAACTTTATAGAGGTAAGGTTTACGTGCAGTAAATTTCATTTTAAAATTCCTTCTTCAACAGTTCAACATCGTAATTTGAATTTTAAAGTTGACACCACAATCAAAATCACTAAAACTCGAATAATAGGGAATGTTCAATCCAGCACTTTTAATATGGCTTAATTAATTTTCATAATGACGGAATAAAACGTTCAAGGGTATCACAGATTAGAATTGAAATGTCTTTCCATTACGTGAAGCACAATATTTCTTGTAATAAAATCTGAGAGCCCGTCAATATTTATGTTTCGTTGTGTTTATTTTAATTTGAGGAGGCGTTGTTTCTCCTGCTGAATCCCACATTTTACATATGACAGGCGAGGCTGTAACAAATTTTTTTGGTGGAATTACTCTCCCCCTACGGCAAAATCAACACCAACACTCGACGGAGAAAAGTAACGGAATACTGTGTATTGTTTACGACTGGATTTCGAAAGGATGCAAACAATTATGGAGATCGAGTTTCCTTCATTATTTTGAGATTTGTTTGGTGTATGAGGTGGTGAATATCGGAACGCCTGCAAAAAATGAGTGATCAAAATTCATTTTTTTTTTATTTTTCAACACATTTCGACACGTTCCTTGATCCATTTTGATGAAGAAATAATAGGTGGATTATTACTAGTGCTGCTACAATAAACGGTAACATAAAATGAAATGTAAATAATCCGGCAAGGATTTTATTATGTACTGCAGTTGAACAACTGATGTTATAACTGCTGATACTAAATTAGCACTATGAGTAGCACCTTGAAATGATATTTAACCTCATGATAGAACGTAAGCAAGAAGGTAAACAAATAAAGAAGAGAGATGCTCCATAAGAGTTGGAATTAATCATCCATAATTAGCACGTCGGCAAATATAATAACCTAGCTATTATAGTCCAGTCAATGACCATTTTCTCGTATAATTTTGCCAAGCAGCAGCGATTTTCATAAAAAGTTGGATTTAGGTTCTACTTACCCTCTCTTTCACGGTTGACCCGGTGCCGGGGGTTGCTTTTTCGCTGGTGATGGATGCCACCCCTTCTCGGGGGTGAAAAATGTTAAATTAAAAAACGTCCGGGAATGGATAAATTTGACTAATTCTAATTTTACTGAAAGTCAATATTTTTACGACTTATTCGCGAGTGAAAATGTCAATTTTTCCACCAAAAAAAAAAAAACGTTTTCAGACGGTTTTTCGCAAATAACTCAAAAAGTATGTATTTCATGAAAAAAAAATCATTCTTATCAAAAATATAGCGCATAACAAAACAAAAAGAGTGGTGGGTTTATCGTGTCTGTAGACCCAATACAAACATAGTAATAGCTTGTTGAAGGTTGGTTTTTATTTGTCAAAGGCCAAAATTGAAAGTTTCAACGTGAATTAACCAAAAAACAAAGCATTTTCCTGAAAATACTCAGAAGACCATTTTTAAATTGCTTAAAAATCCTCTATTTTATCTTTTCTACAAATGTCTCTAGCATCAAAACTAAGCGAGTTGACAAATAAAGTGGGTGTCTATTTTTTTGACGAAAGAATTTGTGAAGATCACCCCCTAATTACCACTCCAATTGAAACTAATTGTTACCACTTTACAATTCACTTTACTTATGTACTTCAAATATGCTCTAGAAGTTTGACAGCTCATAAGTGCTTAGTTTTGAAAAAAATTGAGCTTGAAGTGACTACAGCATTTTTGTAATTTTTCAAAAAGTTGCGTTCTTCAAATTAACTCAAAAACTATTAACAATGTGCAAAATTTTGTAGAGTACAAAGTTGTAGGTTTTGCTTTTCTGCGTGTTTTCATAAATAGTACCTTTTTCAAGCCCATTCAGATCAATCAATTTCAAAAATAAGCGCTGAAAAAAATTTCATTTATATGAGCTTATAGTTCTTATAAAGACCTACAAACTAGTTTTTTAAAGGACTTTATGGCTTAAAAACTAAGGGAGTTATGGGTAAAAAATCAATCCCATTTTTATTTGATATCAGAACACGTATATTGGTGCACCCATAAGTTAAAGCTATATTTTGGTTACAGTTTATTTATATAAGCTATATTATATATATATATATATATATATATATATATATTGTTGTTTTTTTTGCAAGGGATAGTTTTTGTGAGGGTTGAAACTTATAACTGAACTATAAAAAATTAAAACAATAAAGAAATCTTAATTTATTACCACTATATGATTAAATCATTCCAGGTTGGTGAATAAGATTTTTCATACTTTTTAATGATTACTGCGATAGGGGAAGATTTTCAGGGATTAAATATTTTCGATTCATATTTCTTTAACCCTCAGAATGTCAACTAACGTTTACTGGTTTCGATTACCAAGTCGAATTTACAATTCAAAAATTATTTTCAAATAGGGGTAGTTTGAACCCCTAAAATATAAAAAGCCGCCATCATTACAGGGTTAACATCGAAGTAGATGGTAAGTAGAACCTGAATTCAAATTTTTGTGCAAATCGGTAATATTTAATCATTCTAAGTTGCTAAAGAACATTTTGAACATATTTTTTTAATTATTTCTATTCGAGGGGGTGGCTTTTAGGGTTCGAAACTGTTCAATAAACCATAAATTATCTCTTAATGTCAACTGGCGTTCATACAACATAATTAAAGATGATGAAATCCATTACACTCTCGAATCTACAATTTTTAATTTATTTTCGAATAGGGGTAGTTTTAACTCCTAAAAAATAAAATGCAACCACCGGCACAGGGTCAACTTCGAAGTGGAGAGTAAGTAGAACCTAAATCTTAAACGCCAAATCAATATTAGCCCAATAAAGCTTTGCTATGAAGATTCCTGTAATAATCTGGATTATTGAACATAATCCTAATAGGGATCCAACGTTATATAAGGGTGAAATGTTTGATGATGGAAGGTCGGTAATGGAATTATTAACAATTTTAGTAAGTGTTTTCATTAAGAGTTTTTTCGTAAAGTTGTTTTTGTTTCATTTATAATTTTCACATCACCAATTAATGTAATTAATAAGCAGATTACAATTATTAGATAAGTTATGCTATGGAGAAAGGTAATAAATTTATTAAGGGAAAATTGAGGATTCATATAATGTTAGGTAGAAATAATTATTCATGACAGGGTTAAATATAAAATAATTTAAATGAAAGCTTCAATTTTTTTCATTTAACATTATTCTAGTAATGTAAATAAACGTAATTATTATTCCCTCAATTATAATAAGTAAAGTGATATATGAAGATCAAAAGTTTAATGATATAAAACCAGTTAATAATGCAATTATCAAGGTTTGAGTAAAACGAGCCCTAGGATTAATGGGTAATTTATTAGACTTATTGATGGTTTACAAGACCATTATTATATTTAAATTATTAAAGTATTATTACTAAATTAGTCCTAGTTAGATAAATCGTTAAGAGATTCTTCGTATTGTATCCCGGTATTCCAAAGCAAAATTCAAAATTGTATTTCTAACTCGCCGTGACCTTTCTAAAAATAAATTCCCGCTTGAGAAAACGGAAGACTTCCCCTTAGCCGAATTTCAAATAATTTTCCTTTTCGTCATTTTTTTCCTCCTACGATAACTCAGTGCAATAATCCTATTAAAAATCGCCGGAGGGAAAAGAGAGAAAAAGTGAGTGGGAGAAAGGGGGAAACGAGATAAGGCCGACTGAATAAGACGACTTTCGCCTGTTTCGGAAATTAATACTAAACAAAAAAGAAAATTCCATACAATTTCTATTAGAAAACACGACGCACATTTCTCCATCGACATAGTTCATGCGCGTGGAACTAACTTGAGGAGGATGGAAACTATTTAGTAAATTGAAAGCGCTTTTCACCGACGGGAAATCCCATTACAGCTTCATTTAAATGAAATGAAACAAAAATAAGGAAAAAAAGAATGACACTAGATAGTCTGCACGAGTTTCAGGATTTAAATAACACATTCCCGTAAATATGTTTGTTTACTGTCGTTTTCTGGAATGGAATAAACCTTGATAGTTACGTATACATTTATAACGAAAAGGCGGAGAAAAGCACCAAAAAAAATTAAGAAATGCGTATCACGATGCTTCAAAATTCCAAAAGTATGCACAAAATTTAATAATAGTGATCCTAAATAGACCAGCTTAAAATAGAAGAGGCGTGTAGCACTCCGCAAACAACCGGTGTAAAGGAAAGGTCTTAAGAGCTGTTTTGAATAAATATATGATAAATAAATATAGATATTAGAGAATGAATTATGATGGAAAAGATGGAAAAAGAGGAAGCGAAACGTGTATCAGAGAAGATCGCCATTTCCTTGGTCCGCGTGACATCACATAAGAAAAAGAGAGATAAAGAAAAACAGAATCTGCATCGGACCAGACGGTTGAAGTGAAACTTCGTTGGGTATAAGCCGCACACAAACAGCACATATGTACCTACTGAATACGGCGTCGATAGTCGTTTCGTATTTGGTCGTACTTTGAGTCTTGTCATTGGACATTGCCAAATTTAATTTTTCTTTCAGAAAATCTATCAATGGTACTGCCTTCTGATCGGAAAAATCAATGTTGAAATCTCCGCTCATTACCATTGGGATTTCATGAAAATTTCTATCGAGCGGTGCTGAACCGTTCCTTGCATAAATTAACAAATTTTGATGTATAAACTTTATAATCTCATTTACACTTTTACCAGGAGAGATGTATAGAGCTACAATTAGGAATTCTGCCCCAGTTTCTGGAATGCATTTACTTATACAAATTTCACCAATAGCAGACTGTGCTGCAACAAGAAATTCTGATCCCCTTGAATGCACATCCATATGAGAAGTCACTGTATTTGTATGGTCACTTTCATTGTGATAAATTGCTACTCCCCCGCAGCAACATTTTGTCGTTTATATTTTACTATGCAATGAAAATTCGGAATATGGATTTTTCGCCCTATACCTTCTGTTGTACTCTGCTTTCTTCCTTTTCCTCTCTATCATCTCTTTATCAATGGCCATTTCTACCGTTTCTTCCTCACAATCATTGTTCTCAAACTCTGAATTTGTATCATGTGTCAATAAATTTGAGTCTAGTTGATCCATGATAATAAATTTCTACAAAAAGAAATAAAAAAAAAACATGTATTCTCAAAAATGTAGTAAAAATTGAAGAATTCTGGAAAATCAATGTTCTCTCTAACCTGTATTACGAAACAAAATCTTTGATTTATCTCCTTTAAAATCCTGCAGCGTTTGTCCCACGAAATGTTGTTTTTTCTTGCGAGTTATATATCGGCCAAAAAGAATGTCGTGACTCGCTGCGAAAAAGATTGTTTCCATTTTAGATCATCTTGAATGTCAAAAAATTTCACCACCTCAAATATGACACTTTTACGCTCAGGCATTCATGATTATTAATTTAAATAATTGGCCAATAAATGTGTTAAAACTTTGTTGGCATGATTTTTCCCACAAATTCACAATTTTTGAAAAAATTCCGGGCCTTCTAATGATTTGGGGAGCGGAGTTACCAATTTGCTAATCAACCAATTTTAAACAATGTAACAATAATAAATTTTATGTGTGCCAACTGTACAGGCATGCTTCTCCCAAGGAACCCAGAGTTTTTGAAAAATCTAATTTTTCTTTCAGAAAATCTATCAATGGTACTGCCTTCTGATCGAAAAAATGAATGTTGAAATCTCCGCTCATTACCATTGCGATTTCATGAAAATTTTCATTGAGCAGTGCTGAACCGTTCCTTGTATAAATTAACAAATTTTGATCTATAAACTTTATAATCCACAAGATAATATGTCCACAAGAGGCGCGATGGGTGGGTGGATAGAGCTCTTGCTTCTCACACGGGAGTCCTTGGTTCGATTCTTGGTGCGGGAGGTCCTTTTTGAAATTAATAAAAATTTCTTCCATAGCCAACACGTAGAAAGATACGCTAAAACACACCACGTGTTCAGGAGAAATGAGAAATGAGAAAAAAAAGCGTCTCACTTTATTTAAGCGTTACGCGGATTTTCGAATCCCACCTTACCAAAATATCCAACGTCCGCTAAAAAGTTTCACTTCAAAAATAGAGAGGAAACAGATATAATAAATTCACTTCCGTCTCGTCTCGTGGCACACCGCCCGAATCCCCATTTTCACTTTTCGCATCTGCAGTCGACCCGACGACGTTCTCCTTTCCACATCCCTTCTTGCGTACTTCGAGTTCATCTCTCGTCGAGCGTGTGGTTTTCCCCGTATATCTCGTGGTGTTAACCACAAGTAAGGCCGTGTAACAATGTGACCGTGCCTTGTCGAAAATCCCTCATCGCGGTTACGCTTCAACCCTTAATCGCTCCTAGTTCAAACTTTCCCGAATTAATAATTTATTGATTTAGTATCTTACGGCTGTACAGATTTAACTAGAATGAAATCAGTAGTACCAGAGTTATTAAGTATTTTCTTTAGTTAGCAATACTTCAGCTTACGAAGTTCAAACCGAGTTAGAATTTTTATGATTTCCGGGCGACGGGAAATCTGAGAACACAACATATTGTTGATTAACTAACTAAGCATTTAATTAGTAATTAACCATTGACGTTAAAACTAAGGAATAATCGTAGTTTCCTCTATCTGATATATTCATACGTGAATTAGACACTGTTCGCCTCCCTTAATCTCAAGCCTTAAACCTCGCGCACTATTACCTTGGTACCCTTGCACGTCCTTGGGGTAATTATCATTAGCAGATGGAGTGGTATCTCGCGTGCTGTTCCCTTGGTACCATTGCACCCTCAGTGCTAGTGTATTGCGTGTTTCCTGGGAATTCGGGTGGTACTTCGCGCGTTATTCCCTTAGAACCAGTGCACACTCGACGCCAGGTGTTTATGAGAAGTTTGCACAAGCCACACACAAGGCGAAAATAGAGCCAACTTAAATAAACACTAAATAATTTATTGGCAAGTGCCACAAATAAATAAATCTTTATTTTACTTATATATACAACTGACACTCTATTCTGAAACTATTTTTAAATGGATGTACATATTTTGGCTCAAACTTGTCTGTTTGATCAACGATAAAAGAGTAACTCCGTAAGCATAACAATCTGCTTACTGAGTGTTAAGTGTCAGATTATGACTAAGCTGCTTTAGATGGCGATCCTACGAGTAACATTTTTGTTATTACAATACTTTTAATTGTCGTACAAAAACACAATTGTTCTATTATCTCACAGAACGGTTACGCATTAATAAAAACCGAAATGCCATTTTGCTAATCAAAAATGAGTTACTCACAAAAAATCAGTATTAACAGGTCTAATCGATCGACATTACCAACACGCAACTCGAAGTTAACTCGACGGAGGTCTAATTAACTCTTTCGGTTAATTAAAGCCTAATGGAAACTCGGTCTGGGTAAAATGGACGCAATCGTTCAGAGACGGCGAAAAAACGCCTGCGACATATTTAATGCGCAATAAAATACTCCGGAGACGGACGAGACAGGCAAACAACGCGATATTGGATATCGGATAGGGGATTAAGGGACGACGACGATTCTTTCGCTCGTCTTATTTCGATTTACGAGCGCAAAGGTAAAAGTCGCACGGTCAGAATCCCCGAAACGTAGAAGGTAACTTCAATCAAAATTGAAAATATATTGCCCAAAATGTTCTACCTGTAATATTAGACTATTCATGTACCACAGCTACAGCAGTTTTCAATAAAACGGTCATATAACAAAGAAAACCAATATCTATAACATCAACTTCGTGCTTTATGTTCCTGGTTTGGTAAAAACGACAATCCAGGCTGTTTCAGGTATAGATCACCTAACCTATTGTAATGAGTACATCTAGGGAATATTATTCTCAATCTCAGTTTCTAATGGCCGAATTGGTGTGAGATTGGTGTGACAAAGGTGTTAAAAATTCAACTTATTAAAATTGAGACACCTCTCACCTTTGTAACTCTCGTAATTATCGAGATCTCACATAAAAGTCTAACGAGTCTGTAGAGGGGGAAGAGAAAATTGTTTGCGACATTTATTCCAGAACTAAAAGAAGCAGTAAAGTCCGTTGTACTTAAAACTTACGACATTATAATTCATCGATGACGTTTTACATCCCGACCAATCGAATTAGACCTGAAGGCGGAGGACAAACGACACCGCGTCAGAGGAAACATCGCGTGCGAGCTCTTCAAGGAGAAACCCGAATCGTTGAGTCGATTAATTTCTCTTATGGTTGGGGGTTTCATCTTGTATCGCTTAGCGGTACTCTAATGGAAGAGTTGTTCCTGTTTATCATCTCCCGTTGGAGAGGAGGAGTTGGTTCGTCCTGTTGTGCTGGGTACAACTCCTAACAGAACGTGTTGAAAAACGATGAGCGATTTCCCTTCGCCTCAGGAGAACGTGCGACCGAGGAGGAACGAGCGCTAGAACATTAGTATGCGTAAACTGAGTACAAAAATCGGCATTAAAGGTAGTTTACTGTTCACCTTAAAAGCATTATTCTAAAGATTTCGTTTGGTTATAGGTTAGGTATTTACATTTAGTAAGACGATTTCGGGAGACACTATCACAAATAGTACAAATAGATCAGTTTTTACTATTCAACTTTGGGTTATAAATAGCACACGACATACATATTTGCAGAGGATTAGTTTACCACACTCAAAAAGGTTGGAATTTTTCTTGATTCACTAATTTCGCGACCCAAATTGACAATCTCTGTCCGAAGAGAATATGCACTTTCTTTCCATCCAAGAAGTTTTACCTACTGGGTTTCCTGGTCTACGATGTAACCAAACAACATGAAATTTCGTGCCCTTCTTGGGTAACTTTAGTGGCAAACCCTAAAAACAATATCTTTCCGTCAACTGATATATTGCCAGGATGATTAACCTCCTTGTATGTATTCCCTTCAGGTCTTTTCCGTTAGGGACGTACAAGGGAGGTTGTACAACTCGACCTAGGTGAAATCGGTTGCTTGATTACTAGAATATTGAGAACATGATCTTTTTCGAAGCAATTAGCTGAATCGGACGCGCGGAATCGCATTAACATCAAGTCGACATGCTAATGAACGCGATTGTTTATTTAAATTATTTCTGCAAGATTTTGGTTTTTAAAACGCGAAAGGGAATTAAAAGCGAACCGAGAAGGGATTTATGTCGAGCTGACGAATGGGACGATTACAGAGAAAACGAAAAGTCTGCATAGATCGAGACGATAGATGAAACGGGTCGTTTTAGCTAAATTATAATAAATTTTCGATTTGGGATCGGGATCGGGGCGGGAGTCGGTCGATACGGGTTCGCTGGTTCAGTCGAAGTTGAATTTATTTAATTTATTCTGGACGTCCTGGATTTATGAATCTTAATATAGGGGCCTCCTAGAGAATTCAGAAATGATTGTCCATGGAGTCAAAAGGGGAGGATATGTATAAATTCGTAGTACTTTTTTTCTCGATCTGATAAAGAAATATTGTAAAGCTGTTGTAACGGTTACGTTTTGGGCAATAAGGTGTTGCAGATTATAGAGAAAGAATTCTCATAATGCACGATAAATTTAATTATTGTGGCTCCATCGTTTAACTAGAGTTTAAGTAGTAATAAGGTGGTCCAATATAATTAATACCTTTCATTTGAGATGCCTCCCACGTTAGCATGTATTTTAATTTCAGAGATCTCATATGAAAGCTGGTAGATTTTTAATGAAAATACTAAGGAGATACAGAAATACGAAATCCTTAGTTAACATAGAGCAACAAAGTATCACACGGGATAAGCTGACGTTCGTGGATTGGCGGAGGAGGTCTCCTGATGTCGAGGAGAAATATTCTAGAAGGGAAGATAGCCACAAAGACAACTTTAATATACATGAAAACGTAAAAAAAAATAAGCGAAATATTCAGAAAAAAAGCCTCCACTGTATTAGTTGACAACAACGAAACCAGAAACGAAATTACCAAAGAATAGGACATGTATATATCAAAGTTGTTTAAAAAATGGCAAAAATGGTAAAACTGGGTGTTACAAGGATTGTCTTGACGGTCCAGAGGTTACAAAGTCAGAAGTAAAAATACCTACTGAATTGTTAAAACTTATTAACAAAGTAATCGTAAAACTATTTAATGCAGGTACGATACTGGGGTGATGGGGTCAAGTCTACCTTTGTCGCACAAACACAAACACAAAGCGAGAAAATGCTCAGAATATGGGTTAATAAGCTTTATTACACGCTCAAAATTTTTTTCAGAATACTACACTTCCGAATCAGACACAAATGCGCAAAAGATCTTGAACAAACATAGTTTGGTTTTAGAAATGCACTAGGAATCACAAGGGCACTTATTGCACTAATTGTTTTGCTACAAAAAAGGCCGCGAGTCAGACCGCAAACAAAAAAAAACCGAGCAGTAAGACGGGTGTATACTGTCCCCGACATTAATCAATGTATTGTAGCTAACCCCCCCCCGCCTATCGGGATTGTTGCCATGGCGCTGATTTTTTGTTATTCTGAAAAAACATTTAGTGACGGAAGTAGAATAGTGTTTGTGCGTCACTTCGTGCGTGTTTGTTACAATTTGTGGGCTAGTCTGGGATATGGCGGCCCGGGACCGTTTATTGTCCTGAATTTTACAAAGTTGAGCTATATAGCTCCCTACTTCTCCCTCTATGTTTAAATCTCCTCCGCGATCCATGTTGTGCTTTTCTCTTCCTCTCGTCCAGGTGGTCCTGCTGTCCTATGCTTCTGGTTTCCTCTTCGTGGTATCGTCCTCCTTGGTCCTTCCTAGGTACCTAGTCCTCCGTCATCGCCGCCTTGGGTCTCTTCCGCCTTGATGGTGCGACCTCGTCGTAGTCCATCGCCTTCCTAATGAGTGGGTTCCTGTGCTCCATCGCCTTGGTGATCGTCCTCCTCGTCCTCTCCTTGATGGTCCTCTTCAGCTGTTCAATTCGCAGATCCCGTCGTAGTTGTTCGTTCCTCATGTACCATAGTGCGTCCGTCATCTTCCGCATCGCTTGGTTTTGTATCCTTTCTAGTCTCTCCATGTGTGTCCTCGCTGCTTGTCCCCATGCTGCTGTCCGTCATCATGATCGGTCGAATTCCTGCCAGGTAGATCCTCCTCTTCGTCTCCAATTTCAGCTTACTCCGTCGTCCAATAAGTGGTCCTAGTCTGCTCAGTCGGTCCTTCGCCTTCTTCTCGGTCTCCTTGATATGTTTCCTCCATGTTAGTCCTCTGTCGATGTGGATTCCTAGATACTTCACGTCTTCCTTCCAGTCCAGTTCCATGTCCTTCATCCAAATTTTTGTCTTTGGTCGTCTCGTCTTCGGTGCTATGTAGATTGCCTCTGAGGGCTGAGGTAATCGACATCACCCTTGCCACCATAGGAGTAAGGGTAGAGGGATAGAGAGTATCAGATGAGCCGACTTTGGCGGATCGTCGATATATTCTCTTTAGATTAGAAAGACCACACGGAGGTCAAGACCGTCAGAGCCTTCGCAATCCAAGGGAAATGGATTGGGAACAATATGGAGTCATACTAAGGGACAACTTGAAAAAGTTGCCAATGTTTGCTGAACCTAGCGAGCGGACCTACGACATCGAAAAGCTATCGTCCAGACTTAGGGAAGGTATGAACTTGAACTCCGAGGACAGCTGTCCCTTATAAAGCTTAAAGCATCCCAGGGAAGCCAAATGGTGGAACCGGGAGCCATAAAAACAGCGTAACGGAACACGAAGGCTTTTTAACACAGCCATGTGGACAAAAAAACTGAAGACTGGGCAAAGCACAAATCGGCCCAGAAACTCTACAAGACTCTCATAAAGAGAGTCAAGAGAGACAGCTGGAGGGAATTCTGTGACGGTATAGAGAGCTTCCGGCGGCCACAAAGTTGCAGAAGGTTCTGGCCAGAACCTCTCTATAAGAAAAATCTTCGGGAGCTACTCAATGTGCATTTCTTACTGAGGCAACTGAACTCTATAGGAAGGATATACACACAAGGGTACGCGGATGACCTTGTAATTTTGGCTAAAGGCAAATATATTAACACAATACAGGAGCTCATACAAAGAGCACTGAATACGGTACATAAGTGGTATCGGAGAAAAACTGGATGTCAATCCCGACAAAACAGTGATGGTCCCGTTCACCAAGAAAAAGAAGCTGGAATGGAAAGTTCCAACTTACAACGACACACTAATACGAATGGCCGGGGAAGCTAAGTACCTGGGCGTAATCCTGAATGCTAGGCTCTCCTGGAACAGCCATATTGAGAGACAAACCAAAAGGGCGACATCAATCCTATGGGCTTGTAGAGCCGCCATCGGCAAAAATTGAGGTCTCGCGCCTGAAGTCATGATGTGGCTTTATAAGGCAATCACGAGATCCATGTTTACCTATGCGGCAATCGTCTAGTGAACCGGGATGCAACGGGACATCAACCGACGCACGGCCGACTGAATGCAGCATCTGGCATATGTAAACATAACAGGAGCCATGAGAAAAACCCCTTCTGCGGCCCTGGAGGTGATACTTAACCTGCCCTTTGCACCTGGTGGTGGAAAGCAAGGCGGAGAGGGCCGCCGGCAGGCTGCAAGATTGGGGAGCGTGGGGTGGTAGAAGCATCGATCAGTGACACTCCGCTATTTGGCGGCGTGCAACCATAGAGAACCCCATTATAGTAATAAGGGACCTACTAACAGGTTCGATAAGAAATAGTACATAAAAATCCCCACAAGAGAGGACTGGGATACTCCGGAGAACCTCATCAGGGAACATGGACTGATTTGGTTCACGGACGGATCACACACGGAGCACGGCTTCGGGGCAAGGGTAGCAGGAGTCAAGGCGCGGGTATCAAAAGCGATACCCCTGGGGACACACTGCACAGCTTTCCAAGCAGAGATTTTCGCCATCCTTGCTTGTGCACAAGAGAACCTTTTAAGGAACTACTGCAAACAGAGCATTGACATATGCTCTAATAGTCAGGGGGCGTTAAAGGCTCTGGGGTCGCACAGAACCTCATCCAAGCTTACCTTAGAGTATCAGAGAACCTTAGAGAATCTGGCTAAGCGAAACAAGGTTCGTCTAATATAGGTGCTAGGACATAGTGGTATCGAAGGTAACAAATGGGCTAATCGACTGGCCCGGCTAGTGACGGAGACTCTCCTCGTTGGACCCGAGCCGGCTTGTGGAATTACCAAAGAGACCACAGTGGAACACTTCAGAAGGCGCCTAAGAGCGGAATTCGGAGAAAACTGGAGTCAACAGGACCGCGTCCGTCAATCTAAGGCTTTCATTGAGGCACCCGACCAGAAGAAGGCGAGAGAACGGCTTAGTTTAGGCAGGAAATATATACCTCCGGTAATCGGGGTCCTGAACGGGCACTGGACGCTAAATTACCATATGCACAATATGTGGCTGAAAGACGACTCATTGTGCAGGACCTGTTCTCCCTAGGAAGCATAAGTACCTTCATGGGGAAAGCGCGACTAGGTTGAGACCTTGAGCGGCGGAGGATGACACAATGGACTCTAGTCTAAGTGTCGCCGAAAGGCACCCGAGTTTCATTCATTCTTTCTTTCATTCATATATTAGAGGACTATCATTACACACCAACTGGATCCAGATAGAGAAATTAAACGCAGGACAGCAACGACGGAAGCCACTTTTATGAAAATGAAAACATTTCTTTGTAGATACCACCCCAACTTAGGATTAAAGCAAAAGCTGGTTAAGCGCTATATTTGGTCGGTTGTGTTGTATGGAGTGGAAGCATGGACCTTAAATTTCTAAACAATGAAGAAATGTGAATATATAGACGAATGCTTAGAATATCTTGGAAAGCACTTAAAACTAACCAAGAAGCGTTAAGAACAATAAACAAGGTTAGGGAATTACTAAGAACTTTTAAGTATAGGAAAATGACTTCTCTGGGCGATGTATAGAGTGGAAGTCCTTCCCGGTTCATACAGCTGATTATCAGTGGCAAAATTGAAGGTCGAAGAAGTGGAGGATGAAAACACGTCCCTGGTTTAAAAACACTCCAAATTAAACAGGAATACAAAGTGCAAGGCAGCTCCTCCTTATGGCAGGAGACCGTGAAACTTTCGGTATGGTGATAACCAATGTCGGGAGATCTTGACAAGGCACGTGAAGAAGAAGGAGGTAGGGGTATTAAAATATGTTTTAAATATGGATATACTGCGCAGTTTGTACTATGCGTATATCTGAAGCATATTTTAACACCCCTACCTCTTTTTTCTTCATGTGCCTTGTCAAGATTATCCGACATTGGCTAGATAACTAGTAGGTTAATGGTTGATGAAGTTAATTGCATTCCCTAAGTGTTGGGATTGACCACTCATCTAAAATCATTTGCTTTTCTTCAAATCACCTTTTAAAGACATACGTGTTTATAGAGCCTCTTGTTTTGAGGTATCGGGTTATTGTTTTAACCCATGTTATTAAGACATATTATTTCTATATTGTTATTACATTAGCGGTGACCCATCGCAGTTTCACCCGCTCACTTATTTAAGTGCCCCACAGGCATATTTCTATATTTTCAAACGTTTCACTTAAAAATCGTTCATAGACCACGTGGCCCAATTTGAGGCATCATTTAACCACCCACTCCGCACCTCCATAGTGTTATTTAATAACATACCCAGTACGTTGACGATGTCCCATGACCCCGCTTGAATCCCGTTTTATATGTTTGAGCTTTGATGGGAGTACTTTCTAATCAATATGCTATCCCTCTAGGATTAGGACCATCATGTTTAACCCGGCTCTAATTAAATAATTTATCACATGAAACGATATATTGTGGGTAGGCAACCTTCAATACTTTGAGGAAGGGGTAGTTACTAGAATGATAAACTGATAAAATGTAAACGTCCAATGTATTAAAAGTATGCTCATCGGTCAAGCACATATTCTTTCGGAAATTTTTGGGCGTAAAAGTTTATTCTTCTAGAAGATTCGGTGACATTAAGAAAAGCGTATTTAAACCCGTCCCTCAATACCCTGGAAACCTTTTCGCTTCGCTCTCTTGCTCTGCCCATCACATATGAATTTTTGTGGTTAAAATCGTTGTGAACTGAATTTCTTTCTCTCTCTCTCTCTCTCTCTCTCTCTCTCTCTCTCTCTCTCTCTCTCTCTCTCTCTCTCTCTCTTTCTCTCTCATTCTCTCTGCCGACCCAGGGAATATCCCCACGACTTCAGCCAACGACGGTAAACACATGCAAGGTTATGTCAAATTAGCGAGTTTATTGCGAGAAATTAAATTCCATATACTAAGTAATACCAGGTAAAGCATTAAAGTAATTTATTTTGAAAAATTAAATTCATTAATATTCGATTTTCATTTTCTCTTGTTTTGTTGTAGTGACACTGCAAATCGTATTGGTCACAATTTTAAATTGTGATAATAGGTTTATTTAAATTTTTGAACCGAATTTCGCTCGTGTATTCTCCAATAGTTTTTTGTAACTTCAAAGTAATTTTCTATATTTATTGATAAGGATATTCCAAATACAATCTATACGGGCATTCTATACTATTGATCATTGACGTCCTCACAGTGTTGTGTAACGTGTTTTGAAGTCACTCTAACCGCAAGACGCTCTACCGACTTTATGTTAGCCGAAACAACCCTTGTTGTCATCGTTGAAAGTTAACAAAAAAATCTGTGACAAAATCTAAAAAATCTTAAATAATTTTATGAGAAACCTGCACAACTTTGAAACAGGAAATTTAAAGACTTATACCATCTGAATAATACCAGCAGAAACTTTAAAAGACCTTCCATGGACTTGCCCCCAGTAAAATCACCTAATACCCAAATTTCCAAAAGCCCTCTTGGAATGGGATAGTTCCTAAAACACTATCCTAATCCACTTACTGGTCGAGTGGTTGAAAGGGTGTCGACTATGTGTACATTTCCAAAACCCCCTAATATTTTAATACGATTTTACACGCTCCACGGGCATACTTGTTAGCTAATTAGTTTATTACGGCTCGGGTGTCTGATGGGATGATTAATAACGGATAATTACCTAAAACGACAGATAATTGTCGGGCGGCTAATCGCTTTCGCGTAAGGGAGAAGCGCCCAAATTAAATTTGGTCGAACAAAAGTAGGATTTGAGAAATTAGTCACGGGGGTAAAGTTTAACGTTAGTTACTTAATTATGATTTTTTTTTAAACATCGACTAAAAGTGTTACCTTCAAGTGGAAGCAGGTGATGTGATGTAAACCAAATTTCCTACCCCACCCCAGTTAAACTCCTAACTAAATCTCTCCTAGACAAATTCTATTTTCTAATCCTCTCGTCGTCGTTTATTTCACGAAGTTAATTGGAATCGTCTGACTCGTTGAGACGGAGGAGGAAGGAGACACGCTCTCCCCTTTCCGGGAAAGCAAAAGTGGTACACAAAACATCCCTTCCCATCTGGAAAGTAACAAACGTTCCAGGCTTGATTTACGCACGTACGAAAATCGGAATCGAAAGGCTCCCTTCACGCAATTATTGGCGCTCTCGTCGCATTCTCCAGTCGAGAACTGGATTTAATTAATTACGATTTCGGGTTCTCTCCGATTATCCGGGAAAGTAAGAACATATGTCCGGGGAGGGGGAGGAATAGAGAGGTTTCCTGAGAATTCGGCAATAGCTTAAGACCTGATCTATGGTTCATTTTTCGACAGATATTATTTACACATTAAGGACTTAGATGATTCCTAGATAGTACTTCTATAGGTACTAAAACAGGTAAGATGTCCCATGTAGTTAGACAACTTCTGTGTTGAAGGACGGCTGGCTGACAAAATAGCGAACTATATCTGCAGCCAGCCCCTTAAAACTGCACCAAAAATCTTAAATTCCTTTCTATCTGTTTTAGTAAAGGAGAGGAGTACCCAAATAAATGTAAATATAAAATAACCCTTCTCATTGATATATATTTAACAATGAAAAATAATATTTAATCCAATAATTCTTGTTAGACTAATCTTTAGTTAAACTTTTGGTAGTCGCTTTTTTATTTATTTTTTTATTTGTTTTTATGTTAATTTCTTGAATACTTATTAATTCATCGTCTATAGTTTGAATGAAAACAATAAGGTAAACGATGGTCCTAAAGATGTATATTTCTTGCTTAACTTTCAATCTTATTTGGTAAATTTACGGGATGTCTGACAGAAACATAACAACACGACGATACGTAAATATCACGGCTAGACTATAATGCAATTCGAAGTGTGCGTTATCCATTTCCTTCATCTTCATCCTTTCAAGGCTGACTAATAAAGAGAATAATTGTTAAATACTATTACGTGGTAAAAACTAGGCAATTGGTAAAGATGGGAAAGATTTTATAACAATAACAATGGTCTAAGATGAATGTCAGATGTTTTCACAAAACTCCCTCAATTTAATCTATAATTGCGTTTACCATCAATTACCATAAATAATAATAAGAAATGAAAAATGCACCTATCAATTATATTAATTCTTTTATTCTAAAGATTCTGGTCGGGACATTAGACCAAGTTATAATTATTATATTGTCATGGGACTTTAAAACGTGGGCACTTTTTAAATTATTCAGACGTCGTGAAGTCGGTAAAATTTACGTTGAAAGATTCTTTTACATACAATACACAAATCGGATGACAAATTAAAAACTTACTAATCGGGTTTAAATTTGGAACTAACGACAATTATAAAAATCGGCGAGACATATGCTTTTTTTTACGGGGGGATCCACTTTGCATACATTTTCAACCCTGTCGCTTCAATCCTTTAGTCAGGGTGAATTCCACCTCAAAAATTTAAATGGGGATAAGGAATAAAGTGATACCACATTTTAAAGCTTATCAAATTCCGAATTCGACGGTTTTTGTTTAATTTGGTTTAATAGAGAAAATAAACAAAAGTGTTCCTTATTAGATAAACAAATAACGTAATGATTTAGAAGATTTTGAAGTTAGTGTTTTACTTCGGTATTGATTTCTTTGGTACGCTATGGTTGTTTTTAATCGTATCTTATTGGAAAAAAAAAGTTTTACGAAAGTTTGAAATGAAATTATGATCATTATCAAAGAATTAATTGATTTATTTAAAAAGAGTTTCTTACAATAGATGTTCAAAATGGTTTCCATTACTTTCAACACAATAATAAAGCCTATTGGTAAACCCTTCTCGAACTTTCGCCAAAGTGTCTCTGAATATGCGACGACATTCTTGAGTAATTCTATTTTTTAGTTCCTCAACTGAATTAGATTGGGAACGAAAGTCCGCAGATTTTAAATAACCCCAGACGAAAAAATCCAACGAGGTTAGGTGGGGTGAACGTAAGGGCCATTCCACTGCTCCTCTTCTAGCAATCCACCCATTTTGATAGTGTTCATCCAACCATTGTCTAAGAGGGAGTTACAGGGGAGGTGCTCCATCTTGTTGAAAATAGAGTAACTCTTCTGTCAAAGAAAGATTTCCATTTGTCATTTTGATTGTCCAATTCTTGAATTATTAATGGTTCTATTGTGGTATTTAACATTTCAGCATATATTGGACCAGTCAAATTTCCATTTATGAATAAGGGACTGATTATAGAATCTCCCAAAATACTGGCACATACATTCACCTCTTCAGGGTACTGAGTATGACCTCTACAAATATGACGATTTTCGTCATACCAATACCGGCAGTTCTGTCTATTTACATATCCATTAGGATATAAGGTGGATTCATCAGCGAAACAAATGCTTTTTAAGAGTCGGGGCTCGCCAATAATTCGGCCAGTCGTTAATCCACAAAATTCGATTCATCTATCTGGATCATCATCTTCAAGTTCCTGGAGAATTTTCATCTTATAAGGACGGAATTTGTCTTTATAAGGTAAATCCATAAAGGTAAGTCCTTGTGAAGATCATGAAGTTCTAATGGATAATCTATGTCGACTTCGAGAATGTAGCCAAAGTCAGAATCAACAGGTGTGTTGATGATGTTTTCGGAGTAAAAATGAGCGCTATCCACCCTACCAAAATCACCTACTAGCATATGGTAACCCATTGCAGTACCATAGAGGTTATTAACGTCATAATACATCAGATAAGACGATTGGAGATTGGGATCATAATCATGTTCCATGTAGACATTATTAGCTTTTGCATAGCGATTGCTGCATTGTGATACTCCACCTCTAATACCTTTCTCGATAAACATAATTTGATCGATATCATCTAATTAATCTAAAGTAACTCTAGACATTTTTAGACACACACAACACAAATCTCGCAAATTTTGAATTTTAAATGTATTCCAAACACTTATTTTTAACTTATTATAAAAACATTCAATTGGAGGTAATATTCTCTTATTTAACTTATCTCAACTGTCAATATAGTCGTAAGGAAATATTCCAGAAATATTTCAGAACCTTTCTTACACGCGATAGGCCATTCTCTATAGCTACTCGACCAGTTGACAAAACTAGATTAACAGCGATTTGTACAAGTCCTTCTATCTCAGCAGCTTCGTGCAACAACTTTGGTGTAATTCTTTTTTTATTGGCGACAGATCCTGTTTCCTCAAATTTGGTAACCAACTGTCGAATGTAAGTATGGCTTACGTGTTTGCCTGGATGTCTTTCGTTGAAAACTGTAGTTGTTCTTAGGCGACAACTATTTTGGGAGCCATAGATAAAAATTATTTTAACTCATTCTACTATATTGTAAACCACCTTAATGCAAATGAATACGAAATTGGAAATGATTTTTGAAAAATCAACACAATGACTGGAACCATTGGTTGGTATATCGAACCGAATCACACTTGGAGCTGTACTGTTACCGTTCCCAAAACCATATTTTTCATTTTTCGTTTCGTTTTTTTTACAAAAAATAAATACGATTAAAAACAACCCAGGCATATAATAAAAATGCAAACCGAAGTAAAAAAATAAGTTCGAAATCTTCTAAATTATCACTTCATTTTTTTATCTAAGGTATAACTTTTGTTCATTTTCTCGAAAATTACTGAATCAAATTTAAAAAAACAAAAACCGTCGAATTCAAAATTTGATAAGCCTTAAAATAGGTGTCACCTTACCCCTCTTCGTTATTGAAATTTTAGGGGTGGAACTCGCCCTGGCTAAAGGGTTGAAGCGACAGGGTTGAAAATATGTGCAAAGTGGTTCCTCCTCGAAATAAAAATCGTCGTTAGTTCCAAATTTAAACCCGATTGAAAATCTTTAATTTGTCACCCGGTATTATATAGATGGAGCAAATAAAAGCGTGTTTAAAAGGTAGGGAAGATTTGAGCGAATTATAAAGAATTAATGGGGGAATACATTGCTACAATTTTTATTTATAAAATGTATCACAGAAACTCCAGAAACTGATACATATTTTTAAACGAGTTCTGTAGAATTTAAAATTATTTAGATTAACAGTGATGAACAGTAAAAAAGGAAGAAATGTTTCCAGGTGAATTGCATAGATGTAACAATTTTGATGTTCAACCTAGTTGTTTATCAATTAGAACTTCTGTTTTAATGCCAAAGGAAATAATTACTGATAGCTATATTTTTTTTTGTGACCTACAATATCATTCAAAATTCATTGGAAAATTCAAAGATCTTTTTACCTCGTTTGATTTTGGTTGCCAATATATTTTTCATAGTTGCGGTCAAGAACCTTCCATCTTTTTCGGTTTGATGCCGATACTGTTTAATTAATTTTTTTTTAATTCAAATAAAATTACTCCCACATTTTTTAAATTTTTAATCTGTAGTGTTGTAAATGTTCAGTTCAGTAGTTTAAGGTGCTAAAAAGTGAACTTATGTGCAATTCTATGATACTGTTTTCTTTTTATAGACAATTGTGACATTTGTGGTTGCCCTGGCAGCGTCGGCCAACTAAACCCTAGAATAAGAAGAAGAAGAAGAAGAAGTCATTTGTAGTTAGGTCACTCGTTTACAGAAGCATAAATTATCAATCACTTTCGAATTCGTTTGATTTGGAATATGCCCGCACATAAAAATTCACAACCGGTTCGAAATGTGTCCGAAGCAATAATATTGAATTAACAGCATCATCTGCGCCATCTTTTAAGCACAATTCCTACTGTACCTCCCTAGTCCGTGTGCAGATCGATATGTGACGCTGCTGTTGCAGTTATAAAACTTATAGCGTTCCGTGATTGCAAACTGAATATTTTCCCTGTGCAAAACATACATACATACCCTACGATAAAAAGTAATCATTTCAGAAATGCAAGAAAATTATGGATGCCATCATATCACTTTGGTCACCTAAAGTATTAAAAGCAGTCAGACCGGCATTACAGCGACAGTCGCCTTATAGCTAGACAGAAACAGCATTCTGGACATATCCGATTTAGAACAGTGCACCACGTTACAATTAAAACGAAACTTGATTACACTCCAATCAAAATTTTGCGAACACACACGAAGGACGCCCAATTTAAAATAACGACAATAACTTTGCATAGAGCAACAAATCTCCCATGATTAAAACCGTTAAACGACAAATGAGAAAATATTCAACACACATATCCTAGCAAATCCGTATAAATTGAAACGTAAACTGCGCAAGAAATCCAACGATACACCGAATAATCTCGAAACAGTAATCCCTCTCCCAACCAAACACACATGATACGGATGATCGAAAATTCGTGACGGATGTTTACTTAGCGTTCCAAGCCGTCCGTCTCCCTGGGGACCGTGTCCCGGTATAAATCTCCCTAATTATCACATAATAAAATGGGAGCGTATCAAAAACGGAGGCAATGAATGCAAGTTTTAGGGAAATTCAAAACTGGTAATATAAACTTGCCGGGAGAATTTGGGAGAACACGTTGGGATTTTAGTGGCGAGAATGATGGATGTTGGGAAGTTTGTAAATTAACTTAAAATGAAAAGTTACAAAAAAAACTGTGTGTAAGGAAGTTTTCAGTGTTCCCAACTAGTCAGAAAGTTAAATGAGAATTTTGAAACAACCCAAACTTAAAAATATGTACACCTTACAGTATGTTCAAAGTTAAGTGTATATCACAAAAAAATACATGTCGATTAAGTTGATAAAATTTTGTAATTTGCTCCGATCATAGACCAGTGCGAATATCTGCTTGGAACACAAAAATTAGTTGCAAGCAAAGAGCAGCGGGATATGTAGGGGCGTAGAAATTAAATTCGAGATCATGTAAAATGGGAATGGGTTTGCTGTTTAAGGGCAGAAAGTAATTATTTGCGATTGGCGAAATTTTCAAAGAAAACAGAAGAAAACCGATTTTTCGTTTTTTATTTTTATCTTGAGGAAAAGTTACTCGATTTACACAAAGTTTCATAAAAGAGTACATTATTTGGCATTGAATAGGCGTACTTTTAATGTAAACTGGAAAACTAGCATTTTCCATCACAGTCTGAATACGTAGACTTAAATATTACCAACTTAATAAAACCTTGAAAAACTTTGGTGCCACTGATATGATTCTAATCAAATTAGTACAGCAGTTAAACCCTAAATCAATAAATAATTCTGGTGTATTTAAAGGTTGAAGCGTAATCGCGATGAGAGATTTTCGGCAAAAGACGGCCATATTCTCATGCGCCATAATTGTGGTCAACCAAACAAGAAAAATGGGGGACAACCGCTTGGTTGGCGAGAGAGATCAACTTGTGGTATGCAAGAGGGGGCGAGGTAAGGCGAACGTCGTCAGCAGGTTTGAGAAATGGTAAAGGGGATGCGGGCGGTGTTCCTCGAGAGAAACAGTCATCTTAAGGCAAATAGTTTAGCAAAATTTTAGAACAGACCGGTTGTTGTACCTGTGCTGCGTATACGTTCCTTGGAGGGTCAGTGAATTGAGACCCGGACAGCTTCCTTAAACGAGCATCTCCTGACAGTGAACTACATCGCCTATAGCGAGAAGGCGAACACCCTGTGTAATACGTGACTTTGTGGGGTCTTCTAGAGGCCTTAAAGTACGTTTTTAATTATCTTGTCGACAAGTATAAACAATGCTTAAGCGTTAACTGCATAATTATGCTGTGACTTCAGTATGTAAATTTAATATATGTTCACTCTTATTTTGACCATATCTAATTAAGATTCTGTTCTGTCTGTCGGTAGAAAAATTATTAATGCAATTTGGTAAATCACTGGACATAGAATTATCAGTATTAAATTGACTTTCAGGAAGCCTAAAATCTTCCCTTAATTTCATTTCATCATCGACTAAAATGTAGTCTCGCCTTCTGTTCAGGAAGATGTCGGAGAATGAAAGATTCGCCATGCAAACATTATTAAATGTGCCAAGAATCAAAGTTAATCAAATTGTTGGTTGGAAGATATTTAAAAAAATTGAAGCAAAGATGCAAACTTCAAAGGCACTACCTCCCTTAAAAAGCATTTTCGTATTGGTCAATTTCAGTTAGTTCAAGTTCAGGGGTATCCACAACACTTCGTCCGATTTCCTTTCATACGCTTACCTAAAACTCATCAAATACAATTCCTACTTACCCCCAGATCGATGTATATGATGTAAATAGGGTACGGCAGGACGAGGCATAGCGATGTGAGCCACGTCCCGATTGCACAGACGAAGGCCGGAATCCGCGGCTTATTCGGATTCCTGATGAATCTGAATCGATCCCAAGCCATCAGTAGGAAAGTGAGCGTCGACGTGTGCAATGGGATATCCTGCGGAAAACGGAAAGGATCATTAATAACGTCGTAATTAATTAACGGCAATCGATTGACGCCCGTATGAAGGGAACTTTGAGGAATTTCAGAGTAAAGGGACTTTTTTTAAATAGATGAGGTATTACATTTTGTTTGTTTGTTGTTTTTACAACTGACTAGCAGTGTCGAACTGGTCATATAGTCGAAATGGCGTATGCCAGCGATTGTCTAGGCCTATACCTGTGCATGTCTCGAAACCGACCGACTAATTTAGGTTATAGTTACAAAATTCTAATAGAGACTCGTCCCTACATTGTAGAACAGGGTGCGGCATCATAACTTCCTTTTTTCAAAACGAAATGAAACCCATTTTGTGAATAAGAATTTTTTTTATAATATAGGTACATATAAAAATGTTGTTATCCAGCTTTAAAAATCATGTCAGGTAGGTGACGCCCCTCTTTACCCATACACTGAATAAGCCGATTTCTGGTGTTTGTCATAATCCTATCCAGCATGGCGGCGGGCATGTTGCCAATTTCGCCCCAAATATTGGCCTTGAGTTCCTCTAGCGTCCTTGAACGGTTGACATAAACAAGGGATTTCAAAGAACCCCACAAAACACCAATTGATGCCCAGGAAGTGTGACCCATTGCACCGTTTTATTGAAACCAAACGTCCCCTAAATCCAATCCTTCGAGCCGAGGGGAAAATTTCTTCCAACATGTTCACGTACCGGTCACAATTCACTGTCACTGTTACCTCATTTTCTTCAAAAAAACCAAGGACCAATATTTCCAGCTGAGGAGACTGCACGCCACACTGTAACTTTAGGTGAATGCAGAGGCCTCTGATGCAATTCACGGGGGTTTGTGTCAGCCCAGTAACGCATATTTTGTTTACTGACGTATCCATTCAAGTGGAAATGGGCATCATCACTGTAAAAAGCAATCGCGTAGTCAGGAACGTTTTCGAGAAGTGCCTCACAGGCGTTTCTCCGAGAATTGAAGTCACGCTCACAGAGTTCTTGAACAACTGCTAACTTGTGAGAATGG
Organism: Cryptocephalus primarius; assembly: GCA_963576515.1. Taxonomy (NCBI): domain Eukaryota; kingdom Metazoa; phylum Arthropoda; class Insecta; order Coleoptera; family Chrysomelidae; genus Cryptocephalus; species Cryptocephalus primarius. Next base: position 12,106,875 of record OY754946.1, read on the forward strand.
TATTGAAGATTTGTAAAGAATTCGCCTGACCGAATGATCGGAAAGTCTAAGTGCGGACGCATGTTTGCGCGCAGAACGCCGTGGAGATTGCAAAATTGAGGCTCTCACAGCATCAATGTTCTCTGGTGTTCTAATGAGCCGACGGACTCCAGTTCTTCGTCTAGTTACCCTCCCGGTTTGTCTGAACGAAGCCACCCATGTAACAATCGATTTCCGATTTGGGCAGTGCCTACAGGGGCTACATGGAACCGATGTCGAAAGGCACTCTGGGTTGTGATAACAGAACGTCCATTCGAAATGTACGCCTCGACGACAAACGCACGCTGTTGACTGTTCCAACGCATCATGGCAACTTACCGGGTGGCAGCAAAACTTTAGAAGTATGCCTGTCAAATAAGACCATTCTATATATATATATATATATATATATATATATATATATATATATATATATATATATATAATTTCGAGGCGAATTTGGACCCGTAAATGGAACAATGAGATTGCAGAGGGACACGTGCTAGTACAGTGTTACAAATTGTCTAGAATCATTTGTAACACTGTACAATTTGTACAAGTGTAACAGTGTAACAATTTGTAACACTGTACTAGCACGTGTCCCTCTGCAATCTCATTGTTCCATTTACGGGTTCAAATTCGCCTCGAAATTGTCCCCCACCCCCACATGCAGGGTGAGAGGTCAAAATCTCCCCTACGAACCGAAACGGAAGAGGGGAACAAAAGCTCAAACCTTGTCAGGAACACTGTTGGAATCCTTTAAAGTGGTGTGACGTCAGGCAGGAGTAATAAACAATATCGTTAGGGAGTGGCTGATATATATATTGATGATGCTGCTGTGATGAAAAAGTAAAAATTTTTCGGGAGCATCTGGATAATTCAGACCAGAGGGAGAGGATGTTCACTTTCATCCCTCGAGAATGAAATAATACCTAATATATTATTTACGAGTATATCCCTTTTTCGTACGAATAAACATTGAATAATTAAAATTTCACGCTTACACGTTATCTCCCCTAATCTACCCCCAGCGCAATCTCGGATCTTAAGGGGTAGTCGGGCTGTCTATTGGAAAATTCTTACGAGTAGTAAACGATTAAATTCATCTAGAATGAAAATACAGTCAGACGTATGTAAAACGAGCTGTAATACTGTAATACAGGTGTATATTATTACAAAATTTAATTTTTTTTAATTTGCATTTTAATACTTTTAAGTTTCATCAAAAATTAAATTTTTATAACAAAAGTGGAATCCAATTCTGCACGTTCATTTCTCCGTTGATTCCGATTCCGAACCAGTAGTACTAAGAGCTAACTCCCGGGCCATGAACGAGAAACTGTACCATCAGGAGTACATAAGAAGACTATTGGATCTAACTGTATGAAAAAATTAAATGAGGCACATTAAGTACATGCTAACTAATACATGTATTTGAAATTAGAACTAAAATGTCGGGTATAATTATGTCTATATTTGGATACAGGGCTACAATAGCTGCAGCAAGTAGCACTGCGAAAGAAAAATGGACTCCGTCCACAACACCTGAACATTTTTTTCCATTTGAAGGAGAAGCTGATTACAGTTATCCGGAATTATTATGATTATATTATCATGAAATTTCAGTTCAAATAAATTACTAGTAATAAGGTATGTCTAATATCAGTTCATTTGTAGAATATAATAACATACCTATGCTCTGTCCAAAAAATCGGCGGAGTAATAACATCTTATTATAAATGCAAAACCGATACAAAGTGGCAACCATTAAATTTTGAGTTATTTAATGTCCTCCATGCTGCCAAATGTAAACCCATCTATTACGAGTGTTTTTCCCTGAACACGAGTTATAAATTCCAAGTCGTGGAACTTATTTTTAAAAACTAACTACACTTTTATTTACACTACTTTAATGTGAGTTTTACGGATACAATACTTGTGGTAATATAAACTGAGCAATGTCTGCTACAATGAAGTGATCAAGACTAATACGTATGATATAACAAACTGACCAAGACTGGCTATGCGCCTCACAGATCCTATATTTATATTCTTTTACAATTGTTTATGTAAGCAATTCTTATTATTACATGGGTCCATTCCCGACTAGAAATTTGGGTAGGCAAACCCGAAAACGTATCGGGTCCCGATCAGGAAGTGGCCGGGCATGCTCGCCTAGGATTACCTGGCCAGATCCTGGTCAGGACCCGATCAGGTAATGGCGAGGCATGCCCGCCTAGGATTACCTGGCCAAATCCTGATCAGGACCCGACCAGGCACTGGCGAGGCATGCCAGGGTAGGACTGACACAGGCGAGGCATGCCCGTCTAGCATTACCTGGCCAGATCCTGATCAGGACCCGACCAGGCAACGGCGAGGCATGCCCGTCTAAGATTACCTGGCCAGGACCCGATCAGGCACTGGCGAGGCATGCCAGGGTAGGACTGACACTGGCGAGGCATGCCCGTCTAGCATTACCTGGCCAGATCCTGATCAGGACCCGACCAGGCAACGGCGAGGCATGCCCGTCTAGGATTACCTGGCCAGGACCCGATCAGGCACTGGCGAGGCATGCCCGCCTATGATTGCCTGGCCAAATCCTCATCAGGACCAGACCAGGCACTGGCAAGGCAAGCCCGGCTAGCATTACCTGACCATATCCTGATCAGGACCCGACCAAGCACTGGCCAGGCATGCCCGCGCAATCTATCATTACATCCATTATTCATAATATACGTATTATGAATGTGACAAAATTAAACACTGAGTGTAATTAAATGTGATTAAAGTTAATTAAAACTCTGTTACATTGTGTAAAAATCTAAGTAACAAAATATATTTATAATTTTCTGATTTTTTGAATTTTCTTAATTTCGAAAATCATCAATTAAATAAATCTCCGAAGTATTAACGCCGGAATAAAATAATATAAATTAATTTTGTTAATTATTTAGATCATTATCCAATATGCTCGAGAAGACAAAGGGAAAAATGTGTGATAACCGTGCAAGGCGAATTCGTGAACTTACTCACCAACGAGTTAGATTGTTCCTCGAGAGTCAAATTGAATTAGAGCGAAAAAATAGTGAATTTGGCATAACTACATATTTCAGTGTTAGTGGAGTAAACTCTTTGAATGACGATTACCGCGATAGTGACTAAGTAGTGCCGAAAAAGCAGTTGACGTAACATCATAGGACGTACGAATTTGTAAAATTATTTCTATCTTTAATATTTTACTTACGCAGTTGTTGACAAAAAAATTTCGCAGCGCTATTAATTTGACAATACCGACATTTATGATTAGCATAACGATTATTGCTTCCGGATTAACGCTTCAGGTAAAAGCGACCCTTCAATTCGAAATCTACTATTCCAACCAGTTTTTATTCAAGTCTTGTGAAGTGAGGTTGCGGCCGACGGAGGACCGTGAAGATAGTATTTTCTACGACAGTGATGAGGTAATTCATTTACTAAAACGTGAATATTTGTTAGAAAATAATTATTTCTCAATTTACAGAAGACTCTGACATTTCGAGGTCCCCACTGGATAAAAGCAAACAGGTGAGGGCTTTCTCTTCTACATTAAACGATCCTAAAGATTAGAATGGGTGCATAAAAAAAATTGGTTTTTGTTGTATTTTAACTTTTTTTGCGATTCTTTGTATTTGTACTGTGTTTTTTAGTATATTATCACTTTATTATTTTATCCTGTATATATCGTTTATATTTGTTTATTTTATTTATTTTATTTATTCATGTATTCTTATTCTTTAATATGTTTGTATTTGTACCGTCTCTTTTGTATGTCGATTTTTGGTGTATTTATTATATTGTGATATCAATAAAATAATGTATAATATAAATTTAATTTTCTTGACGTGGGTCCGGTCAGGTCTTCCTGACCAGGACCCGGCCGGGATTGCCCGTCTAGCACCCTGTAAGGACTGTAACGCAGATGCTTCGTCGGGTCCTGATCAGGACGACCTGACGTGGACCCGGTCAGGTCTTCCCGATCAGGACCCGGCCGGGCATGCCCGTCTAGCACCCTATAACGCCGGCCCGGTCGGGTCCTGGTCAGGATGACCTGACCGGGTTCACGCCAGGAATGCCCGGTCGGGTCCACGTCAGGTCGTCCTGATCAGGACCCGACGGCACATCTGCGTTACAGTCCTTGCCGGGTGCTAGACGAGCAATCCCGGCCGGGTCCTGGTCGGGTACAGGAAATAATTTCTAGTCGGGAATCTTTATTTTAATTTTCAAACGCGTTAGGACCGTGAAGGGTATCGGTTATGATTTACTGTGACAGTGTTTATTATATAATTTTTTAAAATGCTAGCGGACAAGCCACGTCTCTATTATAGTGAATGGGCAAAAATGAATTCCAATTGAACTACCGACGGAAACCTACTTTTTGTATGGTTTGTGAGAAAAATATAGGTAAATATTGTTAAATCAATTAAAATTTAGAATTATATTTAGTATTCATTGCATAGTGAAATTTTTTATAATACCAGTAGTATTCAGGATATGTTATAAAAACCAGTAGAATGAATTCTAACATACCAAAATGTTTAGTAACTTTAGTGATATTTCCCGTTTTCTTTTGAAAAAAATGGATAAATCAAAAACGATCCACCCTGTTTGTTATTTTACAACTCGATAAATATCTAAACAGAACTGTAAAATATGTATATCAAAATAAAAAAATTTAAATCGAGGGTGTTTTAAATTGACACCCATTTAAAATTTTAAAAGTCACATGTCACAAGCGGTAGCTTAAACAAATTTATATCTTTTTTATCCTAAACTGAAATTTGATTTAAAAAAATGTTAATGGCGAAATGTTTTCTTTTCTTTCAGTTTTCTTAACATTTTTTTATAAATTTGGGGAGTGTAGACCCCTCTGTATGTTGTTTGTCGATTTTTTCTACGTTAGTACTTTTTGGTTAAGCATGACGTTTCATAAAGAATGATTTATTCAAAAATTCAATAGTAAATGTATTTCCATTATCAAATACAATTGTACACACGCTATATATAAAAAATTAATTTTCATTTATTTCAGATTAATGCAACAAAAAAGTTTCATGTTTTGATCTCTGCAACGCTCTGATTGCGGCAAATATTCCGTTTTATAAATTAAAAAACAAAACATTTAACCGGACGATTCAACATTAAGGAAGAATTACTTGCAGTTGTGTTACGAATCGGTATGAATACATTCATTTAATTATAAAATTACCTATATTAATGACGAAAATGACAAATATTTTTTATATTAATGAATTTTAGAGCATTGTGTTCTACGTGCATACGTGCAGAAATTGGGGATAATTTTATATGGATGAGATGTATTGATGAAACAACAGACTGCATGGGTCGCTATATAGCAAATATAATTGTTGGGAAATTAGTGGGGTATGAAGCAGGAATACATTTGTTGGCGTCAAAGCAACTGGAAAAAGCAAACCATCAAACAATTGCAAAATTTTTTAATGACAGTATGCGTAAGTGTAGCTATTTCTATTTGCATGTAAAAACAATTGTTTATCGTTAATTTGTTTTGATTTAGGCATACTGTATCCCCACGAAACACCCGACGAAAAAACTTTGTTTTTACTTACTGATGCTGCAACGTATATGGAAAAAGCAGGAAAGGCACTACAAATATTTTACCCAAAGTTAATGCATGTAACTTGCCTGGCCCACGCATTACATCGTGTTGCTGAATGTATCAGAGAAATGTTTGCGGTACATAATAAATTAATTTCGTCAACAAAAAAGGTACAGCTAATTTTAATATTTTTAATTATATTTCATAATATTTATTTATTATTTTGGGTCCATTATACCAATAATTAATTACAATTACTTTTTGGATGGTATTCTTAAAAGTGCCGTCATGGGTAATGTATTGTCACGAGCCGGGGCGTCTTGAGGTCCTGAGTCACGGTTGCGTGAGGTAAGGGGTTGGTAGCTACGGGGGTAGAGCTTGCTATTAACGAAAACAGGTTAAAACAAAACAAAGAAATAGGCTTTATTCTCCACAAACGACGGGGAATCTAAAAAGGGGTCAGGTCAGCACAAAACAAAACGAAAATAAAACGGAACAAGAAGATGGGGGGCACAGCGAATCCCAAAAGGCTGGAGCGTGAGAGATGAGGAAGGTAACTTACAGGATTGCCTGTCGTCCGGACTTTCGGGTTTCCATAACGGAGGGCCTCTTGACAGGGGGGGTTGGAAGGCTCTTCTTCGGGCGTCCGGCTGGGGTTCTGGGGACTTCGACGATCCACCACAGTCTCCGCTCGGGGCTCTTTCTACTCTCTCTCTTCGACCGGCCATCTGGCTGGTCCCTTCAGGGACGGCCCTCCTCCGGGCGGTCCCTTGGACAGCACTTGTCCAAGCTCGTACGTCGGGACCTCACTCCTCCTCTCAACTACCTTGTGCTTTCTATTTATGTTCGGTTTTTGTTTTGCTTATACTTGCACTATGTGCTGTTGTATTAAATTCCCTCTCGTTTGTTGTTGGTATTTCGCGCGACTCGACCTTGTCCTATCAGCCATGTACTCAATCGTTGTTTATTGTTTGTGGTCGTCGAAGTCTCGTGTTCGTGACAGTATTACAAAGAAAAGTTACAATCAGGAACTCCTTTGCCACCTGAACCAGTTCATGTTCCAGGGGAACATGCTTATCTGTTATAGTCCAGTCCACGTCAGCTCGTCCTGATCCGGACCCGACGGGACATCTGCGTTACAGTCCTTACAGTCCAACAGACCGCTACAAGACTTTGCGGTCAGCAACGCCGAAGGCAGACTTTGAGGATGTACTCGGAAAGCGGGGACGAGACATAATATATGAAAACGCAAGAACCTACATGGGCCACGGTCTTATAGCCCGAAAGAAATTTTTACTAAAAATCTCCAACCAAAACTTGAATTTTTAAAAACTAATTTCGGGCTTCTCCTAACAAAACTCCTGCGACCTTTATGTAATCAGAGGAGCACCTACTACAAGTTGCTTTAAAAAATATTTTCCACGGAACGAACATCTATCCAAAACTTCTTCAACTCAATGCAAAATACGCAGCCTATTTTTTTTCAAGGTATGTAGGCGACTTCCCCCCAAAGGAGTAGTAATATAGTAAGTACAGTCGGGTGTAAATATAATAATGAGTGATCGATGGTCGACGTGCGATGTCTTCCACGCCGAGGCCTCAGTTCAATTCGATTTATTAATAATGGAGGGGACGGGTCCCAATAAAAAATTAATCGGATCGATACGCGACTATTGTCGGTGACATGAAGAAGAGGGTTCGAAATAATTTGACGGAAAAAATGGAGCGTTTTTCTAATCAGCATGGAGACGACAAAATTGTTTGCATCGTACGTTTGCAATCCGTGCGGTTTTCTGTGAGTTCACGAAAATGTACGGTAACACATCCAAGTACTAAAGATACTGCATTAATGAAACTTCCTACCGTCTCGACTTCTGTACATGTCCATTAGCGCATTAAAAACCTAAGGAAATTCAAAAACCTCCTCAAACTAACACAACTTTAATGAAGTCCACTCACTCCACTGTTTTACGCTTCACTCGATCCATTACACCTTCAGGTTTTCCAGTGTCAGGCCACCCTTATTCGAGATAAAATGCTTTCCTCCGCGTGGCAACCCTGAGAAAAGCTTCAGCGGTGATCGGAGAGCCATTTATTAACGAGACACGCACGTATGTAAATGAAGTAAAAATTTAAAATTTAATCCCGGAGGCCTATAACTTCAATAAGATCCGCTCAGGATGTTTCTGGTAAGGCGGTTTATTGAATTTTATGAGGATACACGTCGTAACCGTCGTGAAACGTGCAGACGCTGGAAGTGGTTGAAATAGGCTCTTATTTGAACCAATAAGAGAAAGTAGGTCGACACATTTCATGTTAGCATGTTAGTTAAATCTGAAGACATTTTTGAAATAAACGATTATTTAGAATGGCCTTTCAATAAAAAATGGGACGGAATATTTGAAAAATGTTAATCACTTAAGAGACTTCAATATCCTGTGAATCGTGGTTTCCGTGGGACCGTTAGTTACTTTCCACGAGTTATGGCCCACGGCAATGACATTTAAATTAAATGTCCAGGCTCAAATTATCACTGTTGTTTTAAAGCTGTGTATAAAATGTTGGGAACTAGATTTTAAGTTATTTAAGAACTACTGAAAATGCTGAATGTGACCGAAATGTGAATTCGCCAAAAATAAGATGTGGAGATTCGCTGCATCTATTTATGGTTCATGGAAATTATACAAAAATTTCGTTTTCAAATAAAAAAGTGCAATAGGCGATTTTCTTATTCAAAAGTGTATGTGCTTTAACCTGTGTGCTTTAACCCTGTATTTAAAAAATGGAGGCCCAAAAATGACCATCTTTTTTCGATTTTTTCGAAATTAAAAATCCAATGGAACAAATATCAAATAAAATTTGCAGGTAATTAAATTATCTATCGATCCACATTAATAAAGATATAAAATATAAGTGGCGCCACTAGTTATCGAGATATAGCTTTTTTATCCAACAATGACCATTTTCTCCGTTTTTAGTAAATCCATATTTATTTTCAAACTATTTAAATTCACAATACATATAGATATCATCTATCTAAAAAGGTGTGCTTAGTCCCTAACCTGTAAAGGTTAGAGAAAAACGACTTCAAAATGGAAAGTTTTACCTTCATTTTCTGCTCTCGTAATGAAAATACAGTTCCAATAAAGTGTTTATTTTTAATTTAGGGCTGAGAAATTTTGAAAAAATCATTTTTGAACCACACTAATTGAAATAATTTTTTCCCTAGTAGACTAGTGACATTTTCTTAATGATTTCATTAGATTTAGGTGCACAGACTTTGATGATCCACGTATCTTACAGGTATAAATCTCATGCAACAAAAAATTCCCAGGTGAAATACAAGTATTCAACTGTATTTTCCCCAAGTTTCATCTCGAAATATTCATTAGTCGCGTATCATCATCATACGTTCCTAATGTTTGACAGAAATATGTTTTTTCATCGTAGGATAAAACTTTTTAAATAATCTAATGAAATAATTTAACAAAATGTCAAGTTAATTAAGGGAAAAGTTATTCCAATTTTGTGATTCAAGAAACAATTTATAAATATTTGAATCGTCAAGTTTGCAAGTTAGACGTCAAAAACCCATCACCTTGTTATAAATAGGAGATACAAAAAAGATTGCCGTAAAATATTGTAAATGAATACCGATTTCCGATATTATAATATTGTAACAAACACCCCGTATAGTTTGTTGATTATGTGAAAAACAGTCAGTGTGTACGTTAATATGAAATTAGAGTAGAGTAAAACCTATTTGTGTTATTTGCGTGTAAATCTGCTGCAATATATTGTATTATAGATAGAATTATATACGTCCTATTTTTAATGACAATTAATTTTTCATGATTAATCATAATAATGTAAAATATAAATTAATTAAAGTCTGAACACTCACTTTTTAAATATGCTAGTTTTTTTCGTGCACTTTTGATTTTTATTTTCCGTTGTAAGTTTTAATTTTTAATTTTTTAATTTCATATCTTTATGGTCTCACCTAATTTAACACTTTATTTCACATTTTACGACATATTCACTGCATTTCACTAAATAAACTAGATTAGAATTACAAAATATTACACATCAATTTCCCCTGATACACACACTTGTTAGGCTACACCAATACACAAATCCAAGAATAATCTGGCCTCCTGGAACTCATATTCCCTTTCTCCTTCACTCTCCTCTCATCCTTCTCTTTTTTTTTCTCGGACTCTCCCTCGCCTACATCACAATAAGCTGATGACTCACCGTAACAAAATCCCTCTAGAAAGTGTTTATACAGGTGCGGCTTTAGAAGTTTTCACTTCAAAAATCCTTATGAAATCGCATTAATTCTATTGTGAAGCCAAACGGAGAATTAATAGCGATAGTTCGGTAGCATTTTTAGCATAATAAAACCAATTTCCAAAAATTAAAGATGGGTGACTTGAAGTTTATAATTTCTATTTTCAGAATCTTTCCTCTTCTTCTTCCTCTATATTTTAACATTATGTCTTGTTTCTTTTCTGTTTTATTCAACCTCTTGTGACGTGGAGCTTTGGTGCCATCACTTAGGTGGCCGTCCAGGTGGTCTCCTGGTGTTTGGTGTTTCTTCATTTGCCCATTTTGCCCACACTATTCACTGGATGCTTTCAGAGTCTACGTCATGGTCTGATCAGTCGAAGCATGTCAGATACTTTCAGTTCTTCCACTTGGGTTATGTTCTCTTCGCCTAGTGATTCATCTTCATGTACTTACTTGGTCTTCCTAAACAAGTTCGTTGTTTCTATTCTGATTGCTCTACAGATCTTGCATGTATTGTTTTTATTTCTTGTGTGTGATACAGTTTATGTAAAATTGTTCATTGATAGCTTTTTCCCTATTCCTTAGTAGCCTCCATATTGCCTTCGTATAAGTCCTGCTTCATTTCGAGCATGTCTTCTTTAAGTTTTTGGTCACATCATTAACCCTGTTTCTTATCGTTTTATATGCTTCATTCTTCTGCTGTCCTTGTGTTTTTGAACTAATGAATCTTCCTTTTGCTTTGCCAGTGTCTTTACCTCTTCTGTGAAGCACGGTTTCTCGTTTTTTCTTCTTCGATTTCTTAAATTTATTTATAAGCAAAATGTATCACGCCCGATAAAACTACGATTCCACCTTGACCCCCAGTTTCGGATAAAAAATTACAAGCGTCAACCTTGTCTCGATTTCTCCCATAAAGAAAACGACGTCACACGACTTAAATGTATATAAAAAATCTTTGCGCGATATTTCTTATTACACTGACACATACCGGCCATGCCCGGAAAAGCACCTGTGTTATGGTAATGCTCTCGATTTTTTCCAAAGCGAGAGGAACGAAACTCACCGAATCGAAACCGATCTGTCTCGGTCCATTCCCCAAGGGAAGAGAAAAAAAATAGGTTTTCCAAATCATATTGAATAACTCAAGAACCCCACTACGGTTTGTAATCGGGAAAGTCGTGAGTGTTGAGGAAGTAATTTACGACAACCGACCCATGAAGACGTAGAGTAAGTTTGATTGAATCCTTGAAATTTTCGAATGTGAAGGATACAAACATGAATCGTTATTCTTGTCCCTGCTCGAATCTTGAATTTAGTCGGGCAAAAAGTGCAACCATGAGTGTTTTTGCATTAATTCATGTTATACTTCAGCATTAATAAACACGTTTCATCCTCTATTTTTCACATACTGAATACGAATATGTCATCATTTAGCTTTCACTTTTTAATATTAAGCAAGTTACTAAAGAATCTTCAGAGAAATGAAGAATTTTGTCCTTTTTACCCATTCCATGAACCATATGTTCCATCTTTACATAAATCAATAACCGAAAACAGTGATCAAAATTCAGGTTTCAATACAGGTGTTAAGGGTGACGTAAGGGTATAAAGGGTATACCCCATATTCCATATAGTTTGTTGTGGCGGGGACGCTTGGGGTCGTTCCCTAGTCGTCCCTAGTAGCTACAGTTCCAAGTTGACCAAAACTTTGGAAAAAGCAAAAAAATTTTAATTATATATGCCGTTTTGAAAAAAAAACGACGAACCAAGTTGTATGGAATTGAAAAATGCTTCGTCAGCGCGTTTATAAAGTTTACGCTACTTTTTACGTTTCCTGTTTTGTTGTGAAGGTGATTTCTTTTTTTGGTAATTGTAGAAATCTCGTGGTCCTCGCAGTAACAATTATTTATTGCAATAAGTTTTTTATTTTTGTCCCCTTTGAAACCATTCCCTAGGCTCTCCAAATTGACTGATTTTAATTTAAAAAAAAGCGTTGGAATGCTTGATATCTCTTTTATATGTTAAAAGAATTCAAGTATTCAAAGCTTTTTCTTTACAATTAATATAATTTACAAGAATTTTCATTTGGCAAAATCTATCGAAGGGATGTTGTTGAGATTTTTCGTGGCGATTTATTATAATAAGACATTTCCTTTTGCTAAGCATAAAGATCTTACTTATATTAAAAGTCGTCAAAAGATATTTGCTAAGAACTAATTTTCCGAACTTTTATTCGTTATTTGTACTATTTTTCCATAATAAAAATGGATTCTTCGATAAACAAACAGATAGGTATATCAAGTGTAAAATTCAATTAAGAAATTAACGTGAATAGTTTTCGAGTTTTCTGAAAGAAAAACAAACGATTTTTTAGAGATTTTTTTTATTGACATTTTTGAGTCTCTGAAGTAAAAATCAGCTCGGCTATTCGTTCCATCAAATATAAATTTTCTTACAGATCTCACCTGAACTATCAACGACAAGCGTTTCACGAGATTCCCAAAGCTGCGTGTTCAGCTGTGGCAGCACTGATGTTAATATCTCGTACCACCACGTGTGACTACCACTTCAATACCAATGCATTAATTACTTCAAGTGTCACACAAATTAGCTCAGTGTCATAGAAAAGGAAATTTAATTTAATTTCTTCAAACTCAGGGTATGTCGAGAAAGCAAAAGAACAACGTGTGATTATATAGTTATAGGCTAAGAGCTGGCTACCAAAATCAGATATGATAAGGTGTAGTAAAAGTTTTTACGTAGAAATGTTCCTTAGCAGTAGATAAACAAGTAGATGTTGCGGCCAGAAGTCGCTCCTGGGGAGGAAAGCGTGGGCGGCCGCTCAAACATGTAAACTTTTACTAAAAAAAAATCATCGAATGTAGTCTTGGAACTTAGTGTACTTGTAGTTTTTAACATTAACAATCATGTAAAAATATTGCCAGAAGTCTAGGTAGGGGATAAAACATTGCCAGAAGTTCGTAAATATGTAAAAAAATATTGAAATTGCAATGACGAGGTGTAGTTCTGGCTGGTTTTTGTATTATTTAGTAATTAAAAAATCTGTAAATAAATTGCCAGAAGTTAGAATTGTAGCTAAGTATATTAAAAATGTTAATATCCTCAGAAATATATATATATATATATATATATATATATATATATATATATATATATATATATATATATATATATATCGAAAAAACGTTCTTCGAAGTTTAAATTGTAAGTGTAAATAATGAGGTGCATTTCTGACAGTTGGATTCTTTTGTTATTTACACTACTGTTCAACTATAAATACAATGGCAGAAGGCTAAGTGAGGGAGATGCATCAAAAAAACGTATGATGCGATAGAAACGCAGTAATAAATTGATAAGTTAATTAATACTGCGAAAAGAATAATTCAAGAATTTTGAAAGCAGAATAAATTGAACTGAGCATATTGACGGATAAATGAAAAAATTGGAAAACTAAATCAATTAATAAAGATATGTTTTTAATATAATATAAAGTGATCTAAGTTATTAACATTCGTGATCCGACGAATCGTCAGTGTCCTCGTTGCTGTTATAATCAATATCTGATTCATCCTCTGAAATATAAATAATCGTTTTTATGAAAATTGTCAAACGAGCAAAGATATGCGTGATATAATAATTGAAAACTGTACCTTTAGATTCTTCGTTAGTTACTATAATATTCTTTCACTGTTAACGGTGATTGTGGACCCTCGAAACATTTGAATTCATACACTACTGAACATGTTTGTTTGTCTGTCCAGTCACAATTAATTGGTTCGAGCTCTGTTGGAATTTTTAGGTGTGCGTTTGACAAAATGCTTGATATATATCTTGCCCTTTCCATTGGTATCACACCTCAGTCTAGCGAGGAGGTAATTTTGATGCGTCGAAACTTTTTATTAATTTTTTTTAGAACGGCTCGTCGATATTTTATATTTTACAATTTCTTAAAAAAAATTCAGATCGAGTACTATTGACAGTTTGTATTTGTTTTGTTTTTTTTTTATGTTATTCCGTATAGGTGACTCGTGTATACTTCTAATTATTGGAAAACATAATCTTTATGACACGATCATATATTTGATAAATCGGAAAATACTTTCATATATTTGTTACACTGAGATAATATTTTAAGAGGGCGTTGCCTCTTATTGTGCAGATACCGGTTGTAATCACAACCGGTGAAAGCATGAAAGCCAGGCAGCGCTTTACATAAGCCATCGCCAAATAAACGATGTAGCTTATTAAAGTTAATTATACGCCGCTTATTTGCTACATCGCATTATATAAAGATATTACTTTGGCTTTTCCGGTGCTACATATTTCCGAGCATGATAATTAATATGTCCGTATCAGAACATCTAATTGCTATATTGGCGTCATAATCAAAATTTACAGCATGAAAAACAATTTACGTGTCGGTTTCCTTATGCAAGGGACTTTAATAATTTATCATAAACGCTCACTCGGCGTAATGATTATCGTACGTTTTTTAATACAACTCCCTCACTTAACCTCCTGCCATTGTATTTATAGTTGAACAGTAGTGTAAATAACAAAAAAATCCAACTGTCAGAAATGCACCTTATTATTTACACTTACAATTTAAACTTCGAAGAACGTCTTTTCGCTATATATATTACTGACGATATTAACATTTTTAATATACGTAGCTACAATTCTAACTTCTGGCAATTTATTTACAGGTTTTTTAATTACTAAATAATACAAAAACCAGCCAGAACTACACCTCGTCATTGCAATTTCAATATTTTTTTTTTTACATATTTACGAACTTCTGGCAATATTTTTACATGATTGCTAATGTTAAAAACTACAAGTACACCAAGCTTCAAGACTGCACTCAATGATTTTTTTTTTATTAAAAGTTTACATGTTGAGCGCCCGCCCACTCTTCCTCCCCGGGAGCGACTCCTGGCCGCAACATCTACGTGTTTATCTACTGCTAAGGAACATTTCTACGTAAAAACTTTTACTATACCTTATCATATCTAATTTTGGTAGCTAGCTCTTAGACTATTATCATATCTGAATTTACTAGCCAGCTCTCCGTCTATTATATTAAACACTGGTAGTCACTACTTATATAGCTCCTTAACATAGGCAACCAACAATACACAAAATACATAGAGTAGTGAGCTCTGAAAATCCGACATCAAGACTACAGTCACGCCTCCACTTGAGTACATCTGTAATGTTATTTACCACTGGTAGGATGGTTCAATCTACATCGACTCTAAATGGCTTCTTCGCTCTTCAATTTTCCTCAAAATACCACTTTTTCAGCTCTGTCGACTACACTATAAGGAAAATAAGAGAGCAAGCGAATATTCCTTCAAAGCTCATGGGTAAGAATTTGATAGTGGATTTAGGCCAGTAAATGTGCAATTAATATTTCATGAATAGCAGAAGAAAAATGAAGAAAAAGAAAGAAAGAAAGAAAGAAAGAAAGAAAGAAAGAAAGAAAGAAAGAAAGAAAGAAAGAAAGAAAGAAAGAAAGAAAGAAAGAAAGAAATAAGAAAACTTGAAACTGAATTAATTTATAAATCAATATTCTCTTTAACTTCATAATTGCTTCACAGTTTTAACAGTACAAACTTTCTCACTCTTTGAATAATGTATGAGACAAAGTTATACATTTATAATACTTTAACATTACATTAGATTTAATATATGCGGTATAAGGAACTTCATTAAACACTTTTATACCATTGATATTGCTTTGCTTTAGACCTCTAGCACATAATTTTTAATCCTTAAATCAAAAACTCAAAATCATTTGGTGAAAATAAAGTAAGTTCACTAGAAGAATGACTGATGCGTTTACTTAAATTTCCGAAATTTCAATAATCCTTCGTTTCCTTCTTTTATTTCGTCCTCAAACTCAAACAACGAAAAATCCACTTCAACAGACGAGAGCGAAAAGTTTGGAAATCTCGAAACTTCATCCAATCTTCTTTCCATTACAAGTGGGTAAATTATTTCTGGAAAAATTACTTGCGAGAACCTCGAAGATTGAAAGTAATTAACGAACTGTAAGGTTATATGTGAGGTTGACCGAATTTGAAGTGGGAAGCTAATAAGATTAGTTTTTTTGATAAGTGTATTTTATCACAGATAAGGTTAGGTATTTGATTTAGTTCGTTTAGGAGAAATACTCTCGTTTAGAGGCGTCTATGATCCTATAAGTCTTAGCTCTAATATAACTGGCTTAAAAATCAATCAATCTGAATGTGGTTTGTGGCGAATTTTTCACAATCGATCATAGAATTTGGGGTTGCAATTAACATTTTGTTTAAGTTTAATCCAAGTGAAATAAGGAATATGTGGTATTTATTAGTGAAGTACAATATCACTGACATTACTTAAAGTTAATGGCCATACCTAAGTGCACCGAGTTGCGAATTCACCAAAATAAAGAATAAAGTCTTGTTATAATAAAGTCAGTTTGAAATCGCGTCTTAAAGTATAGGCGAGTGAAGAATAAACTATTATAAATATTTAATTGGAGAGTTTGTACTATTCAATTCTCTGTTACTTTAAAAGATGAAGCATTTTAGTACTATAGTTTAAACCTAAGTGAGTAATTATTCATCATTATAATTTTATCTTGGCCACTGAGCTTCATTGTCTCTGTGAAATACTGGAAGGAAAGAATAAATTTAAGACATTTTATTATTGAATTTTATACCAATTTGATAAGTAGCTGGTAATTGATATTTAAATAAATTATATGCATGTGTTTAAATTACCAACATTTATTCTTGGTCCGGACGCCCGTTATGTCCATAATAAATTTGGCGCATGGTACCTCTTCGATGCACGACAGCTAGGGTGCATGTGGATATGGATCTTAATGCTCAATACGAACAACTTCTATAATTGCACTTTGTAATCTTCGATTAACATACTGAAAAAAATTACATTTTGATTCGTCACTCATTGGCAGTTTAATTAAAATGACGTCCCGTCGAAACAATATTTGAATTAAAACATGAAATATACGTCTTATAATTTCTCAAAAAAAAAAATTTTAATCATTTGTGGCTTGAAATTAAATAAATTAATAAATCATAATAATGTATAGTTATTAACAGAGGTAGATTCTTAATTAATTTAATAATTAATTAATGATAATTAATTAAGAATGTCACCTGTTACCAACATTTCTGCTATCTATAATCCATGCATTACATTCAATTCAGTCTATTTTCATTCAAAATTTGTACTTTTTATTATCACATTTGAATATCCAATGAATAATTGATGACTTTAACCAATTTACATGCTTGTTAGAATTCAACCAATTTCGTCTTAGTTAATAAATTTAAAATAATTGACTATTGCAGACTTGTTAATCTACACCGCCCAGTATATGCAGGAAATTAATTGACTTTTTGACATTTATGAGGATGTGGTAATCTCTTTGATGAAGTATTTTGAGTAAATATTTTCTAGAATCAATAAGTAACAAAAACTAGGAAATAAAAATTGGAGCCGAAACTATCAATAACATAAGATTCGTGGATGATACGCTATAAAGACCTACAAGGTCTGGAAGACTTCTAGTTACGGTAATGAATCTAGTATGCGCAGACTCAAAATAAATATGAGCAAAACCAAATAGATTGTGGCAGGCGAGTAGAACACTTTAAAAATCTCGGCTCACAAGTCGGAGCAATCCTTGAGAAGTTTGCTTTGTTTAAAACTGATGTTTATTTCATTCAGACATTGGCAACGCCACCTTGGGAACAACAGCGACTCTCGCAGATCGATCACATGATCACATTCACTTCTAACTTAGGTCTAGCACGGATCGGATATACGAAACACACAATCGTAGCCTTTAAGCTAGTTCCATTGTGTACCTTTTGTCACTATTATGCACAAGCAATCCCAAATTTGTTTTGAATCTGTTAGTGTCACGCAAAGATCCCCTGTCGTTGGTAGGATCGTACATTCCCTTCAAATCTAGGAAAAGCGTTACATGGTTCCGAGAATTGTTGTATCGTAATCTTGTCGTTCCTTTGAAGACGCCAGGCGGGGAATCTAAAAAGGGGTCAGGTCAGCACAAAACAAAACGAAAATAAAACAGAACAAGAAGATGGGGGGCACAGCGAATCCCGAAAGGCTGGAGCGTGGGAGATGAGGAAGGTAACTTACAGGATTGCCTGTCGTCCGGACTTTCGGGTTTCTATAGCGGAGGGCCTCTTGACAGGGGGGTTGGAAGGCTCTTTTTCGGGCTGGTTTCTGGAGACTTCGACGATCCACCACAGTCTCCGCTCGGGGCTCTTTCTACTCTCTCTCTTCGACCGGCCATCCGGCTGGTCCCTTCAGGGACGGCCCTCTTCCGGGCGGCCCCTTGGACAGCACTTGTCCAAGCTCGTACGTCTGGACCCCACTCGTCCTCTCAACTATCTTGTGCCTTCTATTTATGTTTTGCTTATACTTGCACTGTATGTTGTTTTGGTAAACACTCTCGCTTTCATTTTTCGTTCTTCACACGAACTGACCGTGGCCTCCGGCCGTGTCCTAATTCCTTGTTTTTTATTTGTGGTCGTCGAAGTCTCGTGTTCGTGACACTATTCCTGTCGTTCTTCCGCCAAGATGAACGGGAAGAATGTATTTGCAACTTCTACAATATACGTTGCCAGATTTGTTAGAGGTTTCACCTTTATAACTTCGAAGAGATGTGTAGTTTATGTACGACGGAGTTCCACCACATTTTTCACATGTTCGAAATAATTTATATCAGCAGTACTTAAATAAATGGACAGAAAGAGGTCGTGACACCTTTATAAAACGGCCACAACATTCTCCGGATCCATTAGATTATTTTTTATGGAGATATCTTAAGTCCATGGTTTAGATGGCGCCTGCTGATTATGAAGAACTACTTTGGGAACGCATTCAAGAAGTTATGTAAAAAATAAACTTTCTTCATCGTATAACTTTAAGCATGCGTGTAAATAGTGGACATTTCAAATTTCATCAAAATTGTATTCATGTTCCAGTAACTGAATATTTTTTTGTAAAAAAACAACAGCGAATTATTAAAATGCAGTTTCCCCAAAAACACAGAGTAATCGAATCTTATCAAAAGTACCTTTTTTATAGTAACTAAGTTGGTTGCCCTAAGTTTTATATTTAAACCAACTTTCTTCCATTGGCGTAGAAATTTGAAAAATACCATAAAACCCAAGTGCTACGCTATTGGATTGATATTAATCATAATTTTGTTATGTTATTATATATGTAGCATAATTATGTTATCCCAAATATTAATAAAATCGTATGGACCGTTTTCATTTAATACTATAAAACGATTTCAATATTGTCACTTCAGAGCCGTATACAGTCTAAACTAAGCAACTTTATACTAAGGTAAGTATACTTAAATCAGTTAATTTTTGTCCAAAGAACATGCGGTAGACTTTTGTACAGACCTTTTATATACACCCTGTATTTCTAATTTGTATTGCAATAATTTAAAAATCCTATAACGTTTGTTTTAACATTTTTCACTAGCTATATCTCATTTTAGAAAGAAAGAATCGACTATATCCGACATAAACACGTAAATGCATATTTTCTCATGTTTGTGGTGCATGTCGCCTGCATAGTTTAGCCCTTTTCCGAGCTTAACACCAACAGGAAAATCATTCTGACCTGTAACATCGGCAGGAAGGAGCAGAGCAGCTCTCCCAGCATCCAGTTCTGTATGAGGAGGACGTAGAGAGACAGCGGTACGACGACGACGCATTTGACGACGTCGCTGATGACGTTGTTCACCAGGAGGCCGTAAGTGCAGTCCTTGTACAGCTTGTGGTAGGCGACGTGCGCGAGGACAGCGAGATTCGCCGCGAGACCGACGACGACGAGAAGCGCGTACGCGACGATCACCAGGGGGTAGAGGTCGGCGAAGGCGGCCTTCATGTGCGGCTCCCGCAGGTCGAGGTTCTGGTCACCGACGCCGATGAGGAACTCATGGATGATCGCCCACACGTTGGGCGGGATGTCGTTCTCGGCGGCGGCCGGCTCCTTACCGCCGCCGGAGCTCGAGCTCGAGGAGTTCATCTTTCGAAACTTCTCGACTCTCACGTCGTTTTCGAAGGGGAGAGGACGGCGTGCTCCTGCCGCTCGCGTGGAAGTCGAGCGACGACTGGGAGCGCGGATGGTCCCGCGGAGTTGCGTGAGTTGGAAGTTGATAAGTTCGAAAATACGAGCGCAACTTCATAGAGCTGGGCGGCGTTGGAGTCCTCGGAGACCTCATTCGGGCTCGTGCTCTTGTAGCGAATAATTAATACCATGGATCTCCAGATATATTTTTACATTAACGTGGAATATTCTAACAAATATACTAATATACCCATTATCCGTTCGTTTGCGACTGACAGCTCGCCACCATCATAAATGCAAATCCCGGAACGGTTGTGTGCTGTTGGCCGAAAGAATTTCCCGATAAACAATTGTTTAAATGGGAATTTACTATGGCGTTTACTTTCCTTGGTCCACCAAGTAATAACTCAAACAACAATAGAATTTTAAAATTATCGTAAAGCGTCGATGGAAAAATGCCGTTCGAAACGGGTAGTAACTTTGCGGTGGGCCACCCGGTATACACTTGGGATAGTTTGCGTTCCTAAATAGATGGGGCAATCGTTAAACATCCATTCAAATCTGAATGGACGCTCTGTGGACGTCCACCACAGATCAGGTCAGCTTATAGATAGTCGACTCTCTAATATCATTTTGGTTACAGTTCATCGCCATCTCCTAACGAAAGCATGTACAAAAGTATCAATAGCGGGAAATTTGATTTATGGTGGTATTTATATATTTCATATATTTCAATCAGTTTCATAAAATCCTTGCAAAAATTAAACTTCAAGAAACGGAAATTTGCAGTAGACATGTCCAGTCGATGAAGTTTAATTTTTGCAAGGAATTTATGAAACTGATTGAAATAGGGGCGTGGAAGGCATCATGTAAATAAGAAAGGAAACAATTTTCATTTGGAAATTTATTTATTAATATTTATTAGTATTCCAAAGATAAATCCTAAAAAGTAAAAGTACATGAAATTTAACATTTGTTAATTTTAGTTAATTTAGTTAAAGTTAATAACACAAAACCTGTGGCAAAAAATAAAAGCGTGTAGCAAAAAATAAAATCAGCAAAAAATAAAAGCATGTAGCAAAAAATAAAAAGATGTAAAAAAACAACCTGTAACCACGTGACTAAACCTTGTTCAATTTGTGTCCACAATAAGTGAGACCGAAGTCAGTAAAACATTATATATGCACTATGTTAAATACGAAGTGACTTATAGTTCATGTGCTTGAATTATATAAGTAAATTTAATAGGTTACCTTGAACTGTTACTATAACTTATTGTGGATACAGCATGTATGTATATCATTATTTGAAGAGGTTGTTATTAATACATAAAAAATAATTGTTATAAATGCCCTTACCGGTTTTTGATGAAATTGATAGAACCGACAGTGTCCTACTCACTGTAGTGTCCTCAAGTTCAGCCACTTGCACTAAAATGTAAATTAAATTTAACGTTGAACTATTTATGAGTTACTTATTTCGACTAAATGAATATAATTATCTGAACAAAGATTACAAAAGTTCTATGATTAAAACAAGGATAATATAACTGAATATTAAATTGAGGCACACACCCCTTAAAACAACCTTACTCTCTTTAATTACACCAAACATTGTCACGTAACGGTTTTTATTGTTCATAAAATATTTACTATTTGTAGACTGCACTTACCCATCTGTGATGGTCCAGGTTGAAATTGGTTAGGTATCGGTCTTTCTCTTCCATAGACCTTTGAGCGTCGGCGAACCACCAACTTCGGTGAGTTTCCCGTTATGGGGATATTTGATACGCCTATGAAGTATTTGAACATATCTATAGAAGAATGAAACTTTAAATATTTATAAATGGCAACAAGTCGTGGAACATGCCAAACTTCGACTGAACGTTAACTGAACTTCAACTTCAGAGTTTATATATTCAGCTTTACAGTTTCAGTACAGACACATTTACACACTACTTACCAACTAGCATCGGTGGAGTCCTCGGAGCTCGAGGTGTTTCCACACTTACTCTAACGAAATCTGGAAAAAAGCCATGCAATTCGATGTGATCTTCAAATAAACGGATCAATACACATACTTGGCAATTCCAATGTTGGATATGAGGCAATTTTCAATCTGCCGTTTGCCCAAAAACAATGGGGCTCGAAATGTCGATCACAAATTAGCGCGGCCCCACTGCTTATCGATACAGCGGAATTGCCAATCGGCTCAACCCAAACATTCCTCTGGATAGTATTTTTGGGAAGGATATGCCTAAAAATGATGAATGTGAAATGCTGAGAGATTGAACCCGCTAGCTGTTACACAAATACCTTCCAGATGTTTTATCCTCACATCCGGGTACACAACACAGTCTAATTCTTCCCATTTCAGTTATCAATATTACCGTAACTAACACAAACTCTTGCCGCACACGCAAGAACTTCGTCAAGAGCAAACAAGAATGGCGTCGTTTACCTTCTTCACTAAACCAGTGCCAATCCTGCCAATGGTAGAACCACACGGATCATCTTAACGGTTCAACAGCGTCATCTACCGAAATCATTTCAAATTTAGCCTCTTTAGTTGATGGCAACGATAAAGAACGGCGCTGTTTTTCGCCAAACCAGGTGCGCCTATTTCAGTTGCCAGGCACTGACGTCCACTAAACCAACATCCAATGAGATGGGAATATGCAACTGTCAGTCATTTTCTTTTCAAAAAATATCCAGTTGATTGATGGCTAAGCATTCGAGAGTTCATATTTTGTAATTCTCTTATTAATTTAGAATCGATCCCACAGAACAAACGTACATTCACGCAAAACAACAGTAATGTACGAACTTCCCCGATTCGTTCCCGAAACTTTTCCTCCCATAAATCCCGCTTTCGGGCGTTGTAAATACATACACGTATATCCGATTAGGAGGAAACCCGTGGAGATGGAAAGTGAGTAGGGACGGATCGTAAATATGGCAGACAATGGACCGTGTGAATTTTTCCCCAACGTTCGACGTTGATTTGTCATCAGGAGCCTGATTTTTTTTTAAATTTGAACCGCTGGTGTGAATTTTTTATATAAAATTCGCTTTGTGAATTTTTAATTAATAAATGAATACAAAAACCCTATAATTTAATCACAAGAACTACGACTAATTACTTTATAAAATTCTAAATGTACTTTTGAGAACAAAATCAAATTACATTTTCGTCAACGGCAACAAAAAAGGTTAATATGTAATAAAGATACACATGTATAGACTATACCAAATAAAGCCGTTATATACCATCAGTAGTTCTTACTATAATAGGGTTTACGAAGCTATGGAGTGATAAAATGGCAGAATGTACATTTGTTCACCAAGAATCTGAAATTATACAGGGTTTGTATGGGTAAAAACAGATTTATGTCACATATTCCTACATAACCTCAAAATTCTTCAAAGTACATCTCTTGAGCGTCGACACACTTTTGCCAGCGGCTTTTCCACGACTTGAAGACTTCCTGGTAGGCAAATTCTGGGAGGTCTTCAAGAATATGCCCTCAAGAGTTTGACGGCACTTAGAGAAGAATTTCACCCTTGAGAGTAGAAAAAGGTCTGCTAGGACCAAATCGGAACAGTAATGAGGTTGAAGAATCATCGCGATGATGTTTTACATTAAATATAACATACCTCTGTACAGGACCGTCTCGAACACCAGATTTTTATCAAGTTTGACAAAAATTTGGTAATAAAAAAATTCGTATCCATTCAATTTTTTATGTTTTAATAAACAAAAGGTATTCTTAAACTGTACATTTTGTCAAAATTTATATAAAGGGTGCGGCGTCATAACTTCCTTTTTTCAAAACGCAATGAAACCCATTTTGTGAATTAGAATTTTTTATTTTCTTTTTATAATATAGGTACATATGTAAAGTTTTGTTTCACACACTTCAAAAATCATGTCAGTAGGTGACGCCCCCCATTGTCCAGGCACTCTGGGTTGCGATCACAGAACGTCCATTCGAAAAGTACGCCTCGGCGGCAAACACACGCTGTTTACTGTTCCAACGTATCATGTCAACTGACAAGGTGGACAACTAAACTTTAGAAGTATGCTTGTCGAGTAAGACAATTCTTCACCCACCACGACTTCTACAGCCTAAATGTCACGCATTTCAAAAAAGGAAGTTATGATGCCGTAACCTCTGTTAAATATATATGTCAATATTAAATGAATTTATTAGACTTGACAAAATATTGTAACGAATTTTCCACTCCTGATCGGCAGTCGAAGGTACTGGAAGGATCTCGATGTGTTCCTCGACGCCTCGGCGCCGCCGATTCCGAAGTGTTTAATTGTTCTAGCAAAATCTCGAAGAAACACCGTTAGAATATAAAAAGGAACCGAGGGATAAGCAAGTCAGTCAACGCACAGATGTTCATGTGAAAGAACCAAAAGACGTAGTAAAAACCAATCGGATATAAATTTAGGTTTAAATAATTAGAATAAGTATGTATAGTGTTAGTGTTAGTTAAATAAATTACGATTAGTTAGTCATAGTACGTGTTATTAATTATTAAGAACCCACGAACGTAACAATATATTAGACAAATTTGTTAGTTTGTATAAAAATGTGCTTGAAACAAATTATATTGAGCATGATGAGTGTTACAACCCCTGTAAACTTATTTTCAATGTGTGGCTCTGATCTGCAATAATCTTAAAGTTTCAAGAACGTGATAACAGTAAACTAAATATGAGTAACTTTGATATGTCAACCATTAATTCTGTACAAAGAAATACTTAACTTTTATCTGAAATTTTTTTTACTTGGTGCAGAGAGGATATTTACCTAGACCTTGAATTCTCCCAACAGCTTAGTAAAATTTCTAAGAAGATACATAATTATTTATGTATATATAAAAGTTAACTCTCCTGTTGTTATACAAATTATGCGAAAAGTAAACGTGGACATATGCAGGAGTTTTAGTGCGGTCATTAATGGTACCTGTAATGGATGCTTTGGTAAGCGAGGGGCGATAATCCGTGCTCCTCCTTCAACAACAGAATCCTCAAGAGTAGAGGTGTCCACTAGGATTAAGAGAGATAGAGAAGTGACAGATACAACCCACCATAAACGGGCCCTAATGAGCTGATAGTCGGAATATTAATATGCATGCCGTTTCCATACAACACGCTATTCGACAAGTTGTTCTTGAACTGTGAAGACGTGTGTTTATCGATCGTGCGCGGACCTTGTGCAAACGACGCACGGAGAACGTTCCCGCACATCGACAGCATCGACCATCACGAGAGAAGCAACATCGACACCGTTGAGAGACGAGTTCCCGAATTCGGCTACCCCGACCCTTACCTGCGCGAGTACCTGCATAGGTACGCCGTAAGTAATCGACCCTTCGTTTGAGCGTTAAACGTAGGTAGTTTTACCCTTGAGACGAGCTTACGTTGTCTTAGTTTTGCATTCCCCTATTAGACATAATTGTTTTTACAACAGAATCTCCCGTAATTAGACGTAGAGAGTTCCGCTCCCCGTAAGTCGTTAGAAATAGTAATTTCCCACCTGTTTTTCCACCCAAGTCGACAAACGAACGCAGAACAAAGTTCTCGTTCCGCGTTTTTCCCGTTAACTGCCGACTGAGTTGCAAAGCAACTGTTTCTGTTACAGACTGCGGCGACAATGGCGAATCCACCGGCCACAGCGACGCTTTCATGGGACGCCGACTTTGTCCTCTCTATAATAGAGAGGAACAAAGAACTTGTGGAGGAAGTGAAACGACTGTCCGTGCGAGTCGAAGGACTCGCCGCGGATAATGAGCGCCTCATGGCGCTCATGAGCGAGAGAACCGGCTCGGACGCGGAGGAGGCCGAAGCGATGGAGGAGGGCGGCATCACGTCGACCGACTCTTCCGCCAAAGGCGACGACGAGGCCGCAGCGAAGGCAGAGGAGGTCCGGAAGCCGCGAACAAGGAAGCGCAGGAGGAACAGGAGTAAGGGGTCGAGCGCAAGCTCCTCCGACGCCGACGTCCTTAAGGCGCCGAAGAAGACGCCGAACTCAAATGGAGTCGCCCCAGGTCAGGCGACGCCGTCCATCACCTCGACGCAGAAGGCGTCCCCAACCTCGACGGAGAAGGCGTCCACCACCTCGATGGAGAGGACGTCCGCCATCGAAGCCACTTCAGAGGCAGCCGTCCGCCCCGCCGCGACTACGAAGGCCCCCCCACCGATCATCCTCCGCGATCAAGGGAAGAGGACCGAAGTTTTCCGGAAGCTGAGGGAACGCGACCTCAAAGTGAAGACGGCGAAACTCGTCAGAGATGGCGGCAGGATCCTGCCGGAAACGACGCAGGATTACCGTGAGATCCACAGGCTCATGGAGGGTGGTGAGTATGAATTTCACACTTACCGACTTCCAGAGGAGCGTCAACTGCGGGCCGTGCTGCGAGGAATTCCAGCAGGAGTACCGACGAGCGACGTCGAGGAAGACCTGATCAGACAGGGCGTCCAACTCACTAAGGTGTGCAGGATGACGGACAGGAGGACGAAGAAGCCGATGCCACTGATCCTTCTAGAGGTGCCGCTGGAGCAACGGAACGTGTTCCAAATTACGACGTGCTGCCACCTCGTCGTCAAGGTGGAGCCCCAGAACGCGAGGAAGGGACCCTCGCAGTGTCACCGGTGCCAGAAGTTCGGGCACGCGCAAGGCAAATGCCAGGCGGCGCCGCGCTGCGTTAAGTGCGGTAAGGGCCACCACACGCGCAACTGCAAGCGGGAGGAGTCAGCCCCGGCGAAGTGCGCTAACTGCGGCGGCGAACATCCGGCCAGCTACCGAGGATGCCCGGCATTCGAGGCGGCCAGCAGGAGGAACCGCCAAGGACAGTCGACGCAGCCGACGACGTCGAGACCCCCAGCAGGAGCAGCCCCGCGGACCGCTGCTCGCCGGGTGACGCCCCAGGTGAGCTTCGCCCAGGCCGCAGCGGCCCCCCGCAGTGGAGCACCTGCGCAGTCGAGCGCGACGCGAGCCCCGCCGCCAGCGACGACGCAGAGCGCGACGCGAGCCCCGCCGCCGACGAGGACGCCGAGCTCCCGAACGACGGACGACGCCCTGATGACGGAGATAATGGAGCGTATCGACGCTTACCTCGAACGCCATGGACTTTTCCGGCCATGAAACCAAAGCCGACAAGGCCGTCCTTCCTGAGGATAGCTTCCTGGAACGTCAGGGGTGTCGAAAGTCGGAAACACGAAATAGGAGAATTCCTAGAACGTGTCAACCGACTCCAAGCACAGGAGTCCATAGCGCTGCGCTGCGCAGTGGACGCCTCCTGGTACGTGAGCAACCGACGCATCCTGCAGGACCTCGAACACCAGCCCCTTAGGGAACGGATGAGAGAGCGTGCAGAGAATTTTTTACTTAAGGCGGAGGATCATCCAAATCCGCTTGTACGACAGGCGGTGGATTACGACCCCCGCTTCAGTGAACGATACCGGCGCCCCAGGACCCAGATCGTAGTCGAGGACGACGAGGATTGAAAATCACCGATTACGACACCACCGATTTTGACGCCATCGATGTGATCGATAAGGTTTCCCAGGACCACCCCGAGAAGGAGCCCCCCGACGCCAACCACCCAGGACCGTCAAACGGATCTCGAGGCAGCCCAGCTGCCGGTCCCAGCCCCCCCACGCCCCGGCGGCCCCGAAGTCCCTCCAGGACGGACGGGCCAACTCACATGGCTGAGTCGTGGTTTTCTGCGATTTCCCGCGACCGTAACCAGAATTGGCAGCCACCTCCCGAGGGATTCAGAGGGCCCCAACCTTCCCCCCTCACAAACTCCCGTACATATAATGTACCACTATTATGTTAACTTTTGTATATTGTATAACTTAGTTAGGACGATGCCATAGGCTTATTTTTGTATATACGTAGCGTTAGTAGTAATATAAAGATTTTAAAAGTCATACAACACGCAAAGGGTCGGACTCAGAAAGCGAGTTGAACTCTTGCCGAGGAGAAGCTATGTAAAGCAATTACCTAATACTTGTATAATTGTAAATAGATACTAATTTACAGATTTTGTAAATACTAAAATGATGACTATATTAACTAGTAATTCTAACGTCTTTTATATATGAATGATTAATGAAAATTATACGTAACGTTATGTTTCAAAATAAATTTATTTCGTTAAATTCAAGAAAACCACTGGGTTGGGTCCATTTATGTTATTTTCCCTTCACACTTTTCCAGACTTTCTGGTATCCAGGCTTCTCTGGATCGTGACGCACTATCTAATGGAAAATCTCTATAAAAATCCTGATGCTCTTAATACCGCTGAACGTTATATTTTTTGAATATTACAAAACTTTGCCCACATATGACGCATAAAATGGTGTTATATATTTTGAAAACCCCAAATAAATCGTATCGTAATCATGCCCCCCTTCTGATTCCATTACGCACAGATTATTAAAAAAAATGAGGAAATGAAAATCGCTTCAAGTCAAAATTGACAAACAGAACTGAAATAAAACAAATACTCTGTAAACTCTTTTACACATACAAAGCACACTAGTACAGCCACTCACAGACTACATATTATTAACCATAAGGTGACAATTTATAGATTTTTCTAAAGTGACGTCAAGATTTTGTGGTAATCATTCAGTTACTGGCCCTATTTTTACCTGATCATAACGACGCATCGGGTACATTTTTCTTGAAAGGATGAAGGATAATACGTTAATTCGCAATCATCCTTACACTTACTAGTTACTGGGAACAATTACTTAACTATTTGTACACGATTTTGTGTACTAACTATTTAGAAGAAGGTAAAAACATTTTTAGTATGCTCGTATATGTTTCATATATGAAATAATAAAATTCTAAAATCTCAAACACGTCTAACTAAAATCATATTAATTCAACCCTGGATCTCGTGACTGAAAGTGCCCCAAGAGACGAGCGGTAACAGCTTTATGGGTACCATAAATTACCGATACCACTGATAAAGCGTTTGCTCCCGGGAGTTCGGGAAACACGGTTAGTGGACACCCTTGCTCAAGAGCAGTTAATTCTTTTATTACCACTTACAACATGACTGTTATGCGAAATTAAAGGTATGGATTTGGAACTAAGTGCTACTTGAATTTTAAGATGGTAGAATAATTGGATCGCAAGTTATTTCGAACGAAGTGATTGCTACTTAACTCGTCAATGGAATACCGAATTTTTATGGTAAAGTTACACAAAGTTACTTCAACAGAAAGTTAAGTTTGCATTTATTCTGTCTACAAAAACAAGCACAAGTACTAATCTAACATCAATAATATTAAAAAAAAATGTTAATTTGTTCATAGGAAACTTTTTTCAATTTTGCTTCTTGATTATATTGTACTTAATATTTTCATTTGTTAAATTTATTTATGTATAATTATATTAAGTTCAAATATAATACTTTGCTTATGAGTGGAAGATATCCAAAAAAACACATTTTCCCATCATTACGACAATTTCAAAATTTCACCTTGTTAAACGATTTGATATTACAAAAATCGAATATTTATTCATCAAATTCTCGCTTTATCAGTTACAGTCAATATAAAACAACGTATGTAATAGATAAACCACAAGTATCTTTAATTAGTTGAAGTAGTAATTGCAATCAGTAACAGTTTCTCAGGCGACCTAAATAGCTACTGCAAAAATGATCAAAGTGTTATTAACATTTCTCACGTTAATTATTTTCGTGAACACCCTAAGCGAATATGAAGACTTGCAAGACCACAAAGTAAGTCTGAACAACATTAGATCACACAATCATTTCCTGTATCTAACAATACAATTGTTCCCATTGTATTACTACAACGTTTTAAACTTCCAGGCCAAATTTAACAAGCACTACCGTAACACGCAAGAAGAATCCGAAGCCTACAACATTTTCTTTACGAACTTAACCAAGGTGAGGGAAAACCAAGGAAAATTCCATAATGGCGAAGTGACTTACGAGCTAGAAATCAACAATTTCAACGATCGATACAATGGAAACGGTCTCATATCCGACGACAATAGGAAAATTTTTGAAATTGGAGACCCGGTAGAGAATAGATTTACGAGAGTAGAAAGCGGGAACGTTTCCGAGAGTATAGATTGGAGGAGTTTCGGAGTCGACACACAAGTTTTCGACAAGAGGACTTATTACGAGGGGTATGGTTGGGCTTTCAGCACAGTAAGTCCAAACTAATAAAAGTATACTGACAAGTAATAGTGTAAGTAACAACTAAAGTAAAACCTTTCATCGATGATCATCTTAAAGATATCGAATTAATGTTGAGATTACTATGGTAATTACAAACAGAGCTTGGCAACTCGAATGGAAAAACTCTGCTAAAGGAAGGAACATATTTGAATTAATTCCTAATATTGTTAGTGCAGGTATCGTTAGAGTGAGAAACACTCTCATTTATATATGGGGAATTGGAGGTGCATCTTTCTCCTATTACTAAAGAAGCATCCCCCAATTGTTAGTCGTGTGAAGTACCGGATACTCCTAGACATCTTTTGTTGAATGTATGTATACAACCACATAAGGGATAAAATACGCTAGGAATATCCCTCAATGATAACAAATGGGATTATTTCTCATCTTGAAGAGGACATAAACCTACTAAAGCGATTTACTGAAGAGGACACGGGTACTTAAGATCAGCTAGTATTAAGATTTGGGACCTTTTAATAAGGAGCAAAGGCACTCCAAGGATTACTTTTAGTTACATTATTCGAGGGGAATGTTGTTACTGGTTTATTGACGAACTGGGGGTAGGAGGAGCCCCAATGTAGTGTTCACTTTCGAGGAACACGGAAACTCGAATATTTTACTTAGTCCATTCATCCACTACACAGTTTAAATTAGAATATTGAAAGGAGTCATTCGAGCAGAATCATCTTAACCTATTGAATGGTTAGTCTCTTAAGAGTTGATTATAATAAGATGTAAGCTGGTGCCATCATTAAATTTATAATTCCCAGTAAAGTAAAGTTTAAAAAAAACGCCGTTTTTTGCCATTTAAAAACATCAGTAGGTACGGGATTTTCATACTATCAGCCTTAACCCTTAGGCACTTACAATATATACTTTCTTTTGTGCATCAGTCAGAAGTCACTCGTTGAACCACAAACACCCGATTTGTGCAATAGTTGTTTTTTTAAATTTTAACTTAAGCGTTAAAAAGTATAAAATAAACCAAAAACATTTGAAGTTTTACCAAAATCTTCAAGTGGCCATATCTCCACAACTGATCATCAAATCGCTTCACAACAAAGTTTGACGCAAATTGCTCTTTATATGAGCATATTTATCTATCTATTTCACCAACGGTAAAACCTTGTAATAATTCCCCAAATTTTTAAAAAACCGTGTCTTATGTACTATACGTACTCAACATCGCTTCGCTGTGAGAAAATTTTTTACAATTCAAAACTCGTCCTCTATCAATATGAGCACTAAATGAAACGAAAATCTTGTCCAACTATAATTATAATGTCATACCATTAGTATTACATCTAATTACAATTTTCATTAGATAACACTTGACGTTAAACTTTCAACAATCGTAATTTTTGTACCCAGAATAGTTTCATTAATCAGATTGTGACAACGAAATAATTACGACGCACAAAATAGTCGAATCATTATTCATTAATCAACTAGTCGTTAATTTAACAAAACTCACTCTTGTGTTGGATACCTGCATCAACAAAAACACTCATAAAAGCTCGTTAATTATTTTAATTATAATTCACGCTTTGATGTCACTGATTAAAACGAAGCAAAGCCACGTTTTACGATACTCCTCTTTAAGTTCAGAGTAGATAGTGAAATAATTGCAAAATACATAAAACTAGTGAAATATAGTGAAATATTTGAAAAGTATCACCACTAAAAACTAAATTCTACACTCTAGTCCAATAAGCCTGTCTTAAGGTAGACGAAATGCCCCTGTTAGAAAATATTCAAAGACATTTAGTCGTTCAACGTAGAAACAAGATATGCTCAAAAACGTACCGGCAGGCATAACTGCCGGAATAAAATCATATCGAGAAAGACCTGGAACACGCCAAGTTTGTTTGTGACGAGGACAAAGGGTTTTTGATACCATATGCACCGCTACTTTATTTTTAAAATTCAATCTACTCGTTTACAATACTTCACTAATTACGTATCCCGAAAATTGCAAGAATTTAATCCAGTTTACTTAAACCTACCATATTGTAACGCGAGAAATCACAATAACAACAAAAATAATAGAAAAACAAACAACGTCAATTTTTTTCTTCCGGGAATTCTACAGCGGATAATTCGGGGTGTGGGAATGGTGCGTGTGTAAATGAATTAGAATTAACGTTACATTGTAAATAGTGCGTGTAAATAAATTAGAATTAAACGTTACAATATCATTGAAGTAAATGATGAAAATGTCTTCAACTAACCTCCACGCAATAATAGAGTTGATCTTCAAGCCGTTGTAGTGCATTCTGCAGAACTTGAGGTGTCACTTCGCGACACGGTCTTCTAGTCTAGTGTATCGGGTGGAGTACTATAAACTTTGCTTTTGATGTGGCTCCATATAAATAAATCCAAAGAACTTAAATCGAGTGACCGAGGGGGCCATTCGATTGCATCTCTTCGTCCTATCCAGTGACCTGGAAACCAATGATTTAAGTAATCACCCGCATTTCGCGAGTAATGCGGAGGTGTTCCGTACTGTTGGAATACAACATCCGATTCAATGTATGTAGGGTTGTTCTCTAAGTGAGGCAGGATCAATGGCATTATCCACCGGCAAATTTTCAGGAAGAAAAAAGTACTCACAAGGCAATCCTCGAAAATACAAGCCCATACGTTTAATTTTGCATTTTATACGGATGGAATTTATAATTTTTTAATATTCGCCGAAGACTTGTCCGACTGACATCCGTTGCACCTGCCTCAGTCTTGTACTCATGGTGTTGTGTATTGCAACTTGGCCTAATACTGCTATTTCCACAGGTTCATTTAATACCGAATTTTCACCCTGCCTCTTTTTGTTTTAAATAGAACCACTTTTCCGAGATTTCGTTACAAATTCACGTACGACTTTATCAGACACTTCTGTCAGCATGCGTTGATTGAAAACTCCGCAGCTCTGTTCCCATATTTAGTTGAATGTATCAGTTGAATCCAATAAAACCATGAAATGATATTACCATTACGGTGACCTATCAGGGCACTGTTAGACTTTTACCACAACCTATAAAAATTAAAAAACTCATTGAACATTAATTCTCATTTCTGATTCTAGATCGACGCAGTGTCAAGCGCCTACCTGCTCAATAACAACCTCAGCGTCTATCCGAGCGCCCAACAACTGATAGATTGCGTACAGTTCGCCTCTGGAGAGTACGAAGGTTTAAACGGGATACAAACAGTACTTTTCTATATCATAGACAATGGGATAGCTACTCAAGACCAGTATAGTTATAGTGGAAGCAAAGGGACGTGCCAGGACGTCGATGGGGACTTGGGAATAGACTTCGCAATCGCCGTGAACGATGAGGACTACATGTGGAGAGTCGTCGGTAAAAGAATGGTATATTTGTGGAGGATATAAGTGAAACAAATCATAGAAAAGAGAAACAATTTAAATAAGAAGAAAAGTCTAATGTCATTTTTGATAGATTCTCTATTGTAAATGAGACATCATCTAAAATTTACATAATTCCCAATTTTAGGCTGTGAGGATTGCGGCGGCCCCGTGCTAACCGCGATAGACGCCTCAAACCTCCTAAACTACAAGTCAGGGATCATAACAGGTGACCTGTGTCCCGAGGAGACCAGAACCTTAAACCATGCCGTTTTGGTCGTGGGGTACGGTTCGGAAAATGACACTGATTATTGGATAGCGAAGAATACTTGGGGAACGGAATGGGGAGAAGACGGTTACTTTAGGATAACCAGAAACGCTAACAACACCTGCGGGATAGGGACCGCGGGAACGTTCTTCTCCAGGTTTCAGAAGTAAAATAAAACCAAATCGACCTAACGTAACCTAATTCAGATGAAATAAATAAAATTCAAAACAGTAAAAATATATTGCTCGTGTCTGGCAACAAGTATAAAATCTTAACCTAACTAAATTGAGAATTTAATTCTGGATAATCAAACCTTTATGTTGTTTCAATTACTCAATGTCTGCGGTGACCAACTGGTATCTGCCCTGTCCCTTGTTCAACAAATATCCTTGCAGGTTAAGTCCCTGTATTATCCTGTGGATCTTGTCCTTATTGATACCGATCTGATCTCCTAATGCTCTTATCTCTTTTAGTGTGAACATGGATTTGGTTTCTGCATCTGACCTTCTTTGGAGGAACTTTAACAGCTTCACCGTCTGAGGAAATTAAAATAAGGATTAACATGTAACGCTGTTTGTTCAAAATAGTTATTCAATCAGATACATTTCAATCAGAACCTTATAACGGTATATAATAATGAAATTTTTACCATTTAAACTTAGCTAGCTAGCTCAGAGCAATAGACTGTTACGTTAAGATCTTTAGATTCGAGCGGGAATGAAAAGTCTCATATTTTATTTAATGTCTTTAGTGGCGTCAGACAGTCACACTTTGTGCATGCGGCGAATTTAGTAAACCTGCAATAACTTCCCATCAGCTCATTCAATTGAAACCAAATTTTATCTTGAGACAGTTTGATACAAAATCCATCATTTGCCACTTGCAATTATTGCATACAACGTTGCCAACTATATGCTGCTATTAATTCTTTCCCGATAAATTTATTGGGTCATTATTGGAACTCAAACCTGGGGCATTACTCTACCTGTAATGACATTTTCCAGTAAATACAATTAAATTTTCTTACTTGATTTTTCGAGCTGGTCGTGGTGACATTCTGAGATCTAGTTTTGTCCAATACTCCACAGTCGTCAGTGAATATATCGACCATGCTAAACTTTACTATCTCAATAACGTCAGAAGCGTCTTCTTTGGTCGCCTCTTCTCGTAATTCCGCCTTGGCCCTGGCCTGGAAAATTAAAATTCATGCACTCTAAAGTCAGTGCAGCAGGACTTACAAACATGAACACCTACTTCAGTTAATCTGATGAGCGAGTCCAGTTGCCTTGGAGTGACCGGAGTGGAGTCTCCTGTTTGGAACTGCTTCCTCAGCGAGATGTAAAAGTCTTTAATCATCGCTTTAGCTTCGACCGACAAAGAGGGCTTGACGTACTTTTGAGTGTAAGCGATGTATTTCCTGAACAGAATGTGAGGTAGGTAATCGATTCGTTCGCCATTCGCTCTTAGACGGTCTCTGAAACGAAACGGTATTGAAACTTAATTTCGAGGAATGTTAAATGATGTTCACCGTAGGGTAAGTTGTATTGTTTCTGCTGAACTGCTGCTTACATCGGTTTTGCTTCTGCTCCTTGCACCTGCATGCAATCCCAGAATGTGCTTCGACAATAACCTATCCAATTTCTGAGAAATCGAAAGTGCAAGATATATTTCTACCACAGCAATTAAAGAATACAAGGTCTAATGTTAATAGTTTACTAAAGGGAAATTCACTGAAGCTCTTGGTCTGTAAAGCGATTACAAATTAAACGCAATTTAGAGTGTTTCTCTAAAACTAAACTGGATGTTGTAAAGCATTTCCCAGCGCATAGCGACTGCACAACACGGCAACACAGTACAACACAATTTCGACCGATATTTACTCTAGGCACTCTCGAGACGTAGTCAATTGTCCCAACTGCTTACACATTTACCCAGTGTCCCACTTCAAGGACACCTTATTACGCACCCGCCAACCTTATTTTGTCGTAGTATAATTATCATATATTTCTTAAGTTTAGAAGTATTTTATATTTGTGTCGGTGCTTTGTATAAAAATCAATTGTTATTTTCCTCACATAAACTAAGTCAATTCGTATAAATTTTATCAATCTTTTACCTCGTCGGCTTGATCGAGGAGAATAAAGATGAGGTCGAAACGGGACAACATCGGAGAGCTCATCTTCAGGTTCTCGGCTATCGTCTTGGATTTATCGTAATGTCCGCCGGCCGGATTGGCAGCAGCTAGAATGGTCGCTCTTGTCGGGACGTTGCAGATGACGCCTGCTTTAGCTATACTAATCGATTGCTGTTCCATAGCTTCGAGGAGAGACTAGAAAAAGATAGTTTTAAACTAGAATTCATTATTTATTCATTCATTCATTTATAAATTTCATGTCTGTACTTCCAGCTTTGAGTGACTGAATTCTGAAAAATATATATATATATATATATATATAAAGGTACCTTTTACCCTTTTGACGGATGAAGTAGACTTTAGCTAAAAGGAATAATGTAAAGATCTCTGTTTGTTGTAGATTTGGTATTTGCAATTAATGGGACGGTTTCATATGTCATTGTCGAATACCCACTGAGTAGGGTAAAATTCCTTTCGGTTACACTCGTTTGAACAGACTTAACCGTCTTACCCTTAGTGTTCATAAACATAAGCATACTCTCATGGAGGCGTGAGTACTGTTTTTACTTTTCACCAATTACTAGGTGCACCATTGTTCAGGGTGTATTGTTGTTTGCTTCCATTGAAGGGTATCCTTGTAATAAGATCCAGAGTTTAATAGGTGTTTAATAGATCACATATTTTAAATTCCTTTCTTAATTTCCTCTAACCATCTGAGCCATATAATTTAGAGAAGAGCCTTGTGTCAAAGCTAGCCGACTTTTGGATTAAAATTAACATCAATTATTAAATGCGTGACAAATATACACCAGTACTACAATATTCAGAGACACATTTCCCAACTTAACAGCATATTTAAACGCGTACCAAGGTTCTAGACACCTAAGCTGAATTTAAGAACTCTAATGACCATTAAAACTCACGCTCGAAATACAATTTTTTGAATAATGGACGAGTATCTTTGGCGCTAGTTACTTGAAAGAGACGAATTATAGGAGAGGAGTGAGAGTACATACAGCGTGTTGTGAAGGCATCTTATCAAACTCGTCAATGCAACAACAGCCTCGATCGGCTAAGGTGAGCGCTCCTGCCTCCAAGGAGAACTCGCTCCCCTCCTTCTTCATGGTTACGGTGAGACCTGAGCTCGTGCTGGTGTTGCTGCAGACGTAAATACCTAAAAGTAGAATATTATTACAAGTCAAATTAGTGTAAATTGGCTGGGTGTATCACTCTAAAAAAATCCTACTTATTTAAGCTACAGCAACAAATTCAAAAACCAAAAATTATTTCAAAATTTTCACAATAAATTGTAAACATTTTAGAGTACACAACAGATTTAATGTCATCGTTATTACCTCTTGGTGCGACGTTGCTGCACGCCTGCAGCATCTGACTTTTACCCAAGCCGGGATCGCCGACCATCAGTATGTGGGATTCGGCACGATACATATCGGATTTGGTACCTCCAAAAAGAGCCAGGAGCAATCCAGCCTTTACAATCTCATGGCCGTAGATGTTAGGGCAAAGCGATTGAACCAGAAACTTGAATAGATTGGGTGTCAAACAGATCTTCTGAAATCATAAAATAGGAATTTTTGATGTGCAATAAATGCAAAGTCTGCCATTTACAGTACATGTAAAACAAATCTGATACGACGTCATCCATGGAGAGGCTAACACTGTTGTCGAGGTTTTCAAAAGGTAATGAAATCGAATTTGCCTAAGGTCAATGACCAACCCTTACTTTTTTAGCACAATAAATTCAAAACATAACAAGCTTGGAGAGAGGCTCAAACCGCATGTTTTATAAATATTTAACACACAGACAAACATACATCAAATCGTCAAATCCACATCATAAAGACTGGCCGAGAGCTTTTCTACTGTATAATAGTGTACTGTGGTTAGGTTTCCTTGTAATTGAAATGATTGTCCAATAAAATCGTTGTAATTTAATGTAATGAAAACAACTACAATTAAACTGTAGCACATCAACTTACGTTAATTAAATTGTAATCGGTCTCATCGAAAGTGACAGCCTCGAACGAGTTCCTTCCGCCTTTATTCTCCTTCCCACTGTTCCAAATCGAGAAGACCTCCAGGTACAGGTTAAACATGGTGTGCTGTTTGCCCTTTGAGTCTCGAGCCTTAAACGAAACAAAATCGTAGTGTCATCCACCACAAGAGTTCCAAGCTCAACCTTTATGACTCCGGTCATGGTGACATCGTCCCCTGGTATACAAGAGTTCACCAGGTCCTGGGTAAATTCACATTCTAAAGTTCTCGGCATCCTTCCGTTCTCGTACTGCAATAAATTTAGTTTAACCGTCATTTACAGAAACATGTAACAGAGAAACTATACCAGAGGGAACAAGGTAGAAAACTTACTGTATAGCCAATGGAACCAAAACAGTAAACTGACTTATGCATAGCGCCTTAACCGCAAAAAGCCGGAATGCAATAAACACAGTTGTAATTTTGGAAGGAAATGGAAACTATAACAAACTGTTATTTAGTTCTCTAGTTTTGACTCACAGTACTTTATTCTTCTTTCTACATAACACTGTTCGTGAATCCTTAATACGAACAACAAAACAATGATACTTAATCGATAACATTAATAACTTTCCGTTACCTTTTCGGTCCCAAGCGCCTCCTGTAACTTCACGCTTTGCCAATTAATAATCATGTTGAAGTCCGAGAAGTGCATCCGAGAGAAGTTGGATTGAGCATGGCAACCTTTGGTGGGGCACTTCGTCGGTAGGGTGAGGTACTTCCCATCGATCTGCTTGACGAGTTGGGTGCCGTTGCAGATCCCGCACGAGAAGGCCAAGTGTTTGTATAACAGCTTGACGTGACTGGCTTGAATGACGGTCCCTCGGATCGTTACGAGCTTCCCTGAAACGATACAAGCTCTTAATATGAAATAAACGATGTAACATCTACTCAATACCAAAAAGGGCCGAATTATTTGACAACCACATACATATAAGGTCCATCCAGCTAAAATTAGTCCAGTCAAAAAATAAAAAAATTACCGACTTTATACCGAGAGCATTCACAAAATATG
The DNA here is from genome assembly GCA_963576515.1 of Cryptocephalus primarius. NCBI lineage: Eukaryota > Metazoa > Arthropoda > Insecta > Coleoptera > Chrysomelidae > Cryptocephalus > Cryptocephalus primarius. The sequence continues at coordinate 12,146,050 of OY754946.1, forward strand.
TTTTTACCCTATATAAAAGCAGAGTATTCATGTAACGTACCGTTTAACCTTCTCCGGTATATTTGGCACGGAGAAATGTCGTTAGTCGCTACAGTACATGCCTATAATATATGAAATGCGTATCAGTATCGAGAACTAGACAAGTCCACTACAGCCATTAAATTGTGTGTGTGTGTGTGTGTGTGTGTGTGTGTGTGTGTGTGTGTGTGTGTGTGTGTGTGTGTGTGTGTGTGTGTGTGTGTGTGTGTGTGTGTGTGTGTGTGTGTGTGTGTGTGTGTGTGTGTGTGTGTGTGTGTGTGTGTGTGTGTGTGTGTGTGTGTGTGTGTGTGTGTGTGTGTGTGTGTGTGTGTGTGTGTGTGTGTGTGTGTGTGTGTGTGTGTGTGTGTGTGTGTGTGTGTGTGTGTGTGTGTGTGTGTGTGTGTGTGTGTGTGTGTGTGTGTGTGTGTGTGTGTGTGTGTGTGTGTGTGTGTGTGTGTGTGTGTGTGTGTGTGTGTGTGTGTGTGTGTGTGTGTGTGTGTGTGTGTGTGTGTGTGTGTGTGTGTGTGTGTGTGTGTGTGTGTGTGTGTGTGTGTGTGTGTGTGTGTGTGTGTGTGTGTGTGTGTGTGTGTGTGTGTGTGTGTGTGTGTGTGTGTGTGTGTGTGTGTGTGTGTGTGTGTGTGTGTGTGTGTGTGTGTGTGTGTGTGTGTGTGTGTGTGTGTGTGTGTGTGTGTGTGTGTGTGTGTGTGTGTGTGTGTGTGTGTGTGTGTGTGTGTGTGTGTGTGTGTGTGTGTGTGTGTGTGTGTGTGTGTGTGTGTGTGTGTGTGTGTGTGTGTGTGTGTGTGTGTGTGTGTGTGTGTGTGTGTGTGTGTGTGTGTGTGTGTGTGTGTGTGTGTGTGTGTGTGTGTGTGTGTGTGTGTGTGTGTGTGTGTGTGTGTGTGTGTGTGTGTGTGTGTGTGTGTGTGTGTGTGTGTGTGTGTGTGTGTGTGTGTGTGTGTGTGTGTGTGTGTGTGTGTGTGTGTGTGTGTGTGTGTGTGTGTGTGTGTGTGTGTGTGTGTGTGTGTGTGTGTGTGTGTGTGTGTGTGTGTGTGTGTGTGTGTGTGTGTGTGTGTGTGTGTGTGTGTGTGTGTGTGTGTGTGTGTGTGTGTGTGTGTGTGTGTGTGTGTGTGTGTGTGTGTGTGTGTGTGTGTGTGTGTGTGTGTGTGTGTGTGTGTGTGTGTGTGTGTGTGTGTGTGTGTGTGTGTGTGTGTGTGTGTGTGTGTGTGTGTGTGTGTGTGTGTGTGTGTGTGTGTGTGTGTGTGTGTGTGTGTGTGTGTGTGTGTGTGTGTGTGTGTGTGTGTGTGTGTGTGTGTGTGTGTGTGTGTGTGTGTGTGTGTGTGTGTGTGTGTGTGTGTGTGTGTGTGTGTGTGTGTGTGTGTGTGTGTGTGTGTGTGTGTGTGTGTGTGTGTGTGTGTGTGTGTGTGTGTGTGTGTGTGTGTGTGTGTGTGTGTGTGTGTGTGTGTGTGTGTGTGTGTGTGTGTGTGTGTGTGTGTGTGTGTGTGTGTGTGTGTGTGTGTGTGTGTGTGTGTGTGTGTGTGTGTGTGTGTGTGTGTGTGTGTGTGTGTGTGTGTGTGTGTGTGTGTGTGTGTGTGTGTGTGTGTGTGTGTGTGTGTGTGTGTGTGTGTGTGTGTGTGTGTGTGTGTGTGTGTGTGTGTGTGTGTGTGTGTGTGTGTGTGTGTGTGTGTGTGTGTGTGTGTGTGTGTGTGTGTGTGTGTGTGTGTGTGTGTGTGTGTGTGTGTGTGTGTGTGTGTGTGTGTGTGTGTGTGTGTGTGTGTGTGTGTGTGTGTGTGTGTGTGTGTGTGTGTGTGTGTGTGTGTGTGTGTGTGTGTGTGTGTGTGTGTGTGGTGTGTGTGTGTGTGTGTGTGTGTGTGTGTGTGTGTGTGTGTGTGTGTGTGTGTGTGTGTGTGTGTGTGTGTGTGTGTGTGTGTGTGTGTGTGTGTGTGTGTGTGTGTGTGTGTGTGTGTGTGTGTGTGTGTGTGTGTGTGTGTGTGTGTGTGTGTGTGTGTGTGTGTGTGTGTGTGTGTGTGTGTGTGTGTGTGTGTGTGTGTGTGTGTGTGTGTGTGTGTGTGTGTGTGTGTGTGTGTGTGTGTGTGTGTGTGTGTGTGTGTGTGTGTGTGTGTGTGTGTGTGTGTGTGTGTGTGTGTGTGTGTGTGTGTGTGTGTGTGTGTGTGTGTGTGTGTGTGTGTGTGTGTGTGTGTGTGTGTGTGTGTGTGTGTGTGTGTGTGTGTGTGTGTGTGTGTGTGTGTGTGTGTGTGTGTGTGTGTGTGTGTGTGTGTGTGTGTGTGTGTGTGTGTGTGTGTGTGTGTGTGTGTGTGTGTGTGTGTGTGTGTGTGTGTGTGTGTGTGTGTGTGTGTGTGTGTGTGTGTGTGTGTGTGTGTGTGTGTGTGTGTGTGTGTGTGTGTGTGTGTGTGTGTGTGTGTGTGTGTGTGTGTGTGTGTGTGTGTGTGTGTGTGTGTGTGTGTGTGTGTGTGTGTGTGTGTGTGTGTGTGTGTGTGTGTGTGTGTGTGTGTGTGTGTGTGTGTGTGTGTGTGTGTGTGTGTGTGTGTGTGTGTGTGTGTGTGTGTGTGTGTGTGTGTGTGTGTGTGTGTGTGTGTGTGTGTGTGTGTGTGTGTGTGTGTGTGTGTGTGTGTGTGTGTGTGTGTGTGTGTGTGTGTGTGTGTGTGTGTGTGTGTGTGTGTGTGTGTGTGTGGTGTGTGTGTGTGTGTGTGTGTGTGTGTGTGTGTGTGTGTGTGTGTGTGTGTGTGTGTGTGTGTGTGTGTGTGTGTGTGTGTGTGTGTGTGTGTGTGTGTGTGTGTGTGTGTGTGTGTGTGTGTGTGTGTGTGTGTGTGTGTGTGTGTGTGTGTGTGTGTGTGTGTGTGTGTGTGTGTGTGTGTGTGTGTGTGTGTGTGTGTGTGTGTGTGTGTGTGTGTGTGTGTGTGTGTGTGTGTGTGTGTGTGTGTGTGTGTGTGTGTGTGTGTGTGTGTGTGTGTGTGTGTGTGTGTGTGTGTGTGTGTGTGTGTGTGTGTGTGTGTGTGTGTGTGTGTGTGTGTGTGTGTGTGTGTGTGTGTGTGTGTGTGTGTGTGTGTGTGTGTGTGTGTGTGTGTGTGTGTGTGTGTGTGTGTGTGTGTGTGTGTGTGTGTGTGTGTGTGTGTGTGTGTGTGTGTGTGTGTGTGTGTGTGTGTGTGTGTGTGTGTGTGTGTGTGTGTGTGTGTGTGTGTGTGTGCGCGCGTGCGCGTGCGCGTGCGCGTGCGCGTGCGCGTGCGCGTGCGCGCGTGGGCGCGTGGGCGCGTGGGCGCGTGGGCGCGTGGGCGCGTGGGCGCGTGGGCGCGTGGGCGCGTGGGCGCGTGGGCGCGTGGGCGCGTGGGCGCGTGGGCGCGTGGGCGCGTGGGCGCGTGGGCGCGGGGGCGCGGGGGCGCGCGCGTGGGCGTGCGTGCGTGCGTGCGTGCGTGCGTGCGTGCGTGCGTGCGTGCGTGCGCGCGTGCGCGCGTGCGCGCGTGCGCGGGTGCGCGTGTGCGCGGGTGCGCGTGTGCGCGTGCGCGCGTGCGCGGGTGCGCGGGTGCGCGGGTGCGGGGGTGCGCGGGTGCGCGGGTGCGCGGGTGCGCGGGTGCGCGGGTGCGCGGGTGCGCGGGTGCGCGGGTGCGTGCGTGCGTGCGTGCGTGCGTGCGTGCGTGCGTGCGTGCGTGCCTGCGTGGGTGTGTGTTATTGTAATTATTATTTTAAAATGGTTTTTTGAAGACCTTTCGACCTGGACGAAATAAATAACGGCAATGATACAGATATTATACACAATACAAATAATGCTACAGAAATAAATGAAGCACAAATTTTAAATATATATGTTTGTTTAAAAGGCAAGTTACCGCAAAACTATTTGAATTCCATTGTACGGAGAGTAGTTGAATTAACTAAATTACCACGAACAACGATTTGCATGTTATTAAACAAGATACAAGAGTTTCGATTTTACAAATCATTACCTCAAAATTACAAAATTCCAAAGAATACATCAAGTATATATCAGTCATTATAATCTCTCCATAGTATAGTTTTAAAATGTGAATTTAAGTATAGGAAATTAGACTCGCGAATGACAATTATGGAATCACCTCAAATCGCTGAAATAAGACAAAATCATCTAAGAAACATTTGGACATACCGCGACAATAATCGAAGTATCATTTCTTTAGACGAAACCTGGTTTGATACATGATGTCATCAAATACGGTTAGGTAGATAATCCTCAGAATTGTGCTTTAAATGCACCTTGCTAGGGGGGGAAAGAAGTTATAATTTTGCATGGTGGAAATGAAAACGGTTTTATTCCAAACGCCTTACTTCTTTCAGCAAAAGCCATCACACAAATTAGTGCTGACTATCATTAAGATATGAATGCGACACTTTCAAAAAGTGATTTGCTGAACAACTTATACCAAATATTCCAACAAATTCAGTAATTGTTATGGATAATGCACCGTATCATTTCCGGCAACTGGAGAAAGTTCCAAATTCCAATACAAAGAAAGCTGAAATATTAGATTTTATGAATTCAAAGGGTTTAGAAGTTCCAAATGTAGCAACAAAGAAAATTTTATCAGGCCTTATGAAAAATCATAATTTTAAACCGCAATATTTTATTGACAATTTAGCAGTGAAACATGGACACACTGTTATAAGGTTGCCACCTTATCATTGCGTTATTAATCAAATAAAGTTAGTGTGGGCTACATTAAAGGGCCGTTTGCGAAAATATAACTTGCCCCCACACTATTAAATGTTGTTTTAGAAAATATTCGCACTGTTTTTAATGATGACTCCTTTAAACTTATTTGGAAAAACAGTATTCGTCATGTCATCCAACAAGAAAAAGAGTACCACTCAAAAATGTAATCTCCAAGAGGACATTTGTGGTTAGGTGTAAAGAAATAAAATCAAAAATATAAAAAATATGTAAAAATTATAAAATACAATAAAAAATGCTTTATATGTGTTATTTTATTTATTTATGCTTTATTTGCAGTTGTTATTCATCTTGCATTAGTTACACTTATTTTTTTTTTTTTTAGTTTGCATTTTAAATTAATTTGGATTTATCTTGCCAACAACTAAGGACCATCCCACCTAATAACTATACCAATCATATTTCCTATCCAAGCAAAGTTCATTAAAGATGAGTTTTAAGAGCATGTAGAGAAGGCTGAGTGAAAGAGTACTGCAGTATAAAACGGGACAGGCAAGAATAACTCTTATTTTTCATACATGTCTACTTCGGTGAAACGATTTGTACACTGATGTGTATCATAATTCTACCATATTTATATTACCATAATAGTTTACGCGGACGTCTTTTAGTTGCAGTACCGGCTCCCAATTGATGATCCTTGGGTAAACAACCAATTTGTCCAATTCGCTATCATCAAAGTCTTCCTCATTTCTTGTGTAATGTTGGATAATCACTTGATGCATCGCCAGCGCTATGCAGTTCATGCAATACTCGAAACTACTGGCCAGGTCATCTTTGAAATCCGGCCACTGTCGAAATAGTTCATCATCCGACAATAAGGAGCGGTAATCCAGCAGAAAGTACCCATCTTTCAGTATGTCGATGAGAGTGAAGGCGGACTTTCGTTCTTCAAAATATTTCTGGAAAGCTGCGACATGTAGCTTCGAGGAGTCAACCTGGAAGCCTAGACGAAAAAGTATGATCGTAAGTTAAGATTTTGATGAGTGACTCACTTTGATCAGGAAAGTAGCGTATGAAATCGGCATAACCGTGATTCGGTAAGTTTTCAATGCAACACACGTCAGGATTATCTACGAACTTGCCGTTACCCTTCGAACTTTTTTTCCGTTTAAACCACGGCTTAGACATGTCTCAAACGTTTGAAAGAATTGACGAAACCGCCACACACATTTAAATCGTTTTTGAGGTTATGGATACCATCATAGGGTATTGTTCCATCACAAAACTATACCTTAGGATACCATTAAGATGAATACTCTTAAGTTTACGATTTGTAATTCCTGTCACTTATCAGATACAGGACGAGCATTTCCTGTTGTTTCACTTTTTCTTCTTACCATATAAACGTTATCGTATTTGTTATAAAGCATTGGTATATCCAATTGATATTGGCATAAGTATAGTTTCGCATTGATTAAATAATAAATTAAAAAATCTTTAGCTTCAAAAAGTGAGGTTTTGTTCTGGTCTATTTGGTGTTTTGTGGTAGTGAGGTTAATTATTAAAATGTCCAAAGCAGCCGCTCGTTTAAAAAATCTAAAAAAAGTAGTAGACAAAGTGAAACACGGTAAATTACGGACCAACATCCCTGCCGGAATGGCCGCAGCCGGTCCCCCTTTGGGGCCCATGTTGGGGCAAGTCAGTATTGTCATTCCTAAATTGAAGAGATATTCAAAAAGAACCTAATTTTAGAGAGGAATTAACATAGCAGCATTTTGTAAGGACTTCAACGAGAAAACGAAGGATATCAAGGAGGGGATTCCGCTACCTACTCAAGTCACCGTCAATCCGGACAGAAGTTATGAAATCGTTATACACAAACCGCCGGTTACTTTCTTTCTGAAACAAGCCGCTGGAATACAGAGGGCAGCCATGGAACCTGGTGAGGTTAAAACATATTAGTTTCATTGAATCATGCTTAAAACAACACATATAAGTAGACACTAATTATATATCAGCTAGTGTCCTCACTTGTACCTTATGTACATCTTACCTTTCGTTTTTGTAGGGAAAGAAGTTGCAGGGAAAGTAACCCTGAAACATGTGTATGAAATAGCCGAGATCAAACGGGAAGACCCCCCCTTACAGACAAGGAGCCTTCAAGACCTCTGTGGAATGATCGTTGGGATAGCAAAATCCTGTGGGATCGAGGTGGTGAAGAATGACCTGGATCCAAGGGAGTATGGTGAGTTTCTGGAAGCCCGAAAGGCTATAGTCGAGGAGCAGAAAAAGGCGCTGCAGGAAATGAAAGAGACGAAAATGTTGAGGACAAGTTAAACAGTTGAGGCAGTTTTTATTTCATTTTGTAGTTTAGAAAATATATAGTTCAATATTGTTTGCTGGCCACTGCAGTATTATTTTTGCGTTCCTTGGCCGCCAACTTCTTTGACCTCCTCTCGATATGTTTCTGAAGTTTCTTGGACTGCTTAAGGTCCTCATATTTCTCAATTAGGGATTCAAGTTTTTTCACAGCTAAAATGAGGAAAATGGGTGAAATGGGTAATTTTATAGAACCACACAAATCTAAATTGACGCCTTGTAGCTTACATTTCTTTTTAAACATCGGTTTCTCCCCTCTCTGGAGCTGTTCCTTTATCTGTTCCTTCTCTGTGTACTTTTTCTTCTCTTCCTGATCTTTCCTCTCCCTATCTCTAATCTTATTGTCCTGGAAGTCAAATAATGGAATGGTTAGGGGAGGGCCATTTTGTATGTTCTCTGTGCCATTTGTAGTTTTTAAAATAAATATGTAAATAATTGGGGAAGGTAAAGTATACTGAATCTGCATTTCATGCAATTGGCTCTCCTTAGAAACTGCAAAATGGGGCCATAGTTTATTAACAGAAAAGAAGTAATACCAAATATTTTCCTAAATTATATCTATATGTAGCAAACCTTTTTTGGGCACAACAAAAGGTTTATGAAATAAAAAAAATATGCATTTGCCCTGCCTCAAAAATATACAAATTGCATATTTTCCAATCTCATGACACTGTTAGAATAACAAGTGAAACCCTCACCAATCTCTGTATCAACTCCTTCAATGTTTTCTTTCGATCTGGATCCTCGCACTCCCTCAGCTCCTTCTTCAACCTGTCTCGTTCCTTCCCCTGGATCCTCCCGATAAATTTATAATTTCTTTGGAACGCCTTGTCATTGAACTCACCGCACATCGGGTCAAACCTCGGGTCCCTCGGCTTAACCACCTTCGGCTTCATGACAGTGTTGTCTCCGGCTAGTTGTCTCTTCAGCTCTCTCGGTCTCATCTTCGAACTGATCTCCCTTGGTTGGTTCTTGTTGGCTCTTTTCGGTTTGGGCTTCAGTTCCCCATCATCGGAACCAAATATCTTTTTGTCGTAGAGTTTCGAGCCCAACTTTTCTTTCATCCGAAGTAGCTGTTCGAAGGACATTTCGGAGAGGCGGTTGCGGATCTCCGAACGGTCCGGCTCGGGACTGGAATCGTCGCTGCTCATGGTTACCTATAGGATAATAAAACGGGATACAAATGAACTATAGTGAAATGAATACAAGTTTACCTGAATTTTCCTCAGAGTTGTAGTACAAACTTCACTTTATTGCGTTCTTTGAGGTTATGTTCATATTTTGGTAGGCATAGATGTATAGGTTATGTAAACGTCATATATCACCATAGGCTTATGAAATGGTAGATTTGGTTTTAAGCGAACTTCTTCGTTCCTCCTATTTGAGAAAGACAAATAATAAAGGCAGTGTTAATTTCTCTTTCTTATGGGCGGGACTTGGCTAGTTTCTGTTTAATTACACGCGGAGAGGAGTCACATGGTAGACAAGTCCCGCCTATTAGAAGAAGAGCAAACATTATGTATAGCATTTCTCTCCCTCGAAATGGTGTAAGGGGGAAAGTGACGAGCAAGCACCCTACATCTTAATAAGTCTATACATGTCGCTTGACAGTGTACATATTTTCTAGGTTATTTTTATTTCCGAGATATGCAAACGGTAATAACCTCCATTACCAATTCCGCATTAAACTAAATAATGGATAGCGAGAATTGCGTTAAATGCACTGTCTGTTGTAAAGAATTAACCCTCCTGGAAGTCCGTTTCTCGGACGAGACGCTCTTGTCGTTCGCCCGGACACTGTTTAAGGAGGCGGTGAGTTCATCACCCACTCCTACCGTGGAGGGTTACAATACCATGTTATTCCAGCTCCAGAACGGTGTATCCAATTTCTGTTTATGCGGGAGGTGTAACGATAGTCTGAAGAACGCCTACTTTTTCAAGGAGACTTGCATCACCACCAACAATGTATTGAGGAATCACCTCGACATGAATTGTGAGAAGGTGGATTTGAAAAAGCTGATATGTTCACTAGTTAATGTTAAAGACAGTGCCGATCTCACAGTGTGTCGGCTGTGCAGGAGTTTTTCGAATAGTAGTGCGGTAGTGCCCTTAGACAATATAGTGAAAGAGAGTAGTATAATGGAAGTATTCCAGAAACACATTCCAGAGATTGTAAGTGTGATGAGAACGCGACTTGTTTAATATTAATGACATGAACCTTTTAAGAACTTGACGGCAACACAGGAGCCAAACGTGTGCCAGGGTTGCCAGGAATCACTAATAAACTTCACGAATTTGCTGTTCCTGTTGTCCGGTAATAATATCATGGATCAGCATGGCAAATGGTTGGAAATCAAAGAGGAAGTGACAGATTTCGATGATATTCAGATCGATGAGAACCATTTTCAAGCGCACGATAACTGTATTAAGGAAGAGCCGAAGGATGAGACCACTGAAAGGTTATTTTTTCTTTACCTATAACCACATTTGTCTTCTGCTTTCTAGTTTTTTATTGAAATTGACTTGTTAACTATGTGCAGTGCTGTAGTCAGTTCTACTATAGCAATTCCATTTTTTTCATTTGTACACGTAGGAAAATCCACTCTGTGGACTGCTTATCCACAGGATTTTTCCATGAATTTTGAAATCATTTCTCTTACTGTTAAAAGAATTATTGTTCGACCTATGTTTTTTTGAGATGTCATAAAAACTCTTTTTGAATTTTAAAATACTTTTGATTAATGTTTTATGGCTTTGAAATAATTTTAAATGGGCTAATGATTTCAATGTAGTTGGCCAAGTCATATTCGAATTTTGAAATGATTTTTGTTGCAATCAATGAATTACACTTTGGAAGAATCCATCATCCCTAATTACTTATTGTTGTACAAATTTTCAATAAAAGAAATCCATTAGGATATAATTTTATAACTCTCTCTTAAGATTGACGTAGTTACAAAGATTTAGAAACTTTCATAAAACATTCATGACCTGGTATGTTGAGTCATAGATCAAAGCTAATATATTTAGAAATATATAGAAGAGGGGGTACATTAAAAAATATACCAATAAAAACTCAATTATCATGGATAATATCCATAACTGAAATCCTTTTCTCTGTAAGTTCCGTTAACTAGTCATTCCTTTCTCTTGTTAGTGTAAAGAAATAGTTGCTTCAAAAATGTATCCACTGCAGTACTCACAAAAATGTTCTGTAAATATGGAGCACCTGGAGCATTTTTACAACGAATTCTCTTGCAGATCGCCCATCAATGATGACAAACCGCAGCACGTTCAAGACAAACGTATCGAGCATCACAACACAGCGAACCACATCCTCAGTAACTTGTACCACGAGTGCAGGATCTGCGGCTTCCGCACCAGAATTACCGACCTATTCAAAGAGCACATGTCGAAGCACCACACCGACCGCTACAAGTACAACTGCTCACGGTGCCCGTTCGAAACCAACAGCTACGCGTCCTCGTTGAGCCACGTACGATTCCACTCCCGCCAGTGGCCCGGTCGGAAGAAATCGCAGAAACAGGCCAAGTTCAAGTCGAGAACACCGATGAAGGTCCCGCAGGACAGCAAAGCTGTGAAACTGAACGGCGCGGCGAAAGTAGTTAAGGAAGTCATCGAGGAAGAGGTGAACTGCGCGCTAGAGACGATCCACTATTGTGAGCTCTGCGATTTCAAGACTTTGAGCCTAGACGAACTCAAGGCGCACGTAGAGGTGCACATGAAGAGTTAGAATTGTGGTTAGGTTAGTTTTAGGTACGAATAAATTTCAGGATAATCGAGGTTGTAATATCCTCGATCGATCTTCGCTGATAGTTTTATCTTATGAACCTGATGAGCTGAAACTTGAATTAATTTTCAGTTAATGGATGGATTTCCGTCGAAGACAACTCCTCGGGGTTTTCAAACTGATCCTGCTGGTACAGAGTCCGCCAGTGAAACGGGAAGATTTGCACTAGTGTTGGCAGCTCATTGTGAAGTAGTGGTACTGCCATTTAGTATACAATACATCGTTGGACTGGTGAACAACGAGGCTATGCAGTTAAAGCATATTGTCAAAATGGCGAGTTTAGTGCAAACGTGATGAAATTTTTGACGCATTTCAACATACCGCGTAACCAACCTGTCCAGGCGACAGATAATTCGATTAAGAAGTGGATAAGCAACCTCGCGTAAACTGACTCAACATCTAAAAAAAAAAACCGGGCGCTAGTACCCAACCGTTTGTGGTATCACTGACTTTTGTGTTGTGGTAATAGTGCTCGGAAATGGAAAACAAGTGACAGTGCAGACCACAAGAGAGGCTCGCAACTTGACCTAATTTATGAAAGGTTCATAAATAAAGGGTACTAAGGGACTACAAGGTACACAAGATACAAGATGACTAAGTCACACCAAGGCGCACTTCCGCCTCACCAGTTTCGTTTTAGGTACTGAGGTAAGGAAAACCCCTTCATGCTCAATAAGTGACAGCATGGTGTGCGTTTTCGGCAAATGGAATTTGTTAATTTTTCGAGAATGCGGCTAAAAAGGCGGCGACTCTTAACTCTGATTGATACAATGCAACGATTTAGAACTTACTCACCATACTAGATCGTTTTTCAGTGAACGAAAACACACTTTTGCAACAAACTACACTGCAAGAATGTCGGTGAATGCTTTGTTCCTGGAGCGTTTCTTTTCTCGGTCTCGACTTCTTTTTATGGGTATACCTAAAAACAAAAGTCTTTCAAACTGATCCACTCAAGACAATCCCAGCGCTCAAACTAAAAATACATGACGACATTGCAGCAATGCTTCTTAATGTGCTGGGAAGGGTTATCCAAAACTTTCAGGCCAGGCTCCAACAATGCATAAATGACAACTAATGAGGACATTTGCTGGACATTGTATTCAAAAACTAATTTTTATTATTTGTGGAACAAATGGCTACTCTTCTACTTCCCATAAATATCTTTCTTTGACAAATTTATTTACGAAATGTTCCCTGTTCACTGGCGGACCCTCTATAAGGCCGGAAACACATTGATGGAGACACATGGATCATACAGCTTATTTCTCGGGTATATAGATGAATGGCGTGCATATTATTCTGACGCGCTTGGACGTGTTGTGTCGTCGTAGGATAAGGGCCATCTAGGTTTTCGTCAGACGCTAACAGAAACGTCGGAACGTTTTCGACCGCAAAATCCAGCGTTTCACACGTACAGACGGAAAAATGGAGATGGTGTTGATTGAAAACGTGAGATATAACGAAAATTGATGTAAGATAAAGTCTAAGCATTACCGAAACAAAAATTTGAGGCACGAAGAATGTCGGAAGTTAGCAAAGGATATAAGTTACACAGGTATGCTAATAAACCTTACATAAATCTATATACTGTTTTCATTTTTCAAATTGATGTTTACATTACATTCATGTCGGACAATTCCAATTGTCATGGTACACTGCCAATATCACCATCCGCAGTTAGAACTTTAACCGAAAGTTGTTACTTTATCGAGATTAGCATTAGGTGTTTTGATATTTTCAAAAAAGGTTTCTAGTTTTTCATGCACTACTTTTAATGAGGGAGGCCAGGATCTAGTTCTAGGTTTAACCACTCGAACTAGGGGCTTTATATGCTTTTACTTAGGAAAAGCGTGGATTGCAGAATAAGAGCAAAATCTCGTTGCTTAAAATGCTTTATTTCGGTGAAATAAATACGGATATTAACATACTTCGGAGAGAAGAAAATAATCAACATTTGTTTACGGTTTATTCTAGGCGCTAAAATTTATTGATTTTTGTATATATTTATTTTATGTAACGCAACCTCGTTTTCCTCGCTTTTTCGAGCGTGTCTGCGGTACCCAAAGTAGGCGTTTCGGCGACTGTCGAAGCGGATTAGTGGTGGGGGGTGCGAGGAGCAGCACTTTTCGCTCCTAGGAGTTACTTTCACGTACTTTGCGCATGCGCTTTTCTCTCACGGCCCGTTTATTTCGCTCCCATTTCGCCCGTTGATCACGGCCCTGTGAAGCAGAGCTGCTGCCATCGGTTGCCTGTACGGAGAACTATTCGCGTATGGGAAATGTTTTCAGGAAAGACGGGGACATAACCTCACTTTTTTACGCAAACAGTTCCAACATCGTGTTGACACTGGACACATCGAGAATCGACAATCTCGGAAACGAGGTTTTGTTACATAAATAGTGTGTACTATTATATATGTGTATTTGTACTGAGAAATATTCATTTGACATTTATTTTAATCAAAATATGGGAACGTTGTTTCGTGTATGTACCATATAGGCGCGATTTTACATGACAAACGAATTAAAATCCAATTGTTTTGGCATCTAGGCACCCGAGAACCAAAATCTGCATTCAAATTTTTCATAAGTCTCGGCATGCTATTCTCCGCAATAGCCTATATTTCTATCGAAATATGCCTAAAATATCTTTTTTACCTTTTTAATATAGGATTTAAATGGAAAATGATACAAGTTGCTACCGATGTTTTCTCTTAACTAACAACAATAACGAAGAGCCCTTCAGCTAAGACAAGTCAAGTAGAGTGGTCGTGCTTCCAAAACACACTATACAATATGAGGGTTGCTATTCATATTTTCAGCCTAGTAATTAAAAGACAGTAATTCATTATTGAAACTGGCTTTATTGTTTTTCGAAGTATTCTCCATGATGATCAATGCACTTTTGCATATGCTGGAACCAGTTTTCGTAACACTTTTTCCACTCTGATTGAGGTACATCCAAAACATGGTTTTTGAATGCATCAACGGCTTTTCAGACACCGAAAAACGCGTTGGCCACACAATTTATTCTTGATCTGCGGAAATAAAAAGAAGTCATTTGGTGCTAAATCAGGGCTGTATGGAGGATGACCCATCAATTCGACGTTTTGACCAGTCAAATTGGTGGTTGTTGCAGCCGATGTGTGAGAACTTGCATTGTCATGATGAAAAATGATCCTTCATTGCCGCTTCTTTTTTCGTATTTCACCAAGCACTTCTGGCAAACAAATGGTTGTGTACTATTCAGAATTCACCCTTCTATGTTGCTCTAACGGCACGGTTGCCACATGTTCAGTTATTCCGAAGAAACAGGCGATCATTTGCTTTGAAGTGCTTCGCGCACGAACCAATTTTGTTGGATTTGGCTCGTCTTGGAAGACCCATACTCGTACGGTGGATTGCTGTTTGTTTTCGGGCTCATATGCATAGATCCAAAATTCGTCACCTGTGTAGACGTTATATACAGCTTTGGATGCACCGCGATTGTATTTTTTGAGCATTTCTGCACACCAATTGACACTAGCATCTTTTTGAGCTTTTGTCAAATTATGCGGGATCCAACGCGAACAAATCTTTTTGACAGTTAAATGTTCATGCAATATCTTATTGATACTCGTCATACTAATGCCCAAAGATACCTCAATCTCACGATATGTCACATGCCGATCTTGCTTAACCAGTTCGCGCACAGCGTCAATGTTTTCTGGCACAACTACTGATTTTGGAGGACCTTCGCGACTTTCGTCCCTGAGCGAACTGCGGCCACGATTAAATTTGTTATACTAGCATTTCACCTAGTAGATCTGAGGGAAATTCGACTCAATTCAAATCACAAATTCATTCTGTCTGAGATGGGCGTTGTACAAAATAATAAACATAATGAACATACAAAAAGAAAGATGACTTCCGCTAACAACTTGTAAATCTAAAACCTCCACTAACAGATTCTAATACATTTAGGATTACTTATCCATAATGATGGCAAAAATTGTACAATGGAACTAGCATAAGGACTACGATTGTGTGTTCCGTGTATCCGATCCGTGTTAGACAATTGAGATGTGGGAGATCATGTGATCGAACTGGGAGAGTCAGTATCGCTTGCTAGGTGGCGCTACCAATGCAATTTTAAACGAATCCAAAAGACATAGGTGGTTACCACAAATCAAAATTAACACAAAGTGTTAACCAAAAAGTAAGGGAGAGGTAAATGACCTCAAGCAAATTCGATCTCATTACCTTTTGAAAAACTCGACAACGATATTAGCCTTTCCATGAATGACGTCATATCACATTTGTTTTGGATGAACTGTACATTGATAAAAGTATTATACACAGTATATATATATACAGTATATATATACTGTGTATAATACTTTTATCAATGTACAGTTCATCCAATATATATATATATATATATATATATATATATATATATATATATATATATATCTGTATACAGAACAGAATCCTACATCCTGTGTCTGGAAATGAGCTTCCTTGTGTAGATTTGTATTCACTGAAATAAAGTGGTTTTTTAATCTAGAAGTTGGTAGCACTTATTTGGATGTGCTCTTCACCTCTTCACAGATCAGGTTTATCTATGGATCAGGTTAGGTGCTCTTCTGTACTGTCTAAACATGAACGATGTGAAAGCAACTATTTGCGATTGGTGCTTGCGAGAAGCACCAGTTGGGATTATTGAGGAAAAGTTATGGTTCTTCTGGGGGGTAATCAGCAATGAAGTGAGTAAAGTTTCCTGTGGTTGACTTGAAAGTTTTGTATAACTTTGACCTGCGACAATCCTGTTTTACTTGAAATAATAAATATATTTTCTTTTAGTATCCACTTAAAGTATCTTTAAAGAACATTTGTGAGAAATGTAAGTCACGCTGTGAGGAATTCTCTACATACACCACGACATGGAGGAGCAATGAGTCCACAGTAATGAAGGTCCTTGCCTCTAGGGAACTTAAAGATGACTACTCAATTGATGTCAAGTATCGTCCCATAATCAAACAGGAAATTTGGAAAGAGGAGAGCTCAGATTTTGATCATAGTATATCTGTCGATGAGAGAAAAAGTGGTATAGTTAACATGGTGCTACCTGATTATACAAATGCTGAATCTAAAACTTCCTATGTATGTTCATTTTGTGAAAAACATTTCCCTAATTCTTATCGTTTGAAGGTTCATGTGCGCATTCATACAGGTGACAAACCTTTCGCATGTTCACATTGTCGTAAGGGTTTCGCCCAGTCTGCTCATTTAATTAGTCATTTGCGCCTACATACAGGTGAGAAACCTTTTAAATGTTCCCAATGCAACAAGACTTTTAAGGGGTCAAGTGCCTTGAAGGTTCACTCACGTGTTCATACAGGAGATAAACCTTATAAATGTTCACATTGTAATAAGACTTTTACTCAGTCTAGTACTTTAACCAGTCATCTGCGGATACATACCGGTGACAAGCCTTTTAAATGTTCACAATGCAACAAGACTTTCATTAAGTCATTTAATTTAAAGAGCCACATGAATGTTCATACAGGTAATAAACCTTTTAAATGTTTACAATGCAAAAAGACTTTTACAGGGTCAAGTGCTTTGAAGAGGCACATGCTTGTTCACAGGTGATAAACCTTTTAAACGTTCACGTCTCCCCAAGTCTTTTGCTTAATCTTTTAATTAATTAATGAACCCTTTTAAATGTCCATATTACAATAAGGCCTTTGCTGACAATTGTACGAAATTGTACCAACGATGCTTTTGCTCAAGTTAATAAATTAAATTCTGCCTCTAACGTGGGGGTTGCTCTCTTCAATAACATGGTTAATACAGTTTTAGAAATACCTTTATGTATACTGGATATAGCTGAAGCCTAAATAGATAAAACCAGATATATTTGTGAGTAAATATCTTCCATAACGTTTATTTTTGGATGCCTTTCAAATAACACTTCTCATTTTATTATAATAGTCCGGAGGCCAATCTTTAAAAAAGGGAATCTTATATCATATCTTTTGCTCAAGTCCAACTGACCTCACTGTCCCATGGAAATGACCATCCATAAGCAGCACTTTAGACCAAACGGTTTTGTATGGCACTGGTATATTTTCACAGTTCATGCAACGTAAATGAATAAAAATTTTGATTTTGAGAAGATTTTTCTATAGAATGTTCGATCATCCGATACAGTACCGCACTTATTTAAAAAAATTCATTAGCATTCAGAACAAATGTCAAACTCAGTACTGTATAATTTTCTCAATCCAAGGGTGATAAATGGCGCGATTCCAAAGGTGTTTTTTTTCTTACACAGTGGTCATCTGATGCAGTACGACACTTATTGTAGAGTATTCATTAGTATTTAGAAAAAATGTAAATCCTAGTGCCATATAAATATTCTGGTTCTTAAATGTACAAATAAATAGTTTCCCAAGCTGTTGCAGTTGTTTCTTGTCAGTACAATTTTAACCCCTTCACGTTGCACAACAGTACTGACTCACATGTATTAATTAGCATTTTATACTATTTATTTATACATTTGAGAACCATAATTTTTTGTACTGCACCAGGTTCAGCATAGACTCGAGATGCTAATTAATACCGTTAACTTTTACCATTGACTGAAGTCAACGAATTTACCAAGATGCGCAATCGGATATATGTGGGATATAACAGGGGATACGTGTTACGCGTTTTTGTTCCATCTCGATCTAACGCCACCTCTGTGTTAGAACAGTAGGCTTGGGTTCACTAAATATTTACAGGTTTTTGAACAGGTGTCTTGTTGGCAAAATGTCGGTAACGTTGCCGATTCATGCGAAAAGTTGAGAAGTTGTAATTTCGGTATAAAAGGAGAAAATTTTTGAGAATATGTAATCAATTTATTAACACTTTGAACTTTTGAGCGTTGACTTGTGTGTATTATAGTCGTGTTTACTATGGTTCATAATATATATTTTTAATTTATCTCAACTGTTCACATGAATCGGTAACATCGACATTTCGCCAATTAGATACCTTCAGAAACCTGTAAATATTCTTCGACTTAGTGGACCCGAGCTTACTGTTCAGACACAGAGACGCCGTTAGGTCGAGCTGGAACAAAAACGCATAACACGTTTCGCCATTCGGCTGCGCGTCTTGGTAAAATTTCTTCAGTCAACTTTAATATCGTTACGCTTCGGGTTCGAAAAGAACTATACTTTTTAAACTAGTTACTCACATATTTACACGCACTTACAATTACTTACAACACTACCTAATTTGTTTGTAACAACTGTCTGAATTTATATTTCCGACCTCTCGAAACGTCACATGAATTTCCAAATCTCCGTTCACGGACCGGTATATGTACCCGTGTGGCCGTCTCTTGAGAATTACTTAGAAATTCATCACAATACATGCGAGTCGGTACCGTACTCTTTGAAAAGGCCACTGCAACGTGTAGCGGTATGAAAATGTAGTGAATTTGTTAAATTGCAATATATTTAAACAAATATCATCATCATCGTCATTTTTGTAAGTAGCTAAGTAACTTTTGTAGCTGTATGAGGAACAGAACATAAAATAATTCTAAATCGCAGTAAATTTGTCAAAAGTTTCATGCTCAGTATGAGTTGATAAAGTGTTTGGAATTGTTTACAAAAGTTACTTGCTTAAAACTATTCACAAAATGTATTAAGAAAACGAAACTATCAAACAAATCATTTATTAACTGACAGTAGCCAATGATTCTTGTCAGCCACCTAGAAATGTGAAATAGCTGTAATTTGTTGTCCTGGATAGCAGAATAACCTATTCGAGAAGTTGGAACGCGTCTCTCTCTTATTCATGATTAATAATTTTTGTTTATTTCGTCCTGAGGCTGAGCTGCTGTGGCTATTCAGCTGTTCTTTGGGGTTCTTCTTTTTTATTTGCTTTCATATTCCTCTTGATGTCTTCGAAAAAAACAAGAGCTGTTGTTTTGAATTAAAAGTTAGTGTTGCAAGCTAGCAAGATTGAGGATAAGTCATGCAATAAAAAGCTTCTGTTAGATCTTGATGTGTGATTCTTGAAGAAAGTTTATGAGTGAAATATTACAGCTGTTCAAATTGTTAGAGACTATTTCATGCATTGAGTAAGGTCTATTTTTGACTTTAGTGAGATCTAAATGACAATGTAAAGCGTTAATGTTGTGTGAATCGAGTTTGCAATTGAAAAAAAATTTGTTGAATGTCCTCTTTTTGGCCGCATCTGCATAGGTCTGGCTCTTGAATCTTCATCCTTTTGAGGTATGAACCGTTGAGATCGGAGCGTCGTTATTGTCGGAAGTTCTCTTCTGGTGTTGTTGGGAAACTGATGAAGCCAAGGCCGGCACAAAGAGAGTTAGGTGCAGGTTCTATAGTCCTTGCCTTTCGTTCTTGATGTCTCATTATATTTGGTGCTCCAGTCTGATTTAATTATTTTCGAGATGGAATTTATAATGTCCTTTATTGGAACCGGGGGGCTGAGTGTTGCTGGAATCCTTATTCCTAGTTTCACGAGTTTATCAGCTTTTTCATTGCCAGTTATTCTTTTATGCGCCGGGATCCATCAAGTTTTCGGCCTGATTGGGTTATAAGGTTTATGAGATGCGTTATTTCTATAATCATGTCTTCTGAGTTAGCCGTGTAGGTTGGAGAAGCGATCTGACTTAAAACTCCTTGCGAGTCGTATACGATGATGATTTTGTAAATTTAAAGTTCTAGTAGTCTTTTGATGGCCGATAAGATTGCGTATGTTTCTGCAGAATGAATCGAAAAAAGGTTGGGAAGATGATCGTTGATTTGTATTAGTTTATCTGAATAGACTCCATATCCAACTCCGCCTGTCGCCTTTGATGCATCAGTATACACTTGTGAGTATTCGGGGAATTTTGAGTTGATTTTACTAACTTGGGGTGGCTTCTTGCTGATTAAAAAAAATTGTGAATGACCAGAGTGTTTATCTGTTCGAACAATGGATACTCGAAACAGAGCTGTCTAGGCACCGATATCCCATTGGGGAGAAGGTTAGAAACCCATTGAAAAGCAGTTATCAAAGGTGGGGCTTTCCTGTTGGCCAATATCTTGGTTCGCTTGCCCATTGAGTGAACACTTGAAGGACATGGTTATAAATGAAAGGTTTGACGATGAACCGGGCCCCTAAAATTAATCTTCGTGATCCTAGTTCTGTTTGCCGACACTCTGATAGAAGAACTTAGATTTGATTTGTTTTGAGGGCTTCCTATATTCTTTTAAGGGCTTGGTTCTGGAGCCTATTGAGTTTTTGTAACAGGTGGTTGGAAGCTCCTCAATAAATAACGGAGGCGTTGTCAAAATGAGGAATAATTAGGGCTTTGTATAGGTTAAGTAGGGTTGATGGGTGCCCTCCCCATTGTGAAGTGCATAATGAATTAGTCAGGTTTAGACCTTTAATGGCCTTGGCTTCCAAATGTATATGAAGATTACAGATAAGTTTTGAATCATAGATAGTCCCTAGGTATTTCACTCATTCTATCCATGGTATAGGCCTGTTATTAATATTTTTTGCAGAGGTTTGTTTTTCCCCTTCCCTCTGAAGATCCATGGTTTCTAGCTTGGAAGATATTTGGTTCAAAGATCTATTAATTAAGTTAATTTAATGCTCTATGCTGCCTGAAGAAGTGATTAAAACCAAATCGTCTGCAGAGCCAAATAGTTTAGCACCTTTTGTTGAAAGGTTGAAAAGTTCATTGCAGGCTAGATTGTATAATATTGGGCTGAGAGGGGATCCTTGAGGAACCCCTCTACTAACCAGAGCCATGCCAATAAGTGTGTTCGAGTGGGGGGTTTTGATAAAAATAAGTCTTTTTTGAATAATTTTGAGAATTAGGTTACTAAGATCCTTGGTAATTTTGTTTTTGATTAATGACTGGTATATAATTTTAGTGTAGATATTATCATATTCCCCTTCAACATCGGGAAAACCGTAATAAGATTCTGTTTATTTGAAAGCCCTTTGGTAATTTCCGAATACAGTATTAGGTGATTGTCATTAATACTATAACCTTTTCGAAAACTATTTTGGTAGGGAGAGATTTTGTCCTTATTTTCCAGCATCTTTTCTAGTCTGTTTTTGATGAGATTTTCTAGAGTTTTGGTTAAAACTGTAGATAACGCTAAGGGTCTTGAGGCCAATTCTGGGTTTTTTCGGGTTTCATGGTGGGGTGGATAATTTGGTGTCTCCAATTCTCAGGAACTTGAATCTTGTTGAATAACAATTCATTGTATTTGGCCAATAATAATTGTTGAGAGAGCATAGGAAAGTTTCTAAGAATAGAGTAAGTAAAATTATGGAACCCCTGAGCTGTATCTTTTTTGCTTAGTAGGATGAATTCTGATTCTTGTAAATTGAAGGGGGATCTGCTTTCTGGACATATGTTTTCTGAAACGAGTAGGTAAGTTGTAGCGTTTGTTTTAGCCAGTCGGTTTAAGATTTGATGAAATATTAGTTCGTTACATGGAGGATTAAACTGTATTATGTTTGGGGTTCGGGCCTTTGAATATATTTTTATGGTATTCCATATTTGTTTTGGGGAGCCCGCGGAGAGATTGATTCTGTGAATTTAATGAAGCTGTCTCTTTTTTTGTTCGTCAGAACAGTCTGGTTTGGTCCTATTTTTTTAATTATAAAGTCTGCCATCGATTTTGTTTTGTTGTATAGTTTGAATGCTACTTTTTTCTCTTCTATGTGGGCAGAGCATGACTCGTCCCACCAAGGGGACGGTAGGTTACTTTCTCTTTTGTTTTGATCGTTCTTCTTGCCGCTTCTTCAATTAGTGATTGCCACTGTTGAATAGTATTTTGGGAATTTTGAAACTTTTCTTTGATGATTTTGGGGAAAAGAGACAATTTGCTATTTTAATGTTGATTCTCAAGCTGGGATAGGGATTTTGGGTGGTGGGTTTGATTATTAACGTGACACGAATGGGAATATGGTTACTCGTGCCAGTTACACTGCAAGTTTTCCACTCAATTCTATTGGCAATCCGCGGAGAAGCAAGTGAAATATCAGGGCAACTCTATTGGATATGTAGAGGAGTTATTCTCGTCTCTGCTCCATTGTTCAGAATTACTTTTAAGATAAAGTCTTGTAAGGCTTTCCCATTTTGAGTAGTTCGTGCTAATCGCGAAATTTGGTTCTGAGCATTATAAGAACTCCCAGGGGAATAAACGGTATGTGTGAAATTAGTTTGATTAGTTTTTCAAGAAAATTACTCTGTAATGGAAGAGGGAATATTTGAGGACTGTAAAAGTTAACAATGATTAAGTGTTCAAGTTCAATTTCTTGGACTTTGAAGTTATGGGACCAATTCGTGAAGTTGAGCGAAATGGGTTCCAGTTGTACAGGGCTCAGTAATACACAGCAATTCTATCTGCCCCTATACATTAAAGCTAGGGATTCTAGCAATTTTGTCTGGGGATAAAAAAAGTTTCGTTTAGAGAGATTATATCGGCTTCTAAGCTCCTCGCCAATGGGACCAGACAATTCCTATTCGCCGAGAAACTTTATATATTCCACTGCAGGATGTTAAGTTTTTTAAAATCATCTTCTTGCCTTTGATCCATTGTTGAGTCCTAGTCGTCTTTGTTTGATTGTGTGGTAGCGTCTTTAATTTCTTGTATTAGCTGTTCTATGTAGGCATTTGGCGCTGAGGTGATACTAAGCATTCTTCTTATAAATTCTTCTAATTCTAGTGGGGGTTCTTCTTGAGGGAAAGGGACTCTTCTAATTGGAATTCGACAACCCGATGGAAAGGTTACTTCTTTATTATTTCTTTTGGTATTTATTTTATTGGGGATGTAGCCTCCCTCTTTCGTGGCTTTTTTGTGATATCTGAATATCTCTTCTAGTTGAGCCGGTTTAGTGTTGTTTCCTCTGCAGTAATTGGATGTTCCATCGAACCATTTTGGTTACTTCTTGAAAGTTTTAGGTGGGGAAAATCGTTTTCCTAGTTGAATGTTTAGGTTTTGAATATATTCTCAGAGTCTTCCACTATTTGGGATCTAGCCTCACAAAAAGAAATGTTTTAGAATGTTGTAATTTCTTTGATTGGTTTTTAGAATTCCGGGTACTGACTCCAATCTATTGGTTTGTGAGTATCTTGACAATGGAAACAGCTTGGCTGTTCTTGGCATTCTACTGTAGGATGGAAATTATTGCTGTTGTTACATCTGGTCTTACCTTTGCAGAACGTCATTGTATGTACATACCTTAGACAATTAGTACATTAGACCACTGGAGGGATATGAATTTCAACTTTAAATTTTTAAAAATTTATTTTGACACTCTTGGAAATGTTTTCCCCTCGAAGATGATAATGTTTGTCTCGCTCGGTACATT
The DNA here is from genome assembly GCA_963576515.1 of Cryptocephalus primarius. NCBI lineage: Eukaryota > Metazoa > Arthropoda > Insecta > Coleoptera > Chrysomelidae > Cryptocephalus > Cryptocephalus primarius. Next base: position 12,169,307 of record OY754946.1, read on the forward strand.
TTGGCCTTGTCTGTTGAGCTTTCTAGCATTTAGAATTTTGGCTTTAGCTGTACCTAACTCTTTTATTTTTTCCATTGTAGTATCTACATAGACTCCTTTAACTACACCTTTAGCAGTTATAAGTGAGATGGGAATGAATGCCTTCCAATTATTGATTTCCTGTATCTCTATATTTTCTGTAAACTCATTTGCGGTTGCCATTGATGTGAACTCAAGTCCCACACGGTCTCTTCTCTTTCTTGAGGTTCTTTTGATTCCTTTCATGTTACGATTGTGCAGTATGCGACGTACTGTTGTCGGGTGCAGGGTAGAGGTTCCTGGTTGAATTTCCTTACGTTCGATAATTAAAAGATATGGCCCTGTGTCCCTGTAGGTGTATGGTAAAACATTTTTCTTATTGAACTGTGATTTAAAAAATGACAATTTTTTTAGTAAAAGAGGGCAGTATTAGGGTGTTAGAAAAAATAATTTTAACTTTAGGAAACCAGTAGTTTTTCAGAGAGAAAAAAATAATATGTGAGAAGTTTTGCCAAATTTGCCGGTTTTCAAAGTGAAATTTTTAAATGTTTTCGTATGTTATTCTCATAGGGGAAACGATAATAGTAGTTTGATTATTCAACTGTACGCCGATATTCAAATTTCGTGAAAAGAATGTGAAGAAATAAGTGAAAAAACGATTAGGGACCATTCACAAATCACGTGGTGCGTCGAGGGGAGAGGAGGGGGTGCTAAGCAACTATCACGTGATGATAACGAATCGAATTATTGCCTATAAGAATACTACAAGAGTATACATTCTATGAACTAAAATCTTCGTTAAAAAATAAACACCCCTATCTCATGTCCTTCATTAGGGATAAAGGGTAAGGGAAGCGCCTTAAAGACGTTTCGTCCCCAAACGTACTTCCGTTGTTCAAGTGGCGATATCTTCAGCTGGACCCATTTCTACACCGGGAGAACTGATGGAAATAACAGGGCACCGTTTTTTCTCTGTGATGTCCACCAGGGTTCCAACAACACACCAAGATCTCAATACCGGTGAACCGGAACAATACCTCCAACATGCTCCTTATTATTCTCGAACCCAGGCCGTCCAACCCGGACGCTAATTTTGGAATCGCCAGTTTTAAAACGTCTCTCTTCAGCAAAGCCTCCCTCAGGTCGCACAAAGTGTCCCACACGTCCTGGTAAGTTGGTTTCTCACACGACCTTAGTTTAGTGACCAAGTAGAACAATGGACTCTTCGGTGGGAACCGCCATCTTCTAGTACCAGAGTATGCCCTACTGCCGGCCCTTGCTGTCGCAATTCTTTGATTTTGCCAAATCTTCTTCGGAATTGCGCCGCTATCCCCTGGGACATTTTCAGGTCTTAGGCTACACAGTGTGCCAGCGTATACTCTTCAGGAACTTCGAGTAGGTCACGGTGCTCTTCTTTTGTGACGCCAAATTTCGCTTTCCCAGTGCCCCCGTACGCGTTCATGAATTGATCCAGTGACGGCTCCATGTCCTTTTCATGAACTTGTCGAACTCGCTCCTCCTGGTCATGATCTCCCTCATACGGTGCTAACCGGTTAAAATGCACCACTCTGGGCTTTCCATTGAGGATCTTGGCGATTCGGTAGATGACGTCATTGAGCCGGGTTTTGATGATATAGAGTCCCTCCCACACCTTTTGTAACTTCGGCGAGAGTCCACGTTTTCTCTGTGGATTATAAAGCCACACCAGGTCACCTTCGCTGTAGATACCGTCATCTGCCCTGGCGTCATTCCGATCCTTCATCCGGTCGCTAGCGATCTGGAGGTTGCCTCGAACTCATCCATGAGTCTCGTCCATTTTTCAACGCCGATCGATAGGCCATCAGGAAGAAGGGGAGGTGCTGGTCCCAGTCTCGTTGGTGTTGAGACACAACTTTGGAGAGGTATTTGCCCAGTGTTCATTCATCCGCTCGACCATTCCGTCCGACTTGGGATGGAACGCCGTAGTTCTGGTCTTCCAACTTCTCGCAGACCCTCTGCATGGAAGAGCTCGCTCTCAAAGTTTCTGCCCTGGTCGGAATGCAGTTCCATGGGCACTCCAAAGCGGCAAACCAGCTCCTTTACCAGTACGTCTGCTACTGTCGCAGCTTCTTGATTTGGTATGGCGTACGCCTCCACCCACTTCGTGAAATAATCCATAACCACCAGGATGTACTTGTTCCCCCCGTTGGTCTCAGGAAATAGTCCTGTAATATCTAGGGAATCCTTTCAAAGTGGCTCCCCACGTTATATTGTCGCATTGGTGCCCTTGGCTTGCGATGAGGGCCATTACTGGCGGCGCAAGTCGCACACTTTCGGCACCATTCCATCACGTCGTCGGAGTTGGCCCAATAAAACCTGTCACGAACCTTCTGCAGCGTCTTCGTCACTCCCAGATGCCCTCCCGAGGCTTCGTGATATACCAGACGAAGTATTTCTGGCACCTTACTCCTGGGGATGACCAGCTGCATTCTCTGCTCAGTGCCATCGTGGTTCTCGATCGTCCTTTTGAGCAGCCCAACCTCAAGTACCAAAGATTTCCACTGGGCCCAGTAGGACTTGAGGGTTTTAGAGAATGGAGCCACCTGCTACCATGTGGGTCGTTGACCTTCCGCCTTCCATTCTTTGATCCTTTTTATCTCCGGGTCGCTATCCTGATGTTGTTGGACTTCTTCAGGTGACCAGTCCTCACTAACGACCGTAGTTCGATATGCCACTGCTTCGTTATTTTCCACTCTAGTGCAGTGGGGACAATCCAATGGGGCAAGGTCTTCTAGAGAGTGCGTCCGCCTTTCGATGACTCGTTCCGTCCCGGTGTTCAATGCTAAAGTCATATTCTTGGAGCCTCTCGATCCAACGCGTTACTTCGCCCTCCGGGTTCTTAAACTGTAGCAGCCACTTCAATGCTGCATGGTCTGTCCTTTTGTGTAGAGATTTTAGGCGTAACGTCAGAGATTTGAGCTGCCATCTGGCCCATGTCGTTTCGCTGAGTGGAGATTTGGGTCGTAACATCAGAGATTTGAGCCGCAATTTTCGTTGTCATACCCGAAATCACAGAAGCTGCTCCCTCAAACAAGAACACGTCAGGATCTTGGCCCTTGCTCTTCATGTCGTCTCTGTGTCGTTCCTGCAATTCCGTTTTAAGTTCGGCGACCGTTAGTTCACTTAACTTCTTCATTGTCCTAATTTATTTTCAACTAATCCCACTTCTGACACCACTTTTAACGTTCTCGGGTTCTTAATTAACTTAATAACTATCACTAACTATAACTAATTAATCCTAATTTATTTTACACTAACACTACGCGGACTTATACTAATTCATTCTGTTTTTATTTACGACGGAGCATCGGACACCTGCTGTTGTTTGTCTTCCACTGCTCTTATCTCTGAGGTCGTCTTTTTATATTTTAACGGTGCCGCTTCTCGATAGTTCGAAATCCTTCTGGAGCTCGTAAAACTGAGTTCTCGGAATCCAGGTGCCCGAGTGTCTGTGGAACATTCGATTGGCTTCGATGGCCGTACAAACGAGGAGAATTCGTTGCAATATGTTTGTCCAAATACAGGACATTGCTTCGTGGGAAAAACCGCTTTTGAAATGTCGACTCAATGTCCCCAAAATCTTTTAAAAGGTAATCTTTGCATTGGAAGCCTACTTTTATATGTTGCCTGTTTATCGTAGTTTTAAGTAAAAATATATAAACATTTATAACTTTACTGAATATTGTCAACATTAACAACTAATGTTATTAGCGCTCCTTGACAGATTATTTATTAAATGGTTCTTATTTAATCTTGCTCAGGCATTCTCATATTACAGTTTGCTTGTAACTTTCAAGTTGCTGTCGTATGACAAACATAGTTCTTCAGGGTAGGGAACCCATTCTCTATGAGAGAACTTTTCTTATAGACCCAATAAACAGTGTATGGAAAATAACTTCTTAAAATATTTGCGAGCTCTTGTAATATGATAGTTTTTCGCGTTACTTGTGATTAAATATTAAGGTTATGTACACACAAAGCGGAAGCGAGCGTGTGTTGGTCCGAAGTGTGGCGTAACCGTACTGAGCGAGAGTAATTTGTGTGCATATTAAAAGACTTCAACTATAGGTGGATTTCTCAGTTGAATTCTGAGACGAGACGGCGGGCGGTCACGATATCGATACAACAGTATTATTGTTATTATTAGAAAATTATTATTAAAAAAGTTGATCATTTACTTAGAAATTTGCAAGATCTCGAAAGTTTCTATAAAACTGTCTTCACTGATGTAAATTTATTACGACACTAGAAGCACTAGATCACATCGACACGACTATCTGTCTGTTTATCGCTTTGAACGACTTTAACTTCGCTCAACTTTAAATGCCACAACTGCTGACAACATTGTGAGATAGAAGTGACTTGCCACTAGATAATTAGCGTCAACCCCATCATACGAATTTGTAAATAATAAAAAGTGAATTACTTTTTTCTTGCAATTTATCCGATTTAGAACTGAATGATAAGTATTTCATTTTAAGTGACGTCCATTCCAACAAAAGTTGGTTAGAATCCGGTGTAGAATTAACCCGTGAACGTTCAAAACGTAAAAAAATCGTTACTTTCCAAGCCAAGCAATATTTTCCAAAATTGAAAACGATGGTTTTTGATCACCGGAAAATTAGTTTGGGTAATTTTTTCAGAATTTTTGTCCAACGGTTGAGGGGATGTGGGGGGGGGCACATCTTTCGTGGCACTTGAAGCGTTATGAAACGCCTGTTAATATATGACAGTAATAAGTCATGTACTATTTCGAATACTTTTATCCCCAATCCGTTATAAGATTTTCCAGTATACTCCCTAAATTGAAAGCGTCATAACTCGATTTATTATATATAACGCGATAACTTCTCTCGAAAGATATAAAAATTGGTTGGAAGTCATTCCCTCATAATTGGTAATGTTTCTTTTATATTTTCATTCATTCATTCATTCATTATTTTCCTGAGCCGGTTCGTATATAGCAAAGCCCCGCCCGCTTTTCTTTATTTGGTCTTCGATTTATCCGCATCGGTATTAGCTTTCATAAAAATAAAAAAACTTCTAACGAGTTCTTCCAAATATAATCTCTCCACGGCGAAGCCATTGTAATTGCTTAGAAAAACAATTGACGATAAGAGGGATGTTCCCACGCCGCACACTCCTTTCGCGGAAAATCCAATTTTTCCACCGTACATCCGGCGGTATTGTATCGCAATAAGGGATTGAAGATCGCATTTAGCGACATCAATTTGCACTATCTCAGAATTTGTCTCGGTGTCAATTACAATGGCAGCGGAATTTAATGCAGTCATAAAGTAGTCTGCTGCATGCACTAAATGGCTAAATGGGACAGAAATATTACATGTCCTATTCCAAACACGTTTATTTTTCGATATCTTTCATGATATCGATGAGACCCCATTTTCCATATAAAAGGATTCGTTGAGGCAATATTGCCTCTCAACCTGCCTTTCATAAGAATATGAAAATAATCTGTAACGTGGACATTGTAAAAAATGATTATGCAGAAAATTGAAGTCTTGTTACACCTGGAAAAACATGATTCAGATCTTAAAAATAAGATTACGCTTTACCACTTCTTTATAATTTCAAATGAAACTGAAATTGTGAATACTGTCAAATGCACAATAGGCAACCTACTATACCAAGGAAACGTGCGCCACCAGCGGCATAAAATTCAAATAATAAAGTTACATAAAAATACATAAAATACAATTTTATATATTTGAAATATGTATTCTTTCGGGGATACGTTGTTGAACAAATTGATGCCTTTTATGAATGACAGGATAATACTTTGTGTTAAAAAAATTTGTCAGTTTACAACCTTTTACTAAAAAAATTCGCTAAATTACTTAGGTATTTCCATTATTTACTCATTAATTTAATTTTATATTTCAGACTCAAAAAGACTGTTGAGAAGAACTTATGATTACAAAGCAGTAAAACGCATCATTGCTTCGAAACATGCTATCCTCTTGTAAGAGGCGCAAACGACATGGTTGTTTATAAGGTCAAAGTAAAAGGGAGACCAATGCACAAAACCCCGGAAAAAGTAAGCGCTGAGGTCCTCAAATACCTCAAAGCTAACGCAGAATATTACTTTAACAGCGAACTCATCACTGAGGCGGTAATTTCAATCCCTGATGCATATTTCAATAGTGCTCAAAGAAAAGTGACCGTAAACGCTGCTACATTAGCAGGATTAAAAGTGCTGAGGTTGATTACCGAACCGCAGTTGCTGGTGCTCTTCATTATGTCAAGAATAAAAACGTGAATTCCAAGATGATGGTGTTTGATTGGGGTGGAAGTACCTTAGATGTATCCTTTATTGATGTAAACAACAAAGTATTTGAAGTAAAGGCCGTTTATGGAGATACTCAACTTGGAGGAAGGAACATTGATGAAATCTTATTTAAACATTTTTATATCAAAGTAAGTAAACAACCTGAAAAATTTATACGTAGGCTTTTGGGGAACTGCATAAAATTAAAAGAACATCTCTCCATTTCTGAGAAGTTCACTACAATCTTTGAATTTTATGATGGAGTCAATGACTTCGAGCTTCATTTAACTAGAGAAAAATTTAACGTAATGAATAAAAGTATCTTTGAAAAACTCAGAGACATAGTAAATTATGGACTTCACGACATTGGATTAGGTTCGGATAATATAAGTGATGTTATCTTAGTAGGAGGTTCTACTAGAATACCCAAAGTTAAGGAAATTTTGGAAAGCATACTTAACAAGACTAAATTGAGAACAGATTTGAATCCAGATGAAGCAGTAGCAATAGGAGCATGCATACATGCTGCAGCCCTTAAAAAAACTGGGACATTTCAACAAATGGAGAAGTATAAAATTTCAGAAGTCACTCCATTATCGATTGGTATAGGTACTTATGGAGACCTTATGAAGATCCTTATACCAAAGAATAGTATATTACCCACCACGGAAAGCAGATCGTGCACTACAACTCATAATAATGATCAGAATAGTTGTCGTTTTGATATTTTTGAAGGCGAAAGGATAAATGTAAGTTACAACAACAAACTTGGCAGTTTCACAATTACAGGCATACCTGAAAAGAAAGCAGGTGACATAAATTTTAATGTTACCGTTAATTTAACCGAAGATGGTATTTTAACTGTATCTGTTTGGGAAAGTTCAGCTGGCATATGGGACAAGTTTTGGTTGTGACGATGAGTGAATTTAGATTGAGCGAAAGACAACTGAAACTAAAAATGGATGAAGCAAAAAGAACAAAGCATGAAGATGAACTCTCTGAGAAGTTTATTTTGCGAAGGAATGTCTTCATAAAAAAATGTCACCACATTATTTATGACTTGAATAAGATATCAGACAAAGAAAATCACGATAAAGTCGAAGATAACTGTCTTAATTTCATTTCCAGTGCTAAATCATTGAATTTTCTGGAAATAGATCGAATTGAAGATATGTTTATTAATTTTAAGGACCAAACAAATCCATTCCTTGAAGAATATGGAATGTTGAATGTTGTATTGAATTATTGCATGGTGTTTTATTATAGGTGCAGTATGTTTTCTGTTTATATCCGTCAGAGTTTAAAAAAATTCTAATTTTTATTAAAATTCTAATTTTTTAATCATTTAAGGTATCTACAATTGTTTTCATTGCATACATTTCTATTGTTTTGATTTCATGCAGATGAAATGGGTGTTTCGACGGAAAATTATATGTTGACTAACTGTGGCTAAATCTTTCCAGTATCTTTAAACACAAATGAAACTTGTCAATTATCTCCTCATTGTCCAGACAACAGGAGAAATGGTCCCACTGAAAATAACCATTACATTACGGTGTTCATGGTGAGCTGGAACAAACTTTTTGCTTTCAGATTGTACTGGTTTATAGCCCGACCAATTATCATTATGATTTTCGAATAACAAGGATTTTTGTCTATTCTATATTTCATTTGTTTAATTTTACACGTTCAACGATTGTGTGAAGAAGTAGAACAGCTTATTATTTTGTTAGTGACGTGCCCAGCTTCTTTGTATGAAGCTGAAAGAAGTTTCAGAACATTGAGATCAAAAACTTATTTACGAAGTACGATGCTGCAAGAACGACTCAAGAGTTTAGAAGTGTGCCATATTCATAAAGGTATTTTAGATCAATTAGAAATAATACTTTTATGTGCAAAATTTGTAAACAGTAAAGATTACCGAAAACAGGTTCTGGTCAATTTGAAAAATAAGAATATAGAAACTAGTAGATGTATAAAGGATTGTTACATTTTTCTTACATTGTATTGCATTGTATGTGTATTGAAAAATATATTGCAGTATTTTATTACTATATTTTTAAAATAAAAATTATTCACGTTTTCAAAATTTTCTTTAATACTATAGATTGGTTATACAGTTTCTTACAGCGCAGGAGCCAATGATACATTAGATTATTTCTCCGAAAGCGTCAGACAGCCAGAAAGTCCATGCACATTGGATACTGTTCAAAGTATACTTATAATATCTACTACCGAAGAAATATCTGTGACATACACCCGAAAGAGACAGTTTTGCGATGACTTCTTTCGTAAAATTTGGGCTGGGTTCCCCGCTACGTCCATAAAGCTCCCTTATCTAACCTAGAGACGGGAAGATATGGGCAGGATTGCCTAATACAACACCCTATCGTAGGAAATTCGTTGCAGTAAGGATAATCATGCCGTTTAGATTACCTGAAATGAAGTAATGAAAGAAGTCTGATTACACATTACAAACATTCTACATTACACATACATTCTACATTACAAATACACGGTACAAAAAATCAGTTTGAATCTATGCTTTTAAAATTTATGAATGGAAAATGAGTTATTTTGATATAACTCAATTTCGGCAACACAAAAATCGGCTGTTAAAATAAAAAAGATATTATTTTTTGGAACCTGCAGAGTCTTTTATATAAGAATTGTTCATTTTATTGTGGGACGTTCAAAGAATTAGTCGCGTATGTCGATTACCCATACAACGACAGACTCTGTTTTTGAAGGTCCCAAAGGAGAGTTTCATCGTTCCTCGTTTACAATATATCTTATGAAAATCCCGTAATACATAAATTATCCACCCTTAACAACTATAGTAATTGCAATAAAATAAATTAGGAAGCTGCAACACACTGATTAATACACTGATGACACACAAAACATGTTATCCTTTCCATTTCTCAATGTGTTTTCTAATAAGTTGACACTTCGTTTAAATATGTAATTTGCACTTGCACCCCCTGCCTGCCCTTGAAGGAAAATGACAGAAACAGAAACAAATAGACAAAATTTTAACTATTAAATTCACCCCTTAACAATAATATGGGTTGTTATTCAAATTTGTTCAACACCTTGAATCTTGTCTTCCTCTACACTTTTTCTATGAACCTGTGTTGTTTAAAGAGATTAATTTAACTAACATGGTGTTAATGCCTAATTTTGGATACCTGAATGCATAATTTATTAGTTCCTAATATGTGTACATGCAGATGCACCTCCCTGAGAGTAATCCTGTTGGCACCCATGAAAAAAAAAACATGTATTTTACAAGTGCTAAATACATACATGTAATGAACATTAACAGTAATAGCACAAATTAAATTTAAAGTCATTTCACCAATGCCTCAACATATAGTAACCCTATTTTTCTAAAAATACTTTTTACTCTTCATATCTGAAGTAATTTCCTGGCATGCTTCTGAAATGGTCTTATCCTTCTGAAAACCTTTTGTTTCAAGATTAATCGAGAGGGGTTAAGCCATGAGATCAAACAGGCCAAAAAAGCAAATGTATTATGGCTCGAGACACCATATTGTTAAAACGAATTACGTCGACGTTCTTGTAATTGTAATTATTAAAATTACGAGCAAACATTCAATTAAATTTAAAGCTGAATTACTGAAGCATTGTCGAGGTAAAAATTTCTTTACTGCATATATGTACCTATCGAATTCCACGTTGATGCATATTTTTTTGGTAAAACTTCTTTAGGTTGTGTAATGATATGTGACACCTGAAGTGTCTATTGTCTTTCAAAAAGTAAAACAACTCACATCTTAACGCAAATGGATACGCCTGTATATTTAAATGCAGTTTTTAATTTTCATCGATTATTTTTCATGGCAATTTTTAATACTTTAACAATTAAATTCCTTTACTCTTGAGAAAAATAGATATATTTGGACAAAATAAAGACAACAATTAACGAAATATTACAAAATAAATACACAAATCCATCTAAATGATACAACCAGATTCTATCTTAGCCGCCTTTAATGGCAGACAATGCAGGCACAGGCTAATCACCATTATCATTATAGTCATCATTATCTTCATCACTACCATAAATTTTGACTCCTTCTGGCGGCGCCGGCTGCCTGAAATTTTTTTCCAGTTGATGCCAGGCGAGTTTGAGCTTGACCTTTTCCACTTCTTCTATGTCATAGGTACTGACGGATGGCAGTATTTTCTTTATGAACCTCTCCCTCAGACTCTGCCAGGTACGACTGAACTGATTTGATTTCTCCAGATCTACCCACCAGGATTTGGTCTTCAGGAGATAGTACGCATTATTGTCCCTGATGAGGTTTAGGATTTTCAGGTCTTCATCTATGGTGTAAGATGGCTTGTAATTCATGGCTAGAAAAAGGAAGTAATTGCAGCGATGGGAAAGGTAAAGACAATCTACATAGTAATTAAAATAAGACACAATCCCAGCGAGAGGTTGTGAAAGTCTTGTGATGCTTAGTTGGTTCAATGGCAACAAGAGAATTGACTATATATACATATTATTATACTCGAACTATTCCAGAATTATATTATGAAAAATAGTAACAATTGTTTTTTTGTGATCACCACTGTGTGTGTGTATATTAAAAAAGATAGGTGACGGCGCAGTTCAATGATTCGTTCTCGCGCTTGGTTGAAATGCCTGCCCTACGTGATTTTGCCTGTGAATTCCCCAAGATAATATGTATATAGGGTTGCCTATGTACCAGTACCACTACATTTATTCCGATTTTGGCTTTTTTGGACATCTTATTTACACTTACTTTCGAGATTACATTATTTAGATTAATGACATTTTGGAATAGTCACCTGGTGAATTTGTATTTCTAGAGATATGTCAAAGTGGGAAAAAATATAACCTCTTACACTATGCATTTTAAATTTACAAGTACTGAATTGAAATAAATATTATTACAAATAAAATCAAACACACATACCGACGTCGAGTTTAATTTCTTTGGTAGCACAAACGATAAGTATCAGCTACAGGCAGACATTTGTAACGTTTTCCAAACTTTTTTGTTGTTGCAGCGATAGAACAAATGTTGCACAGAACAGAAATGTTGGACAATCCATAGAGAAATAGATACAAGAGGTTCAACTTAATGGTTTCAAAGTTCGACAAGTGCGTCCTCCTGTAGTTATAGAAATAACTATAGATCGTTTTCATTCGCCCATATACTTAAGAGATATCGTTGATGTAGAGAAATAGTTATAATCATAGTCATATATAATGTAATAAAAATACTAGAAATACTCAGTCTATATATACTGTAAATCTATGGGTCTATGGTACTTACTGTGTTTTGTGATGTTTCTGTTTTGTGCTGTTCGCCCAAACGAAGGACGTCTTATGAAAGCACGTTTTAATTATCAATTTTGATAGTTTTTACTCTATGATTTTTATGAATCTCCGGTAAAGTGTTAAAAGTGCTCGATACACAAAGTACTGCCGTCTTAACATAAGCGATATGGAAGTGTTTACTTGCGATTGGTGCTTGCAAGAAAGACCGGTGCAGATGATGGAGGAGAAATTGTTGCGATTCTGGAAAATAATTAGCGCAGAAGTGAGGATATATTCTTTAGATTGTATAGTTGACGCATCCCTGGATTTTTACGGCTTTGTTACTTGTATTGTTTCAACATTTCATATGATTCAAAATCAGGATTAATTTCTTATAGAATATAATAAACATTTTTTCCAGGATCCGATCCAAGAATCCCATAAGAATATTTGCGAGAAATGTAAATCACGTTTCGAAGAATTCTCTTTATATATCGAGATGTGTAAGGCCCATGTGTCCATAATAGAGAAGATAATGATTCCCGGGCAAGTCAAAGAAGAATCATCAATAGATATTGAGAATCATCCGTTAATTAAGGAAGAGGTTTTGACAGAAGAAGGGTCAGATTCCAATTATTCTACATGCTCTTCTCAATTGCCTTTTAAATGTTCCCTCTGTAATAACACTTATACCCAGTTCAGTCATTTGAAAACTCACTTGTGTAATCAAGCGTTTCTTCAGTCTACTAATTTGAAGACGCACATGCGCCTTCATATGGAGAAAACACCTTTTAAATGTTCTCTCTGCAATAAGTGTTTTAATGGGTCTAATCAATTGAAGACTCACTTATATAGTCATATAGCAGAAAGGCCTTTTAAGTGTTCATATTGTAGTAAAATGTTTAGTAAGTCTAGTAATTTGAAGATGCACATGCGCCTACATACGGATGAAAAGCCTTTTAAATGTTCTCTCTGCAATAAGTCTTTCAATGAATCTAGTCAATTAAAGGCTCACTTACGTAGTCGTACAGGTGAAAAGCCATTTACATGTCCACTTTGTAATAAGATGTTTAGTCGGTCTTGTAATGTGAAGATGCACATGCGCATACATACAGGTGAAAAACCTTTTAAATGTCTATTCTGTGATAAAACGTTTACTCGGTCTGGTGAATTGAAGATGCACATACGTCTTCATACTGGTGAAAAACCTTATAAGTGTCCACTCTGTAATCACGCTTTTACTCAGTCTACTAATTTGAAGACACACATGCACTTTCATTCAGGGGAAAAACCTTTTAAATGTTCTCTCTGCGGTGTGTTTTAATGGGTCTAGTCACTTAAAAACTCACTTACGTAGTCATACAGGTGAAAAGCCCTTTAAGTGTTCACTTTGTAATAAAGTGTTTAGTCAGTCTAATAACCTCAAGAAGCACATACGCCTACATACAGATGAAAAGCCTTTTAAATGTTCTCTCTGCAATAAGTCTTTTAATGAGTCTACTCGATTGAAGGCTCACTTACATAGTCATACTGGTGAAAAGTCTTTTAAGTGTTCATTTTGTAATAAGTTGTTTCATCAGTCTAGTAATTTAGAGTCGCACATGCACGTACATGCAGGTGAAAAGCCTTTTAAATAAGCCTTTTTTCTGTAATAAGAATTTTACCCAGTCTCGTCATTTCAAAATGCACATGCACTTTCATACAGGGAAAAAGCCTTTTAAGTGTTCACTCTGTAGTAAGGGTTTTACTCTGTCTAATAGTTTGAAGAACTAGTGTCACTGAAGTCACAAGTGTGTTCATACACATAAATAACCTTTTAAATGTTGCTAAGGGTTGTACTGAATCTAATAGGATAAACATTGGCATATCCGTAGAGGTGACCAACCTTTCATAGGTTCGATGTGCCTTAAGATTTCTACTTAGGCTGGTAATTTGAAGTTTCACTTGTGCACTCATACAAGTGACAAATCTTTTAAATGTTCATTGAGCAGTAAGACTTTCACTAGGTATAGCTAATTGAAGCATGACCTGCTCGTTCATACAGATAAATCTTTACAAGCTTTCCTGTAATAATGTTTTTTTCTCTATAATAAGATTTTCACTGAGTGGTTATTTAAGGAATTGCAGGTAAAAACCCTTTAAATTTTCCCTCTATAGTAAGACTTTTTGGCAGTCTGGTGTTACGAAGAAACACTTGCTCATTCATTGAACAAAGACATAGTTAATGTAAGAAAGAACCTTTTGCCCAGTTTCTCAAATTGAATATTCGCTTATCAAGGATTAAGCAACATAGACGATTTGACATACAAATGAATTATGTCTGGCAGAGACTATATTATTTGAGACAACAATGATAAGTTACAACGTAATGTCTGACTTAATGTAATGTCTAATTGATAATAGCTGTATGAATTACATCAGCTGTGCAATCTGAACTAACCAATGTAAAATAAAAATGTAAAAGTTGACAGGATTTTATTTAGCATACAGTTTATAACATCACAGTCCAGTAATATGAATTGTACAGATAAAATGTTACAAATATGATTATCTACAATGATATTTATATATGCAGACCCATTTGTGGGGGTTCAGCCGCCCTCATGCCAGTATCTGAAATACTACCCAGTATGCCGGTAAGAATCCAGAAAATGGCCTCTCCCCAGAAGCTGCGGTTACAGGTAAAGTTAGAAAAATCTTATGACAAGATTCAAAAATGACGACACCAAGTTATCATTAAGTATATAACTCGATGGGTTCATTTTTGATTATGTGAGCTCTGAATGTAGTTATTTCATTAAAAAGTTTGTTTGGAGTGACAAACAGATCTCTGTGCTAACTCGGTGTAAATAAATGTTCGGTTCATATCATACAAACTGGTTAAAAAATGGGATAGATCATGATGGCGATTGAAATCGTTCTTCACTGAGTTCTATCGATAATTGTAAAATAATGATTTATTTTGAACCTTCGTCATTGCAATAAACCCGTTGGCAGGTTTGTGCATATATCGAATAATTTTCCGTTTCTTCGGTTTTGATCAATTTGAGGAAAAATTCGTTCCACATCAATCACTTCAATTTCTCTTTATATGCCGAAGTTTTTAATCTGGATTATTTTAAATTTCAGGATCTAGCACAAAGCTCAAATAAGATGAGCGATATGTGTTCGCTTGAAAAGCAAAATCAAAAGCTACGAAACGAAGTAATGCTTTTGAAGGCTTCACTGCACCAAATAGATGCTGAACTTCAGTTAAAAGATGTAGAATTAGAAAAGCTTAGAAAACTAAATCACACCATGCAGGAACAAGTCTTTGGAGGTATTAAGAAATTGAAAAGTGAGTTTGTAGGAATATTGTCGGTGTTTCATTAAATAACTTATCATTGGACCAACATTTTGGTTTCATATAGACATCTTCAGGGAGCAAAGAGAGAGACAGAGCATCCTGCACACTGGTGATCTCGATAGGGATGACAACATCACGATTGGTTATAGAAGGACTTCTGATAACTCTGTAAGTTTTCGTACACATCACTTTATGATAATAAAATTATGCATATCATATTTATGGGTATTTTTTTTTTTTTGTTTTTAGATTCACTTAGGTCGGAATGTTTTCATACCCGCCAACATATATGATGGTATAGCGTGTAAAAGCAAATCTATACCATTATTTGTAAAAAACATTAGTCTTGCTGTATTTGGCCGTGAGGTGTTGCAAACTAGCAGCGTGACAAGGGCTTACTCAATTCGCAAGAAAAATGTGAGTACAGTACCAAAAAGACCTCCATTAGATGCCACCAAATTAGGAGCTATAAAAGGTAATATATATGCACCCATACATAAAACTTGTATGTTCCCTTTATAGTATGTTATCAACCAGAACCTTGTCATAATTGTTGAAGACACTACTTGAATATGTTTATCAATCTATTCTATATCTATCTTATCTTTTGAAGATAAAGTTTCTTTATTTGTTCTTACAAAAACCTAGTTTCTGTTTGCTTTGAATGCATTGTGAAGAACCATGGATTTGTTAAACATATAATTTGACAATGGCGATTATATTTGACAAATTGTTTTTAGACAAGTGATTGAATTCTTTGCTGTGAAGTTGCCTATACTTATTGCTATGCTTTGTAAAATAAGATGAATTGAATGAAATTGATGCCAACCTGTTCATTTATAACGAAGTTTAATTCTGAGAAAATCCTAGACTTCGGTACTAGAATTCCAATAAAGTTCTCAAGTTAAAGATTACTTTTACGAAGAGACCAGGTCGAGATTTAAGCCCTCAGTTTTAGACGTGAAATCAGCTAATTAAAGCTGTTGAACACTTATTGTAGACAACTGAATTCCACTAGTTGTCGAATCGAATATTTTAAACTTTTGCTGCTTTGTTAGGGATTTTCAGGTGATGCAAAACTTTGCATCAAGAAAACTTTTTGAGTAATACGTAATAAGCCTTTTCTGTATTTGTATAAAACTTTTTATGACTAAACAGATCAAGATCAGATCACTAAACAAATGCGTAGGTTTTCACGGCCGGAGTCACTAGAAGCGATGAATTCCGGCCTTTTTCATACCCGACTTATCGTTCACTTCTGTGGTGGACATCTTCAGGATGTCTTCAATCGTCAATCCAACGCTGAGACCACTAACGCACGCTAACGCTTAGACCGCTGAGACCACTACTGCACCGTTCCTGGAGATGTCACCACAAAAGGGGACGAAACATCGGGTCTGAAGGACTTGATTTGACCATGGTCTAACAGCTTGGAATTCATCGCTTCTAGATGTGCTCATATTTTGTTGTTGTATTTCTGATCTCATCGAAGATTACATCGTAATTTGCTTTACAATACATTGCTTTAACATTGTGTTAGACATTGTTACGCAGCAATAGCAACACCCTATATAATATGTTTATATAGGTATGTATATTATTATGTATTAATATTTTTTAGACATATTTGGCTATTGGCTCAAAAACACCAAAGGGGTCACGGGCGTTAATGCCGATTACTATAAGAAACAAGTAGACACCTACCTATCTGAGTTACAAAATTTGTGAATTAAATCGTGCTAGAACACAATAATAGGTACTTTATTCTGTTTTAATACTGGAACCATTTTTAACTATGTCTTATTAATAGTTTATTTACAAAAAAGAATAATAAAGGGAGTTGTATTAAGTGTTTGATAGGTTTCTCTCCTCGCAATCCAGAGTCTTTAGTGATTTCTCTAGAGACCTCTTCGTATTCCCTTCGATCTGAGGCACTAACAATTTCTGTAGAGCAGAAATCGGCATCTCAAACATCAGACAAACAAGGGTACCTATCAAGTAGGAAAGGGCGATGTCTCCAAGGACGTAACATAACTGTAAAAAAAAACAATATTTAATGGATGTCCAAGTACGAATGGATGATCATGGAATATTTTGAGGTGTGGGCACGCACCTATTACACACCGTTCAAATGAAATGTGGTAAGATTCCCTATTGAGTATTATTGTAAGTCTACTTTGGATGCTGTTGGAAGAAAAGACAATTTGAAGTCTACCTACTACGGCATATTTTCGGTGGAGTAGAGAATTCCACTGGGTGAGATGAACTACTTCTTTTTGATATTTGGGATGTTCTTTGAATGAATGAGTCCAATGTGTCCAATTCATTGAACGTCACTTGAGGATAAGTACATTGGGTTACCAAGAGGTTTTACTTTAAGTGTATTTAAAGAGCCCTCAGGATTCACCCATATCCAATATGGATACAGATGGTATTTTGTTTTGAACAGGATTGTTACAGTTTAATAACAGGATATGGTAGTACTCCACAGCGAAGTCAGTTTATGGATTTCAGGAAGATTCTCAATTCAATCTCAGAACTATTTTGCTTCAAATGTTATTCAATGTGAAACACGTTCTGTGACAGATTGAAGTTATGAACTACATATATTCTAATTTTTCTGAGCTCTTGCACATTCAAGATCCAAGAAGTTTTTAAAATTCAAAAGTGTCAAATATGAAGCAACTAAACCAATTCGTAAATTTAAAAGTTCTCAAAGTGGCCAACCGGTAGAGTAAAATGCCTTGGAAACAATTTTTGAGCTTCGATAAATTGGAGCTATGGAGATAAATTGAGCTTGGTAATACTAAAATAATTCTTGAAAACCTGAGACATTTAAAATGGAAAGAACAATTTGAAGAAATCTGTATGCGCTCTACAAAGCAGGCAGCCAAATAACTTCAGGGTCGTGTACCTGATTCTTGAACTTCATATTTTATGTTCATACAGTATAGGCACTTATGGACCTCATTTAATGAAAAGACGAGGATTTTCCACTTTGAGCGCATTATGAGAACCATTTGAGTATCCAATGTGTATAATAGTGTATCTTTGGACTTTATTAGTCCATTACACGTCCAAGAATTCTTACTTCGGTGGTATTTTGGATACATATTGGATGGATATAAGCATTGAGGAGACCTACATTGGCTGACGAAGGGTGTTTTACTTTAGGTAATATCTGAGCGCTCTTCTGAAGTCACTTGTGTCCAATATGGAGCTGGGCTTTGCATAAAGGAAACTTCAGTGAATTTCTAGGGTTTTAAAACCCGTTGCGTACTTACCAAAATGTACTCGCTGATGTAAAACGGCTGCCTTTGAAGCCCTCCCCTTATCCTAATTAACGTGGCGTGTATTATGTAGGTGCTGTAAGTGAGCCTACCTAGAATAGCTACTGATTTCCACTCGGTAAACCATCTGGCGAACCCTTAAACGACATATTGAGTTGAGTCAGCCAAAAATTATATATTTTTAATCTTAACTAATTTACTTACATCCGATTTTTCTAGAGAACCCGAATATCCCAAGGGCTATCCCGAAGGCGAACAAATTCTTTCCGAACGCCCAATAGAGGGCAGATTTTATGGGGGTGTTCACGAAATTAGGTTCGTACACCTTAGAGGCTATCAGTACGATGAAGTTGCATATTCCGAAAGTTAGGAGCCACCATAGGGTTACGTGAACCTAAAGTAATTATGGTATAAATTAACGCAAACATGATTTAAATTTACAAGTAATACAATAAGTGATACAAATTAATATAAATAGGTTACACTCACATTAGTTATCAAAATCACTTTATTCCTATATTTGTAAAAGGCGTATCCAAAAGCTAACCCGATGGTGTATCCGACTATGTTGGAGTATCCTGAGCTGTACATTGCGTGCCACTCTTTTACCCTCAACCCTCGTAAAGCGTAAAGAGTCCTGTTTTAACAAAAGATGAACAATAGTCATATTGTATTAGTGATTATTACACAGCTTAAAAATACCACCGTTAAATCAACTCAGTGTCAATTGTAGGGTACCAACTGGACGTATAAAATGAAATTGTCGCTTTGTTACCTACTATTTGGTACCGACCAGTCAATTTACTAGAAACAATAGGTACTTTTAACAAAGAATCTGATTCATAAATTTAAAGTTTAAACCAAATCCAGTATTTTTCCTGCAAATCATATCAAATGGAATCAATTATTCGAAGTTCACATGGCTTCCGTCTAAAAAACAAATATTCTAGACAACTGATTCAAGAACCAGTTTTCTAAGGGAAATTCAGCAACTTTTTTTATGGACGACAATATATATATATATATATATATCTCCTCATTGTAGGGACAGCAATACTAGTGCGACTACTTTGGAGGGCATCGGCATCAATGGTAAAGTGGGAGAAAGAAACAGTAGCTGAAAGAAGGAAAGGAAGGCTAACATAGGTATATATAGGAAGGTATATTGTAAAGGGAACAGTAATGAGCTGCACACAAGTTAAATAAGAAATAATGGAGACTATCACATCTACACCTAAAGTAGGAGAGTTATAAGTAAAGTATTACTTACTCCAGCTTTTAAGATTGAAATAAATAACATTACATACTCTGGATACTGTCGTACTGTGATGTCGTAATTCCTCAAAAATGCTAGTCCTCCTTGAAGCACCAGACCTGCAACTATTATACTCCCCAGTGTAATTTTTATTTTCTTCTGGTAGTGCCACATAAACCACAAGACCAGCAGGCTAAGAATGTAAAGTTGGGTATCTGAAGCGATGTACCAGGACTGGTGCAAGCACTGAAATAAATATGCTTCCTGATAGATTTGATGAACAGAAGTCCTGCGTTGTAAAATTTTAAAAGTTAACATTGTAATTGCCCACGTTTGCATAGATTGTAAAATAAGTTTATTCACCATGTTATTCTTATCAACGTAATTATTAACGTAAAGCAGATTCGTCCACCAGTTTTTCCTGCAGTTCCTGTAGTCCTCGCCCACGGCCTGGTCCCAGTTAGGTCCCCGTCCAATATGTAGTAACCAGGTACTCTCGAAGGCAATCGTCACCGCCAACACTGGAGTCAACCTTAACAAATAGAGTCAATTTTTAAACATGTTTTTAGTTTGGACTCACCTCATGTATCTGTTGACTAAAGCCAGTACCAAGTGCGAGAACTTCAAGCTCTTCCCATCTTCGAAAGACCTGAACCAGTGGAAGCACAGCAACCAACCTGAGATGACGAAAAATGTTTGCACTGCGTAGTTTCCATTGGCGACAAACATGTTCAAAGCATCGTTCGTTAGCTGAAAACGTGACATTCAATTAACGATTAATGTACGTTCATCATCACTTACATTCTCTACGAATTTTGGATTGGAGACCGGGAGCGAGAAAGTGATCATGAGCGTATGACACATAATGACACACATGAGGTTGTATACTCTGATCCCCTGTATGGAACGGAGCTTTCTAGCGTCCGGATCGTTATTTGGGGAAGTTAGCCTGTGCCAGTTCCTCGGGACAGAGAAGGCCGACAGTATCGCCCCGGCTGGAGGGAAAAATTTGATTATGGAGAAATTAAAAATGAATTTCAACGCACCACAAGTTCCGGTTATTTTATCATAAACATCCTTCTTCTGGTACCTGGCCACCCCCTCGTAAATCGAGGCGAAGACGACGAAAATTAAGTAAGTGAGGAAACAAATCCTGGAAATTAAATATTCATCTAAGTTAAGAACATTTGTTACAACTTTCAATTCTATAATTTTAAAAGGTGAGATATTATTTGATATGGTATAATATTATGACCTCATCTTCTTCGTTTTAATATTCACTTACCCCACTACGATATCGTAAATGTCGACACGATAAGGGTGTTCTTTAGTCTGACACTTCAACTCCGTTACGTTTCCTCTAAGTCCCATATAGGCAAATTTCTTGTCGTAGCAATCCTGGATAGTCTGTTGCGTTCCAGTGGAGTTCGGACAAGAAGTGGGGACGCAAATTCCGTGCCTTAAAAGGTCGTGGTGGTAGTTCCTCGGGTCGGATGAGACGTTCTAAGGAGAAAAATGTTCTTTGTGCAAAGGGAAAGTTTAAATATTTTAAAATAGCTGAGAAGTGTATGAAATTATAGATCGTCTACTGATGGTACAGTGCAATACAATTAAAGTACTATAGTATTGAAAATAATTGTTGAAGTATTTCGTGAAAAGAGGCGCGTATAGATAAAACCCATTCTATTCTCCAAATGGAATTACAGTGGAATCTCTATAACTCGAACCTCGTTAAGTCGAAATCCTCAGTAAGTCGAAAAAAATTGCCATTCCCTTCCGCTGGACCCCTAAATACGCGGTATCTCGAATTATTTAGACTTTGTAACTCGAACAAAATGTTATTTCCCTACGAAGTATTGATAATACATATTTATACTCTATAACTCGAATTTCAAAAAGGAGACTCCGTAAGTCGTATAAAGTCCGTAAGTCCGAATAAACTTCAGAATGTAGAAGTTCAATTTGAAGATTATGTGACATGTGATGAAGGGCTAGCTACTACTGGAACGCTAACTGATGCTGAAATCATCGACACAGTTAATCAGAATATGGATGACGATGATGTTAATGAAAATGACGTTGATCATACTGATTCAGCAAGTTTTGAACCCCCAATAACAAATAAAGAAGCCAGAGCTGCAATCAACACTCTACGAACTTATGTTGAAAGATGTGATGATATCGAGGATCATGTATTCGGTTCATTGTTTGAGCTTGAAAAAATAATTGATAAAAAATCTGCAAATAGTTTAAATCAAAAGAAGATAACGGATTTTTTTTAGTGTACAGTGTACTTCATTAATATGTAATTTGTTTTAATATGTAACAAATATATATACTATAAAACTTAAGTTGAATTGTAATTCGCGCCTTTGTAAGTCGAAATTTCAGCAGTTAAGTCATATGTATCTCGAAGTTCTTGTTAAGTCGAAAACTCGTTAACTCGAATTTTTTTGCATTTCCCCTGACATTCGAGTTATAGAGATTCCACTGTATTTTGTTCTTTGAACACTTTCGAGGGGTACTGTATAAGTCTGAGATAGAGGATTCCAGATAGTACTACAGAACTTTTTATAAAACTATCATTTTTAAAGTATGATTGATTACGCAGCCAATGTGGAGGTTAAATAGAAATTTGGACTCGAATATAATGATTAATTTTCAATAGTATACGAGTTATAGATGATGGTTCAATTTCTGGCAAAGGATAAACGACAGCACTTTTCCAAGTTGAGATAGAGGCTATTTTATGTACAAAGTTCTGTCAGTCGATCTAAGTCTCCTTGAAATCGAGTGCTGTCCTACAATGAATTAATTTTAGCAATAATTTTGATCTCATCAGCATACAGAAAATTATTACTGAAATGAAAGCAGGATTTATTGCTGTTTATGTAAATTATAGAAAATATTGGCCCTAAATGGGAACCTTGTGGGACTCCCGAAGTGTTGACATATGAAGGTTATATAAATCATTCTATAGAAACTCCTTTTATTCAATGTTTGGGCACGTGACTAGATTGCTACGTTCTATTGGATAAAATCAGTACAGAACTACCACTTGAGAATTTCATGAGAAACGTTCATCTTTTGGAAATAGTGAACGTAATAGTGTCCAATAAATTATGTAATAGTTGGATTCTGCAAATCAAAAAAAATTCAACATTCTTTAAAATGACATTCAAAATACATCAGAATAATATTTCCATTAAATATTTTCAAATGTGTTTCAGAAATCGTTCAATCAATAGTTTACAATCATTTGGCAGAGAAACGTGGACAAGACTCATCAACATATTTTGTTATGATCAGACTGATCAAATATGGTCAAATTATTTCCTATGAAACATTACTTTATTGGTATAATGTTAGGAAACGAAAATACGATTTAATATTCTGACCTGTATGATGTTCCATATGAATCTATTATTGTTGGAATCCAAAGGTCTTAACTGGAAGGTGAAGGTGCAATAAAGGGCCTCGTCTTCTAATAACATGCATTTGTCGTAGTCGTCGAGATGGAACAAATCCGGCATCGACACATAGTCCTTGTCTAAAGAAAAATATATGATTTGTTCGATGTATCAACCGCTGAAAATTTTGCTCACCGGATATTGTCTGTGTCGACACATAACCAGCAACGGTCACTTGAAATAACATAAACCACCCTTTGAAGAACATGTCACATTATTAGAACACGCGGACGATCTAATGTACTTTCAGGTTTTTCGCGTAAAAGAAGAGACCACCACTTCCATACTGTATAGAAGTCGTCCTTCCCCTAGATTTTTATGAGTATGTACTAGTTACTACATTCATATGCAAAAAATGACGATGTAATTTTCAGGGCAATGGCTTCGCGGGGATTTTCTGGTGAATTGTTTTAAAATTTCAAGGCGAGGATTACAAGTTTTTGCACAGGGCAAACTATAACGTTACAAAGAAATACTGGAATAACTGACATTTCAAAAGTATTTAAAAAAGGCCTTACATGAAACTTACTTCCCGTAAATACTGGTCTCAAAATACATGTAAGATATAAATCTGCCTCGAGGTGGCCTACAATCTACTTTTCGATATTCTATAAGAATTATCTTTGATGACACTTGGTTGTTAAGAATCGAATTTTTTAAAATCTCTCGATAAAGCCGCAGAAGAAAAATCATTCAAATCAAAGTTATAAGTATATTCAAATTCACGCGCTTAATCAAGTTGGCAACAGTGAGCGATATTGTCCGTTACTTTGTACGTTCGACCGGACGGCGATTTTGTATGTTTATTTACATTACATTTCGTTAATGTTAACTTTCCAGTTTGCATCAAATATAAACATAAGACTGTTCAGTTTATCAACTATCCTTTTGAGAACGTATTTGTGAATGGATTATACCGAATACGTGTGTATTTAATGTCCCAAATAAGTAAGGGGGGAGACCACTGACTTTAAGCAAATTCGATCCTATTACCTGTTGATTGAATGACGTCATACCAGAGCTTTGAATGAACTGTACATATTTTGTAATCTTTACATAAGATGTAGGTATAAAGTAATTGATAAAGGAGTACCTATACAGTGGTTTCAAAACGTGAGATAAACATTTCTGAAGTTAAATTTTTGTAAAAGTATTAATTGTTTAAATATGTCTATACAATCTATGAACAAACTATTTTACATGAATTAACCAGAAACAATTGACAACTAGGATATACGAAGACATATTAGCATATACCTTTACAGGTACACCGGTAATGAACCTTGAATATATATATTCTAAATATTTAAAATTGACGTCACTTTTTTTTGTAACTATCCAGATAAATTAAAATAAAAATAAAAATGCATGGGTGTCTGATTGTTCGGCCTCATAACCTGACTTCAAGTAACGTATAACATTTATAACATGGCAAGAACAAGGACATCAACATTTAAGAGATTAACGCAGGAAAATACGAGGGTAGTCCCAGAAGTAAACACAAAAATGTGGAAAAAATATCTATAGTTCCCAAGATTCGATACACTTTTCCCAGCGATGTTCAATAGCTGAGAAAAGTCTTTAAGTTTGGTCATAGAAAGCAATACTATCATTTATTTGGGTCTCCTCCTTCTTTTTACTAAAACAGATAACAAATTAAAAAATTAAAAAGATTTTTTAGTGTAGTTTCAAGGGCCTGGTTGCAGATATAAATCGATTTTTTTTTTAGCTAGCCGTTCTACAACATGAAGTTAATCTTCCTCATAATCAATAATTTTTATTCGCCAAAGTAAAAGTTGTACCACATTCAATAGTGTCATACGTTTACCATGTATTATTTTAAGTTTATATTTTTAATTACCTTATAATTAGAGAGCGGATTTGTATGCAACAAAAATAAAAAATAAAATAAATTGAAAGATAGTCAATTTTAGGCAAAAATATTTTTTAAAATTTTTTATAAGTCATTGACATCGATTTGTTCCATGGTAACGTAAGAATTACTATATCTTAGGCGTCATATTAACAATATATACAATAAATATAAAGGTGCATCCTGATAAGATGTATTCTTTTCTGTTGCAGAAAAATGCCTATTATACTTTTTATAAAAGAAAAGGCACGTCTGGGAGAGAGAAATCTAAAGACATTTTGAAAAATGCAGTCAATAAGGAAATAGGAGTTAATGCTACAGCAAAAGGATGGATATCTGGACCACATCGGTGTAGCCATACTTCGACTGAAGTCGTAAGTGCAATGTTTCATTATCATCTTCCTTAGTTTACATGGTGTAAAAAGTAGTCTTTAGAATCATGCTTAATATACCAAAAGCCTTTTCTAAGTTACATATCTATGTGATCTGTGACCAAGAAGCAACTCTATCCTGTCCATCTTCTCTGTAATGAGGGTCCTCGTTAGGCTGTCCATTTCTGATTCCCGTTTGCTTCTAATTACTTATTTTGTAACTCTTAACAACGAGTTTATTCAAAAAACATGACTAAATTAAGTAAGTTAAGACATAATGGGATTAAATTAAAGAAGTTATGTTTTTACTAGTAATCCTTATCTCTTATAAGTACTTAACAAGAAATCCTGGACATTTCACTTTTGCGGATATAAAAATATGTTTTAATCAGAGAAAGGGAACAATTTCTCAGTGTATAAACTTTTTGTTTGTTGCTTATCGCAATACTTGTATTACATATGAATTGCAAACGTAAGATTGATTTAGTATATCCGTCTAGGAATTTTAACAATACCTATTGTGGCATTCCACGCCAACTCAGCAGTCGATCCCACGCGACCCTCTCAGATCTGGCTCAAAATTGGTACACCGATTAGTACTATCAAAAAAAGAATATTCTGAAATTTTCAGCCCCTAAGACCTCTCGCTGTCACCAGGGGGCCAAAAACAAGTTTTGGGACTTAGTTTCACTTTCAGGTGTCTAAAATCGGTTTTTCGTGCCCTGACGCGGTATTTTGGACTAAAAAAATGATCAAAAATACATAACAGATGCCAAATTTTCCGTAGAGCACGATGCCGCCAATCGTTTTTCGATATCTGGCAAGGGCGACCTGAAAAGGGCGAAAAACTGCCCTCTAGTGAAAAATCTGATACCTCAAAAACGTACGCATGAAATTGGCTGAAAATTTACCAGAAGGCTGTTCGATTATTGCTCTTTCGAATGTACATAGGCGCGTGGTGATCATTATATATAAAAAAAAAGTTTCACGCGTTTTACGCATTTTAGAGGGGATTTTCGGTGATTTTTTCATTATAATCCATGCATTGGCCCTATTCAGTTGGGTATTAGTTGGATTTTTTTCTCTCTGAAGGTGTTTTCCTTCTTTCTCAGTGTGTACAAACACAGAAATTCCTCTCAGTGAGTTAAAAAAGCAAAAACAAAATCATTTATTCATGAATTTTTCTTGAATTTTTGATTCTTGATCAAAGTCACATTTTTCCAGGTTCCTTCCATTATTCATGAAGGAAGACCGAATCAGTTGGGTACATAGTCGGAATTTCAGAGAATGAGCTCACGGCTGAGGTCTCGTTGCTGCAAATGAGGAAGAAAAATATATATGGATGGCCAGAGAGGGATACTAGATTATCACTACCCTTCACGGATATATTATGTCAGATTGTAGTCATTGAAAAAGCAGGCGAATTCACCATCAAACTGGGCCACACAATCAGCAAATTCAAAAAATATAAGGATCAAGGGAATTTGGTAAATGAAATGGACTGCTGAGTCATGTACAAGAACATTAATATGGGGATGTGCAGCGGCGCCAATGATTGTAATGTAGAGTTTCTTGTTTCTTACTGTGATTTTCATGTCTTAGATTATATACTTACATATTAAGATTGTATATATTTACAAATAATAGAGCTAAGCTGTAGAAAATGTAAATTTCATCAAAAATCAAAAAAATTACGAAAAATTCATGGATAAATAATAATTTCTTCCTTTTCTAACCCACTGAGAGAAATTTCTGTGTTTGTAAGGACTGAGAAAGAGAGAAAACACCTTCAGAGAGAAAAAAATCCAACTAATACCCAACTGAATAGGGCCAATGCATGGATTATAATGAAAAAATCACCGAAAATCCCCTCTAAAATGCGTAAAACGCGTGAAACTTTTTTTTTATATATAATGATCACCACGCGCCTATGTACATTCGAAAGAGCAATAATCGCACAGCCTTCTGGTAAATTTTCAGCCAATTTCATGCGTACGTTTTTGAGGTATCAGATTTTTCACTAGAGGGCAGTTTTTCGCCCTTTTCAGGTCGCCCTTGCCAGATATCGAAAAACGGTTGGCGGCATCGTGCTCTACGGAAAATTTGGCATCTGTTATGTATTTTTGATCATTTTTTTAGTCCAAAATACCGCGTCAGGGCACGAAAAACCGATTTTAGACACCTGAAAGTGAAACTAAGTCCCAAAACTTGTTTTTGGCCCCCTGGTGACAGGGAGAGGTCTTAGGGGCTGAAAATTTCAGAATATTCTTTTTTTGATAGTACTAATCGATGTACCAATTTTGAGCCAGATCTTAGAGGGTCGCGTGGGATCGACTGCTCAGTTGGCATGGAATGCCCCTATTAAAACTTGTGAGATGAGAGGAATGCAATACAGGACCTTATTGCTGGTATTTCGTATTGTAGCGTTGGATGAAAATGTATGCTAATTTTACATTTTTTTCTTCTATTGTATAATATATTGAATTGCAAACAACTTTTTTAGTATAAAACCTTGAAATTCCGCTAGTAAAGTAGGGGGAATGGGGAAATCAAAAATCGAAAACGATTAAAAACATGTATAATATTTACATAATACGCTATAAATCACATGATTCAAACAACTGTTCAAATTGTAGTGGCAAAGGTTTTTTGGGAGAAATTCCCAAACGCGTTGTATCGAACTCCATCTTATATGGCCTCACTCCCATTTTTACTCTGAACCTTGAAAACGTAGCGTACAAACACACTTTCACTATGAAAGTGGTTAAAATAAAACCTGAAACAAAAAAAATAAACGTAAACAGCTCACTTGAATACTTACTCGATTTATTCTTACCAACATTTTTACCACTATCAAACCCAAACGGATAAAACGCATCCGCTCTGGGACTATTATCTAAAAACCTATCAGTGTCAAATTCTTCTGGATTAACGTAATACTGAGGATCATGGTGGATACCATAAGTGGGCACTATTACCAGCCCATTGTCCGGTAACTTCAAACCCAGTTCGCTTCGATTCTTCTGGATGAAGACTGGTACTGGTGGATATTTCCTTAAAGTCTCTGAAAACGATAAAGTAACATTAATAGAAAGAAAATAGTTGTTTCTATTGTTTTAGTTGATTTTTAAATTAAAAAATTGAAAGTATATGTTTACATGGTTTTTTCTGACAAGCAGAAAACAATGTTACAAACATGATATTTCCAATCAATCATATACTTTTCCTCACCTTTACATTATTACCAGGACATAAACTAGAAATAGTTTACTAGGGGGAAGCAAATATCTATCAGCAGGGATATTTATATTCAAAAGAAGGATATGAAATCATTCATAAAACTCTATGGAAGAAGCAGGTTAAGAGAATCCAGAAAGTCAAGCAAAAACCTATTTCAGAAACAGCAGTTCTGAGCTGAACTCAACTTTGCAGTTTGAGTAAGATACAGCTGAAGAAACATCGAGCCAAAGCGAGCTGAGCGATGAAACCTACGTTCCAGATGTCAAGGTGGGTGCCAGAATTGCTGACATTCCAATAAACATTCGTAAATCCCAGAGAGAGGGAGAGAGAGAAAGGACAAGAATTTTAATGATTTTATAACTGCCGAGGTACCAAGATATCAGCTGCAGTGGGGATTGATGGGTTTTAATACTTTCATTTATTTTGGTGTTCTCCTTTTTACTAAAACAGGTAATAAATTTAAAAAGATTTTTTTGTGTATGTTTTTATGAGTTTTGTCGATACTGATTTTGCAAATAATGGCATTGACCGAAGATCATATACTGGCTTTGTTTTCAAACTGTCCGGAGGAAACATCTGAGAGTGCAATAAACAAAAGACTGTAACATTAAGCAGTACAGAAGCCGAGTACATAGCTATCATGAAAGCTTCAAGAGAGACTAACTTATAAATTTATTGTCTGAATTTCTGGGTACATAGAAACTGACAAATTGTCCAAAAATTGGCAATGAACTCTGTATGTCATAAGCGCTCCAAACATATAGATGTATGCTACCATTTTATCCTTCGGGATCATTACGAACAAAGTTGTAGAATTGAAATTCATGTCTACAGACAAAATGTTGGCAGATGTACTAACAAAAGTGTTGTGCTATGTCAGACATGTTAACTTTACTACCAATCTAGGTTTCAACATAGTAAATCAAAATTAAATGGGAGCGTTACGTTGGTATCTGAACAACGTTTGGGATATCGTGCAAGGTGTGTTACGCCTATAGTCCAACTACAGTAATGTAAAAAATACATTATTGCAATCAAAAGGTCACCTGCTTAATTTAACCCTGTTTCTGCATAACAACAATTTCGAAATGTTTATCAAATACTTTAATTTCAATTTATAAACCAAAATGTGCAAAATCATCATATTTTTGACCTTTAGTTGCTATAATTAAAAAACCTCAATGATATCTTTATAAATAACACTGTTTCGTTTTTGTAACCTTACTGTAAATGAACCACATACACCATACCTGTCTCTGCCAGTGCCCAAAGGGGTATCTTTTTGCTCATATCGTTGAACTAAGTCAAATCGCTGTCTGGTCAAACATACAAAGAAACCGACAATATCAATCACCATTGTCAACATGATATAAGCAAGCGAATTTGAATCTGCATATGACAATTGTTTCCATATAGCCCATTTCAGTTGGTACATGTATGACGTCATCCGGTCATGTGTGACCTCCTGTGAATGGGGTCACAGTTATTTATTTGACTCTTATTATAATACATATTACAACCTGCTGAAGAGAAATACATATAATATTCAACTATTCTTGTTTCAGAGCACACAACAATGTGGAATATAACACAATAGGAATATAAAGTTTAATTTCAAGACTCAATAAATACTTGTATATTTCAAAATAATTATTTTGTATAATTATAAACGCTTAAACTTTTAACCTTCATATGTTGACATACATTAAAAGCAGCACTTTGCAGTTGTTGAATATCAACAAAATTGCGTTCTTTCTTTCTTTCTATTCATATTTATTAATTTAGGAAGTTTTACTGTAACAGACAATAATTACCTTGAACCACTGCTTCTAAATATCCTAACTCATCTATATTCTCCACTGTCAGCTCTCTAAACTCCTTTCTAAACCTGCGCAGCTCTCCGATGAGATCCTCTTGTATGCTTTCGTTCAAAGACAACTCGTACAGACACATTGTGATGATCGACATCGAATGATTGACATTGTTAACGAAATAAATGAAGAGTTTGTTTAAAGCCTCATCAGAGACATCAGTTAGGTTCTGCAGGACGTCCACCTTCTTCACTTCGTTATTCTTCCTAAGATTCAATTCATCCTTAAGTAATTTGCAGTGATTGCTGGAGCGTTTGAACAAAGGGTAAGCTAAGGTTAAGTATGAACAAAAGTTCGAAGTGTCATAGTTTCGAATGATTTCCAAAGTCTCTTGGGTAGTTCTCACTCCGAATGCCTCAGAGGATATGGTATAAATAAAGCCACACATATCCTGCACAGATTTCAAGTCCTCCATGATGACACCCTTGTAACCATGTAGGATATGCCTCTTGATCCCGTTGACGTCGCCTATCCTTAGGCTCTTCGCATCGCTATCCTTAGCGATCCTCTCAATTACCTTCCTATCAACCACTATAACGGCGGGCCTAGTGAACAGGTATAACCCGCCGAATCGACAACCTTTCCTCTTGAATTTGTTGTAATATCTCCAAACGTACTCATATAGGGTTGTACCGTTCAACACAACCTCCTTTATGTTGCCGAAGGGTGCTGTGGGCCTCACGGCTCTTGGGACCTGTTGCTTCTCGAAATACGTATAACATCTCAGCAGGTAGATGAAGACACCGATGACGAGAAAGGTGAAAGAAGTGAGCACCGTCAGGAATTTGTTCTCGTCAAAGTAGTTCAAAATCGATAAGGTCGAGGCACTACAATAACTCATTTTTATTTTAAACTATACACTTTGGGTACGACCTGTTTCTGTGACGCTTTGTTTACACTTCCTGAGACTGGATTATGTCTGACTGAAGTCATGTGATAAGTCATACTTGTAGGTGCAGGTGGGGAAATAAGTGTGGATTACTGGTTCTCTACTTAGCGGCATGGTTGTTTGGTGGATTTGAAAATGAAGGCGTTGCTTGAAATATTGTTTTGAGAGCTAAAAATAACAAACGAGTGGAATAATACCCCAAGATGTTTTGCATAACGAGATTTTTCTAAAGTTGCTAACATGATTTTGCCTTCGAATGTATCGTCAAAAATTACTATTTCCATAGAAATTAATATTACCTGTCTTATTTGGGAGATTCCACGTCAACTGATCAGCAAGTGAATGGGGTGGTTTTCAAACCGCCCCCGGAAGTATTGGGTTATCTTTGGGATGCCAAAATATATCGGATCCCAAATTTTCAGCCACCCATTTTGCGCCAGTTCATTTTTATGGCCAATTTTGTATTTTTTGCATTTTTTCGCGGTCGATGAGAAATTTTTGTTTTTAGCCTGCCAAAGCAAGGATTGGAGCTAAAAAAAATTTTGAAAATAGTAAACCGATGTAAAACTTCCCGAGGAATCCATTCCCACCGTCAGAATTGAGATCAGACGCTTCCCTGAGCCAGAATTTTGGAAAAACCGTTTTTTTTTTAAACCGGAATATCTGAAAAACCTCATTTTTTATAATTTTTTGGAAGCCGGCAAAATCTTCCTTTTTTCATATACTTTAAGGTCAAAACAAATTATCAGTGTGTATTTTGGTTTTAAATAATAAAACACGCAAAAAACTGATTTTTTCGCGAAAAATTAAAATATTCCCGAGTTCAGCCCTGTGAAAACGCATGCACACATTCAATTTAACATTTTTCACGTTCCAGCTTTGTGCCTTAATGTTGAAGGAATTTTTTCAGTCCACCCCGAGGCCTATCAATCTCATTTTCGCCTTTTTTTCCAATTTTGAAGGAAAAAAACGGCTTCAAGTCATCAATTGAAATCAGAATTTTTTCGATCGAATTAAGTACCAGTAATCCATATGGTTCACGATACTCAGTGTGATTCAGCTGTTAAATGGTGAAAATCTGTGATTTCGAATCACACTGAACATTGTCTATTGAACAGCTAGAGACATAAAATTTTTGTGACAGTAAATTTATGAATAAAGTGTGAATTTATTTAACACATTTCGTGTTTTTCGCAATTTATTTTCTACTTACTTTCCCGATGATTTATATATTTTTTAGAGCTCCGGATTCCTGGAGAAAAGTGGGAAAATTAATTTCTAGCAATAATAATCTAGAATAATCGATAATAATATAATCGATAATAATAATATCGATAATATAATAATAATATCGAATATAATAATAATATAATTATATTATATATATCGAATATAATAATCGAATATAATAATAAATCGATAATATAATAATAATATAATTATATTATATATATCGAATATAATAATCGAATATAATAATAAATCGATAATATAATAATAATATCGAATAATCGATATATAATAACGAAAGAATAATCGATAATAATCGAATAATCTAGCGATAATAATAGCAAAAATAATCGATGACTTGGAGCCGTTTTTCTTCCTCCAAAATTGGAAAAAAAGGCGAAAATGAGACTGATAGGCCTCGTGATGGACTGAAAATATTCCTTCAACATTAAGGCACAAAGCTGGAACGTGAAAAATGTTAAATTGAATGTGTGCATGCGTTTTCACAGGGCTGAACTCGGGAATATTTTAATTTTTCGCGAAAAAATCAGTTTTTTGCGTGTTTTATTATTTAAAACCAAAATACACACTGATAATTTGTTTTGACCTTAAAGTATATGAAAAAAGGAAGATTTTGCCGGCTTCCAAAAAATTATAAAAAATGAGGTTTTTCAGATATTCCGGTTTAAAAAAAAAAACGGTTTTTCCAAAATTCTGGCTCAGGGAAGCGTCTGATCTCAATTCTGACGGTGGGAATGGATTCCTCGGGAAGTTTTACATCGGTTTACTATTTTCAAAATTTTTTTTAGCTCCAATCCTTGCTTTGGCAGGCTAAAAACAAAAATTTCTCATCGACCGCGAAAAAATGCAAAAAATACAAAATTGGCCATAAAAATGAACTGGCGCAAAATGGGTGGCTGAAAATTTGGGATCCGATATATTTTGGCATCCCAAAGATAACCCAATACTTCCGGGGGCGGTTTGAAAACCACCCCATTCACTTGCTGATCAGTTGACGTGGAACCTCCCATTTATGAATTATCAAAAATTAAAAAAATATACACTCAAAATCATTAACAATCCAGTTGTATTAAAAATAAATATACCTACTTTCTGTTGTCTAACTTCAGTTGTCGAAGAAAAGTCCAATTCTACTATCAATAACTTTATTGGAAAAGGGTTGAAATAATAAAGTTAATTAGGACCGAACTGTTTCGTTCTGATGTTTAAAATAAAGTCTGGGCGTGTTTTTAAAAGAGAACTAATTTTAATAATCAGCTTTGCAATTCAATTGATACAACTTTCCCTTCTCTATGAGCAAAAAATGATGTTTATACTATAACAAGTTAGAAGGCGGTTAGATTACCTAATGGAATTTTGATCTGATCTATTATTTAAATCTGTGAAGAAGGAAATATTATAAATAAATAAATCTGTCTTTGACGCGTTATGAGAAAATCTGCAGAAAAAAGAAGTTATTACAAAATAAGTGCAGTTATGGAAAGAAAAACAGAAAGATAAGCTCACACAAATTTATAAACAGTGTTTTAATAAGGTATAACAATGACTAAAACGTTGTTTGAGCTTAATTAACAGTAATTACCAAAGATCTTTGCTAAATAATAAAAAATCAATCCTTACTTGTTTGATACATCAGTTACACACGTATAATCCATTCGCAAATACATTATCAAAAGGACAGTTGATAAACTAAATAATCTTTATGATTTGTATTTAATGCGAACTATAAACATTAGAAAGAGGAACTGTAATGTAAACAAACATTCAGATCCGCCGTCCGGTCGAATATACAAAATATCCGACAACATCGCTCACTACTGCCAACTAAAATAACCGGATGAATTTGAATATGCATGAATTTGCATATAACAGTGGTTTGCCTACGTATTGCTATTACAGTTGCTCTTATTCATGATCATGTACCTATCAAATATTAATGTTTCGAATAAACTTGTGAGCATCATTAGTAGTAATGACCAATAAATCTGTAAACAAAATTAAACCAAAATCCGAT
The DNA here is from genome assembly GCA_963576515.1 of Cryptocephalus primarius. NCBI lineage: Eukaryota > Metazoa > Arthropoda > Insecta > Coleoptera > Chrysomelidae > Cryptocephalus > Cryptocephalus primarius. The sequence continues at coordinate 12,203,840 of OY754946.1, forward strand.
TCGTCAATAAATAAAGCAAATAAAGCACAATAACGAAACCGTATAAATTATTTAAAACACGATCACAAATCACAAACAGCTAAAGGGGACATTAAAAACGTGACATAGGTACCTTTCAAGTTAGTATTTATTTGTAACAAACGACGCGTAAAGAGCATTTTAAGGGACGTTTTACAAGCTTACACAGAAAAGGTAAGATGTGACTGCATTGTTTGGTACATTTTGGTACATACAATTTTGGTTTCTAGAGTATAACTGTAGACTTCTACTAAAGACTTAAATTTTTGGGGTTCACCTCCTAAAACGTTTCAATCGTTTGTACGTTTAAATAAAGGGTCGTTTCGAAATGGGTAAAATTTATTTTATCGTAATCACATCACAGAGAAACAAACATACAATGAGAGTAACAATAAACTCTGTTATGAATGTTACATTTACTGATATTTGGAAAACATGTACATCTTTTCATTTCTTGTGTAACTAGCAATGGTACCTTGTATATTCAATCATCTTATATTTAGCGTAATTATATAACAGATTAATGCTTGCGTATCGACGATCGCCATCGCTCGAACATAGTAACTTTCTATTCGCCATCATAATATTTTACATACACTTTTTGTTTTTGGTTTTTTTACATGTGGACTACATTTCCTTGATGCCTAATTAATGAGTTAATTGAAGAAGTCCGTTGCTCGTGCGATGTCGAGGTTTTTAATAGTACAAAAAACAAGTGAGGGAAAAAAAGAGAAATAATCAGACGGAGGAACGACTAGTGGATGGATCATTGCATAGATTCAACTTGCTTCGAAGCTGGGAAAAGGTGTGTGCAGATCCACGAGTCGCCCTACTAAATCAACAGGTCGTCATTGAGAATACCACACTTTGAAAACGGGGGAGAGATTTGTAATACACATTTAATGATAAACAACTTGGATCAAATGCTTAACTTTGATAGAAAACAGAAACAAACCAGCTAGCTCTCAAGTTAAAAATGAAGGTACGTTGAGTTGAATGATCCATATAACACAAAAGAAATTCAGCAATAAGCGGACATCAATTTAGAACATCTGTGTTATTTGTCGTCAAAGTGTTTACTTTTTAGAACCTTAAAGTTTCGGTGCGTTTCTACTACACAACTGAAATCATTGCTGTTTTAGGCCATCCAGCTAAAATATTTCTCAAGGGTGGTATTCCCTCTGAGCCTACATTAAAAAAAGCTTAAAAAAAATCTGCAAAGCTCTCGATCGTGTGGGTATGGATGTATTTCCCTTTTTTTTTTTTGTTTTTGTTTCATCTATCTGAGTGAACTGATTCGGACTATAAAAACATACACAATATAAACGTCCATTTTGGACTACTTCTTACTCTATCTGTATAGATGCGAAATACACTTTGGTCTATATTGATGTCGTGTATTTCAAAAGACGAATTCTGGCATTAAAACAGACACTAGCTACGATTTTTTTGTTCTTTATTTAAATCTTTGGAGACGAAATAATAATAAACAAACGTTGTAATGCCAAAGTTACAAAATAAGACTTGACTAGAAAAATTAAAAAAAATATGTTGATACACTACCAAATATGAAATACTTACGATTCTATTTTTTTATGTATACACAACAGGCTTGTATATGACGTTTAAGCGTGAAATTAAGATAAAATACATTGTGGTAGAACATGGCAGTCCCTTTAAGCTACGTACCGCATTGAGGAACTTCAGTCTTACATATAAACGCTACACGATACGAGACAATGAAACAGTGTTAAATCTTCATGGAGCGACAGAAGCTCAGTCTTAGGAATAACTAGTAGTAATTATGTATCTTCCATAGGAATAACATGGATACATATTCAGATATTTTACCATTAGAGGTATCAACGTTTAGAATCAGCACGAAGTCACCTAAGATAGATTACTTTATTTATTGCATGTTAAATGGTGTAGAGAGCACATGAATTGAATTGAGAGAAATTGACGTGTTTGGTAATTTTTAGACTAAATTTGAAAAAAAGTTTAAAATCTCCAGCTGAGAACATTTAAACAGTTGTTGTTTTTTAAACAATATATCAGGGAAGGACTTACATTTCACAATAGACGATATCAACATTATCAAAACAAGGTCGAAAGTAAAAATGCCATACGGATATAAAATATAAGCCGGTTTGAACATGCTCTTATGACCTTGTCTCGGGACTGAAAACACTGTGAAAGTATAATAACCGAATGTATTTTATTTTATTTTCGTGCGCGAACGTTATTCGGTGAGTACTGAGCCAAAAATGCACATGATTGTATCTCAGAAATGTTCTCGACAACTTTTGAGAATTAATAATAAACCAATCAATGAAAAGAGACGAGATGAGGAGATACGGAATGTCTCATTCAATGAAAAACGTTTGTTTTGTCAAAAAACGAAAGTAAAACTTTAACTACTACCTACAAAAACGGTATTTCTGAAGCTACTTTTTAAAGCGCCATTATTATAATTATGTACACATTAAAGTTACGGTTTACAATTTTTTTTTTGTATAGCTATTACAAAGGTCCTATGTTCCTGATTTGGTGAACAAGTTTATGTTTTGTAGTACAACACACAAGTACAGGCGTTCGTAAACATTCTTTTTTTTAAATAGAAATTAATTATAAATGTAAGCTACTTGAGCGGAAAATTTACTTTGGTTCTGTGTAACTATCAACTTTTTTAAACACATAGTACATACACGTAGAAAATGCGAAGAGGCGGGTAGGCCTCGCCGACCAAACGTTAGGTAGGTAACTTAAATCCTAGATACAGTTAGTTTTTAGATTCTCTTTTAAAAATTATATAAACATAAATAACGTTACTTAAAATTACGAAAAAAAAACAAATAACTTACATAATATAATACGAATAATAAATGCAATCTCTCGGGTTCTAATGGCACAACTTTTTCCACTGAATATACCTTTTTGTATTTTCATTTTATTCGGTGCGATAGCAGCATAATAGAAGGAAAAAAAATCGAAATATTTGTGCTCGCTTTGTACAAGAGAAGAGAGATATAGAGAGAGGAGGTAGAGAGGTATCATCGCCAAATGCATTTGGGCGGTATAACTGAAAACTTCATAAAGCATAACGAAGGTATACTAAACTTTACAGTTGATTTGTTTTTCCCATATGATATTATATGTACTTACATAACAAAAAGAACACATTTTTGACATCTCACTCGACTTAGGTACGTGCAGTACCGATTTCGCTATTTCCAACATGTAATAGCTCCAAACAAAGAAAAGCTTGGAAATGACAAAACCCTCCCTCTCTTATATGTCACACATTGTCACCTTTATTATTATTATTGTTATCATTTAATTTTTTATATATATTTATATATATATGTATATTTCCTGACTTCCGACCATGTACTAAAGTCGCTAGCGTGAGAAAAGGAATAATAGGTTGATTTTTTGTATTTTGTTAACATTACAGTAGATCCTTCTTCAGTAGAGGCCGCAGTTGCGAAGGTTATTAGCTATGATGACGTCAGTGACTGCGTCGAATACGAACTGGATGTTGTGTGTGTCCGTGGCGCAGGTCATGTGGCAGTATATTTCTTTGGTCGTAGACTTATTTTTCGCTTCGAATTGCGCTTGAATGTATGCCGCCGCTTCCCCGTACTCCTGGGCACCTGGAAAAATATATAACCCTTAAGAAAGTCGGTCTATTTGACAATTCGAAGTTATCAGAAGGCTTATTATGGTTAAAAATCTCTGGACTTATCAGACGAACTACTGGCATCAGACATAATGTTTGTTCGAAGCGGTGATTTTAGCATGCCTCCAGAATGGTTATATGACCATTGGGTCGTTTCAAATAATTTCTGGAACTGTTCCATAAGATGTGATGCTTGGAAGAGATTTGTAATCGCTTTTGTACCAATTTCATTGGTTGGCTTTTAAAGTGCTTGCACTTTATTCCTATTCCTAAGTCCTATTATGCTTGCACGCGACAGCTCCAGTACCTCTTGTACTGTATACTGTACAGTACTTATACAGAGTTACAGATACTTATACAGTACCTTTGTACTTTACTCTTCTTGGTGCTTGGAACAAACCTATGGTGATACAATATAAAATCGAGATTGTAGAGGGCAGACAGCGTACAATAATACCTTCGTTTTGATTTACAAGGTACCTCACAGGTATGTTAATATTAGACCAATACTTTTCAAAGTTTCAGTCGTGTTCATAAACACAATTGATTTGTCAAATGGGACTGATATCAAGCTGAAGGATTTCCATCTAAATATTGCAGGGATACTTTAGATATTCGTAAACTAACAAATGTTCATATGTTCTCTATTACCAGCTATATGTGATTGATACTACCATCTATGACATTCATTGCAACCATAAGCCGAATTCATATTAATATTAATTAAAATTGATCTTAATTCGAATATTATAAATAATTATTTCTATGAAAAATTAGCGTTTTGCCTGGAAGAACTGAATTGAGATTTTATTCCAGTCATTGTGTATCATAGCAAAATTACCAGCTCACTGCAACTCTCTACGTTCTGTTTATATATTTTCTGTTGCAACTGAAATATATCGGCTATAAAAATAGAAGTACTCATTGCGTATGTACAGTAAATTGTAGAAAGTAACATTTATTAATCGCAACAAATATAAATTGGCTGTTGCAGAATCATGTCTACATAAAACGTTCATTTGTAGCATTCGATAACGTCCCTAAATGTTTATGCTAGAACGTTTACTTTCAGTAAGGCAAAAAATGCTTTATTGTTGTATCAATAGATTCAACACTACACTTTATAAAATAACTATATAAAATTTTCAGCAATATTACTTAGCTTCGTGAGTGACCGCCAATTGGAATTACTTCATGTATTCAGAATCAAGGGTATGGTGCCAGACCGTTTCAGGAACTATTCAACTATATTAATAGAAATTAAAATTGTAGCACATTTTGTGTATGCAATGTTACGTTGTTCAGTACTAAACAGTTCTCAAAAATAACTATACCTAGTTAAATGGCAGATGACTATTACGTTATTAATATTATTTACTATTACAAATAAACAAACGGTAAATACATATATTGTCTAATTGGTGCTTAAGTCCCATTTATAGCAGGAATCTGCAGAGATTTTTACGAATGAAAAATTTACTAGTTTTAATTTACTTTTTTTAAAATTTTAAAATTTACTAGTTTCAATAAATAAAGGTTTTTAAATTCAATAAAGGTTTTTAAATTTACTAGTTTCAATAAATAAATAATGTAGCATAATGTAAGTAATAAAGAAGTTACAACTTATAAACTCAATCATTTATTTCACTTATCAGAACAAATTTGGGTACATGAAAAATTCATGGACCACTTACAATCCTCAGAGAATACATAATTGACCGAATGATGTATTAGGCGAGGGGAACGTCAATTCCGGTTAAAGGTCAATTTTGAAAGCACATAAAGGGAATTTCGCACTTTTTGCGGTCATCTTGAATCCTTCACATCCAACGTGAAATGTGTTTTTCTTTTATTTTATGATGCGAATAAGAAAATATATTTGAATCATGGAATCACCGCGCTTAAGTCACTACTGAAACTGTTGAAATAATATGAAACATTGCCAACATGACCTTTATCAGTGGCGAATCATAATCTTATTCATTGTCAACTGACAATGATTCCAGTACAGATGCAGATTTAGAAAACTTCAAATCAATATATGTACAACATACAGTAAACTTATATTATTGAATTGTTTTGAGAATCTACAGCGATTCAAATTTTGGCGTAACTTCGGATCCCTCAACTTTGATATATTCTTTAACCAATTAACATTCATCACATGTTTCCAATAAAATAGAAACTATTTTGTTTCCTTTTGGCTCCTTCAGCACTAACATGCATATTTCCATAAACATCCTTTTGTTTAAAACGGTGATGTGATTGTTATAGATACCTGCGTATTCAGGGAAACATATCGTTAAAGGCGATTTCCTAATTTTCTCTTCGAAAAGATCTTTCTTATTAAGGAAGAGGATTATAGACGTATCCGTAAACCATTTGTTGTTGCAGATCGAGTCGAAAAGTTTCAAACTTTCCTGCATACGATTCTGGAAAAAAAAAGACAATAGTATAAGTCGATATACAGTCATATAATTAAACAAACGATTGTAGTAAAAACTCCTTAATGACTTCTGGCAAAGAATACAAAGGTAAGTTTTTTTATTTTCCCAAAATAAAAGCCCTTCTTTGTAGTTGCAACTACAAACATACAACTACAAGGAAGGACTTTTGACTTGGGAAAATAAAGAAAACTTACCTTTGTGTTGGTGATGTTCTCGAGAATTTCTATCGCTTCTAGCAAAGAAGTTTCTTGGAGTTCCCCATGAAAAGGGTTTTTTCAACTCCTTGTAATATATTATTACTAGTGGAACATTGTTTATCTTAAGGGCACGCTAAATGTAATTGGTGTAATTCCGTATGAAAATAGTTCACTCAAGTTTTTCTTATATCTCAACTCCTTTTAGAGGTATTTTGAGTTGATAGTTATACTCCTTTATTAATTTTCTCATTATTACTATATTAAACGTGTCTGTGCGAGTTTTATATATATGAAAACCTATTTTATATGAATTTCGAGAGATGGCAGGTATTTACAGATTATTACGTATCATTTTTACAGAGTTATTATGATCAATGTAATTGTACAATGTGCGATTGTTGCGATTAATGTTCCTGGTAGCATTATGCAATTTTTGAATTTACTTGTTGAATGCTAATACTATTGTTCATTTAGAATGAGTGAAAAAATTAGCCATTACAGCACATTTTTGTACTTTCGGAATAAAACAATATGTAATACAGCAACTCCTCATACATTTAGCGTCGCTTCGATTTTACATTCTCATTTTCGTTTTATAACCTGAACGTTAAATAACTTGTTCTCTGTCACTTATTGAAATAATGTGAAGAAATATATTACGATGCTTTTTTGAATTTTACGAATCAAACAATATACTACACAACATTTCGATTATTTTTCTCTCGAGGGACTTAGGATGCTACTAACCGTCGTTTCATCCTCATGCAAGACTTGATCGTACTCGCTCATAGCTACACAAAAAATAATCGCCGTCACATCCTCGAAACAGTGTATCCATTTTTTTCTTTCCGACCTCTGACCGCCGACGTCGAATAATCTGTAAGAAAAGAATATAATTAAAATTAGCTCTACTATCCTAATTTTGATACCAAATCTTTCGCCCTTCTATTGACGCTTCGGATTATTTAATCCAGATAATAACTATTAAATAATTAAAAGTGAAGATTAGGCTTTTATTGTCGCAATCTAAATTCCAGATTTTGTTAATATTGGCTGGTGGATGAAATGAATCTTCAGACATAGAGATTAGTGTTATCTATTGTTTGGTGGGTTATAAAATCTTCTTGTTAATCTCGGGTTTATTTTTAATTACATAATTCCTAATCATGATCACGATTCAACCAGCATTTTAACTTCACCTGTGGAAATAAGTCATTAAAAAAAAATAACAACATCGAATTTTTTGGAAGTAGGACAAGTTCCTTGGAGGAGAAGGAGGGAAAAGATTATTATGCAAAAAACAGCTGTACTAAGCCTCAGAAGTTGGATGGTAACACAGATTCAAGATTTATGTGAAGAAAAAAGAATTGTGAGAATCGTAATATGGAACATACAAAGAATAGCAACGAAAAAAGCCGAAATACAACCAAAAATTGAAAGATTACAAACATGAAATTAATAGTTTTAAGAGAAACAAAGAAAAATAGATACCGAGAAGAACCACACGGAACATATACACACATATATGGAGTGGTGTTCCCCAATATGAAAGAGTACTTATAAAAAATAAGTGGAAGAAACTTGTACGGATGTACAAACAACAACAATAGTTAGAATATATGCGATGAACGACAATGCAACTCAAATAGAAAAAGAATATTGTTTCACCACATTAAATGATGCATCAGATGATGCAAATAACACAGGAAACAAATAAACAATATTCAAAGAAATGAAGAATTAGCAGAATTAGTATAATAATTCAATGTCCAAGTAGAAGAACGGAGGGCAAAACTGATAGGTTTTCTTTAGTGATGATATTTGATTCAAAAATATGCTTTGGTACGTACAAAAATCTCATCGTCAGATCCACAACCTATGTCTGACCATGAAGACAAGAAAACGCTTTGTTTTACATGTTTACAAAGAAGAAAACTTTTTTCGTCGATTTTTTTTGATTTCCGCCGAATCATGCATTCTCCACGTTGCTCTCCATAATAAGGGCAAAGTAGAAAGTAATAAATAAATACATGCAGTGAACGTATTTTGAGGCTTTGATAGATTTTTATGCAGAAAATGAGAGCAATAAAACTGCTTGTTTTTTGAATTTTATTATCTAAAATTTGAGCGAAGATCTGCTTGTCCGTAGTTCCCTGCTCTTGGAGTTGCTGTATGGTGCACTGCATATGAGACACAGAACTTCGTCCTCAGGTTGGGCATTTTCTTCTGAAGGTTGAAGGTGAAGGCTTGTATAACGAACTATTGTTGCACTTTCCATTCTTGAGTTATTTTTGGGTATTTTCTTATTTTGTTTATTTTCCAGTTGTATTTCTTATTTTTGACACCTATTTTGTCATTTAACTTCAGTGGATCTTGTAGCTCTAAGAAGCGGCAAGATTTCCTTAGAAACACTGACAGATTTTCTTAGGAACACTTAGAACCAAAATAGTTCTTGCTGAAAGATGGTTGTGGCTCTTTCTTCCATAGCTGGAGAGACAGGATAGAACATCTTTGCTACAGGCGGGTCGTGGTAAACTTTCTTGCGTGACGGACTTTTTTGTAGGCTGCAATTGTACTGCAGTTAGGTTACTTATGTCTTTATCCTTGGATGGATTTTTGGCAATAACGTGAACCTCAGATGGAGTCCAGATCTGTAAATATTTCTGAATTAAATGGACTAACACCACATTTTTGAAATCCGATGTAATATTCTGGGTTACAATTTTTTTCAAAAGCACTTTTAAGTGCTTTAGGTGCGCTGTAAGTGCTGTTAAGAATGAATCCCAACAGAAACGTATCAACATCTTAACTCGCAGTAACAAATGCAGCAAAGGAAGCACTGAACAACACAAAAATATTCAGAAAAATACAGTGACGAAATGGAAGAGGTATTAAAAAGAAAAGGCATGCATTCCATAAATGGCGAAGTGACAAAATTCTTAGAACAGAAGAAAAATCTGCTACCCTCCAACAGGAGGAGTAATAATAGTAGAAAACAAACAATATGTATAGATATTGATATAGATATAGCACGATTGGTTACAATAGATCAACGGAAACATGGAAGGAAATCGAAAGTGTTAGAAACAAAAAAAAAACCCATAAGATCTTAAGCAAATATAAGCCTATATACAGTGTGTTGGAGATTAAGAATAAAATCATAAATCAACAGGTTATTAACTATAAATCAATTCGGCGAGTATGGATTCCAGAGCACAAAGGTTGTTACGACATTGCTACTCAACCGTTATTATATAGGAACATATATAAAAGGTTTTCTTTGGATGAATATAATACCACATGAAAGAAGTCAGTTGAGAAAAGTGGTAGGTTCATAGATCCAACGTTAGATAATTTTCCTAGCTTCCTACGGTTCAATAAGGGAGGTGATGATTCCAGGGTCTATTACTCTACTATAAATAGACTTCTAACAGGACGCAATTTGTGCCCCTAATGACAAACAATGACCCCTATTGTGAATGTAGTCCAGATGAAATAATCATTGACTTCTCATTGGAATATCGACACAACTCTTCACTGTATCAAACATTAGCAAAAATAATAGATACTTCAGTTTCTATTATCACAGCGTTACTTGAAGGTAGAGAAAATATATTTAAAGCTATCTTAAGTCATACTAAATGATATTAAAATATAAAGTAATACACAAGAACCAATAAAATTCCAGATTCAAAACACTTCAACTATCGGGATGGAGTACGTTGATTATGATTCATTTGATCATTACGATTCACTTTCATTTGATCAACAAAATTTCATGAAAGATAAAGAGAAAAATTTGCCCCGCGAATAAGCAAACAGAGGTATTACGGAATGTAAAAATACTAACGAAATAACCCCCAGACAGAAGGTTCTGTTCCAGTCATATTAAATTTAAATTCTAGAACATTGCAACAGACAAAAGTAAGTGAGATAACGTAAAAATAATAGCCCGGAAATATGTTACCACGTATAGGAAAGCTTAAAGGGAACAAGGGGGACACCAGGAAATATCAGTCAAACATAGTTTATGATGATATTAAAAAAAAAAAATAAGAAAATGGTTGTGGGCGTTAGGAGCCAACATAATTTTGAATTAAAATATTCCTTCTTTTGAAATAGAGGAACTAATAACACATAATGATATAACTACATATTTGATAATGTAAACCGTTAAAACTCTTAAGGCATTAATGTATTAGTTAATAAACTTTGTTTTCTATTGTTTTGTACGTTTCAACTTCGGAAATTAAATAAGGTTCTTGAAATTAAACGTGGCAATCTATACTTCTGG